>OZ025291.1:106169459-107369459 GCA_964019185.1 Maratus speculifer
ATCACAGATGTTATACAGATATCGCATTAGACATGAGTATTATAAGAAAATGAAGCACAAAATAAATAATGATTTGCGAATATGTTTATATCCATAAAGTCAAAAACATCGGTCAAAAATCCCTGCTTTTTTCTCCCTACAAAAAACAAAACAAACAAACAAAAAAAAAAAAAAAAAAAAAAAAAAAAACGTGATATCTAACCTGGTTTTTTTACACATACTTAATACAAATTTGAAAATTACAATTTGGAAAATGCTTAATCGGCAAGAAAATAAATAAAAACTGTAATCATTAACTATTGAATGTTTCAATTTCATCGAAAACTGTCGAAAAAAAAATCGTTTAAGCTACATTAAGCCTAAACTATGTTTGCTGGCTAAAAAATGGAATAGAAATGGAAATAAAATAACTTACATAAAGTGAGAAACGGAAAAAAAATGTTTTTCCAAAAAATGAAGATCATTATATTAACCAAGAACAATAAAATTATGAATAGAAAAAGAAATACTTCCCCATATTTACCGCTTGCTGGCTGGAAGCTGGAAGTATCAAGTATGTGTTTTCAGAGAGTAAGTACTCTTCTCTGATTGGTTCACGTTCTCAGACACCGGCGCAAATGTCGATGCGTAGAGACGAAAAAAAAAACTGTGCTGACTTTTTCTGGCTTTCCTTTTAATATATAGATATTTATTCTAATAGCAATATTTTGAATTTAACCGTTAGCTTAGAGTATGAGAGATCTTTAATCAACTCAATAATTAACCAGTGAATCAGTACTAATCGAATAGAATTGCGAAAAAATAACATGCACGTTGAATAATTTCGCCGAAGGATGTGCAGTAAGATAGGCCGAGCGGTCTAAGGCGCAAGGTTTAAGCTCCGGTTCTCGAAAAAGAGCATGCGTTCGACCCCCACTCCTAACATGCATGTATAATTTACATTTTTTTTTTTTTTTTTTTTTTTGTATTATGATTTTTAACCGACTTCAAAAAAGGTGGTGGAAGTTATCATTTCGACGAGTATGTATTTTTTTACGTATTTTCTCTGATTATTTTGAAAGTACCCAATCGATTAATTTGGTTTTCATGTTAAATGAAAGAAGTTACTGTCGAATTGGTACCACTTCCGTTTCATCGAAATTGGTTCAGTATTTTTTTAGTTACTAGGAAAAAACTAATAAATTTAGTTATTTTTTGCAAATTAAAAGTAACATGGACGATGAATAAGTTCGCAGAAGAGAGTGCAGTCAGGATGGCTGAAATGTGCAGCCGGATGAGCGAAGAATGCTTGCCGGTATCACCCAGTTAAATTAAACGGTAAAGCATGGTACCCTTGTAAGCCAAGGATTTGGGTTTGATTCCCGGCCTGGGGCCGGTATGGGCAATTTTTTCTCAGTTGGCAATATTCAATTCGTATGATAAATCTATTAATCAGTTTGATTTTGTTATTATGATTTTTAACCGACTTAAAAAAAGGTGGTGGAAGTTATCAATTTGACAAGTATGTATTTTTTTTCTCCGATTACTCCGAAAGTATCCAATCGATTAATTTGGTTTTTGTGTTAAAGGAAAAAAGGTTACTGTCAAATTGGTACCACTTCCGTGTCATCGAAATTGGTTCGTTTTTTTTTACCAGGCAAAAACTAATAAATTTAGCTATTTCTTGCAACTTAAAAGTAACATGGACGATGAATAAGTTCGCAGAAGGACGTGCTGTCAGGATGGCCGAATGTGCAGCCGGATGAGCGAAAAATGCTTGCCGGTTTCGCCCAGTTAACTTAAACGGTAAAGCATGGTGTCCTTGTAAACCAAGGATTTGGGTTCGATTCCCGGCCTGGGACCGGTATGGGCAATTTTTCGCTCAGTTGGGAATATTCAATTCGTATGATAAATTTATTAATCAGTTTGATTGTGTTAAAGTAATAATATATTTTTTATTTTAGATTTAGAACATAGAAAAAAAGTTTTAGTGCAATTAATATTATCGACATTGTCGTTGCTATGTATTTATTTGGAAAGGATATTAAAATGGCATTAAGCAACAGATATTAAGCATAAGTCATTAAGTTAATAGATATTAAGCATAACTGTCAATCTCGTGATATCGCAATTATAAAGCCTTCTGCATTGTATCCAGAAATAGGAGCAAAGAGAATAAAAATCAGTAAATAGACGAAAATTTTGAATTTTAATCAGAATACCCGACAATAATGAAAAGTGAGCGATACTAACGTTTTAAGGAAAACGTTTTAAGGCTAATATGGTTTAAAGGAAATGAGAATATCATAATTTGCTTCCAAAACTTCTATGTTTTGATGTACTAGGCTTAGTAAAATACGGCAGTTAGTAACATGTAGCTCGATTATGACGCATCAACCAAGAATATTAGGTATGAATGAAGATGGATTTTCTAATCTTCCGTAATCGAGTCCACGGAAAATTTTAATGTGAAACAAAAAAGTATCAGCAATAGAATATTCTGACGTGAAATGTTCGTGTCATAAAATGTTTTTTTTTCATAAAAACACTTCTATGCTCAAAATTGCATTAACTAAGATGCACCACGAAGACAGACCCGCAATCCGAACGATCTTGTTATGTAACCAAATAATGACTCTCGGAGACCTGAAAGAGATAGATTGGAGAGCAGACAGAACTGTCAAACTATCTGAAAGAATCAATACAAGGAGAGAGAGAGACTAACTCATCAACCTCCGTAGTGAAGATCGAGTTTACATGTGGAACCCTGTATCCAAAGTGACCGACCGCAGAACAATCCGCAATCACGGTGAGCGAAGTCGATTTGCAGGGATCAGTAGCAATGATGTCCCAAGAGAGTAAGAGAAGTCATATATATTCTCCGCAAACAATGGACTTATCATGTAATCAGTCAGAGCCATATTTTAAAAGAGGAAGCCAGATATGAAAATCTGAATAGTCTTTAATAGTAAGCAGAGGCATTTAGAAGCAAAGAAGGTGATCCGGACTGAAATTCAAACCCGTTAAAGTCTCAGAAACACAAGGAGATTAACAATATCCGATGCCAGATTCACCTCCGGTGTAACCAGAAGGGGAGACCAATTACCCAGAGATAGATATTTTCCAGAATCCAAAAGCCAAACTACTAATTCTATCTGAAAAGGGAATAATATCGGCATGTTTCCTCAACACTATGTTAGGAGTCCACTTCGGCAAGCCTAGAGCCATTGTTAAAGCGCTCGTCAGTAACATCTCCATCTTATGGAAATAAGAGGGACAGGCCGAGTTAAGAATTGCAGCCCCATACTCCATAACACTATGAATCAAAGTAGAAACCAGGGTAAAAAGGTGGTACGACCTAGTTCCATACTTCTTTTGAGCCAAAGATTTTAAAAGGTTGAGTCTAGAGAAAATATTTTTCCTGAGATATTTAGCATGCTTCTGGAAGCCAACCCGTCCAGCAACGTAAAAGCCTAGAAATTTAATTTCATAGTACCACGTGATGGTCCCTTTGTTAATACTGAAATTAAACTCACAGTCCCCTAATCTTCTTGAAAGATTGATAGCTTGACATTTATCAAATCTAATAGATAGCTTCTAGTAGATAAACCACTGCATGGTAAGGCTTACAGATTCTTGAGACACTATCACTGTAAATGAAGATGTCATCCGCGTAAAAAAAAATTTTCATGCCAAGACCTTCCAGGACCTGAAAAAAAATCAGCAATAAAAATTGTGCAGAGAGTAGGACTCAGCACTGCACCCTGGAGAACCCCTCTGTAGATATACAAAATAGGTGCGGTAATACCCCCTCCAGGCCATGTTTATAGATCTGTGAGAGAGAAACTTGTAAAGCGAACGAAGTAACCCACCAGATATGCCAACTTGAGCACATTTGTGGATTAATACATTGTTATAGACTGAATCTATGCAGCCTGAAGGTCTAATGTAACTCCGAATATATACTTTTTATCTTTCCTAGCCTATTGAAGATCGAGAGGCAACGTAGCAAGGGCCGTATGAGTATCCCGAAAGGTTTGCAATCCGAGGTGTCGATGGTGTAAGATAATACTGACAAGGAGATGGACACTTAACTGGCTGGAAATTATTCTTTCAGAAATTTTGGAAGAGATAGAGGTTAAGGCAATCGGGCGATAAGAGGAGACCTGAATTTTCGGTTTACCAGGCTAGTATCGGTAGGACTAAAGCTGAGGCCCAACTAGACGGGATGACACCTGAGAGCCAGATGTCATTGAATAACTGCAGCAGGAGTTGAGGAGAAGGATCATGTAACACTTTAAATAGGTTAGCACTAATTTCGTCCTCGCCTACTCTAGAAATTTTAACGCGATCAGTGGCGTCTTATAATTCGGCTAATATGAAAGAACCATTGAGAGAGGAGCTATCTTCAACCCCATACATAAGGGAAATAAGCCCATGTTCACAGTCCTCACTAAAGTTGTCTGCCAAATAATCAACTTGTAACGAACTATCGAATGATGCGAGTATATTTAAACCACTCATTAGGTCGCTGGTTCAATTAATACTACTAATAATACTTAAAATTTCTTTATATACAAATTATTTACACATTATTTACATTTCGAATAAAGAATATAGATCCAGCGAACACACGATAGGCCCGCTAAGATCGCCGAAAACAAAACAATAACAAACGATATTCCAATGTTGCCAAAACGGCAAACCTAAAGTACAGTAGAATGCGCCAAGGAGACGCGCGGCATCCTAGGTTATGGTGAAGCCGTTACAAAAGAATGCGCCATGGAGACGCGATATACAAGATTATGGTGAAGCCGTAACATACCGGCCCCCGTTGATATGTGCCAACATTCAACAATAATACTAAATGTAACAATAAACAATTGCAAATAATAGAAATTCCAATTCTACAATCAATAATACAGTATTTTCGATAAAATACAATATACTTCTTCAATATTATTACTTAATGTATTCTTAGTATAAGTTTACCAAATGAAAATAGATAAGTTGTAATACAAACAATAATTACACTTGAATAGTATGCAAGATAGTTATCAAATTAACACTCAATAAATGTAACAATCTAATAAATTTAACAAGTTAATAATAGTTAATTAAGAATATATAGAGACGAAGACACGTAAGTTTACACTTATGTTATAAAGTTAAGCTACACAAATTATGAAGCTAAGAATTAAAATATTTTTAAATCTCAAAGGAAATTGCTATACATAATAAACAGTTCAATACAAATACAATAATGGTAACTATAATATAATTATTTAAATCTTTCAAAATAAGAGAATTCATCAATTCTCTGAAGGAAGTGGGCAAACTTTAGAGACACACCTCGTAACTATATCTGTTGCTGTTTTAATCTCTAATACTCTAACTTTTTTATCAGATCCATATATTACTTTAATGACACGACCTAATGCCCATTTGCCAGGAGGTAAATTATCCTCCTTTAGGATAACCATACACCCTTCCTTTAGTTTGTCCTTCTCAATATACCACATTATATAAATTAACTAAATATTCAGTGTTCCATTCTTTCCACAAAATTTGGGTCTTTTTTGTTAATTTTTGCCTATGTGATAATTTATTATCATTAATTTTGGTCAAATTCGGTTCAGGAATTGAATTTATGGGTCGAACTACCAAAAATGGGCAGAGGTCAAGACTTCAATTTCATTTGGATCTGATGACAAAGGTACTAAAGGACGAGAATCTAGAACCCCTTCGATTTCGGTGATTAATGTCCAAAATTCTTCGAGCGTGACTCGAGAATTGCCCAAAGTTCTTTGGAGATGATGTTTAAAGGATTTCACCCCAGCCTCTGGTTTTTCAAATGCTTAAGCTCTTCAGAGAAGGCTGAATACTGTACCTGTTTGATCAGGAAAATTTCTCCAACTTTCAATTCACTTGCAGATAAGGCACCACAGTTTTTTTCCTTACCCTTTCGACAATTATTTCGAAATCTAAAAATATAACTAGTAATACGAATTAATTTCAAAAAATTATTAGTTAAGGAGAATAAACAATTATAAAAACCATTTTCAGTTCTAAGTGAAAAGTTACTGTTAATTTCAGTTCTAAATTCGGACTCATAGTCAGTGTTGTTTTCCAGTTTTACTGGATAATCTTCTGCATACTGAATTCTGTCCCGAAGAAAATTTGGTCCACTAAACCAAAATTTGCAGTTAGTCAGTTCTTTAGCATCTAGACCTCGAGATAGGACGTCAGCAGGATTATTTTCCGATGATACGTGTTGCCACTGATAAGAGTCCGTGAGGTCTTGTATAGCAGCCACTCTATTACTCACAAATGTTTTCAATTCGTGGGGAGATTTTCTAATCCATGCCAGTGATATTGTGGAGTCGCTCCAGAGAAGAACAGATTCTATTGGAATGTCAAGTGACGGTATAACTTTATGTATTAATTTTGCTAAGAGAAGACATGAGCAAAGTTCAAGACGAGGGATTGTCACTGTTTTTATGGGGGATACTTTTATGGGGGATCCAGTATATACCAACTTAAGGTTCTCCTGATGCACATTTACTCTGTAGCAAGTCTAGAGTATCCCCCATAAAAACAGTGACAATCCCTCGTCTTGAACTTTGCTCATGTCTTCTCTTAGCAAAATTAATGCATAAAGTTATACCGTCACTTGACATTCCAATAGAATCTGTTCTTCTCTGGAGTGACTCCACAATATCACTGGCATGGATTAGAAAATCTCCCCACCAATTGAAAACATTTGTGAGTAATAGAGTGGCTGCTATACAAGACCTCACGGACTCTTATCAGTGGCAACACTTATCATCGGAAAATAATCCTGCTGACGTCCTATCTCGAGGTCTAGATGCTAAAGAACTGACTAACTGCAAAATTTGGTCCACTAAACCAAAATTACACAAAAAATTAAAAATTGAACAAACGAAAAATTTAAATTTTTAAGAATTTTTCAGAAATTTTGTTATAGTAAATAATGTGTCACAATAATAAAATTCTTGCGTTACATTGCTAATATCTTAGTGTAACTATTACGTTCTATTAAATATCTATATTACTACGTTTTAGTAATAAAAAAAATGAAAAAATAAACATTTTTTTAGCGGTTTTTCACAAACAGACATCTTTCGTGGTGGTGAAAGATATTGATTGATAATTGTAATATTTTATGAATTTATTGTTTTATTACAAAAGGCAACTTTTATGTGCTATTATGTTTCGACTACAGGTATTTCGGTTTTTACGATTTACTCTAATGCTCAATATAATACAATAAGTATTTGTTACGTTTGGATATCATCCTGTCATTATCCATTAGTGTTCTATGTAAATAAAGAATTTTGACTCCATACTGAATCCAAGTATTTTGTTAAGAGAGCAAAAAATGGTGGATAAAGTTTTTTTTTTACAGCCAAGGTGTCACAAAGAAAAATTCTCGACTAACTTTTTTCTTATGGAAAAAAAATAAACTGCCCTTTTTCATTAAGTTGGCATTTGCGCCACTTAAATATAAAAATTTGAAACTTGAATTCCATTTTAAAATTGTATGCAAGAGGAATTTTCTCTGTCTCTGGTAAAAGTTCCAATTATTAGTAAATTCAGTCGATGCTGGATCTGTTAGTTTTTCGTGGATGCCCCATATCAGTGGCTCACGGAAACTATCTCCATCTTCTGCTGGTTTGTTGCTTTGCCAACATGTAATGTTGAGAAGTTCCAGGTTGGGTGTCGTTCCATATAGTTTTGTCGGTAGAATGTGTGGCAATTATACTGATGGCCCGAGTTCGAGTCCAGCATGAAAACTTTTTCACTAGGTTAACATTTGCGCTTCTTAAGGAATAAAATCTTGATTTTCATTTGAAAAATAAGCTCTTTTGATATACACCTTGATAATCTATGTATTATATAATTTTAAAGATAGTTATGCGGTCTTTCAAAGCCATTTTGAGAGCATTGAAATGGTCTTTCTTATCTATTAGAGGAGCAGGTGCTTTGCGTTTGAATAACATAACGATATTTTCCTATTAGTAATTTAATTGATTTAGAGTTAAATGTAATATCAAAGGCTACACTCCGCTTATGTCAGAATGTTGGTACACAATATAATATTGATTTATTGATTTTTCCAAGGATTTAAGATTTAAATCTGCCCTCGAAAGTTAATTTATTCCTTTTAAATATTCTACGAAATTTATATCTGTGAAATTCTTTATACCTCAAAAATTGATGTTCTTTTGAGTACAGATTTACGCTTTGAATTCTTAAAGACGGATAAAATAAGTTTAGGTGAAAATTGCTCTTACAGGTCCAGAAGTTTCGCACAAAGTGCCTCTGGTAATATTGCAGGCAATTCTGTGAATAATACAGCAAAGTACTTTTTATTATCTAAATCTTTTGAAACTCTATATCATTTACTTCCTGGAAAATCGAGTATCTTGAAAATTTAAAAATCTGAAATAGTGAGAAATTAAATCACTGTAATGATCGCTTCGAGGAAACACATTTTAGGAAAACGGATTGTAGAGAGATGCCATTTAAACTAGAATTTTCACAAATAATGTTAGTAAATTCTACATGATATTAGTTAAAGAAATTTATCTATTCAGAAACAGAAAACAATACATTTTTAATATATAAATAATGTATGATATTTATGCAATAAAAATATTTTTAAGCCTTGCGTCTTGTTTTAGCGAATTAGATTCTTATACGTGTTGCTTTACTAGAATCTAACTTTTTCTAAGAGAGGAAATTTCTTTTCATAATTTGCTGCGCCTAAATAGATATCAAAAGTGGATTATTGATGACTTATCTGATATTTTGAATATACATATATGCAAATAGAGATTGTTTCGAAAGACATTCGGATTTTATTATGGTGACTAGTATAATAACCCCGTCAAAAATGACGGAATTTTCATTTTCATTTTATTTTCACAATAATACAAACAGAATGAAGATTTTAGTATTGAAGAGTTTGTATTGTAGAAAAGCACATTTTAAAAATAACAATAGATTTCTACAAATACAAATGATAAAGTTTTTTTTTTTTTTTTTTTTTTTTTTTTTTTTTGATATTTAGTTTTTGAACAAGTTTTAATTTCCAAAAAAAGAGCAGTATTTATTACAATAACGATAATAATAATTAGCAAAATGAAACCCAATTTCTGAAGATTTCACAAAGCATTAAAATTAAATATTGAAGTTTTTTAAATTTTAAAATACATTATTTTTATTAAAAGTATGATTCGGCAGTGGCTTTAATCATGGGCATATGATAGACTTTTTAGTTCGATGCTTTTAGGCATAAATTAAGAAGCTTTGTGTTTTGTTTTTTAAATTTGGATTTGGCGCTATCTATACGCAGTTAATATGAACAAAACAACTTTTTTTTAAAAATAGCAGTTTTATTTTGAAAATAGCAAGCTTTTCAAGAAAATTCGCGTATTTTCGACTATCTTTCGAGAAAATTCGTTTATTTCCCTTGATTTTTCGAGAAAATTTGTTTATTTCCCTTGATTTTTCGAGAAAATTCGCATATTTTCCGCGATTTTTTGACAAAATTTGCGTATTTTCCGCGATTTTTCGACAAATTTCGCGTATTTTCCCCGATTTTTCGACAAAATTCTCGTATTTTCCGCGATTTTTTGACAGAATTCGCATATTTTCCTTGATCTTTTGTCAAAATTCTCGTATTTCTCACGATCTTTCGTTAAGATTCGCCTATTTTCCGCTATTTTTTGACAAAATGTGCTTATTTTCCCCGATTTTTCTACAAAATTTTGATATTTTCCCGGATTTTTCTTCAAAATTCGCGTATTTTCGGACGATTTTTCTGCAAAATTTGAGTATTTTACACGATTTTTCGATAAAATTCGAGTATTTTTCACGATCTTTTGATGAAATTCGAGTATTTTTCCGCAGCCTGTTCACGGAAATCGCGTTTTCCCTGCAATCTTTTGACGAAAATCGCGCCTTGTTCGTGATTCTTTAACAATCATCCTGTCTTTTCCTGCAATCCTTTAACGGAATTTTTTTTTCTTTTTTTCTGCAATCCTTTGATGGAAATCGCATTATCTCCCGCGATTCTCTGAAGAAAATAATATTTTTTTCAACATTTTTTTTTTTTTTCTTGTGTGTGTGATCATTTGCAGAAATTTGCTTAATTTGGTGCAGTTCGTTCTGGCTTTTTTGTTCTATTTCATCCGTCATGCCCCTCACCCCCCTTAAAATATCAATATAGTTTAATGCATCTTTGCAACGATCTCAGGGGTAGTAAAATTCGTCGCCGAAAAAGCGGAGTTTCGCGTTTCCGCGGAAAAGTAGAAGGTCTCTTCAAAAACAGGTTCGCGAGTCCTTTGTTAGCTCATAGATGGCAGCACTGAAAAGTATTAGATGAGAGGAAGACGTCGGTAGCCTTCACTCCATAAAATGAAATCGTACTAACGATAAAAAACTTATCAGTTCAAACTTCCGTTGATATATTTATGTATTATAATTGGGTACCATAAACATGTTTTATATGAAAATATGCTGAAGAAACATTATTTCAAGTGGAAGAAATTTTAAAAGCATCATTTTAGCACCAATTTTCAGCTAAGCCTAACGTGGCGTTGATCTTCAGTGGATTCCCGAGTGGTACGACCTGGAACCGTTCTTACACTTCCTAAAGACGCAAATTATTATAAGTAGATATGAATAGGCTAAGGAAAAATAGGATTTTTTCTATCATAATAAAATTAGGAAAGTTACTCTTCAAAGTTATGCATTTTCTTCTATGTAATTATTCACATATCACCCTGAGTAATGCTTTTAAATATTTCAAACTGAAGATTATGATCAAGTGCATTATTGTAATAAACTGCGTTCATTATGAAGAAAGCATATACACTCGTAGAGAAATTAAGATTTTTTTCACAATACCCTGTACTTTGAATAATAATTAAAAACAATATATGAAAAATGAGTAGATTCACTAAACACATTTTCACTGCACATGCGTAAATGCAATCAAAATATAATTTAGATAAAGTGTTAGCTAAAAATTTAGAGCAACTTTTGTAAAAATCTAAAAAAAAAAAAAATTGTAAATTTTGAAAATTATTATCAGTAGAAAATGCTCAAAATCCGTTGCTCCCAAAAAGATCAGGGGCTATGTCCAAATATGGTATTACGTGCAATATTGTGTATGCTATGTTGAAACTAATCAAAGGGTATATGGACACAGCCCCTCATAATTTAGCTTCATTTTGAAAACAATGGATTTTTAGAGTTTTCTGTTGATTATAATTTTCAGAATTTTCAAGTTATATTTTTGTGACATTTACAAAAATCGCTCTATTTATTTAGCCAACGTATTATGTAAATTTTATTTTTATTCTTTTCACACATGCGCAATTATTAAGTAAACATGTATATTTTTCTTCAATATATATATAGTATAATCCTATCTCCTACATATGAAATTTTAACATAACGATTCTATGAGAGGAATTTATGATTTTTTTAAACTCTAAGTTGATGCAAGGGCGGTTGTATATTTTTTGGACCACTTAATTACAATCGCAAAATGCATCCGTGCCAAACTGCGCAATGCAAACTGTTCTTCAGATAATTACATGAAGAAAAGCTTTTAGTTGTGTAAAAATAAATTTGTTTGTAAATTGTGATGTCATTTACTCATTTTAATAATTTACAAATACAGGTACTTATTCCAGAAAATATTAAATGGAAATTTAATAAATTATTGACAGTGATGTAATTTTTGTCTGTTTTTACTACCACCTAGAGCATGTGTTACATTACTGAATGCCGATTTAGCATTTATAATTATTTTAATAAGGCGGACACATCTTTTGATTACATTAACATCTATATATTTAAGTACTTAAAATGCATTTTAATGTTATTATATTTGTTCGAAACACGAAAAAAAGGACCTAAAGCTGAATAATTTCGTTATCATGAAAGTCTATACATATTTTAAACAGTCATAAACATTGTATTTTCATCCGGAACGCAACGGTGTGCATTATTTTGTATAATTTTCGCATATTACATTTCAGTAAAAAATGATACTACAAAATTCCATCTTTCCATATTAACTATTCCCTCATTTTTATACGTCATTTTTCATTACATTAAAAAACGCAAATAAAAACGGCCGTATTTAAATCAAACACATTTATATTCTATAATTAAATAATATTTTAACTTATTATATTTTGTGTTATTATTTAGTCGCACCTCTTTTAGTTATTCAGTTTGTTTTATCTAAATCCAAATTATTACACTTATTTACAATATATTTCAAACTAAAACTTTATTTTAGCCATTAACCATCGAATATTTTAAAGTAATATTTTATTCTAAAAACAAAATACTTCCGTTGCCATTCATACAAAAGAAATTAAAATCTACTTTCTCAAACACGACGTTTGAGATCGCACAGTTATTTCATAGATGTATGATTAATAGACTATTCATAAAGAAGAAAAGAATTAGGTATATTCCCGTAGTTTCATCCCGTCCGCTACGTGGTGTTTGACCTTGATTGATGTGACATCGCCTTTAATCTCGCGGTTACCCGTCCTATTTAAGATAACACTCTTTAAACAGCTTTGGTATGGTATATTCAACTCAACTTTCCTTTATTCTGGTAACATTCCTTAATTAACGCCATTTTAAATTAAAAAAAAATCTTTATTTTTCAATGTACAGTGGCCTTGAAGGGAATAGCGTATCTAAATTTAAATAAAATTGATTTTGTATGTTTACTATATGACTATCATACTCAAGATAAAAGTAGGAAGGGTATATCGAAGATAATTTAATTTTTCTTTGTATTTTTCTAATTAAAGAAAAAATCATTTTTCTTTGCATTTCTTCATTTTTCTCTTTTTAAATCAAAATTCCACACTTGAGAGTCTTTACAATATGTACAATATTTTTTTTAAAGACTAATTCAGTCATTTAGTTTATTTTTAAATACAGCTCTGCAAAATATCTTGACCCCCCCCCCCCAAAAAAAAAAAAAAAAAAAAAAAAAAAAAAAAAAAAAAGCAGTTTTGGTCATTGAAAAAAATCTTGCGATATAGAATGACATGTGTCCAATCGTTTAAAGATGCAACTTTGAAATTTTGTATCTTGAAAAATGTTTAACATAAATGATTTTTTAATGATATTGTAACATCTGAAAATGTATATTCATATTTATTGACCAGTATAATCTGGTAACACCATGGTTAATTTTAAATTAGTGTAAAAAGTAAAAATTTGTAAATTTCGAGAAAATTTTAAACGTTATAAAAATTAAAAAAGAATTAAAAAACATCGGTGAAATTGACGCCTGATTTAGCATTACATATGAAAATCAGATTCCCCAAGTTGACAAGTAATAAGTATATTCTTACCATTCCATCAATTTTGTAACTTATAACTGTTTTTTAAGTCCAGATAAATAAAATATAAAAGTATACCAGCAATCAATATTGCTGCTTATACTAAATGTAGTTGTTCCAAATTTTCATCTGGCCCCCTCTGGCCCCCTTTGAGCTAGGAGCACTAGTGACACAAAAGCGTCAGGAGAACAATAAACAGATGTAACAATTTGAATATTTAAAATAGTATTAGAGCAAAATTTATAATTTCTTTCTTATTTTTTTTTCTTAGAAAATCTTACACAGAATCCATATTATACAAAAAAAGTATATAAATGACAAAATCTAGAATATAACCCCAAGGGACACAAATTACACACTTATTAGAGATTCGCCCAAAACCTTTTACAAGTTTATTAAAATTGTAAACTAATTCAAACATAATATGAAATGTTTTGAGATAAATATTTTAACAATGGAATATATCTTAATGTTATTAACAATCTCATTTGATTAATACATGCAATCACCTTTCATTTAAGGAATGAATATACATGTCAAAAGTAACGTTGATAAACAACTATTTCAATATTACAACAGTTGTTAAAAATGTGTCATTTCGAACAAAGTTTATGCATTATATATTATTTTCACAACATTTTTAATTAAAGTAACTTTGATAGAAATATTATTATTTAATACATATTGTCACACCAAGCACATCAGTACGTTAAATATTTAAATAATTAAAATGTAATGAAATTAAATGATTAAAATGCAATGAAGATGAAATAAGTGTCATATTTTAAAGATAACTATAAAGTTCAATACGCATTAATTTAATCCTCCGAGTGTCTTACAAAATGGTAAAATTATAATGCTGTTTTCTGTGTATTTTGTTTTATATAAATGCTAAAAAAATATCATTCTTTCAACATTTTATTAAAAAAAACTTAATTACAAATATGAATGTAATCCTTGAGAGTACTAATCGTTCTAAAATATATTGAAAATTCATTAAATCCATAGAATTATATTATCTTAAATATTACTTATATTGGAGTCAAACCTGGAGCTTTATGGACGGAATATTACGTACCAAACGCTTAGAGGGGATAGAAAAATAGTTCATATTTTAGATAAATGATAACATTTCACAATTTTCTATTCCTAAGAATTATATTAAAGTTTAAAATTAAATTACAGTTTTTATTTTCAGTTTTCCTGTAAACATATTTAGCATTTGAAGCACGTAAAAAGGTTGTTGTTTTTAAATGTTAATGTCTTCATGAGCAATCATGTAAAATGGAGTAAGAATGAGTAATTTAATAAATGCTTGCTCTGTCTACTTGCTGAAATTAAAAAAAAATTAATTAATGTAAACTAAATTAAGACTACCTTAGAAACATGTTTCTTACTTTATTTCTATAGGACATTCGTATGATAAATGATATAAGTTAAACTTATCAACTCTTAAATGTGTTCAGAAATGAATGCCATTTGTAAGCCAATTTTTTAATGATTAAATACCTCAAGCAGACCTTTTCTGGAATAAGATGAACATATTATTTTATAGTCTGATAAATCTTATATTTGGAATGAAAATGAGGCCAAATAAACCAATATTTTTCGCTCAACATATTCGACTGCGATATTTGCTAAATGAGAATATTCGTTTTTATGGTTATACATATACTTCCAAAATTCACCTCTTAAAAAATTTCTCTAAGACACTTAATCATGGAACAGTTGGTTGTAATAATTTTCTGTTGTCTGTTCTTTATCGTTTTTAAAAATGACATACTTCTGGAAAACTTGCCATATATTTCTTCTACATTTCCTTGTTGTTTTTTCACCATTATTGGTTTGGCGTCATCTTTAAGAATGCTTTAGTTTTTGAAGTGTTGAAATATCTGAAAAAGCTTCGTATGAGCCATCACCAGTTATAATTTTAGAAGTAATGCGGTACCCACTAAATTAAATACTTTTTGGGTTTTTTTACTGATTTTACTGATACTCCGTGTGTTCCGTCTTTTTCAATTAAGTTAAGTTATTGAAGAACCGACGATTAATTAATTTTGTTAAATGCAGTTCTTAATGAATAATTTTATGTATTGCTACAAATCGTGTATTACGTTCTATTCCATATTGCGTATCATTTGATAGGTAAAGCAAATATCACAGATTGGCATTTTTCGTGAGGTCAACCCAATTTCTGTAACTACAATTGACGAAAAATCTGCGTCTGAATAAAAATAAAGAAATTTTATAAACAATCTGAATATAGTGGTAAAAGATGGAGCTTCATTTGCATATGCTAATTGCAGAGGTTAAAATCATTGTTCTTGACGTATTCCATCTTCAAAATGATAACTCGATAATACTCTCACATCAACTTCATTTTATCTTTTGTCAAAATTATTCTATAAGCTGGCCAGCCATCAGTAAACTGCCCTTTGCCATCAGAGTAATGAAAAGTGTTTTGATATGTCGGTGCATAGTAAAATGATTCCAAGTAGGACTGCTTAATAAAGTGCTTTCCTATGAGTTGTCAAAGGGGAAAAAAGGCTAACAAGTCCGAAATTGCATGTCAAACGTAGCAAATGAGGTGTACTATTACTATAACAAAGTTTTAAAAATATTTAGATCTTGGTGTATTATTATGCAGTAATTCGGATACCATATAGTATCCGAAATCTTTTGTGCATCCCTCTAAATACTATCTGCTTTCTATTTTACAAGAAGTAAATTGTACTATACCTCAGAAAGATATATCATTTTCATAAAATGAGAAATAGTTTAATATAATTAAAATGCGCCCCGAACAAAGTTTCCCCCAATGCCATTATGTAATGGAATACTTTTGTGTGGCCCTGTAAATGAATAACAAATATTTTTGCACCACAGATTCTACACTTTGTACAGAAGTATACTATTTTAGGATATACTTTATAGAGGCATACTAATTTATTATGTTTTGTTTTATTTATGTTTGAGTGTAACATCATTAAAACATGCTTGTAACTATTTTTGCCATTGTTTGTAATGTAACGGAATACTTTTGATTGTCACTGTAATTGAATTATGCATCCAATTTTCATAAAATTTGAAATTACTCGACAAGATTATGCAACAATTAAGCAACTTTTAAAGCGAAAATGAAATTTTCTTATTATTGTTCTCAAATAGTATTTTTTCATTATTACAACTCGATTTAATGTGATATATTCAACAGTTTCCTAGAAAAGTGTGCCGAACAGACGTATGTTTCAAAAATACATAAAAAATAATTAATTCTTGAAAATTAATTTTTGCAAGATATTAATTTCTTTTAATTTATATATGTGTATTATTATTGAAATATTTACTGCAAAAAAATATTTTCTATCTCCATTTTTGAGTAAAACGCATAATGTTAAATATTTCGTAATATCATTTTAATTGTCGTGTTGTTAAATAACCCTTAACGAGGATTTTGCTAGAACGTTATGAAATAGAAAATTGAATATCAATTTTTACAGGCTGAAAAATAAATTGTGATACAAATTTTTTCAAAAATAATCAACAGAAGATTGCACGCATTAAACAATTAACGTTTCATTTAAAAAAATAAATAATTAATAAAAAAAACCATTTCAATAAAACAGCATTATAAGAAAAATTGCAAAAGAACATTATTTCCAAATCGTTTTGCATTTAAACGTCTGTTATGGAAAGAAACTTGCAAGTTAAATGAAAATAACTCAATTAAGTAAAATTGAATTACGCTTGCTCAATTCACTAAGCATATAAGAAAAATTGTTTTAATTAAACGTTTTATTTAACAAGTAAAAGAAAAAATATATTGACATTACAAAGGAGCCGTAAGCACACTTTTATATTTTAATGATATTTTTAACTTGATATTTTAAATATCCTTTACGTGAGAAGGAAACACTTTTCTTTCCATACATGTTTACTGATTCATTAAAATTCTCCATTCATGGTTATTTCTGAAAAAAAAAGATAACTGCTTTACCTCTCTTACTAATGTTTCAGATAGCACGGAACATTTGCCTGTACAAAATGTGTCCATCTGTCAAAATCTTTATTTCTTCTAAGTAGAACATTTTTAAGTTAATAGAAGTGAGATTTACGGGTGGTAATTTTAATCTTTTCACAATTATAAATTAACTTAATTTTTACTTTAATCGAAGAAGTTAATGCATTTATAAACATTTTCTATATCAGGTTTTGCTTAGCAGACCTTTTTTTCAAATTAAAATACAAACTTAATAATATTTTAAAAATGAGAATGAGAACGAAAACAGAGATTATTTTGGGAAAAAATCACACTGTACATTATCTTGGATAAGAGAGTCGCAACTTATTTTTCATCGTCCTATTTATATGTGCAAGATCACATCCATGTACTTAATTTTTTTTATTTCGATTTCGTATTAGCGATACAATATTTTTATTTTCGTTATTTTTTTACTAAAATAATAGAAATCTAAAATTTAATCAGGTTTGCTCTATTTAATGGAAACTTATTCGTAAGGAATAAAACAATAGCATTAAAATAAGAAGTGCTTTTTTTTTTAAGTTGGGCATATTTTTCTTATGTTATTTTACAGCAAATTCTTTGAACTGTTATTAATATAAATAGTAATTGGGGAAACATTTTACGTAATTTTTATGTGATGGAAGGCAGCAGCGATTATAATAAAAGAAAAAACATAGGAATATAGAAAGGTGTCAAAAATTCAGAGATAGAAAATTCTAGAAAAAAATTTCAATAAAATTTGCATTTATCTCAAGTACGGGATAGTAAACAGCTCAAAAGAGAAACAATAAAATGTATTTATTAATTTTTCTTACCTTGGAATTTCGTGAAGCTGGCCAGAAAAAAATGAACCTAAAATTACCTTAGGAAAAATAGGAAATATCCAATTAAAAAGTCATTTTCTTTTAACTCATATTTAAAAAAATTACTTACGAAATCGTCTCATTTTTCCTAATTTAAAACTTTTCTATAAAAGCAATCAGTTTGGCTACCATGTATATATATATAGAGAGAGATAAACAGGTAGATAGAGAGATGGATAGAGAGATGACACTAGAGAGATAGATAGATATAGATAGATAGATATGATCTATTTCAACTATATGTGCCAAATAACAAGTTATTCTGTCGTACTTAAGAAGATTCCAAATTTCGAACACCTACTCTTACATTATTACTCAGACACCATACGTAGTATAGCGTGAATATTGCTATCGTTTTGAAAATCAATTTTTTTAATGGATTTACACGTTTCGGACACTGAAGATTCAAAAACATATTTAATAAAAATAAATTGGCCGTCGGCCTGTCTGTCTGTGCACCTGTCTGCCTAAAAACGCTCTATCTTCAAAAAAAAAAAAAAAAAAAAAAAAAAAAAACTGCGATAGAGGATTGACATTTGTTGTTTACTTAGTATGTAGTAATGAGAAGAAGCCTATTGAATACGAGTGACCTCGATTATCAGGAGCCATTTTTTCAGACTCTCGAAATATTCGTCATGATAAAGGAAAGTAAAAAAATTAAATTTTCTTTTAAGCAGTGGCTGTAAAAGACAATACAAAAACATAAATTTTGCATAAATAATGAAGTCGATCCAGTAATGAGTTGCCGAGATAATTATAATCCTGTTTTCAACAATCTTCGATTTTTCATGACCCTGTATTTCATTCAAATTTTAACTCAAATATATAATTTAATTGTAAATGAGACACGTCATCCAACGCAGTAAATGATTAATTGATGGGTTTATGGTTTTTGGAGTACAAGGATTTGTCTTTTACTACTTGATTATTCTCTCGACCAAAAAACTATCGCCAAACTTTAAGATTAAATGCCAGTAATGGCTGATCGTAAATGTCACATACATTCATTTGACATTAAAAACGTTACATGTATTTGTATGTCATCAAGGGATTTTTAATTTGACGTTTTACTTTTATTTTTATTATTCTTTTACTATTTATTTGTGTTTTCGTTATTTAAAATAAAAATTATTCCAATCTATAAAATTTACGAGTAGTTTGGCTTTCTCCCTATTTCATGTCATCCGCGCATGCGCACAATGACATGGACATTCTGATTACGTACTTGGATGTCTCACTATGTTACACTAAAGCAGCATATTCAAATTTAAACCTCATTGTGCGTTATGACGCTCCGTACCGTTTCATTTGAGGATGCCGAGTAAAATATAGACATGGCGTACCGGTTTTCTATTCTGAAACGCGGTGGGGTTTTAGCATTCTTTTTGAAGCCTCTAACCTCCTGCTGGGTAGTTAGAAATCAGAAATTTCGAATTTTATAATCAGTATCAGTATGATTGTATATAGAATGTAATTTATGTATTTTTTTAAGTTTAGATTTATATATATAATTATGTGTGTGTGTGTGTGAGTGAGTGTGTGTGTGTATAAGAAAAATGTAACTCATGTGTAGTTTAAAAATAAGTTTAAAAAATAACATGTTTCAAAAAAAATAAAGTGATTAAATTATTACATTGGTCGACTGGAAATGCGGATTAAAATATTAATTTTTACATAAAGTCTTTTTCTAATATCAAACAAAGGAACGATTTTTTTCAACTAAACACGTGACAGTTTTTGCGAATAAAATGAACTGAAAAAAGTCCTTCCGGCAATGCCGGGAGGAAGAGGTAGCTTTCATATACTTATTTATATATTATTTATTTTAAATTAAGTTATATTATTCAAGCATACGAAGGTCAAATTAGTGAAACCCGATTTTATAAGATTGAATGCTAGTTTTTGTCAATACTGATTATTAATAGGAATTTTTAGAAATTAGTCATATTTTATTCAACCTGGTATTATTTTCAGCGATTTAGAAAGTCGACAAATTCCGCGATATCATGAAGTGTATGCCATTTTAAAGCAACATGATGGATAAAACAAACCAATGAGCTTGGTCGAAATCTTAATTCATGCGGACATGCACTGTCATATCGAAATCGATTAATATATACGAGTGCTGTCGCGGACAAATTGATTTTTTAAATAGGTAGCTTTTTACTTTTTGTAATGAAAGCTACCTAAAAATGTCACCCACACTAGAAATTCAAACAGTTATATATCAAGCGTTTTTTAAGATAAAGACAAAGCAAAAAATACTCCGGAATTCATTATTAAGATAAATACATTCGAAAGAATCTTTTTTTTTTTCAATTTCTAATTTTTTATTTGTACATCATTATGCATTTAAAAGGTTTTTGACAAACTTAAATAACCGCCATTTGAAACAAGATGGCGGATGATGTTGGCTAGTGAACTCGGTCAAGACATTGATATGTACTATGTACCAGTGTTCTCGCTGTCGCTCGCCATTGCTGTCGCTCAACAAGATGGAGGATGATGCTGGCCAACGAACACGGTCAAGACACTTGTATGTACTATGTACATACCAAGTTTAATTCCAATTGGTTCATAAATACCTTAGTTACAGCATGACAAAAATCAGATCGTTTCAAAATGTCAGCCATAAGAAAAATTCAAAGTGCTATAACTCAATCATTTTTTAAGATAAAGACAAAATAAAAAGTGTTCTGGAATCGTTGTTTTAAGTTCTAATACATAAATGAAAAATATTTTTAAACTTTTAATTTCTTCGCATTTAATTTTAAATTTTAAATTTTTTAAAAATTTTAAATGGCCGCCATTTTGAAACAAAATGGCGGATGTAGCTGGATAACGAACTCAGTCGAGACATTTGTGTGTACTATGTACATACCAAGTTTCATTCAAATCGGTTCATAAATACGTTAGTTACAGCATGTCAAAAATCGGACTGTTTCAAAATGTCAGCCATAAGAAAAATTCAAAGTGCTATAACTCAATCATTTCCTAAGATATAAACAAAATAAAAAGTGTTCTGGAATCGTTGTTTTAAGTTCTAACACATAAAAGAAAAATATTTTTCAACTTTTAATTTCTTCACATTTAATTTTAAATTTTAATTTTTTTAAAAAATTTTAAATGGCCGTCATTTTGAAACAAGATGGCGGATGATGCTGTCTAACGAACTCGGTCGAGACATTTGTACGTACTATATACATACCAAGTTTCATTCAAATCGGTTCATAAATACGATAGTTATCGCATGACAAAAATCAGATATATATATATATATATATATATATATATATATATATACATATATATATATATATATATATATATATATATATGTCAACATTTGAACGGAGGGTGGTTTTGGGGTCTGGGGGTCATGATCGGTGAAAATATACCAAAATTTTCTGGAAGTGCTTTCCTCCGGACGGCTGCAATAGGTAGCTTTTTACTTTTTGTAAAGAAAGCTACCTAAATGTGTTAAAAAAGTAGGAACTTTAGTAATTGAAAATATATTTATAAGAAAACTTTTTTTTAATAAGAAAATTAAGAATTTATTTATAAGAAAACATTTTCATTCATACGAGGGATACTCTTTCTTACAATTGCTTCTAAGTAACATACTGTCTGTCTATTTTTAATCACTTCTATTTCGGGCCTAAAACCTATGAAATACAGGCTATTTCTTATCAAAAAATGTGCAGAAACTTTAGTTTTTAGTTCTTCACAAATTCTGCATATAATAGCATAAGTACCTTTTTTTTTACTCTTTGATCATTAATATAGAAAAGGTAATGATATACAAAAACCTTTAACGTATTAAAAGTTTATCTTTCGGCTTAAGTATTATAAACATGGATTTAAAAAAAATATATATATATATATCAAATTTTAGGTAATGCTTTGCTATTACTTAAAGAATGTATTTTTGTAATAATTATTCCAGCAATTTTTTTTATAATTGCATGTGAAAAATTGTGTTCAACATGAAAATAGATAAAAACTATTTAATGATGCTTTTTCATCCACATCTCTCATAAACTCAAAATATGAGTTAAAAAAAAATGATGTTATCTAAAATTTAAGTGGCGCCTTGAAGCGGCTTTAATTTTTTTTATTATTCAATTTAAGTTATTTTTGATTTGGTAATTAATATTTACTCATTAAAACAATACCTTTAATTTTCTAATTGACTAATAAATATATTACTTGAATCTTTACTATACATTAAAATGCATTTATTTCAGTAGATTTATTTACCGTCTGGGCCACGTTATTCAAAATTGTAAATAAAATTTATGCAAATGGTTTCTTTATGTTGTTAAAAATAAATTTAAATTCACAAGTATTAAGATGTAATACATAAAACAGAAAAATTGTAATAAAATTGCATTCATAAAAGTATAATTATGTGAACAAAAATAGCGAGAAACAAATGGTGAAAAATTAATATACATATGTTAAACTTATTTTAAATGATAACTTTCTTCTGTAACAAATATGAAAAGTAATCACAATAATGAACAACGATCTAGATTAATTAGATTCTAACGCTATAAAATAGGAAAAATAGGAAAACACAATTTAAGAGATTATTAGATTAGCATAAAATTCGTTTTAACAAGTATTTAAAATCTTATTATGAAGTTCATTAGCATGAATTATAGTTTTCAATTTGTCCAATTTCCTCTTCATGGCATTGTACTAACCGTAACTTTTAACCTTCTGCTTAAGATATTTTCTGAATCTAGTTCTTAATGAAATTCATAAATAAACATGTGAATTTTCGAAGCAAATGAAGACTCATGAATGCATAAACCATCTCGATATAAATATGTTTCGCTACATAAAATTAAGTTTTATTTTAATTTATTGAAATACTGAAACAATTTAGAAATACTCTCACAGAATTTGTGTGTACATTTATTTATAAAATTGTAAAAGGTTTAGGAATTTTTCAGAAAGTTATGTAACGAAATTTTAAACCATAATTAAAATTTATTAATGAGTAAATAAAATAATTTTCTGTTACATTTCAATTATTATTATACATTATTGTTAGACTATTATTGTAATTTTTATTACTAGATACGACTTTTAAATATTATAGATATTACGTGGATTAAGTACAGAACGTTCAAAAACTGATTGAAAAAACTTTATTAATTTCTGAATCTGTTGAAGATAATTAGGCAAAGCAATTAAATAGTGTTCAAAATAAGGTAGGAATTATGTTGATGAAATTATCCTGCCATTAATCTTCAAAATGTTACACTTTAATAATATTTTTAAGATTTCTCGTATGTTATTTTTAAGAAGCATTTATGCATACACCGGCACATACAAAAATGAAAATTCCATTCTTTTACAATCAAAACTCACGATTTTGGGATATTATGAATTTTATGAAAATTTGAAGGTTTCCAATTCCAAAATCAACAAACAAACAACAACAACAAAATTGCACTACCATTACCAAATAGCCAGTACATTTAATAAATCTCAAAAAGTCACAACTCGTTTAGCTTTTGTCCCAGAAGAAATTTTTTCCGCAAATGGCAGAGAGTATTCTAAATGTAAATTACAAAACCCTCGTGACTATTTAAAAATTTAAAAGGTTATTTTTTTTCAAATTAACTGCGGAAACTTTTCTGCAACAATCTTAATTTTTATTTAATTTTGATTATTTTTATAATTTACATTTAATTCATCAGGAAAATTTTGCGGCTTTTGTGTTTTTGAGACACTCAGTATTTTATTTATTAGATAATAAGTTTCGGTTATAATCAGTGTTCTCACTGAAATTTAACAAACGTTAGTAATTTGGCTAATTCAAAAAAAAAAAAAAAAAAAATTGCTAAATGAAAAAAGTTTTAGCAAAATTAATTCGCCGTGTAGCTCAAAAAAAATCTTTTAATGTACTTCCCCACCCCCTTTCTTTTCAATATGTTCTAAAATAACCTTAGTTTTTATAACTGCGACAATGATTGTTATTAATCTAATTTAAACTATCTGCATTTACTGTTCTACATATATATTTAAAGTATGTATAAATACATATGTATAAATACATATGTATGAAAAACGAAAAAGAAATGAAATAAAAAGTAAAAACTGAGCACTATCAATTTGGCGAATCTAATTGCTTGTATAGTCGCCAAATGAAAAAATAATCCGGGTTGTAATATATATTTAATTCAAGTAGATGGGTATTAAATAAAAATTGTAATAAAATTTTATAAATCCCCTATCTTTAATCAGCTTTTCAATTGAAAATTTCCCTACAGCCTTTTGAAGTATTTTTGCTATTAACGCGTACACATTTAAAAAAGTTACTGTCTATATCCGAATTTCAATTCCTCTACAAAAGTTTATAATAAATAAGAATATATTACAATTAATTAATGAATATATTATGACTCTTATAATAATGGCTTACAATCGTTAAATTATAAGAAGTTGGATATTTGAGACATAACTGACTTAAAAATCTATGTGCGATTATGAATCTATGTGCGAAATGATCTTTAAAGTTATCAACTTCCAATTTTTAAAATGCAGAATCAAGTTTTCCTGATTTTTATCATTCTAACGGAATGTTGCTTTTAGATCAAATTCGCAATAAATATATTTAAAAGTTTCTATTGAGCTCGTTCACTATTAAAAAAATAATAATAAGATTTAAAATTACAGAAATCTTTACGCTTACTAATCTGCATACTCCACAAAAAGATGTATATATACAAAACTAGTTTTTGTAAAACTATAGAAATCTATAGCTTTACAAAAGAAAGTATTAAACATACAATAATCTTTTTAAAATTTTTTCTGTAATCCGGGATGTCGTTACACAAAAAGCTCTAAGAATCGCACCTTTCTTGAAAAGTTATTGTAATTTACAGATTTTTTATATATTTATTATATTTATTTCATTTATTTATTTAGTTGCATTTTTTGATTTTTCTAAAAGAAATGCAAATTGCAAAATTCTGAAACGTTTGCAAATTGATTCGAATTATAATATGTAAATGATTTACAGAAGACCGTATTTCCTTTACAGCGATGCCAACAGTTTGCATTAAAATAACTTTTAGAGGGCCAAACTCGCAAAAATTTTGGCAAAATGTTACGATTTCATCTTTATTTTTTATTTTTTTTTTCAATGTTGTTCTTTAATAAAGAATGAAGCAATGTATTTTTTTCTTCTAAAACTAGATGTTCAGCGTGTTAAAATGTTCACAAATCTTTTTCTTATTCAGATTTAAATATGAAGGCAGTCTTCATATTTTCTTAAATCTTAATTATACCGGTTGCATCATTTGGTAATAATTAATATTGTAAGAGACCTAAAAAATCAGTGTCTCAAAATAACAGATTTATCCGAGATATTACTATTTAAGGAAGTATTGCACTTTAAAATATGCACCCTGATTTTTATATGATACATTTTAAGTTTTTTTTTTTACTTTACAAAGATAATTGATGCCATTAATACCAACTATGATAATTAGTTCCATCTCTTGATTGTATGTTTAAATGATCAGCATATGTGCCACTCAGGGTTTATAGAACCCTTCATTATTCTCATCAGTTATTTTCAATTGTCAAGTTTACTTTCTTTAAATCAGAGCATTTTCGCGATTCTATTACAGAAAATTTTGTTTTGAAAAATTAGTGGTTAAAAATTACAATATATGTAAAAAGTTCTCATTGCGAAAGGTTTAATATTTGTAAGAAATTCGACAAATCGATATTCCTTTTTAATATAAAAAAAATATATGCAATGAAAAATGCTTGATTAGATACATCCAATTCTTAATTGGATCTTTAATACATTTTACGTTTTCCTATGAAAAGATTCGTCCCACTGTTTTCACAGAAGTTTATTTATTTAAGGTGTCTTAGTGTAATACGCCACGTCAAGTTTCTACCACTTTTTATTGCAATAGTTTTATTTTTTTTTCTAACAAACATAGGATTTGATGCAGCAACTTATTGACTATGTATACAGGGAGGAATATTTCAGCAGATCACTGCTATTTGGCATTATTATTCACCTACGTGAGTAATAACACTTATACCAAAACTATAAAATAAGTTGGAATAATAGCAGGCAAATTGTCCATTTCTAAAAATACAAATTCCCTCCTCCTAGAAATTGACAAATTTTTTTAAGTTACTCATTAAATGTGATGTTATGATGTAATAACATTTGCTCGATATTTTATTCCTCTGACATGAAAAATTTAGCAGCAGTTAGGATAAACAATTTTCTCTTTATCCATTTTTGGTTTTTAGTACTGGCAATAAAGGTCTCTCATGCATAAAATAAAATATAAATACTTTCCATATGTAGTTTCAACACTGAAAAGAATTAACCAGAGTAATAATGCCAGTCGATGGCGTTATTACCCAGGTATACTAATTGCGGAGTATATTTTAAAATACAAACTATGTCTCAAACATACCCAAAATCTTCCCCATCTTTTGAAAGCACATGACATAAATTACAAATTCATGTAACCTAAGAGTATTTCCTGATAAACATGTAGTCTTTGATCGCAGAACTTACCTCAGAAATTTTAGATTTAACATCTATTCTTATGTGATTTTTACAGCGTTAAGTTTAACAAATTAAAAAATATTTTAACTTTTAGCGGTTGTTTGTGATTCAGATGACTTAGAGCCCTTCTCCGCAGAACACAAAAATTCCATCTCCAGGTATTTTTTCATTATTTCATTTAATATTAGTACTTTGAGTTATTTCCCATCCTGACGTTATTACCCCATGGCGCCTTATTTTTCAGTTTATTTAGAAGCTATATATAGCTTTAATAGAATACATTTGAAATTATTGGCTCTAAAATATTAAATAGGTACTAGAATTTAATAAATTTTTGTCCAAAGAGAAAGCAATGCGAAATGGTAAAATAATAATAATAATAATAATAATAATAATAATAATAATAATAATAATAATAATAATAATAATAATAATAATCAGTATTTTATTTTCGATATATTTGTATTTTTTATATTTGTTCTTTATCGAACATATGCCTATTATTACATCCATTAATAAGGAAACATATTAGTAAAAAAAAAATTATTGAATAGGAACATCATTTCTGACACGCTGAACACAATACCCACAAACTAAAACTGATCTTATTCTCCTATAGAAATATTGGTATTGCAATAAATATCACAATGTTTGTGACAGTCAACTTTTTTTTCAGTCGCAATTCATTAACTGCAAGAAACTAATTAGTTCTTGTTAAAGTTACTGCTTCATTCGATTTCATTTTACTCTAGGGTTTTGGAGAATGTTTATCTAAAGTATATTGATTGATCATGATTCACCAGAAAGCAAATACATCTAAAATGTATTATTTTATTTAGACTTGAGAAAATAGACATATTAAATACTATTTTTTATCTCCTATTACAGAAATATATTTTGTTGAATCACTTTTAAATAAAAAGCGTTCTAGTAGAAGCTAATTAGAAATACCTTTTTAATCTTTTCATTGAATTATTAACGTGATAGATAATAATTAAATATGAAAATAAATTATCTAATTATGTCCTCATATTATGATGTATGTTAATTTTATCTATTTGTTTATACATGTTTTAATAATAATAAAAATAATGATAATTGGTACATATGGCAACTGTGGTTGTGTTTATTATTGCATTTTTTTCCCTTTCAATATTTTGCTTGTCATATAATTGTATCACATTAGTATTTATTCTATATGTCTTATGTAATGCTAATTTCTATCCTTAAAGAAAGCTAACTTTTTTAATTTGATAAATACGAGGGCAATTCGGAAAGTAACTTCCGTTTATGAATTTAAAAAGAACTAATGAAAGGAAACATGTTTTATTACTTACGTATGAAAGACACGTTCTTCAGTTACTTCTCAACATAATTTCCGTATTAATTAATACAATTATCATAACGGTAAATCAGCTTCGAAATTCCATCATCACAGACTTCTGCCGCCGGCCTATTCAACTGAGATTATTTTTAAATTGAACTCGCACCGCTTTTTCAATCCAAAGAATTTTAACATATTATTTTATTCATTTTGACAAACTCCGAATCGCTCTCGTAATATTTTACTTCACCAACTATGTTTTAAAACATTTTTGGTAGTACTTTTATCAGCAAATTATATAGAAAAATATGTTAACATTCTTTGGATTGAAAAGTGGTGCGAGTTGAATTTAAAAATATTCGCAGTTGAATAGGCCGGCGGTGGAAGTCTGTGACGATAGAATTTCAAAGCTGATTTACCGTTATGATAATTGTTTTAATTAATACGGCAAATATGTTGAGAATTTGCTGAAGAACGTGTCTTTCATACGTAAATAATAAAACATGTTTCCTTTCATTCGTTTTTTTTTAAAATTCACAAGCGGAGGTTATTTTCCGAATTGCCCTCGTAATACAGACAATTGGTGCACATGGCAACTATGGCGGTGATTACCATTGGCGCTTTATTATTTCTTATAATATTTTGTTCGTCAAGTAATTGATTTTACCTCAATATTAATTTTATAGACACATTTTTATACAAATAGCTTTTAAATCTCCGTTTAAACAAATTGAGAAAAAAAATCAACGGAAAAAATATACATTTACTTTTTAAAAAGTTCAAAAATAGTAATTTGTCCAAAGATATTTTCGTTAATAAATGTATATAGTCCTAGCGAACCCGCCGGTAATACTTGGTCCTGGAAAAAAATGAAATTCAGGCATTTTCGCCTGCGTGAAGTTGAATTTATTAGCCTTTCCAGTTAGAGGAAAGTCGATGCAAGTCTGGTTAGATCAGAGGTTAAGGCACGAATTTAAAGCTGTCAGCTTTTATAGAGGACTAGCGATTCCAACGCTCGGCAAAATAATTTATTTGAATAATGATACATTTTACTACGAGTGAAAGTTATATGATTTTTATTATTTGGTTTTTATTATTATTTTGATGCTTTATAATTAAATAAAATTTAAGGCTCAACAATGTTTTTTTAAGCAATAATTTTATTTTTAAAATACTTCAAGTAATTAAAACATAGTAATTATTAGATATAAACAGCCAATTTCCAGTTCAGGGCTTTAGAGAGATATTTGTAAGAATAAAATAGTTGAAAATCTTTACAAATCGCATTCCTTAAAAAAAAAAAAAAAAATAAAATAAAATAAACATCAATAAATACAACACACACAAATAAAAATTGTAAACATGTCGTAAAATTTAATTTAACATCTAGCAATATTTTAAAAAATGTAGTCTAATTTTTTGAGAAATGTAAATGTTTAAACATTTTTTTGTCGGTACGTAGTAGCAGCATTTTTCTACTTTCCTGCCATATGCGTGGAAGCTTGGAAAAAGTAATCCATTTGTAAACTGTAATTTACATGAATTATATAAATAAATAAATGTTATACATCATTTAGACCATATATTAAATGATTTTCAACTAAATCCCCGAGTGCCGTTTTGAAGTAATATCTGAATCTTTAAAATTGTGAAGTCTGCTAAAATATTTTAGAAATAGTTTAACAATTTTAACTTAAAATAATTTAAGCTAAAGTATTTTTCATTTAATTTAAACTAATCTACAATTTTTGTTATATTTGTATGAGCATTACAAAAAAGATTTATGTTTGTGTGCATATAAGGAAAAGTATAATTATTTTCCGGGGAAAATTTTAAAATAAAGAAGAGAAAACAGGGGGAAAGAAAAATAGTCATGTAAGAATTATAATTGAACTACTTTGTGACACTCATGGTTTAATAATTAAATAATGTATGAAAACGTTATGAAAAATTCAAATAATTCAAATATATTATAAATAATTACTTGGTAGCATGAAATTTTAAGTTTAGGTAATGAGATTGATAAAAATAAAATTAATAAAAACTTTTCAATATACTGAAAAAAATTAGAAAATTCTAAACATTGTCATTTTTTCAAAACACTAAGAAAATTCACCAAAATGAATTCAGTTCAATTATTTTTATTTATCCTTCTGCTAAAAAGCAAGGGCTGTTAAAATTCTGGAAATTCTGCTTAAAATTCCTTTAGATGATACTTGAGTAGGTTAGACTGACAGAACCATGAAACGCTTTGAATCTGTTGGAATCACATAGATAACATAGAAATGAATCAAGTTTTCAAAACTTTATTTACAGGTAATTAATTAAGAAAATCAAACATTATTCTAATTAATCTATTAATATTTTTATCGTCAAATCTTGACGGGTACCATCTAGTATATATATATATATGTATATATGTATTGAATTCATAGTTTTCTCCGTAGCTACTTAGTAACGAATGACAGTAATTTTTAACAGGCTACTTTCTTGAATTTGTATGATTCTTTTTGAAATGATTATGAAATGTAAAAGAAATCATCCGTTTTAAGGTTTCGTTCATATGACGAAATTCTATTCGTCTCTGTATATCCGTCACATAGTCCGTACAATAAAACCGCATAAGTAAGAGACTTAAAATTTTGTGTACTTACAACTGATTACCACCTCGTGCTATACGACAAATCTTAAAATTTTGAAAAACACTATTATTTTATTTAAATTATTTTTTCTTCAATTTCATCCATTCATTTCTGCAATTAAAACTTTAAAATAGAACATTGATTTCAACAGTTTTCGTCTAGACATTATAGCTTGGAGATTAAGCATCTCGCTAAAAAACAAAAGGTTCTTATATAAATCAAACATTTCCAAATGAGTGAAAAATTGTTTAATCTGGGAATAAAACACAGATTTTTGGCATACTGAAACAGTGCTTACCTTTTAAGCTAACTGGGCCGACAACCAGCGAACATTTTTCGCTCAGATAACCTTACTGTTACTGAAATATGATCTGTCATTTAGATAGGTCAATAGAATAAGCCTCAGGTATAGGAACTCTACATAAATATTATTCTTATGATGATTAGTATGATAACTTTACTATTCGGTTTGATTGCGTCAAAAATAATAGAAGGTTCTTAGTTCGAATCCCGGTGCTGGAACTTGGAATTTTCATATTAAAGTGTATTTAATGAGAAAAAATTTCGAATTTTTGTTCAATTGACGGGTTATTAGAATTGACATTATTAGAGTTTCAATCATCTGACATTCGTAATATTTTTTGGAACTCAATTTTCGTTCTGTTTTAATAACTTTTGTGATTTATTAATGATTCAGCATTTTAAATTAAATTTTAAACATGTTTTTCTTTTATCAATAAATATAAAAACTTTGTTAAATCACCATAAAAGAAAAATTATACAGGACGCGTTTCGAGCTGCAAAATTACCGCTCGTCTTCAGCTGGTCCAAACACGTGTCCCAACGGACAGAGTGGAAATAACAGTGAAATAAAGAGGGAGGAGATTACACAGAGTGCGACAGGTGGCGCTGCTTGTCAGAGCCAAGGGGAAAGAGAAAAGTAAAGATAAACTCAAAGAAGGAGGGAGGAGATTACAAAGAGTGCCCCAGGTGGCGCTGGCTAAAAAACCAGGTGGCAGAGAAAAACTAATGAAAGATAAAGAAAACAATTGAAAAATAAATAAAATAAAATAAAATAAAAAAAAAAAATTAATAAAATAAAATAAAAAAAAAAATTAATTAAATAAAAATTAAAAATAATTATAGTAATAATAATAAACTACAAAAGTAATTTCCATGCAGGAGAAAGGGAGGGGGATGAAGAGAGATCGTTGACAAGAGTATTATAATTTTTATAAATAAAATAAGCTTCGTGGGTATCTAAATGAGAAGGAGAGGCAGGATTAGAAATAATTCTGGCCATGGAAAAATTGAAAAAATGACCGGAAGACCAACAGTGAGAAGCAATGGAAGACCTAGATAATTCCTGATTTTTAATGTATCTCTGATGTTCATCCAATCTTTTCTTCAACGCTCTTCTGGTCTGACCAATATAACCCAAATTGCAAGAGCAAGGAATAAAATAAACACCCCACCGGTTCTCAACAGGAATAGGATCTTTCAAAGACGAGAATTTAATTTTATTCATAGGTTTAAAGATAACTTTAAAATTGAAACGAGAAAGGATTTTAGCTAATTTGAAACAAAGAGGAGAATAAAAAGGTAGAACTATAGAGTTAATATTAGACGAATTATTAGAATCAGTAAGAAGACGTTTAGGCTTATTAAATTTATACAGAGCTTTGTCAATCAAAGAGGGATTATAACCACGAGTGAGGGCAAGAGATTTGAGGTAACTAATTTCCTTATTTAGAGCAGAAGAATCAGAAGAAATCCGAAGTGCTCTGTAAACAAAAGTATAAAAGGAAGCCACTTTATGCTGTGGAGGATGGTTAGAAAAAGCATGCGGAGGTAGAGATACAGCGAAAGGTTTTCTATAAACAGAAGTAGAGAACCGATCAGGGTGTTTAGTAACTAAGACATCGAGGAAAGGAAGAGAATCATTCTCTTCGACTTCAAGAGTAAACTGGATGCAAGGATCAACAGAGTTGACAAGAGAAAGGAGATTTTGGAGATCCAGCTCAAAAGGAATTAAGATAAAAGTATCATCAACATACCTACACCAGAAGGGAAAATCAAATAAACTGAAGAGTTTTTCTTCCACAAAATGCATATAAATGTCACATAAAAGAGGAGATAAAGGATTGCCCATGGCTAAACCATCCGTTTGAACATAAAAGGAATTATTAAATTGGAAAGCAGTTTGCCTAACACAAATACTAACTAATTGCAGGATCTCGTCAATCTCGATGGAAGAGTAATGGAACTCGCGTAGCCTTCTTTCCAAACAGTCAATTGCTCCTTGAACAGGGACGTTAGTGAAGAGTGATTTAACATCTAAGGAAATCATTTTGTAATTACAAGGAGAAAGGCGTTTAATTTTATCAACAAAGTCAATAGAATTTTTAACAGTGTGAAAATTAGTGGAAGATAAAGGAGCGAGTAACTTAGAAAGGAACTTGGCAAGTCTATAAGAAGCAGAACCAATATTAGAAACGATAGGGCGAAATGAAAGAGTAGGTTTATGGACCTTAGGAAGAGCATAGAAACGAGCACAATTAGCTAAAGAAGGAATGACCATACGTTTAGTGTTATTATTAAGAATGACAGACTTATTAACGACCTCCTTGATATCAGAAAGGTGTTTAGTAGAAGGATCTTTCTTTAATTTAGAATAAGGACCGGAGTTTAACATAGATTCCACATGAGAAATATAATCAGACTTATTGAGAAGAACGGTTTGACCGCCTTTATCAGCCTTAGTAATAAGAAGGTTAGGGACAGAATTAAGTTCACTGATAGCAGATTTTTGAGAAGAAGAAAGATTAGATTTAACTGAAGATTTATTAGAAGAAATGACGTTAGCTAAAAGGTAGCGAAGAGAATCAAGTTGACCAGGAGAAATTTTACTATTTTTGAAAGAATGTTCAATCGGAGCGATTAAATTCGGAATAGAAGGTTTGGAAACACGCGAAAAATTCAAACCAAGAGAGAGAACATCACGTTGGGAATCAGTAAGAGAATGAGACGATAAATTGACAACATAATTTTGCCGAAGAGGAGAGATATCAGGAGCAGGAGAATTAGAAGTCAGAAGTGACGAAAATTTTTTATCCAATATAGCACTGTGACATTTAGATTTGTAATCAACGTAGGCAAAAATCCGTTTCTCAAGAAAAGGGAAATAAATAACAGATTTACTTAACAGCAAATGTAACGAATATAATTCATATTCAATGCACGAAAGAGAGTACCGAACATCTTGAATAATGGCTCTAAGAACAGCAAACTTAAGTTAAATCTAATCTTTCTTCTTCTCAAAAATCTGCTATCAGTGAACTTAATTCTGTCCCTAACCTTCTTATTACTAAGGCTGATAAAGGCGGTCAAACCGTTCTTCTCAATAAGTCTGATTATATTTCTCATGTGGAATCTATGTTAAACTCCGGTCCTTATTCTAAATTAAAGAAAGATCCTTCTACTAAACACCTTTCTGATATCAAGGAGGTCGTTAATAAGTCTGTCATTCTTAATAATAACACTAAACGTATGGTCATTCCTTCTTTAGCTAATTGTGCTCGTTTCTATGCTCTTCCTAAGGTCCATAAACCTACTCTTTCATTTCGCCCTATCGTTTCTAATATTGGTTCTGCTTCTTATAGACTTGCCAAGTTCCTTTCTAAGTTACTCGCTCCTTTATCTTCCACTAATTTTCACACTGTTAAAAATTCTATTGACTTTGTTGATAAAATTAAACGCCTTTCTCCTTGTAATTACAAAATGATTTCCTTAGATGTTAAATCACTCTTCACTAACGTCCCTGTTCAAGGAGCAATTGACTGTTTGGAAAGAAGGCTACGCGAGTTCCATTACTCTTCCATCGAGATTGACGAGATCCTGCAATTAGTTAGTATTTGTGTTAGGCAAACTGCTTTCCAATTTAATAATTCCTTTTATGTTCAAACGGATGGTTTAGCCATGGGCAATCCTTTATCTCCTCTTTTATGTGACATTTATATGCATTTTGTGGAAGAAAAACTCTTCAGTTTATTTGATTTTCCCTTCTGGTGTAGGTATGTTGATGATACTTTTATCTTAATTCCTTTTGAGCTGGATCTCCAAAATCTCCTTTCTCTTGTCAACTCTGTTGATCCTTGCATCCAGTTTACTCTTGAAGTCGAAGAGAATGATTCTCTTCCTTTCCTCGATGTCTTAGTTACTAAACACCCTGATCGGTTCTCTACTTCTGTTTATAGAAAACCTTTCGCTGTATCTCTACCTCCGCATGCTTTTTCTAACCATCCTCCACAGCATAAAGTGGCTTCCTTTTATACTTTTGTTTACAGAGCACTTCGGATTTCTTCTGATTCTTCTGCTCTAAATAAGGAAATTAGTTACCTCAAATCTCTTGCCCTCACTCGTGGTTATAATCCCTCTTTGATTGACAAAGCTCTGTATAAATTTAATAAGCCTAAACGTCTTCTTACTGATTCTAATAATTCGTCTAATATTAACTCTATAGTTCTACCTTTTTATTCTCCTCTTTGTTTCAAATTAGCTAAAATCCTTTCTCGTTTCAATTTTAAAGTTATCTTTAAACCTATGAATAAAATTAAATTCTCGTCTTTGAAAGATCCTATTCCTGTTGAGAACCGGTGGGGTGTTTATTTTATTCCTTGCTCTTGCAATTTGGGTTATATTGGTCAGACCAGAAGAGCGTTGAAGAAAAGATTGGATGAACATCAGAGATACATTAAAAATCAGGAATTATCTAGGTCTTCCATTGCTTCTCACTGTTGGTCTTCCGGTCATTTTTTCAATTTTTCCATGGCCAGAATTATTTCTAATCCTGCCTCTCCTTCTCATTTAGATACCCACGAAGCTTATTTTATTTATAAAAATTATAATACTCTTGTCAACGATCTCTCTTCATCCCCCTCCCTTTCTCCTGCATGGAAATTACTTTTGTAGTTTATTATTATTACTATAATTATTTTTAATTTTTATTTAATTAATTTTTTTTTTATTTTATTTTATTAATTTTTTTTTTTTTTATTTTATTTTATTTTATTTATTTTTCAATTGTTTTCTTTATCTTTCATTAGTTTTTCTCTGCCACCTGGTTTTTTAGCCAGCGCCACCTGGGGCACTCTTTGTAATCTCCTCCCTCCTTCTTTGAGTTTATCTTTACTTTTCTCTTTCCCCTTGGCTCTGACAAGCAGCGCCACCTGTCGCACTCTGTGTAATCTCCTCCCTCTTTATTTCACTGTTATTTCCACTCTGTCCGTTGGGACACGTGTTTGGACCAGCTGAAGACGAGCGGTAATTTTGCAGCTCGAAACGCGTCCTGTATAATTTTTCTTTTATGGTGATTTAACAAAGTTTTTATATTTATTGATATATATTTATCGCCAGTTTTTTCGGTGTTTCTCAATATGTTTTTCTTTTTTAGATATTTAAAACTGTATTTTTATATTCGATATTTTTTTTATTTTGGATTTTCAAGAAAATCAGAATATTTGATTTTATTTTTATAATTATATTTGAACATTTTTAATTTGATTACAATAAATAACTTCCTTTTATAGTTATTTTCAATCGAAATTTATTAATATAATCATCTATGCAAGAGTTTAATAATTATAAATTAACGATTTGGATTTATTAATGAAATGAAAAGTTGTTTTGAAAGAAATATTAAACGAAAGCCTCTGTGTGATCTGCGAATACACTTATCCACTTGTAAAAATATTTTTGTTTTGTTCAACCATACATGCTTTTGTAATAACTTTACTTTTTGTATCTGTAACTTAATCTAAAATACATTGCTGCTAATCTGTATATTACAGATATTTTATAACGAAGTATTTTAATGACACTTTGAAGTACCGTTGAGGTGTAAAGAATCTGAGAATGATAATGAAAATGAAATATTATGCTTTTGCTCTTGATCACCTACCATGATTTTTTTTTACCATAAGTATCTTTAGTTATACAACAGCAACGTGCAATTATTTTGTATTTTAATTCTACTAAGTTTTGTGTATTGTACCAAACTATCTATTCATACAAAGTAATATCAATGGGTATTTTGTATTAGTTAGTTGAAATTGGGAGTTATTACTATCATTCTGGTAAGTGTGTTTACATTGATTTAGAAGTAAACCACCGCAATGGAATACGAAATTGCAGTTTGTAACATAAATGAGCTCTGCCTGAGCAAGGTTTTAAGCCACCGCAACTGAATACTAAATAGTAATTTGTAACATCAATGAGATCTACGTGAGCAAGGTTTTAGTCAAATCATTCTATTAAACTAGCTCAGATCCAATCTCTATACGTACTAGTATAATGAATCCTGAATGATTTTATGATAATTTCAATATATACATTAAAATTGTTCATGCAGTGTAGCATTAAAAGGTGTTACATAAAAAGTTAAAGATCTTTAAATCCTTTTATTTCCAATATGCATAATTTTAATAAATTTTTTAATTCATTTTCAGCAGTAAAACCCAAAATTATTCAATATTGTGTATGTGAAACTTTTCACATTGCTAACATAGCGTAAACTAATAAAGTAAAAATTGTCCGATCTGACAATTCAACCCTGGCAAATGGAATAACATTCCATTGATCTATGATTAAGCTACGAGGACAGTACCAAGCTTTTCATTCTTGTATAAGGAATTGAAGTAAGCTTCTGGGTTCGAACCCCGGCTTAGAAGTTTTTCACTCTGTTAGTTTAATTATAATTAGCATTGTAAAAAAAATCACATATTTAATCATTTAATTCAAGCATATTCCGTCGATATATTCCTGATTATATATATATATACATATAATGTGACATAATGTATAATGCAATAATCTATTGAAAGTATTGAAAATAATAAATTACGCTTCGATAATACAAAATTTTCTATGGCAATACTCTTTTAATATCTGAAGAATTTTTTAAGTATCATTCAAATTTATCAATGTTAGTAAACGTAAAAGAAATGCTTGAAAATGAGAATATATATATGAATAAAACGGAATTAAAATCTTTTAGGCTATTCAACACAAAAATTTCTCTTGGGTAATTTTGAGTGAAATTTATACGCCTTAAAATATAGAATTAACAACGAAGTTATATAAACCTTTATAATTATCCTATATATGTAGAGAAGGGCTTAAAATAATAAAATATTTCTAATTTAAACGTGCATATATATATATATATATATATATATATATATATATATATATATATATATATATATATATATGCACGTTTAATGTATATATATGCACGTATATATAATGTATATAATGTATATATATGCACGTTTAATATATATATATGCACGTCCCAAAAATGACTGATGGATTTTAAAATTCAATAACTGCAAACGGTTACAGCTATTTAAAAATATTTTGCAGGAGGGTTATGTATAATGACAGGAGTTTTTTTTACCGTAATTTTTTATTTTAGTTCGAATTTCAAGCAATAGGTGGCGCTGACGGCGATTGGAGGCCAGGTCGACGCCTCACTCAGCAATAATCACCTGGCCTTCAATCACCGTCAGCGTCACCTATTGTTTGAAATTCGAACTAAAATAAAAAATTACGGTAAAAAAACTCCTGACATTATACATAACCATCCTCCAAAAATTTTTTAAATAGTTATCACCGTTTGCAAATTATTGAATTTTAAAATCCATCAGTCATTTTTGGGACACCCGGTATATATATATATATATATATATGTATATTTATTTATTTATTTATTTATATATATCATATTGTAGAATTTAAAATATTTCATTGTGCATTATTATCTGTTTAATAGTAAAGACAACCAACGTATATCTGAATACAATTCATTAATGAATATCTAACATTATCCTAAAAAAATTAAATATTAAAATTTTTATAGAGAAAATTTCATGGGATATAAAAAAAATATAAACTTATTTAGTTACCATTTAGAATCTGCCTGAAATCGCGTACCTGTCACATTTCAAATTTTGAAAAAATATCAAATTTTCTGTATTGTATATATTATATCATATTATGATATAATAGTCAGTGTACCATATTATGATATAATACATCATTATAATACATATGATTATCATTATCATAATTAAAATACTATATGTCACATAAATGTTGTATTTCAACATATGTGGATAGATAAAATGAATTATTTAAAGCTTTATTCTTTAAAAACTTAAAATTTTAAAAGGTATATACTGCAAAGTAAATTAAGCACTATTTAAAATGATCGTATCCATGCACAGAATGTATATCCATGTTTTTGATAAGAAAAATGAATATATTTATATACATGTATGTGTATATATCTCTAGGGTGTCCCCTCACAATTCTAGTCAATAGTTAATTCCTTAACCGTTAGTTATAGACATATAGCTCCAATCACAAAAATGTTTTAAATGCGGTAAAAGAATATTTTAAAAACATTTTGGGTCAATAAACATATTTCTTGAAATTTTCCAAGATTTAAGTTTTTATTTCGATCTTATAAGTTAAAGATAGTAAAATTTTCCTATTACGCTGACAATTAAGACAAAGAAAGTTCTGATAAGGTAAACGCACCAGCAGTGGGCCACTTAAGGACATTTGTCAAATTATTATTACTATATTAGTGATTTCCAAAAAATATATATTTTATAAGGCTACTCCATAACTTCATGTGTCAGAATAAACATTAAAATTTTTAAAATATATTCTTTAGAAAAAATGAAAAATAAAAAATGTTACCTTCCTCTATGCTCCAGTAGTGGGCATAGTAAATTTCTGATGCTCCAGTAGTGGTCCCCCCAGAAGTGGGACACTGCATTCTTGAGTATAATGTATACTGTATAGAGGTTATAATTTTTTTTACATTTCCACACTTAAATATACACAATAATGAAATCATATTTAGAAGTTTTAATGATTACGTAAAATAATTTCAGATTCTCTTTAGTTTTTTCAAACAGTCTGTAATATTTTATAACTTAAAAAATATCTGTCCTATTTGTTACTTTTCAATAGTGATAAATTATAAGATATACATAATAAAAAGGGTAATTAAATGCTGAAATGATTGCAAAACTATATTATATATTTATAAAAAAAAAGAAAAAAGAAAAAAAAAACAATGTGAGTGGGATTTAAGTTTAACTGCATTTATTTTTCTTTTACAGACACTTTTTTTTTACAAAAAGATTACAAAAGTTGACGATCTATTTGCCTGAGTTCTGGTTGCGATACCACTCCAACTATATCGGAAAAATTTATGCTAAAGACATTATTTTCCTTAATGACAAAGTCTTTTTATTTCCAGTTGACTTCAGTCCTTGAACAAATATTATTGTTTCTTTAATTTCTTGAACTACACACAAATATACATATTTTTCTGTATTTCTTTTTCCTTCAAGTATAAATTATCCCTATTTCACTTCAGATTTTTCTGGGATAAAGTGTTGGGCCCCCTGGTCCACTACTGGAACAACTTGAAATTTAATGACCCAGAAGTGGGCCACCCCCTAAACTTAATAATGTATTACTTTTATACCTTTTAAGCATAAGGAATAAAGTATTCATTTATATAATGTATTAGAAATGTGACATTTTAATATAAAATACAATATACTTTTAAAGAAAAAATATTGAATGAAAACTTATCTCTTAAGGAAAGCAGTAACTATGAGCCACAAAATTCTTGTATTTTAAGACTGGGAGAAAAACATCCTTCCATCTCGAAAACTATCATAATTCTGATGTTGTCGCTTTGTCTGATAACAGAAAAGGGTTATAGTCAATCAGCAGTTAGTTTGTTATCTGACAGGGTTGACTAGAAAACTTGTTTTTCAATTTTGAAAGTTGGTGGCCCACTACTGGTACGTGGCCCACTACTGGTACACTTATCTTAATATAACACTAAAACTGTTCGAATGATGAAACTTAACTAATTTTCTGTATATGAATACAAATGAGTTCGGCGTGCTTTAAGGGGTCTTATGCCAAATGTTCAAACTATTTGAATACTTATTTCATGTTTATCTGCACTTTGAAAAAAAGTACAAGTTTTACGATTAAAAGTTTGTACAAATTTTAGAATTGAGTTAACTTTTATTAAATTTTAGAAGGCTTAAAATAATTGTATGTTACATATGTTACATTTTGTATGATTTCGGACTTGAAAATAAATTGTTTCTTTTCATGATTTCCCTTAGCATAAATTGTATTATTTTTATAAGTCTTTATTTAACTTCAACAATCGTATGTAAGTTTTTCTTGTTCAAAATTTGTTTTCGAACTTTAACTCACTTTGAAATATCCGATAAAGATTTTACATAGGACCTAAATCTGATTACAATCTAATAATGTTATGATTTTCGATGGTTACTATGTATTTATACACTTTTTACAAGATAACACACAAATTTTAGACAGATTACCATCAAGAAATTTAAAGAAAAGTTTAGAATTAGATAACACTAGATTGCAATGATTGTGTTTTTTAACTGTTACGTAGTATTTATCACTAAATCCAAAAATTATTCAAAGTTAAAAATAAAGAAAATTGGATATTATAAAATAAACGAGATATCTGTGTTTTTTAATTTATGATAATTGATTTTTATGTAATTTTTAACACTAATTGTAAAAATGAGCTTTATTTGTAACCATCACGATAGGATTTGTTTGCAAATCATAAATTTCAAAGTTAAAATGTGGCGAAAATCTGGTACTATAAAACAGATATAAAACATTTTTAATTTTATTTAAGTCAATAATGTATTCGATTTTCCGGCTTACTCTGGAATTCTTATAGCTAAGCAACTGAAGGGTCCGATAACGTCAACGAAGAGATTCGATTTTAAATTTGAAGTTTTTAATTTTATAATTTACATTTGCGAAAACGCTTGACGTGATGGTTAAAAATGAAAATCATTTTCGGAGTCACCGGAAAAAAAATGCACAAAAGTTAATTATCAAAAGTTAATAATATATCAATTACATCTATCTTATAGCATCAAATTTTCGCTATTTTTTTAACCTTAAAATTTACAATTTGCAAAATATCTTTACGTAATAGTAAAAAATGAATTTCGTATTCTGCGGTACAGAATACATGAAATCAACTAGCAAAATCTAAAAAACATGGTCTGATTTTTTTGCAGACAAGTTTAATCTAATAATGTTTTAAAATAGATAGCATTTTGTAAAGAATTGAGGTTGCTAGTTTTCATTATTTAATTTAACAAAAGTTCTGTTTTTTCTCAATAATGTTAAATACAAATTGTACATTTTGCATTAATATTTTAAAATGATTAAATATTTCAAACTTATATTGTAATTTTAATTTTACTTTTAACAGTTTTTCTTAAATGTTTCTAAAGAAATTATATTTCTAGTAAATTCGTGAATCTTCCTTAATTTGCAGTATAAAACTGCTCCATATTTAAATAGCTATTAGTCGGTCAATTTTAATCGTTGAATAACGGGTCTTACTGTGGGACTGTACATAAATTTAAATCTCATAATTTTTATTTCAAATATGAAGATATAAACCACCATCATTGCCGATTTTAGAAACAAAATACCAATAGTGATGTGCCTTTGACTAATTTTGAAATGTGTACAAGGAATACTGAAAGTTTATGCTTGTTTTTCTCCTATTCGTATGATTACCGTCAAGGCTAACTAGGCCTCGTAATATGGAACATAAGTCTAACATAAATGCATCATGTATTTGTAGTTCGGCTATTTAGTTATAACACATAAACGAAAGAAGTAAGCTTGCAGTTATTTAACTTTTTTAACGAATTACTTCTCGTATATGATTGAACAAGTTTCCCTAGGGGGAAATGGGAAAAAGTCATATTGTCGTAGTTTGTCTAGAAAAAATTCTTGCGCTCGTGTCAAAAGCTATTCGCCACATTTAATACCTCTAAATTAATTTTATACTGTTAAAAAAAAAAAAAATAGTATGATTATAACGCTTTTGTTGTTAATGATAATTATGGATAACATGGATATTGGATAAGGTAAATTTATTCTCACATACACCTTTTTTGGGATCCTTTTGCGAAATTTTAGTATTTACAATATTTTTATATTAAAATTTTTGGAAGCTCTTGTACATTTTTATCTTTTCTGAAATGGTTTCCAAGCGTGCAAAGAGTGTGTATTTCTGGAAAACACCCCTTTTCTCCAAATGACACACTGTGAAGTTAAATTATAAATCAAAATTTTTTTTTTGTCCGTTGTTTTTACGAAATTTGATTGATCCGTTTTTGAAATACCCAATTAAAATTTGTAACTATAGACAAATTTATCGCTTAATAGCATAAGATTTCAATTTTAGTATATTCTTTATGCTAAAAATATTTATTTATTCCATCTTGTTGAATAAAATCAGTTATAAGCTTCAAATATTCAATCAGAAACAACGTAATTGAACTTTTTATAACGATTAATCTAAATCTCATACAGCTAGAAATGCATACTGTTTTCTTATTTTGCATAAATCTTATCAATATATCCGATTGAGGAAAAATAGCTGTTTTAACCGGCGTAATTAACGGATACAATATAAGTCTTATTATTCGTTTAACAACGTTTGTTTTAATAATACACCTAACAATTCTTATATTTATTGTACAGAATCCTTTGAGTACGAGTAATAACCGCTGTTGACCGTTTCTTTTAGATATACTTAGGTGTGCAATATTTGAGAGTAAAAACATATTTGGCTTCATCTATCTATCGAGAATATTCTACGTATGAAGCACCTTCCAATTTTTAGACTTGAAAATTTTGAAAAAAAAAAAAAAATGCAGAAGTGACACAAGTAATTATATTTTATTTGATTTACATTTAAAATGTATCTGAGTATGATACGCAAAAACAAAAACACTTCTACTATATATTTATGTATGATAAATAAATCGTGATATTTTACACTGTAAATTTAATTTTTTCTTTAATTTTCATGACACAGATTGAAGACCACTAGTTTTGTGTACTGCGAATTATATATATATATATATAAAACATTTTATTAAATGCTTTTACCAGTTTTATTTCAGTTACTATGTCAAAGATAGTCTGTAAAACATAGAGCTTTATCATTTTCGAAGATATTGTTCTTTGTATTCTCACAACGTTAGGCGCATACATATTGAAGAGAATATAATTAGATATACACTAACATTTTAACATAAATTAATACAAAAAATACCATTTAAACTTTTAATTAAATGAATTTGATTTAAATGATTTGAATGAATTTGATTTTTTAATTTAAAGTCTTTTTATAAAAGATAAATATAATATTTGATTATTCTGAAAAATGCCCTCATAACAAAAATAATGAATTATGCAAATTTTGAAAAAAGACACAACCCCAGTTACTCTGCATAGGAAGAACTGCAATACAATATTAACAAATATAATAATTGCCTGAAATATATCCATTAAAAGTATTTCTATGGTTTTTTTCATATATTTACTTTATTTAAATTTAATAAAAAAAATATTGTAAAATTGAAGGAATTCCAAAATTTTAAATAGGGGCTAATATTGCTCATTTTATTGCAAAAATTGTAGGCGATTATTTTACATAAATATAGTAATAATCATTGAAGATATAATTTTATTCGTTGCTTTAGAAGTATTACCTCCAGTCCTAATGATTAATTTGTAGAAATTTAATATTTTTTGTAGGTTAAAATAATCTCTAAAGTATTGTTTTTCTTTTTACAATCATATGTATTCAAATGTGGCACCCTAAACAATAACGCTAAAATTTAAAAACAACGTTTAAATTTAAAACCTTAAAAATTATATACCATGTATGTTAATATATTAAACATTTAATCCTTAATTTCAATTGCCGTAATTGCTGGTTAAAATAACTCTTAAATGTCGCATTTTATAAATTATTAACTTTATATCATTATGTTATGTAATTTTAAAAATAATGTATTACACAACTAAAGCATTATTATTAATTGCTTGCACCATTCTTTTCTATAACTATGTTAGAGTAAAAGAATTATTGCTTTAAACAGTATTTTATAAATTGATGAAAGCAACTAAAGATAATTAATAACATAAGTGAAAACTAATTATTGCAAACGAAAAATAATGCAAGTAAAACCAATGCGAAAAATGTATGACAGATTCATCTCCATCATTGCATGTATGTTCTTTTTTCTATTTATTTATTTATTTTTTTAATAAAATAAAATGTGTGTAAATTTGTTTTTTATTAAAGAAGTGTTTGAATAATTCTACTTTGTGACATAAAATATAGCAATTTGATTTGTTTCATATAATTAGCGTAATAGATTTCCAATCTGCTTGCATACTTATACCACATTATGGAACTTTAATTTCGCTTTCCTGTTTTTAAGTCATTGCGCCTTTTATAAAAAAAACTGTTTTAGATAGTTTCAGGATGACTGATCTGCTAAAGCATACTTAAACATAAACATGTATAATATATATTTCAGAAATTCCCACCTAAGAGGGTTAAATGGAGTCTTCGCAATTCTTAGGCAATTTTACCATATCTCCATAGGAGTTTTAGGTATAAGCGAGAAATTCAGAATAAAAAAATTATTGAAAATAATAAACACATATTTCAGCGATTTTAGTAATCTCTCTTTTTATACTACGGTTAAAGAGTTGGTGAAAATTATAGCGCATATTGCCAGATCATTATGAGAAGTTTAAGGTTGAAGCGAGAAATTCAAAATAAAAAAAACATTCCTAAAAATAGTTAAATAGTACTTCAGTGCTGTAGCTAAATTATTAGATCTATGTTATTTATTTATTATGTCTCCAACATCGATTGGATTATGTATCGTAAGATAGCGGCAGCTACTGCCACCCCGAGGAGCCGGATACGAATCCTGGTAAGACATGGATGTTGTTGTGCTGTGTCTTTGTAGTCACAGAGTACGGACAGAGCCTCAACTCGGCTTGAAAAGAACGCTCTCAGTGGATCACTTAAAAACTAAACCATCGCGTTGGCGATTTTTATCCTCGTGATTTCTGTTTAACTGTAATCATATTCTGGCTTGGCACTTCTTGCTGAATGCTGATTTGATTATCTTTGCACACGTGCTTATTCTATTTGATCTTAGATTTCCGCGCTTATATTGATTCGTAATTATTACTGTTATTGTTCTTGAATTTTCAAGTTTACATTATTAGGTCGTCATGTTAAGAAGAAACACATGTATTGTTTGCAAGACGAATACGTCAAAGTTATTTCATATTAAAATAATTCTTTCATAAATTTCAAAACAATAAGCAGCAAGCCGTCGTCGCTGTATTTTTTTCCTTTTTTACCTTATCATTTGTCGCCAAGGAAGTGATGTTTCGCCGAATTAGCAACCTCTCTTATGTTATGATCGTAGTTTCAGTGTCATCCGCTCATATCGCTACTGTCTATGCGTAATCCCATGTTAAACAAGTTGCCATTACAATGTATGAAAGTTGATTCTCTGTTCCGTACTCTGTGTTTGTAGTAATATACCGGGTGTCCCAAAAATGACTGATGGATTTTAAAATTCAATAACTTGCAAACGGTGACAGCTATTTAAAACATTTTGCAGGAAGGTTATGTATAACGTCAGGAGTTTTTTTTACCGCAATTTTTTATTTTAGTTCGAATTTCAAACAATAGGTGACGCTGACGGCGATTAAAGGCCAGGTGATTAGTGCTGAGTGGAGCGTCGACCTAGCCTTCAATCGCCGTCAGCACCACCTATTGTTTGAAATTCGAACTAAAATAAAAAAATTACGGTAAAAAACTCCTAGCATTATGCCTAACCTTCCTGCAAATTTTTTTAAAATTGCTTTCGCCGTTTGCGAGTTATTGAATTTTAAAATCCATCAGTCATTTTTGGGACACCCGGTATATGTAATGATACACGAAATATAAAAAAAAGCTTTATACTGACTTGTCGTTGTTTCTGTGTAAATCACGGATCATTCGAGGCGAAAGCCATAGTTTCTATAGGCCACAAAATCAATCACCTGTCAAATGAAATTATCGTAAGATTATATGGATAAGACAAAAATTATGGATGTTTGATTAGCTGTAAAGTTTTTAAATTTTATTTCATACTTGATAGAAATATTTCGTTTTGGTTCAAGATTCTTTTAGAAAAATCGACCATTCTAGGGGGCTGCAGTCCTAGATAATAATATGTGTGATAATCTTTAAGAGTAGAAACAGAACATGCTATGTATACATGTACATGTTACCTTATTTTAATAAGTTGTACACTCAATCTACAGCTTAAAATTTTACCCAAAGACAACAAAAGTCACTTTGAAGATATTATGTACTTTTGAAAAAAAATATATTCCATTAAAAAGCGCAGGTGGAATTTGAATTTTCTGATCGGAAGATTTTCTATCCATTTATAGTAAGCTTGACTTCTCTACCTTTTCTTTAAAAAGGCAGTTTTATCGTCCTTAAAAATCAATTTTTTCATTTCCTTAACATGCTCAACAATCTAAATTGTATGGGATTTAAGTTTTTTTATAAGAAAATAGTACAAAACTCATTTTGTATCTAGAAGAAACATTCTTTAAATAAATTCGATTAATATTTTTAGTCATAAATCCTGCTTATCTCGTTTGTGAATCACTCTCATCTGAAGCACATTCTTTAATATCATGGTCTGTATTAATTTAGTTACCTCGCAAATTGACATTTTTTACCTGGAAATCATTTTTTAAGGCTAAATTTCAATGGATATCTTGAGAATTTGGTATAATAAATTGTCACTGTGTAATCTTTTTCTTTTCTGTATACTTTCAATTTTTTAACATTTTCTTTGATTACAACCTTAACAGTTATTCGTTTTACTACAAAATTAACTGGCTCGGCTGATGCAGCTCGAGTCCTTCAATGTTTTCAAATGAGGAACGATTGATTTACTAAAATTACTTTATATCAGTATATCACTCATGTACAGCAAAATGGTTTAGTTCCTCCTTCCAACACCAGGGCGTGTGCGATGCTTTGTACGAACATCAGACTTTAAATTCGGGAACGTATAGCGTGCGTGCTGTGCACGATCTTCAAATTACGTAAGTTCCAATTTCGACCCCTGGAGCCGTACCATATTGCAACCAAATCTATATCCAAATGAAACTTTATTATTCACACTATACCCGTAGATATATATTAGAAAAAAATCTAAACAAATTTGCTAAATTTACTTATCATGAATAATGGTAACCACTGCTTAATTAATGCGGCAATATGTTTTGCCGGAACATCCAACACTGGTTCCCGATGACTGCGGCAACATATAGCAGGTGTAGTATGCACGTTCTGTAAGATTTATTAGTTCCAATTTCTCCCGTCAGAGAACTCACCCTTTTCACAACTTTTCTAAAGAAAAATATATATGAACAATATAGATCATGTGCCGTATATAAAAATATGAGCGTTTTAACCTAACGGTAGCTATATTACTCAAAATGTTGGACAATATGAAATAAGAAATTGTGAAAATCACCGAGATTACTATTCTGAAAAAATGGTAAACATTTAGTTGTACCGTATGTACGAATGTCCGACATGGGGCCCAACAGCTTACGCCTTTATGTAGAAGACCTGCTATTCGCGCTTCGCAAAATCCATATTATCCGTCCAATTTTCACTGCCAGAGAACTCTCCTCATTCTAAAAAATCCTACATGCTATATCTGAAAGAAACTTCAATACTCAATCCAATCATAGATACATTATTCTACATAGATACATTATTATAGTGTATGGAGAATATGAATAAGAATATAAGAAATTTGCCCAAAACTGCTATTCTGAAATTATTCGGCCTTAATATATGAATATTGGTAACCATTATTCATATATTAAGGCTGCAATAAGCTTTATACCAACGTCCACCAGACATGAATTCCCACTGCCTTCGACAATCTGTAGAAAACTTGGTCCGCGCGCGCTGAAGAAAGGTAACTGTGCCCCAAACTTAGCCTAAGTGTGACCTAAGTGTAACATAAGAGTAACTTTATCGAAATTTAACTAGAACTAATCGGGAAGAGCACAATATGAAATAGTGTTCAAAAGGCTACCCATTGTAGCTCTTCGTGCAACGGTCTCTTTAGAACATAATCAACAGACACCCGAAACAATATCTTAATATTTATAATTATAGATGATTGCAATATTTTTCGTATACGAAATATTACTACATAAAAAGATAATCATTTTTATAATTAAATCTTTTTATAAATTTTCATATTTGTATCCTTGACACAGTAAATATTTAATAGAATTCGCTAAACCTATTAAGCACATAGAAACAAAAATAAGCATTTAATAAAATAGTAAAAAGAGAAATATCCGATGTCAAATTTCATAACTTTGCACATTTCAATTTAAAAGACGTTTTATGGATTACCTTCTCAATAAAGAAAAATGACATCAAACGCTTTTACTCTTAGATGTGCTTGCAAAGCGTTTTTTACAAAACGATGATCATTGATCTGGCAACCAAATATGCGATATAAAATTTTTTAAATGCACGCTTTGCAGAAATAATGCAATAAAAAGGGCAACATGCTTCAGATACTTAAATTGTTTTTAACATTTTTTGATCTCTGCACTTAAAAATATCCTATTAAACATATATTTTTTTCCAAACTTCATTCAATATACTTTTGGACGATCATGCAGGATTATTAAAAAAATTGCCTTTTGTAGAAAAGATACAAATGTAAATTTAAAATCTGCTGAAAAGCACAAATTTCACATAATATTTAAATAATTTTGAAGCAAAAAATTCTATACCAGCGCTGCACACTTTTTTGTTCAGCCATGAATAAATATCAACTTCTACGATGTGAAATAAAACACACATTTAAGCGACAAAAACGTTGGCTCAACGGAAAAACATGGTTGTTTACACAGATTATGTATATGTACCAAAAAACTATATATTGACAGTTACAGACATATACGACTGCCCTCTTGAACAAATTTTCCTGTAGAACTATCGATATTTAAAAGAAACTAGATGGAACCCGTCAAAACTTGACGGAAAAAAATTACTACAATGTTGACTAAATAAGCTTCTTCATTGTTTAACACCTTTAGGGGCGGTAAGGGCCATCTGGCACATAAAGTAGTTTCCCCAAGATAGATAGACTGATTTTGATAATATTTTTTCTTGTAGGCAATAAACAAATTTTACAGGGTTTTTTTTCCTTGTAGACAATCAACCAATTTCTTGATTTTTTTTTTCTCCATGACCTGTTAGCTAATATTTCATATCTTTTCTCGGCTAATCTACTTTTTTTTTTTCGTGGACCGGTAAATGATATATTTTTTTTATTTCAGCCAACTGACACATTTTGTGCAAAAATTATCTGAAAGGGTATGTAAGAGAATAGGAGTCACCACTACATAAGATAGTTTTAAAATAAACGCAAGGCACATCAAGTAGTTCCAAAAGGTCTGCCAGACATACAATTTAGTTTGAAAAGTAACGCTAGGTAATAAGATACTTAGAAAAGCATCACTAAATGCAACCATACCCCGAAATAATACGCCCGAAAAAAAACAATTCTTTAATAACGATTAAAAATCTGAATTTAGAATTTTAAATTATACTTTAACCTCTTCGCTACTGAGGTCCACATATGTAGACCTCGGATCTTTGCTGTTTATAATAAAACTATGAAAATTATCTACATTTTTTTATTATATTTACATTTCTGATAGTTTAAGCTTCAAAAAGAATCCAGCAGATGGTAGTACCAGACATATTTTCATGGTCATACACTTGTTTGAAATTGTGATTTTTAAAAATGCCACCAATTCAGCGATTGCGCAGAAGTAAGTACTTTTTATCTATATTGTAGTTTTAATTAAGGTGTTATAATTTTTTGTATAGTTAAAAACATGATAAATGTTCACCAGAAATCTTTATTTTGTTCATTTGATGATATTTTTTATTAAAAAAGTAGCATTTTGTTTAGGTCCACGTTTGTGGACCTCAGTACTCAAAGCGTATAAAGAGGCTTAAAATCAAGAATTACTCTTATGTTTAAATATAATAATAAAGCATCGAGGTATTTAATTAACTCATAATATGTGCCGTTTTAACATTAAATATGTTTTATTAGCTAGATTAAGTGAATTTAGCTTATTTTTTTCCTTAAAAAATACTTAAATATTATTCAATGCAGTTATAGAATTTTGTTAAAAATATATGGATCAGCTGGAGGTTATTGCTAGATATACAACACGTTTTTTTACTAATAATAAATAAATGTAATAATTATATAAATAAATTTGTAAATAATTATTTTCTCTATACATTTTTTAAAAATATTTTAAATAATAAAATAATATTTTAATTAAAAATAATAATATTATTTAAAAAATACGACAATGATTGTTAACTCATAATATGTGTCGTTTTAACATTAAATATGCTTTTAAAGCTAGATTAAGTGAATTTAGCTTATTTTTTTCCTTAAAAAATACTTAAATATTATTCAATGCAGTTATAGAATTTTATTAAAAATATATGGATCAGCTGGAGATTATTGCTAGATATACCACACGTTTTTTTACTAAAAATAAATAAATGTAATAATTATATAAATAAATTTGTAATTAATTCTTTTCTCTATACATTTTTTTTTATATTTTAAATAATAAAATAATATTTTAATTAAAAAAAATAATATTATTTAAAAAATACGACAATGATTGTTAACTCATAATATGTGTCGTTTTATCATTAAATATGCTTTTTAAGTTAGATTAAGTGAATTTGGCTTATTTTTTTCCTTAAAAAATACTTAAATGTTATTCATGGCAATTATAGAATTTTCTTAAAAAATATGGATCAACTAAAGATTATATTAGATATACAACACGCTTTTTTACTAAAAATAAATAAAGGGAATAATTATATAAATAAATTTCTAAATTATTCTTATATATATATATATATATATATATATATATATGTAATAAAATAAAAAAAAATTTGCGCCATTTTTGTTCTCTCTTAGCTTCAATTCTAAATTTGTGGAACATATTTCAATCTTAGTTTCGTAACTTGTAACAGCTAAAATTCTTTTTCTTACTTTAGTTATTAATAAATTATTGCTTGCTTCTCAAAACGGTGGGAGGCATTTCGTAAGCTTTTTACTTTCTGGAATATTCCTGGGATTTTAATTTTATTTTTTATTTTAACATCGCGTGGCAGGTGTTACTACGCGTTGCTAAAGGGCTTGTTCTTCCGAGGAAAAAATATAGTTCTTGCCAAGGACCGCCTGCTACGACCAATTAGAATTGATCATTTTGTCCGTTTGAGGCTCGAGTTCATCCTAATTGGATTTTTAAAATGATTGACGCGGAGTAGGAGGGCGCTAGTTTTGTCGTGAAAATGATTATTTTCATTTGGCTTTTATTAGGTCAGAATGCATCTTTCCTTTAAAATCCTCGGAAGCCATGTCATTTTTTCCGAGAATGTAGAACGTCGGAATGTTGCAGCTTAGTGAGCGAAGGCCGTAGTGATAGATGTGTGGAACGGTGATCTGTGGAGTAACTTAAGTTCGTGCTCTAAATAATAAAGAACTAAAAAACTCATTTTCTTGCATTGTTATTGGAGAAACTCCTACGAGAACAAATCCATGGCTTATCCACTTACCAGAACGACTGCTCATCCCACTATTGAGTCTTAGTGAATAGTAGTATTCTACAACCAACATGGTATTCTACTAGAAATTATACACTATTATAGAACATCGTCGTCGTTTTATTACATTTTAGCCGGCAGGATGGAGATGAACCGGCGTTCGATTTTTGAATAAGAATTATCGAGCTCATCAACTACAAAATGAACCTTTGTATGAGAATTGCTTCACAACGCTGTTTGTGTTTGCCATGTTCGATGAACGATTACTCGGTGAAATATCTGTTGTGATGGTTTTGTTCTGAGACGCATCTAAGTAATGCCCATGATGTTGCATGCAATGATAAACCTTTCAGCTGTGAAAAAAGATCGTGTTATGAAGTCTTGTTTGTGGTTATGTTCGGCATTTGCTTCACAAATCCCGTGTTTGTGAAATATCCCTTCAGTATTTTTTCTATATAATTAACCTCTACGAAACCATCTGATGATTATCAAGATAAAGAACATCTGAGCAGTGAATAATTTTGATAAAGAAATTTCTTCATCGATGTTGTTCAAAGGCCGCGAATACTAACAGAAAACCACAATTTTTTTTTCTTTCTTTTTCCTTCCCAATAAAATCTAGGTTCCGTTATTCTTTTATAGAGAACAAGATTGTAAGTTATTATTTATTATTTATCTTGTTTTGTTATTGTTTATGAAATTTTAATTATAATTTCTTTGTTTAAATTCTTGATTTTTTTTTTATTACAGATATTAAAAAATAAATTTGTTCTTAATTTATAATTAATTGAAATTTTCTGCTCATAGAAATTTTATTTAGTTTTAAAGGTGTTTTTTTAATACGAAAGATGGATTATTTTGTTCTTTAAAAATTCTCTGTTGCTAAATTTATTTTCAATACGTAAAGAAAAGTATTTTTGTTCTTAAAATTATTTGTTATTTCCCATGTATGGAAAACCGATATTTATTATTTTATTATTTATTTATTTATTATTTATTTATTTCACATGAATTCAAACAGAATTGATTTATTTATTATTTATTATTTTTATTGTTATTTATTGAAGTATTTGAAGTATAGTAATTGAATTTTAGTAATTGAAGTATAGCATTTAAATTTTTTCCATATGAATTATCCTTCTTTCATGTATTAAGATCCGGATTAGTAAAGTAAGAAAAAATGCCAGAAAAAAAACTTGGTATTGTCCCTTTTGAATTTGGGTCGGGCATGGATATTTTTAAATGGTTTAAACATTTTGATCGAGAATGTTCTGTAGAAAAAAAAAGATAATGAGTGGAAACACCAAAATATTTCACAATATTTAAAGGGGGAAGCACTAAAAGCTTATATAAATGATTTTTTGGATTGTGCTACTTATGAGGAAATTGTCGAGATTTTAAGTGAAAAATACATTCAGGATAGAGTTCCAAAATTTTCTGAGTTTACTTCCTTAAAGTTAAATGATCTAAGTGATTTGGATTCTTATTTTAGAAAGAAAGTTGAGATTGGAAGGCAACTTCAGCTTGGGGAAAATTTAATTATACAGGGATTAACTGATGGACTTCAGCCGGAGTATCAAAATTGTTTGATGGTTAACCCTCCTTCCAATACTCGTGAATGGTTTCGCATTGCTAAACAATTAGCAGCGATTCCAGATCATACCTCTAATAACAGCAATAGAAATTTTCAACAAACTAGACCTATGCACAATCCCAATCCTCAGCCCAGACATTGGACTCGACCTACTCCAAACAATCCATTCCAAAATTTTAATCCTAGGTTTTTCACTCCTAGAATGCCTACGACTCATTATCAAAACAACTACCCAAGTCGTCCGTGCAGAATATGTTTAAACAGAGGCATAGAAAATGCATATCATTGGGAGAGGAATTGTATATTTAACACAAATTCCTTTCAATCTCAAACTCCTGCTCATATTCAACCACCCCCTACTAATAATATTTGACAATTAATCATCCCTGGATATGTGGGCAATAACATAGTGTATTGTGTGGTTGACAGTGGATCAATCTCGAACTCCTGCTCATATTCAACCACCCCCTACTAATAATATTTGACAATTAATCATCCCTGGATATGTGGGCAATAACAAAGTGTATTGTGTGGTTGACAGTGGATCAACTGTCTCAATTTTACCCCTCAAATTTCTTCGATATTTAAATGGTAATTTACATAATGTTACCCCTATTACTATTAGACAGGCACAAGGAACTCTTACAATTAATAAATCTTGTCGATTATGTATTAAATTTGGTAATATAAAGAGATATGTTAATTTTTTAGTAAATAAGCTTGATTTGGACTATGCTATTTTAGGTTTACCTGATTGTGCCAAATTTAAATTGAAAATTGATTGTGCAAAAAGCCAGGTGTTACAAGACAATATTTTGTTAAACCAATATGTCAACATATCCAGTGATAACTTAGAATTGCTTCATTTTGATATTATAAAAAATGATACTACTGAGCAACCCGATTATGTAAATACCATAACTCCTCAATCCTTGCCGCGAACTAATAATGATGATTATAATCTATTGGGGAATCTGAATGCTATTCAAAATAAAAATGTAAGGGAACTTTTAAGGGATTATTTAGATATTTTTGCAAAAAATAAATATGATGTAAGGAGAATTAATATTGAACCTCAGCGTATTTATCTTAAATCTGACCTACCAATATCTTTGAGGCCTTATCGTACATCCACTGCTGATGAAAAAGAAATATCTCAGCAAATCCAATCCTTATTAGCTGCTGGGTTAATTAAAGAAAGTTATAGCCCATATTCTTCTCCAGTTACGTTAGTAAATAAACGAGATGAAAGCAAAAAAACCCGAATGTGTGTTGATTACCGAAAATTAAATTCTATTATGAAAAATGACGCTGAACCTTTGCCCCGAATAGATGAAATTTTAGACAAATTAAGTGGTGCCCAATATTTCTCTACTCTAGATTTAGCCTCAGGCTATTGGTACATACCTATTCACCCAGGCGATTCCGAAAAGTTAGCCTTTACTACTAATTGTGGGCTCTGGGAATGGAATGTTCTCCCCTTTGGTGTAAAGGTGGCCCCCCAATTTTCAACAGAACAATTAGAAGAATTCTTACAAAATATAAAATAGACTTTGCTTGTTATTATTTTGATGATATAATTATTTTTTCTAAATCAATAGATGAACATATACAGCATCTCATCCAAATTTTTGATTTATGCCGAATAGAAAATATTAAATTAAAATTATGTGAATGTGCTTTTGCTCAAAAACAAATCAATTTTCTAGGGTATGAAATCCAAAATGGAACTTTAACTCCAGCTAATACTAATATAGAAACAATTAAAAAATTAAAACCTCCTACTAATACTAAAGAATTACAAAGATTTCTTGGTTCTATAAATGTGTATCATAAATTTATTGACAAATATGCTGAAATTAGACACCCCCTCAATAAATTACTTAAGAAAGATACTATTTGGGAATGGAATACTGAATGTCAAAACTCTTTTCAAAAATTAAAAGATGCCCTCATTGCTAAACCAATTTTAAAGATTTATGACCCAAAATTACCCCTACACATGGTTGTTGACACTTCTCAGGTAGCGGTAGGTGCAGTTCTTAAACAACCCGACCATAATAACTTTTTACATCCAATTGCTTATTTTTCTACAGGATTGAGAAGTTATGAGAAAAATTATTTCATTACCAAACTAGAGTGTCTTGCTATCATTGATACTTTAGATAAATTTTATCATTACTTTCACGGTGTACAATTTACCATCCATACTGATCATGCATCTCTTGTTTGGTTAAAAAATGTCAAACATTTAAGAGGTCGATTATTTAGGTGGTCATCGAAGTTAAGTATGTTCGATTACAAAATAGAGTACTTAAAGGGATCTACAAATGTCGAAGCCGACATGTTGTCCCGAAACCCTATTTCTCATTTTTGTAAACCCCTTACTTTTCTTCTTGACGTTAAAGAGATTATTGAGATGCAAGAAAAAGAAAATGTGTGTGGATCAAATTATATTAATGACAATGGACTGATTATAGTTAAAAGAAAAGGTTTTCGTAAAGTGGTAGTTCCCATGTCCCTAAGAAAAAAAATTGCTTAGTGTTGCTCATGAACAGTTTGGTCACCCTGGTGTTCAAAAAATGCAAAATTTAATTTCTCCTAACTATTATTGGCCAGATATGACCCAAGACATTACTAACTTTGTTAAATACTGTGATATTTGCCAGAAAAATAAAAAACCTAGACAGAAAATATTTGGCTTATTACAAGCTATGCCCACTACAGATCAACCTTTTGACTGTCTGTCTGTTGATACTGTAGGAGGGTTCAATTATTATAATTCTACAAAAAAAAATATCTCCATATTATAATAGACCATGCCACAAGATATGTTTGGGCATTTCCTTCCAAAAGTGTCACTACAGAAACTTATACAAATTGTCTGAAACAAATCTTCAATATCAAAATCCCTCAACAATTATTCTGTTTTAGTAAGATTTCAAGTGTACAGTCCCCTCAAAAAATACTTAGTGACAGGAATGCTGCTTTTACTTCTTCAAGATTCAAAAAATTCCTGCGAAATCATAATATTAAACAACGTTTGACCACTGCCCATCATCCACAAACGAATGGGAAATGTGAAAGAGTAAATCAGACAATAGTAACTAGATTAAAATGTAAAGTAAACTCCACTACCTCAAAAATTCCCTGGACTAAGCTTTTAACTGAGGTAATTAATGAATATAATAATACACCCCATTTTATTACTAAATTTCCACCTGCTTACTTGCTTTTTGGCCAATTACCCTATGACTGCCCCTTACAACAAAATTATTATCCCCCTGTTCATGAAGCACTTAAAATTGCTAAAGCAAGAACTGATGAATTTCATTTAAAAAATAAAAGATATTATGATAAAGATTATATCGAACCAAAATTTAAAATAGGAGATCTAGTTATCTATGAAGAATTTCAGCACCCTAATACTAGAAAGTTATCACAAGTATTTAGTGGCCCTTATAAAATTCTTAAAAAATAATCCGAAGTAAATTTTGAAATTGATAGGCAAAACCAGTTCAAAAGTTCAGAAATAGTACATGTATCTAAATTAAAGCCTTATTATTCCCCTGATAAATTTAAATTAAGTCATGAGCCACAACCCCCTAATCAACAACAACAAACTCAAGTAAAAACTGTAGCTTAGACTATATCTCTAGTTTATCATTTTATAATTTTTTTTCTCTTAAACAGTAAATTTCTTTCCATATTTTAATTCAGATAATATCTTGTAATTCTTACAGAATGGCAATGATATCTATTGACTGCAGCGAGAGTGTCACTTGTCTGGAAATTTTTATATTTGTTTGTTTATGCCGGCGTAGACGAACAAAGTGGAAATTTCTTATTCTGTACTGAATTACCCTACTTAGAATAATATAATAACAAATAAATATTTAAAAAAATATAGATTTTTTTCAACTGAACCTATTTGTAATATTAAATTTAAGCTATCAATTAATAAATTAATTATTTGCCAAGTAACAAAATTTTTATCACTATATTTTAATTTCTCTCTCTCTCTCTCTTTGTTGCTGCATTCTAGTCCAAGTACATGTCAATTAGAATTTAATTTTGTTTCTTTTTCTCTTCCCTACTTGCATCTTGCAATGTTTTATCACACCGAGAGAATATTTATTGCGTAATTATCTGACATGAATTGACATTAATAATCTTGTCTTTTATTTTTATTATTTATTAATATTTCTTTTAAAGAGTCTTAGTAGTTTGAAGGTCACGTGCATTCTCAAAAATGAAATGAATTTTAATTTATTTTTATTTTATATTATTTTATCATCTTATTTTTTAATTTTTTTTTACATATTCCTACTTAATCCTGTACTCGATTTACAAGATGAAGTAAATGATTAAATAATTGCTTATATTCTTTATTCTATTCCACTTCTCTCTATATTTCATCCAAAATGCCTGAGATGAGATAAACGAGATTAAGTATTTAAAGAATGTCTTTTGTGATATTTATTATTACTTATTAAGAGATTTACTTATACCCTTTATGAGATTTACTTATATATATGATATTTATTATTATTGATATTTTTTCTTATTATGTTTCTTACTTATATTGTTTATTATTTACATTGTTAAAATTTATTATTACTATATTATAAAATGTCTTTTATATTGAATTTGGACAATTAATAACGATATAATTAGACCTCCTTGAAAAGAGGCAATGGACTATACCACTCCAAATATGACTCTTGGACAATTAATAAGATATAATTAGACTTCCTTGAATTTCAACATTGATTTCAAGAAAGTTCTATTAAATTTCTTCATTTCTAGATTTGACATTGTTAAAAAAGAATTCAACGTTATTGTTTTTTCTATTTTTATGTAATGTATTATGATTAATTGCTTATATTTTCAAGTTACTTTCTGATGTGTACTTTAAACAAGATCCTATCTTGTATTCTTTATTGATGCCTATTTTAATGTATGTAAATTTAAAGTTATTCCACACATCACCTTAGTGTCTTAAATTTGAATTCCATATTTATATAAAATTCTAATTTAATTTTTCTTTTATTTAGTATCTAATTATTATTACTTATATCAACAACTTCGTGAGCTAAGTCTGCATCATCTCCCTTTCTGTGAAATTGCAGGTCTCAGACCTACTTTTTCACCCGTCTTTCTGGGAGGGTGGATTTGTAATAAATTAAAAAAAATTTGCGCCATTTTTGTTCTCTCTTAGCTTCAATTCTAAATTTGTGGAACATATTTCAATCTTAGTTTCGTAACTTGTAACAGCTAAAATTCTTTTTCTTACTTTAGTTATTAATAAATTATTGCTTGCTTCTCAAAACGGTGGGAGGCATTTCGTAAGCTTTTTACTTTCTGGAATATTCCTGGGATTTTAATTTTATTTTTTATTTTAACATCGCGTGACAGGTGTTACTACGCGTTGCTAAAGGGCTTGTTCTTCCGAGGAAAAAATATAGTTCTTGCCAAGAACCGCCTGCTACGACCAATTAGAATTGATCATTTTTGTCCGTTTGAGGCTCGAGTTCATCCTAATTGGATTTTTAAAATGATTGACGCGGAGTAGGAGGGCGCTAGTTTTGTCGTGAAAATGATTATTTTCATTTGGCTTTTAGGAGGTCAGAATGCATCTTTCCTTTAAAATGCTCGGAAGCCATGTCATTTTTTCCGAGAATGTAGAACGCCGGAATGTTGCAGCTTAGTGAGCGAAGGCCGTAGTGATAGATGTGTGGAACGGTGATCTGTGGAGTAACTTAGGTTCGTGCTCTAAATAATAAAGAACTAAAAAACTGATTTTCTTGCATTGTTATTGGAGAAACTCCTACGAGAACAAATCCATAGCTTATCAACTTACCAGAACGACTGCTCATCCCACTACTGAGTCTTAGTGAATAGTAGTATTCTACAACCAACATGGTATTCTACTAGAGATTATACACTATTATAGAACATCGTCGTCGTTTTATTACATACTAGCTGTTCTGCCCGGCGTTGCCCGAGTTCATCAAAAAATAGCAAGAATTGCGAAAAAACTTTAAAAACCATAATAAAAACCTCGAAAAATTTTTAAAATGCTGCACGAATTTCATCTAAACTTCGTTGAAAAGAGATGGGCTAGAAAATTGAAATTGGATTATTTTTACTAATGTGGAAAAATCTTACAAATCTCAAAAAACATTAAAAATCTCATAAAAATATAAAACAAAATTCAAAAATTGTGTTTCAAAATTCGAATAAACTTTGAAGAAAAGAGATCAGAATTTAATAAATTCGGCCAAAAATTGAACCTTTAAAAAATTGAAGCGGGTCGGGAAGAAACGTAAACATCGCTTTAAAAATGGCAAAATTTTCAAAAATCATGGAACTCAAAATCTACTCTACTTGGATAAATGTTTTGAATCTAATTAATTTGATAATGTAAAAAGCATTGAAATACGAAAAAAACTGCTAAAAAATCGCAATAAAAATCTTTAATCGCACAGGAGAAAATTTATCATATCAGCGAAGAAATTAAAAACCGAATTCCTTTTCTGTATTTGAAAAAAATCGGCGTGAACTCAAAAAGGAAAAAAAAAGCATACTGCATTAAAAATTGCTGTAGATTAAAATAAGAGAGCAAAACAATTACCGTAAAGGATAAAAGTTTGATACCAAACTCTTATTAGTCTAGAAATTTAAAATCGAATTCCTTTGAAAAATGTAAAAGACTGAGAAAGCCCAAAAATTGCATTGAAAATTATAATGAAAGTCGTAAAATATTAAAAAATCCCTAGGGTAAAAATTCACTGTTATAATATAAAATATTGTAATCAAGAAATTAACCATATTAACCAAAAAGTTTGAAATCGAAATCGATTTCCGAATGTAAAAAAATCGCCACGGAACTTGAAGAATGGCTAAAAATTTCATTGAAAATTGCATTAAAAATAGCTAAATATTTCGAAGTCAATGCTTAAAAAAATAATATTAAGGCAGGGCGGGGCGGGGGGGGGGGTTATGATCGAAATCATTCATAAATTACAAAATGTAGGCATGGAACGCCAAAATCATATTAAGAGCTAAAACATTGCATTCGAAACATAACTACATTAAACAAAATGTTTGATATCAAAATTGGTTTCTGAAAGGCAGAAAATCGCCAAGGAACTTAAAAAAATGGCTAAAAATCGTATCGAAAGCTATATTAAAAATCGCTGAATATTTAAAAGTCATGGCTGTAAAAATTTAATATTCAGTCGAAAATATTGTAATCGGAAATCGTTCATGAATAAGGAAAAGTCAACACAGAACACCTAAAACCCCCCAAACTAACTAAAAATTACATTGAATATCGCATTAGAAATTGGCAAAATTCATAAAAGCGTGGAGAACAAATTGTACTATTTATGCTAAAAGTTAGAAACCGAAATTATTTTACCGATGTCAACAACTGTCACAGAACTTGAAAAATCACTATAAAACAGATTAAAAATCTGTAAAATTAAAAAATCCGGACAAAATTTGCCATAGTAAGATAAACATTTATATTAAATTTGAGTTTGAGTGAACAGGGCTTTGAGGTCTATAGCTACAATGGCTGTTACCTCGATTGATACAGAAAACACAGAAACAAATACAGAACACTTTATTATTACAGAAAAACCAGTACATACATTTTAATACACATCACAGGGACAACACAGACACCCATGCCGCTAGCTGGACTCGAACCAGGGACCAACGGTGTGGAAGCAGCTGCCTCTGCCAACCACGCCACTGGGTCGGCTATATTAAATTCCTGCGGACATAATTTACCAAAATGGGATAAAACATTGAAATCTGAACTCTTTCATTAGTTAAAAAATATCGACACAAAACTTGCTAAACATTTTATGAAAATACACAAAAAATCTGAATCATTGATGTCAAAATTTACTACATTAAGCTACAAATTATTTAAAAATTTCTTTTCCAATTGTGAAAAAATCGCCGTGGACTCGAATACATCTAAAAATTGTATTCAAAGATTCATTACAAATCGTTTCAAATTTAAAAATAGCGGGGGACAACATTTACATTAATAGAGTAAAATAGTGTAATCTGAATTATTTCTTAAATACGAATGAAAAAACCGGCGCAAAGCGTGAGAAATAATGAAAACATTGCTAAAAATTGCATTAAAAAATCACTAAATTTCAAAATTCGTAAATGAAGTGTAAATGTTTGAAATTAATTTCCTTTTCGAAATTTCAAAAAATAGCCGTGAGATTAAAAAAAAACCAATACAAAACCATTGAAAAATTCATTAAAAATCGCTAAATGTAAATACATCCCGTGAATAAAAAAGTATTCTAGTCGTGTAAAACGTAGCAACCATTCTTTTTTATATGAATTACAAAAAAATCGACGCAGAACACAAAATATATCAAAAATCACATTGAAAATCGACAAAATTAAAAAAGGTAAATGATGAAATTTACTATATTAGGCTAAAAATTTGAAACCAAAATAATTTTTTAATTGTTAAAACACCACTGTGGTGGGGATCGAAAAAAATAGTACTAAATCGCATTAAAAAGTTAATTAAAAACGCATTGAAAAATGCACTAAATATCGCTAGTTATTTTTTAAATTGCAGTAATCAGAATTTCATCAAACGGATAAAACATTCTAATCGGAAATCTGAGCTATTTGATTATCCGGTTGACAAAGAAACTATCTGGGTCAAACCATAAGATTAAACTACAATAATGGCGGATCGTAAATTCCATATTCACTTGACATTATACAAGTTACATATGTTTGTTGCGTCATCAAGTGGTTTTTACTTCTTATTTTTATATGTATTTGTATTAATGTTTTTCTAAATTATCTCTTCTTTCATTATTTAACATAAAAATTACATCTATTTGCATAATTTGGCTTGTTTCACGATTGATATAATTTGGCGAAATTGGTCGACAGGATAATCACGTAGTAAAAGGAAATCCTTTATAGATAATAAAAAATCGACACGGAACACAACAATTCTTGAAAAATCGCGTTAAAAATCTTTAAAATTATATTAGATTAAAAGTTTGAAATCAATTTGTACTTCCGAATATCAAAAAATCACCATAAAACTCGAAACATTTCTAAAAATTGCATTGAAAAGTGCATTAAAAATCACTAATATTAAAAAATCACAGGGGTCAAAATTTACTCTAATAGGATAAAACGTTGTAATTGGAAATATCTCATGAATGACAAAAATCCGACATCAAACGCAAAAAATCTCGAAAAATCGCATTAAAATTAGCTGAAATTCATAAATCTTAACAGCTAAAATTTAATACATCAGCCTGAAAGTTTTAAGCAAAATTCCTTTTACTAATGTCGAATTATAGCGGCAAAATTTACATGAAATAATTCACTAAAAATCCAAACATCGTTGTACGAAATCCAAATAAATTACATTGAAAAGAGAACAAAATTCACTAATTTAGGTCGAAAGAATGAAACCGCTTTGCTTTTCGCTAATGTGGAAAAATCGCCTCGAAACCCACTAAAATTCGCATATGAATTAAATTAAAAAAACTGAAAATCGGCCTTCAAGGTGTAAAATTTCATGCATAACTTCGTGCAGCGGTCTCTCCAGAGCATCGCCAGTACTTTAAAAATTTTAACATGCGTTATGAACTACCTTAAAGTGTAAAACAGATCTCCTTATTACATTTCCTAATTTTGTTCGCGCCCCTCCTTTCATGCACCCTGAAATGTGTCACACCATTCTTTGTTTACATTTTTATCATGTATTATAAACCATTTTAAAATTTAAAATAAATGACATTGTTATATTTCCAAATTTTAACAAAATCGCGTTCTGTTAGTTCCATTTTTCACCACCAGCTACCGCACTCTATTCTTCAAAAACTTTATCAAAACGATACTCTGTTAAACAACCTATCAGGTGATATATTACTCGAGGGGGGCAAAGCAAGCCTTAAGCAAGAATTTAAGATATTTTATGAAATTGCTATTCGAAAATAGTGGCAACTAAATTTTTGAGATTTTAGGTAAATTTCGCAAAAAAATACTACTTATTCCATTCTCAACAGCTCAAGATTTTGATAGAACAACTATGAAAAAAATAGATGCTAAACGCAAAAAATCTTGAAAAAACATTAAAAATTACATTGAAAATCGCATTAAAAATCGTTAAAATCTAAAATTCGTAACAAACACAAAATTTATGGCTAAAAGTTTGAAACGGTTTTCTTTTTTATCAATCTCAAAAAACACAAAATGGGAAAAAACACTAAAAATCGCATTAAAAATTCGTTAAAAATTCAAAAATCGCTGTACAAATTCCGAATAAACTTTGCTCAAAAGAGAATAAAATTGCTATATTGGGTTAAAAGAATGAAACCGTATTTCTTTCACTAATGGGATAAAACTGCAAAAAAGAACGTTAAAAATCGCCTAAAAAATTATTTTAAAAAATCTAATCAAAAAATTGAAAATCGGGCTTCGAGATGTAAAACTACATGTATAAAAGTACCTTCCCTCCACATTTTGTAACTCTACGTATAGCAGACTCTTCAGAACAGCGCTGACACACACACAAACTTGTCTCTTATTATTATATATTTTAAAAAATAGCGTTCTATTAGTTCCATTTTCCACCACCAGGTAGAGCACTCTATTCTTCAAAAACTTTATCAAAACCATACTCTGTTAAATAACCTATCAGGTAATATATAACTCGAGGGGGTAGCACTCTTAAGCAAGAATTTAAGATAGTTTATGAAATTGCTATTCGAAAATAGTGGTACCTAAATTTTTGACATTTTAGGTAGATTTCACAAAAAATACTACTTATTGCATTCTCAACAGCTCAAGTTTTTGATAGAACAACTATGAAAAAAATAGATGCTAAACGCAAAAATCTTTAAAAAAACGTTAAAAATCGAATTGAAAATCGCATTAAAAATCGTTAAAATCTAAAAATCGTAACAAACACAAAATTTAGGACATTAGGCTAAAAGTTTAAATCGATTTTCTTTTTATCAATCTCAAAAAATAGCCACAAAATGAGAAAAAACGCTAAAAATTGCATTAAAAATTCGTTAAAAATTCAAAAATCGCTGTACAAATTCCGAATAAATTTTGCTGAAAAGAGAAAAAAAAATTGCTATTTTGGGTTTAAAAAATGAAACCGTATTCCTTTCACTAATGGGATAAAACCGCAAAAATAACGCTAAAAATCGCCTAAAAAATTATTAAAAAAATCTAAATAAAAAATCGAAAATCGGGCTTCGAGGTGCAAAACTACATGTGAATAAGTACCTTCCCTCCAAATTTTGTAACTCTACGTGCAGCAGTCTCTTCAGAACAGCGTTGACAGACAAACATCCTTCTCTCTTTATTATTATATATATATATATATATATATATATATTAAATAATAAAATAATATTTTAATTAAAAATAATATTATTTAAAAAATAACACAATGATTGTTATTGTATTTAGACCAAATTTTGATTTTTTTTTAAATGCCATTTCTATGAGTAAGCAGTTTCTATATGATTAGGTATTTATATTTTATATAAATCAGTAAATTAAATTATTTCCCAAGATAAGCTGTTAGTTTAATATTCTTTTTCGTTGGTAAATATATATCAATTTAGTATAATTTATTAATAGCCTTTGTTTTTAATTGGATTATTTTTTCTGAATAATGTTTAAATGTATAAAATTATTCAGGAAATTGTAGATAACCACAATCACAAATATAATGCCTTCATATATAATTTACTTTATTAAAAATACCTATTATAGGCATTAGTTTTAGCAGTTTTAAAATTTTGGATTATATAAACTTTTATTGTGATATTGACAATTGTATTATATGATATATAAAATTATTTTCGAGAATTTTTTAAAGAGATCTAAAACTAATGCCTATAATTGGTATCTATAATAATAAAGAGAGAAGGATGTTTGTCTGTGAGCGCTGGTCTGAAGAGACTGCTGCACGTAGAGTTACAAAATTTGGAGGGAAGGAACTTTTTTACATGTATTTTTGCACCTCGAAGCCCGATTTTCGATTTTTTGATTAGATTTTTTTAAATAATTTTTTAGGCGATTTTTAGCCTTATTTTTGCGGTTTTATCCCATTAGTGAAAGGAATACGGTTTCATTTTTTAAACCCAAAATAGCAATTTTTTTTCTCTTTTCAACAAAGTTTATTCGGAATTTGTACAGCAATTTTTGAATTTTTAACGAATTTTTAATGCGATTTTTAGTGTTTTTTCTCGATTTGCGGCTATTTTTTGAGATTGATAAAAAGAAAATCGTTTTAAACTTTTAACCTAATGCCCTAAATTTTGTGTTTGTTACGATTTTTAGATTTTAACGATTTTTAATGCGATTTTCAAAACGATTTTTAACTTTTTTTAAGATTTTTGCGTTTAGCATCTATTTTTTTCATAGTCGTTCTATCAAAAACTTGAGCTGTTGAGAACGCAATAAGTAGCATTCTTTTGTGAAATCTACCTAAAATGTCAAAAATTTAGGTACCACTATTTTCGAATAGCAATTCCATAAAATATCTCAAATTCTTGCTTAAGACCGCTACCCCCTCGAGTAATATATCACCTGATAGGTTATTTAACAGAGTATCGTTTTGATAAAGTTTTTGAAGAATAGAGTGCACAACCTGGTGGTGAAAAATGGAACTAACAGAACGCGATTTTTTTAAATCTATAATAATGTTACAGCGTTTATGGGGTTCTTTCGATCTTATAATTAGAGAACTTCAAACTCTTGTTTCTTAGAAAAATAGAAAATAATTTATTTATAGATCTTCAGAACAACAGAGTCTTCGAAACTCACAAATATTACCAGATATTCAAAAATAACTTCTCAAATCTATCGTACAAGTATAGCTTTAGATCCCAGAGACTCTTTATTCAACGTCTCAACACTTAATAACATTCAAAACAACATAAATGAAACTCAAGCAAACTTGCTAACAAACGCCTTGTTCACTCAATGACTGACTGGTAAATAATAACCACAACAGCTCGTTTTTAATAAAGTAAATTGTATAAAATTATTTTTCAGGTCCATTAACTCAACAGGAAATAGAAGACCTTTTACAAAGAAGTGATTTGTCGGAATTGTCTGGTGAAGAAAGTAATAATGGTTGGCCTGCAATTACTTCCACAAATATTTCAGAAGATGAAGATAGCTGTTCAGATTCCTCGGTGGACTTAATTGATATACATGCAGCATCAACCAGCAACGCACCACAAAGAAAAAACATTTGTGGAAAAATAAGAGGTGACATTTTAAAATAATTCCTAAACTATAAAATGAGATTTACAGATTATATATTAGATTATAATCATACAGACATTGTATGAGATTTTAAATAGAATTGTAATTTTCTTTTTTCAATTTAGTCAAATTTTTTTTTTTTTTTTCAGGATGACTCAGAGAGGTCCTCTCATAGAAGATGAAAAGTTATTTGATGTTGATGATACTCCAACTCCTCTTGATTATTTTTCGAGTATTTAAGCATTGAATTTTTTAAAGAACTAGCTGAGCAAACAAATTTGTATTTCATACAAAATCGAGAGCACAGGTCAGTGAATACCACAACTTGTGAGATGTTGAAACTCACAGGCCTGCAGATTCTTATGGGTACATTAAAACTCCCCCAAGCAAAGATATATTGGTCAAGAGATATGTCAATTCCATTATTTGTTGACACAATGGCTACATCTCTGATAAAATATGAAGGAAACAAGAATATCACATCTTGAAGAGGTAGGCCTCGAACGATATCAAGTTCCAGTGAAGAAGAAAAATTGCCAAAGAAACAAAGAAAAGATGTCAACAAGCCTAATAAGGAAATCCGCCTTGACAATGTAGGACACTTACCAAGATTTGTTGACAACAAAAATGCATCTAAATGTCGTTTAGAAATATGCAAATCCAAAACCAGAGTAATGTGTATAAAATGTAAAGTTTATTTATGTAGTTTGAAAAACAATTGTTTTGAAATTTTTTACACAAAGTAAAAAATAAAGAAAAAACTTTAAGTTGTCTGGTAATTTAAAAAAAAAATAATTCATAAAAATATTTCAAAAATTTTAAATTTAAGATTTATTAATGCAATACTTTTAAAACAATAGAAAGTAGCATTTAACTGTTGAAAAACATTTGTTTGTGCAATTTTAAAAATAATTAAATGCTTGCAATGATTGTCCAAAAAATTTAATTTTTTATGCAATTGAGTCCCGAAGTCCGCATATGTGGACCTCAATCTGCTGCAACTCTGGTAAATAAAATTTTATTTTATTTTCATTTCTATCATATTAGAAGGCAAATTAGTTAAATAAACCTATTCCAGCATTTTTTCAAAACTTTATTTACTTTCAGGACTGAAGAGGTTAAAAATATTTAACAGATAGTTATGAATTTTTTTTTTTTTAATTGCACTACAATAGATTTTTTTATTTTCTTTCCCCCTGGATGTTTAAAGTTTTAATATTTTAAAATCAAAATCTCGAAACTTCAAAACTTATGTATATTTTCTTAGCTTTACATGATAGTTTTACAACTATCATATCATAATTTGAAATTTTAGGTAATACATATATCTTATTTTTTTTCTTGCTTTAAAATAATTCGTAAATTAAAAGGACACCCATCTGAAAACTATATTGTCATTTTAGGAAAAAAAAAATATACACATTTTTAAGTTTAAACTAAGTCGGTTAAGAAACAGATTCTTTTTTTTTAATATTTCTGAAAAAAATCAAATTTTTACTGACCATACAATTTTTTTTTTCTTTCTTTCCTTCCTTTCTTTATTTTTCAGCTGAGAAGAAATGACATCATATAGAAGGTTGGTTAATTTTTTTTATTAAGAACTTATTTGCAAGCGCGTTCAAATCCTCTCGCCAGATCCATTTTTATTGGCAAAACGGTATGTTTTTTATTTCGCACTGAGTTTTTTTCCCATAATGTCTGCTTATGTCTCGAAACTTTTGGACGAAAATAGACAAAAGTCGTGCAAAGGCTTTTTTCTATTTTCATTCATAAGTGTGAGGATTCATGCTGTAGTGTAGATCTGTATTTTAAAGTATTGCGACCAGGTTCTTTTCAAAAAAATGCATTCGCTAGAGTTGTAGGCTGTGATCAATAAAATAAATGCCTTTTGAGAACTTCGTTTATTTAAAGTAGAGTTATAAAAATTAAATCATTTCTTACTGAAATAATTAGGGATGGTGCCTGTAAGCATTTTTTAAGATACTTTCTTTACATGTCCGAGTCCGTGAAGGGAGAGAGAGGCAATTGAATTTTCTCATTCAGAATTCACACACTGGCATCTTAGAATTGGCGAAAGGAGCATATGAAAAGTGAATGATATCATAACAATGAAATTTTCTGTTACGCTTTAAACAATTAAGATGATTTTGAATTTAATGCAGGGCACCCAGAAATGGGCAGTCCTAAAAAAATACGCCAAAAAGAATTCGCGCCAACATCGTACGTTATATGTCTGTTTTGGGAGAATGTTATCAATAGACAAAATACAGAGCATGTACATGAAAAGTTTTTATCTAATAAAGAAGTTAGGCTCAACATTACGCAGAGAGAAAATGAAATTTTACTGACCGCAAACACATTCGATCTTTATTCTTTCTTTTATTATTTTAGCGAAGCCGAAAATTCATCTAAAGGAACTCTTTATCTGAGAATCGTTTTACTGATACAGCAGATGTTACATGTTTTCTTTCTTTACTTTTTAACGGAAAGTTATTGTGGGATTGAAATAAGACACAAAGATAAAATAGATATTTAATTAAAAATTAGTTTTAACTGTAATTTAGAAAAATGTAAAATTTAAGAAAACTATATGTGATTCTACATCACACATGCATATATTTTTTTTAAAAACAAAGTCAAAAACTAGGAGCTTACGTTTATTTCCAGTCAGACACTAGATGGCGCCATCTATCAAAACCCAGTTTTCGCCAATCCTTTACGAAAAAAAATCCAAGTTGGCGGATATACACTGAACGATAAAACTCCCACAATTTCTATCGCCTATTATCCGTACAACAAAGTTTTCCGTTTCAAAAAATGATTGAAAAACTCAATAATATAAACCTCGTGAAAAAAAGCTTGTAGTTAATCATAATATAACGACAACCAAAGAATGGACTGTACCTATAAAAACACAAACGGCTTCCACCGCTTAAGATAATTCAACTGAGCGAGCATTTATACGCATGCGTAGAGATTTACCCCAAAGACAGATTAATACTTATGAATTATGCATGCGAATAAGTGAAATTTTAATAGGTAATTACAGCTAATTAATAGCATTTTTTATCAAACGAATGTACGATAACAAATCTGTGGACAAATATCTTTCATTTAAAAAAAGAATGGTGTAATTTGATACTGTAGTTTCTGCTCACGGAATGTCGAAAGAAAACGCTTAGCGTTTTAAATATATAGATTGCAAATTTGCCTAAAACTATAAACTTGCCAATTTTTTATGTCCAAATTGCAATAATTGACTTTTTTTTACATTCGCAGTCAAATTCGACTTTAATCATAATTAAAAGTTTTCAATATTTTTTTTTCTCTGCTAAAGTGACACAGATTTCGTTTTACGTGCAGTAATACCAATGTTTTCAAAAATAAAATTTACATACGCTCATGTATGATTGCTCTCCTGGGCAAAATTAAAATTGTAAACGAACTTGGAAATATTTGTCATTTTCCCAATGTCGTATTCCAAAATTTTCTGACAAATAAGATAACCATAAACATGTGAAATTGGCATTAACTTGATTATTTGCGATTATTTCATTTGAATTCGATTTTGATGGTATTTAAACATTTTTAAGGAAATAGATATGTGTAAAAGTCATTCCTTTCAATTACAGTGTATTAAATCAAAACAAATTGCGTTTTTTTTTTTTTTTTTTTTTTTTTTTGGGGGGGGGGGGAGTTTGGCATTTAGTGGACTAATATCAGTCTTAAATAGGCTCTTTATTGGATTTAAATATACATCTATTTCGTTTACAAAACTAATGAAATACTTCATTTTCATATTTATAGAATAATTTTTATATATTTTAATATTTATAAAATAAAATTACAGCTTTTCTTATAAATACACACAGGGGTACCTACGATCATACAATTGTCAAAATAAAAAAACATTATTACACATATCCACATATAAGTAATACCATTTTAATTTATCAAATTAAATAGCCAATAATAACGTAAAGAAAATATTCTAAAACAATTGTTATAAATATAATATAATAAGCTGCATGCATGTGGATATTGGTATATATATATGCTTATCCTTCTAGAAAAGTAATTCCAAGCTTATCATTCATGCTAAAATCAGTCCAAACCATTAGAGGCCCTACAATTAATTGACTTTTGAAAAATACTTTCTTTACCTTTTGAAGGCCAAATCAATATAAATGAATACCATCTGGAATATCAAAATTAAACTTCTTTTTAGCAATGAAGAAAATTTTAAACCAATTCTTTTCAAGTTTTGCATAAGCATATCTTTCAGTCAAGAGGTATATTTCCTTTTAGACCAACATTTTCTACGCCATCTCTTGGGTTTTAATTGGACGCAATTTCAAAATTTGCAAAGGACTTTTGTCTTACTCTGGATAATTCCTTAAATCTGTTCAATTGAAAATCGTTAGTGGAGTGAGTTAGATATAGGGCTAAATAAGGTTTCTAGATCATTTAAAATAAAACCTGTATGTAACCACATGATGCAGAGCTATCAACCAGAATTTTCCGGAAATTGAGGCGAGTGTTTAAAAAAACTGCACATACAACCTAAATTCATAAATGAAAATCTAAAATACCGTTTGCAATACGAAACACGGTATGTATGCAGAAAAAAGAAAAAGCATGTATGAATATGTCCAAGAAATGTGAAATATTTTGTTTCAGATAAATAAATATTGATAGATTATTAGAGTAGAATATGCATTTCTAGTTAAAAAATTCCTGAGCTCTAAAAAAAAAAATAACTTTTACTTCAAATAAAATGTAACAACCATTTCTTTTTTTATTTTCTTGCACTATGTCATACTTTCATCTTCATATTTGTATATTCGCATTCTGATTTTATAAAATTGCATTCGCAACGTTTAAAAAGTATCATTTCACTTTAAAAATAAACGTCTTATTTACAAAACCTCTGGCAACAATGTCATATATTTCATTCTGTACAGAAAATTTTGCATCTTAAATGTGTGTACAACTGAGATAAAATATACATAAAGAATTGCCCTATCTATCATTCATGCGGTGTTAAATACTATGTAAAAAATATATGTTTAAAAAAAACTCGCCTGACCTAATATAATTGTAAAACTACAAGAAAGATATGAAATATTCATTATAACGTCTCATAATGAAACAAACAAAGCTAGAATTTTCTTTTTCTATAAGAAATGATTTTAAAGATGTCGCCATTTGTGCGGGGAAACTTACGTCCGTATGAATAAAGATATTTATCACTTTTATAGCTTTTTCTAACTTAGTTTGTTTTATAAGACGGATATAAAATCATAAATTCATAAGCTTATAAGACAATGAATTCATAAAAAATTTTTAGTTTTAACCAAGTTAAGTCTAAAATTTGAAATGGCATTTTTCTAGAGTCCAAGAAATGTAAAATAAAACTACATATTTTAAAAAGAAAATGTTCGTCGATCCTTAACAGGTAGCTGCTTATTGCTCATATTTAACCAATTATGTCTAATTTATAAAAACATACATCACTGTAAACTGTTCTTTGATTAAAACAACATCATTCCAAAACATTACAAAATGAACATTGCTTCAAACCTTTTGACATTTAAAAGCTCATTACTGAGAAAAACAAGCAGTCGAGCTTAAGCTAAATTAATTAAGCTTAATTGCATTACCTTTATTAGTTGGACTAAACATGAACAACTGATTGTTTCAGCTAAAACACTGTATTTATCAATCAGAAAACCGAATAAGTTTAGAACAACCTAATCAAATTATCCACACGAGATATAGAAGGCTTTGAGACAAATGTGTATGATTTAAATCATTACATATGTTTATGGAAATCAAATGTACATCAAATGTGCAAATGTACATTTCAATTATTAAAAGATTTTTGTGTTAAGAAAAAAAAATAAAATGCATTATTTAAAAGCTTTTTAAATTTTAAAATCTCATTACTTGAAGTACAAAAAAGTTAACACACGACTACGCGAAACGGGTGGAATTTCATACTAAGGTGCATACTTTAAAGAATTATCGTTAGCGAAAATTATTTATTGGTAATAATTAAAAATGGTACTACTCTGTTATCTCGTCGACCGATTTCACAAAATTATACAAATCGCCAAACTAATAGCCAAATTATACATATCGACAAATTTTTATTTTAAATAATAAAAAAAAAAAATAATAATAATTAGTAGAATATTAATAAAAATACAAAAAAAAAGTCGAAATAAAAATCACTAAATGACGTTTAAAACACATGTATTGTATTTAATGTCATTGGATCGACATTCACGATCATCCATAATTGGCATTTAATCTTATAATTTGGCGATAGTATTTTGGTCGACGGGATAACAGAGTAGTACCATAAAAATATATTTTAATTACGAGGCATTTTTAGATTAAGAAAAATGAACAGACAAAGAAAAAAATGCAATAACTTTAAACATTTTAAGCATTCAAATGTCATTATTTGAAGGATAAAATGTTTATCCTTTTCAATTAATCCGACTGATTTGTCTTATATAGTCTTAGAAAATAAATGATTTCTTTAATAAATACATAAAAAAATAAAAAGAAATTATAAATCTAATGAATTAATCTGCGCAACACAGACTGTGTTTTTGAATAATTAGTCTTAAAATAAAATATTTTAAATATCTTTATATGAATCGTTTAATGTCAAATAATTGATATATTTTTCTTCAGAACGAGAATGTTACAATGCAGAACATAATAAATAAAAAGCATCACTTAGAATAAGTTTGAAACTTTCAAGTTTGCTATTTTGACATATCACTAGGTAAAGATAAACTTATTCATATAAGCATAACCTATCCTTTCCGTTTTATTAAATGCAATGAAGAATTTCTAAAACCAATACATTGTGTTTTATCAACGATAAAATGGAATTAATTAGCACTTATGATTTAAACTGCTCAGTGCACAACTGGCATTCTAAATTAAGACTTTATAATTTAAAGCATTAAATTTCCTTTACATGGCTTACTTTCTGATAAATTTAATTATATAGCAGGCAGCAAAAACTGTCCGAAATTCTTTTAATTATATATATATATATATATATATATATATATATATATATATATATATATATATATATATATATATATATATATATATGTGTGTGTGTGTGTATAATAAAAATTAAAATAAAATAAGTAAATAAATAAATATCACAGTACAACTTTGCATTTAACATGTAAATATACTACAGGGTGGTTAAAATTAAACTGACGGTACTCAGAGACTTATAACTCCGGTTCTACTGAGCGGATCCGAATGAAACTTCAGATATATATTATCTAGGTCATGCGGCCGGGGTTTTCGTAAAAAAAAAAAGTTTCAAATTTTGCCATCAGATGGCGCTGTAGTGCTAAAACCATATATAAATGAGTAGTTAGAGTAATTTCGCTATAAAAGCGAACATAAAAGTCACGATGAACGGGTTTATTAGGCGTACAGTAACAGGTGATCGATACAGGAGTCTCCTGGAGAATTATGTTTTCCCGGCGTTAAGACAAAGAGGCTGTTTGGCAACCGCAATATTCATGTAAGATAAAGCAACTGCTCATACGGCGAGATGTGTAAAAAATGTGATTCAAGACAACTTCTCTGATGAGCGTGTCTTCTCGTGTACTTTCCCCTTTTCCTGGCCAGCAAGGTCGCCAGATCCGAAACCTTCTGACTGGCTGTGTGGTTTTCTGAAAGATCATGTGTATCAAGGGCGTGTAACTAATTTAGCGGACTTAAAACCTAGCATCGTACGCCATGTCTCCATGATTCCTAATGATTCCTACTGATGTGTTGCGTGCCGCCGTTGATAACGCGGTGGTACGCTTTCAGCATATTGTTGACCGACAAGGTATGCACATAGAGCTCACAGGTGTGTAAATAACTAAAATATTCCGTCAATCTTTGATTTTTGAAATGTTATCTGTCACTTTATATTGTTAAAACGCCACCTAGTGGCGAAATTTGAAATTTTTTTTTTTTTTTTTTTTTTTTTTTTTTTTTTTTTTTTACAAAAATTTCGGCCGCATGATCTACATAACATATATCTGAAGTTTCATTCGGATCCGCTCAGTAGAACCGGAGTTATGAGCCTCTGAGTACCGTCAGTTTAATTTTAACCACCCTGTAATAAAGAAAACATAACAGCACTATACAGTAATTTTATTTTCGTAGAGTTTGAATTTTTGTTATAAAAGTGAATTATACTAAAAACTATATATTAATTTTCTATAAAAACTATAATCCGAACCAGGCTACAATTTCTAAGAAAACACAACATTAGACTTATTTGATAGCAAACAAAAATCTCGTCTGACAAGGAGAGGGCCAACCCTTGGTTTGGTTCTTTTGATACAGATTTTGATTCTTTTTAAGTACGTCCGTAATCGTGTAGTTACAAAGTCCTTATAGTCGTCATTCAGTCCGTCCGTCCGTTCGTCTGTCCGCATACAACAGAACAAAACCTACCCAACAAAATCGTTTGAAATTTAAAATATATAATTTTTGCATAATTTTGACGAGTTATTTAAAATTTTGTGAAAATCCGATGCATAGTTTTATTAAAGAGACAATCAATGTTCCGTTATGTTACAGCCAATGGGAAAAAGAATTTAAAGTGAATTTCAATTATGTTACACTTTTTTAAACATACTAAAATTAATATGCATATATGGAGTATGTAATAAAATATACATTCTGTAAATTGTGTGGTAGAAAGAATATTTGTTGTTGATTTACAGGGCCACAAAAATGTATTCCATTGCATAATAATATAAGGGAAAACATTGTTTGAGATGCATTTCATTTAGATTATACTATTTCACATTTTACGAAATTGATATACATAGCTGAGGTTTACTACAAGTTACTTTGTATGTAACAGAAAGCAAACAGAATTTACAGAAACGTATATAACATTTCGGCTACTATACTGTATCCGAAGTACTGCATACTATTACTCCAAGATCTAAATCTTTTTAAAACTTCCTTATACTACTAATGGACCTAATATGCTAAGCTTGACGTGCAATTTCACACTTGTTATGTATGTTGTAGGATAGAAGAAACCTTAGTTTCAGGTTCAATTGAATTAAAAAAAAAACGCTCCATAGTTTTCGAGAAACAGAAGAGAAAGGGTGTCGAATATTATAACACAAATTAAATACTTATTTTTGCACAGTGGTTTCAAAAGTATATAAGCAAACGATTTTTTGAAATAACAGTTCAAAAATTGAAGCAATGATCACGAAAAAAAAAGTATATGGATTAATAACATAAGTTTATTACAACAAAGAAATACAGTAAGATTTTTTCACATTTTTATAAAAAATAAAAATAAAAATAAGACGTCCCAAAAATATAAGGAGTTTTGGAATATTTTCTTTTTAATATCAAATTTTAAATTCATTCGTTTAAATTTTTTTGTAATATTATCAAGCATCCTTCTAACTAGTGTTTAAATAATGGGTGGTAAAGAGAACCAACACTTCTCTACTTGTTGCTTTAGTTCTGTAATAATTGAAAACTAGTGATTGTGCGCATATAGTTCTCGTGAATGTACTTCTTTAAGGTTTTCAATGGAAATCAAGTCTGGACTGAATGTTTGCCAGACTGTAACAACGCATTTAGTCTGCGTGAAATTTTTGAGTGGGTTTTCAGTGGCGTACTCGAATCGACGCATTGTCTTGTTGGAATTTCCAGTTTTTTCCTCCAAAGGTATTTTGAGGACATTTCTATAATTTTCAGAACATTGTCGACAACTAAGAAATGCAACTTTCCGTTGATGAGCTCAATGAAAAAGCGCTCCACACCATGAAACAAGCCATACTTTATTGATATCTAAAGAACTAATTAAGTAATATTTCCATCGTACATCATGCAAACAGTATGCCCATTCATCAAGGCCATGCAAATTGAACTCTTTTGGTGTCTTGAAAAAAAAAATAACCATTCATCCTTCCAATGCATATGTTTCTTAATGCAAAAAACGCGTAATATTGTTTTGTGTAATTTTAACGTAGATTTCCGAAACATTCAGCAAATTTTGTTTTAATTTTCTTCCTTGTATACAACGGTAAACTGTATATCTCGAAATAGGAACGTCTAAAGTTCTCGTAATTTCACGAATATACAGTAATTTCGGGTGTATAAGCCGCGGGTCAAACAATTCTTTTTCGACCCAGAATTTTTTAAGAAATAAGTGTAACTACTTAGATCGACGAAAATATTTGTCTTCAATCACTAAATAAGATTTCTGGGTCAAAAAAGAATTGTTTGATTCGCGGCTTATACACCCGAAATTACGGTACTTCTTTTTGGATTAAACTACTCTCAACGTCTCTCTATCTTGTCACTGAGATGTTTATCTTGATCAGCTGGAATATTTCCTTTTTCTGCTACATAGTCGCTTTTTCAGGCGATTTCTATACTTCCGGTGTAGCAATGCTTAAGTTGTTTAGCAAAACTTTAATATTTTAAGAGTTTAAAGGTCAAAACTGTAAAAGATATATAGATAAAGTTTTAGCTATATCAGCAGCAGAGATTTGAATATCTCAGAGCATTTTGTACTATTTAAAAATTGAAAAACGAGCAGTGATGTTACATTTCGAAGTTCTTACGTCACGTATATCTAACACGAAATATGCATTTTTTTCATACAACGGTAAATAAAATGATTATTTTCATCATCTTAGTATTTTTGGGACAGCTGATTTTGAATTTTGCTTTTTTTAATAAACAATCTATGATATAAGTATGATGTTCTCTATTCTAATTATCTTATGTTGTGATTTCATATGCTAATTATATTTTTGTGACTATAACTTTATTTTTCGAATTGTTATTTCAAAAGGTTGACTATCTATGTATTTACGCACTTTTTCAAAGTTATTGGGCTCTTTCTTGCATAATCTATACGGTGTCAGTTTGTTATTCTGGGGACTCTGGTTTGATGCCAGAATTTATAGAGTTTGTCTTTCTCCTTATTTAATTTATAAATATAATTGAATTCATAATTTAATAATCTCATTGTTAATTAAAAAAAGAGTGTAAATAATAATTTCTAAACACGCTAAAAATTTATTTAGTTGTAAATTAAAATAAAATAAATAAATGAAAATTAATTTTTTTATTCGTAACTATATCATTGTACAAAACATCATAAAAATAATATTTTTCTTAAGTGACTTTTAAAATATATTCCATATAATCTTTATTGATGGATGATATTCAATAATTGTGCTAATTCGTGATTTTAAAGAAACATTATATAAGTATTACCTTAATAAGGAAGTAAAATAAAAAGTTAATGCTACTCTATTTTTGATGTAAGAAGAATAATTATAATAAAAATTAGCATGAGAATCAAATAACAACGTATTTTTTGCATATTAAAAATTTAATTTGTCATACGTTTTCTTACCCTTTGAACTATTTTACTTTCGGATTTAAATTCTTTCTTCTTTAATTTTTATTAAAATTATATTAAAATTTTTGTTTTCTATGTAATTCATCCAATTGGCTTCATTATAACTTAATTACTACATAATATAACCATAAAAAATCATTATCCACACCGCTGTTTTATACAGATTGAGTTTAAATTAGAGCTTTAAAATCATGTGTAATATATGTCAATGTTGTTTCAAGTTTACAATTGAAATTGTATATTGTATAAAACGGATACTAATTAACATTACACAATGTGATAATATATGCGACATCGCTACATAATCGATCTTAAGTAACCGATAAATTAGCACACATTTCGTGTATATGCGTATTTAAATCTTTATAATAAGGTTAATTAGCGTAAACTGTAGTTGTCAGTTCGTATAACTTCCTTTTCATTGCAATATTATTCTTTTAACTATAAATGCACGTCTTAAAATCTCTTCTAAATCTCGCTCCCAATCTATAAATAAACATATGAGTTCTTGAAGCAGATTGAGAAACATATATGCATAAACATCTCACTGTAATTACCTTTATGTACTACAAAGTAATGTTCTATTTCAATTAATTGACAATCGGCATTTACGTTAAAGTATTTTCGAAAACTTTATATTCAACATTTATGCATGACATTTCGAATAATACCCAAATTAAGAAACTATAATACTGAATTGTTCAACAAATTATGTAAAGAACGTCTTTAACATATTTATTTATGTTCCTAAGTAAAAAAAAAAGTTATGACATCAGTTAAACTTTGTATTATAGAAAATGATAAGGTCATTCATTGACAAAAACACTTTTGATCCTCTAAAACATTCTTAATTTCCACATGCATATACACTACATGTCTTTTATAAGACAATATCAAGAAGTGGCCAGAGAGTTATAAAACTTGACAAACAGAGAGAGAAATATGACGTATGACAGTATAATACTGTGACACATTGTTGGCCCACTTATTCGTGCTACGCAACTCCGGTATCTATATCTCTACATTATTTTCACGGTGGGAATTTTTTAAACTTAGATGAGAACTCTCATGTGACATATTGAATGAAAATCCTGTGACCATTTACTCATGTTATGCACCTCCTACGCGCCTCAGCTCACTTTGAAACAACGGGGACGGCATCATTTTTATAAATTTAGGTTGAGACACCTCAGGTGACATATGGTTCAAAAAACCTGCGATAACTTACTGATGTTTTTCACCTACGGTGAAACTTTCTCCAGTAGGGAGTCCTTCCATTTTCTCAATATGCCCCTCATGTGATATATCGTTTTAAAACCCTGTGCCCACTTATTCATTTTATGCAGCTCCTGCTCTTCTTCCCACATTTACACCCGCAAGGATCCAGTTAAATATTCGTTCGGTTTGAAACTATTATAATTACTTTGCTGTTGTTGTTTACAAGGTATTTCGGTGCGTGCACACCGCATTCACTATATGTGCCTTATGCAACACGGACTAAGTAAGAGATTTCATGTTACAGGATTACGTAAAAATTAATATTTAGTTTAAAGGAGGGGCTCGCTACTGGGCAAATCCACATAGTCTTTATTAACGTCAGCTTATTTTGGTTTACCCGCAGACGAATGTTGATTAAATGGAATCGAGTATGGTACAAATACAATTGCAAACAGGAATTGCTGAAAAAGATTACAAAATCTAAAGATATCTTGATATTTATACAATCTAGAAAATCTATAGAAACACCTCATGATTGTCCATCACTGGTTTGAGTTACTCAACATTTGTGTATTTAAACAAACACTCTAAAACGCTTACAATTTCTTCCATTAACATTTATGACTGGGACATTCACTTATGGACAACCTGTATTAAAATTTTCGGTTATACATTTATTATATAGATTTCGGTGTCACGCAATTTTATTGAAACTAAATTATATTGATATTTTTTTGTTTTCTATGTAATTTATTTATTTGGCTAGATAATAACCGAATTGCTATTTATAAAAAAAGGAAAAATCATTATCAGGATGGCGAGTGGTCAGGAAAAACCGGGTAAAACACAGTCAAGAAAAGAGAAAACTACCAGTAATTTCTTATAGAAAATACTTCAAAAAATATAAAGAGATTATATAAACTGAATTTATCTTTAACAAAATACTGGCATTTATCATCTATATTGATTGTGTTTTTATCTAACCACTCGCCACTCTGATTATCTATGCCGCTGTTATATACAGATTGAATTTAATGAAAACTTTAAAAATCATGTTTGTAATAAATAGACTTATTTTTAATAGATTTACAAATTAAGTAGCATATTATGTAAAACTGACATAAAATCTCATTAACTAACACTATAAATTGTTTTACCTTTCTAGAAAATAGATCTTAAGTAACAGATAAATTAGCAAACATTTCGTGCATATGGATATTTAACATTTCACAATGAAGTTAATTAGCATAATTTGTATTTGTCAGTTTGTCTAATTTCCTTTTCATGACAAAATTCTTCTCTTAACTGTAAGGTTACGGCTTTAAACATATGAATTCTTAGAGCAGATGTAGAGACATGTATTCATAAACAGTTTATGTAATGATGTTCATGTACTACAAAGTGAAGAATTGTGAAGAATTAGAAAGTTATCATGTCCGTAAAAAAGTGATATAGATAGATAGACAAATAAAGTTTTAACTAGTGTGGTTTAAGGATTTTAGGGGTCATGATCGACGCAGATCTGCAAAAATGAATTAGAAAAATCCAACATATAGGAGAATGTAATATGCAGGATTTTTTATGAAACATATATAAAAATTTATGAAGTATTTTAAATAGATATTGTAGAAAATAATCAGGTTATTCTTTGAAAAAGTCAGTCTTACATTCCTAAACCGTTAATGATTTTTACATGTTTATATTTCAACGTGTTAGTGTTTATGTCTAAGAATGTATCGTCGCATCTCTAAGCAGTAATATTGTTTCTGTTCTAAGTTTTCCAGTTCATAAAGTATTGTTAATTAATGTTATGTTTTTTATTCTTAATTATTATTAATCTTTTCATTTATTTTATGTTTTCTCATTGACAACCACCTCTCTTTATATATGTGCTTTCTCTACGAGCTATCGGATCCGCTTCATTGAGAAAACTGACGGAGCCAGTTTTTTTTTTTTTTTTTTTTTTTTTTTTTTTTTTTTTTACACGTTTAGAATGGCGGAGTTTTATCCCCATTGCAACGTTAAGTCTGCCTTTCAGTTCGGCTCAAAATTATTGACGGTGCAGCTTGTCTATTTGCGGAGTCTATTCTTTTGTTTCCCCCGCCCCACCTTTCCCACTAAATTACCATTTTCATTTGACAAGTATGCATCAACTATTAGGCATCAGAAACTCCCAAATAGGTCGAGCAACGGTGTCCAAGTTGGCAAAATATTATACTCATAGCTTTTGGTTGCATCAATCAGACTATCTGCCGGCTAAAAATCCGTCATGTACGCTAATGGCACCTGGTGCATGTAAAATCCGTCGTGGATACAATTTTCCAAGTTACCTTTCAGTTATACCTGTGGCAGTGCCTTGCCAGGTGAAGGTCTCGTCATCTGATCAAAGTACTAAATTACCAGACCAACTAGAGTATCCATCTGCTGTACAAACAACAGAATGTAACGTTAAGCAACCGACAAAACAAAGCATGCTCAAATGAGAAGCAAGTACTGCAGATATGATGACGAGAGAAGCGAAGTTATCAGATTTATTGCCACTACGCGGCAATTAGGCGGTCACTCGCCCCAATACCAGGTATATAACCCGTTAAGTTGAGGTAACGCGACAGGTAGGGACCTGGTCATGGGTTAGAAAGAAAGAAAGCAGTAATATTGCTTATATCATGTACTGAGTAATTTAATAACTACGCATTAATTTGATTAAGCATGTTAAAAATTGTTATATTACTTTTAATAGCCATAATACATTTTTCTGTTAGAATTAAATATTGGTGAATTGTTTAAATATGTAAGGTACTTGTACCCAATATGGACAGTGTTCTCAATATGGACAGCCCTGATATTTTTAAAAGTAACAATTTTAATAGAGAAATCGCGCTACTTGTCCGTGAAGAAAAACAGTTGAAATGATAATTAAGCCAGAAAAGTACAAAAAAGCACGCGGTTCGCCATTTAGAAGGAAACTTGTTGTTTCGTGGTGTGCTGAACTTAAGTATAGGTAACTTTAACTTCTTATTAGATATTGTAAAACTACTTTGAATATTGAAAAGTGGAGTGTTTTAGAAAGCTTTTAAAACATATTTTCGGTTGCTATTGCATACATTGATTTAAAAAGTTTTCTTTATTTATTTATTACTAGACTTAATAAAACTACTCTCGATTCCAAATATGGGCACCTTATGTCCACATTAGAGGTACAGCAGGTGAATCCTCAGATTCACAAAAAAGCTAAGCAAAACCAACTACATTATTTCATAATATTTTGTAGTAACTGAAGTGCTTTGCATCGGTCTTTAAAGAGCCACAACCAAAAATGACCCCCCCATTCTAAAGTGCATGTTCTGAATATATTTACTGTGTCCTCCCCGTTCCGTGCAATACTTTAAGATAATTTTTTTTTATCCCCTCTCCTCTAAAATTCCATAGAAGAGTGGTTCTTCCATACACCCTGTATAGTAGATCAATAAGGAGCCACCTGTCCATAATAGGGACTAGTGGTCCCTTATATGGACATTTGTAAAAAAAAATTTTGTTTTTGTGATAAATAAAAATTATCACAAGTTTTTAGAGCAAAATAGCAAAAATATGCATTTATTTCTGAAATAGGCTTCGCCATAAAACTGTTAACTTATAGTGACGCTTTTCTCAAAGTGAAACTGGCGGCGATATTATAAAGAATCGCTACATCACTATCGATCAACGAAACTAACAGGTCGGTGACAGTCGATTGAATGAGTCAACCACCGGCGTTGCCTTTTGATGGTACACCGATGCAAAGTGAAAATACGAGACGGCCGGCAAGCCAGACATCCTGGCGCCGTTAACTGGGCGGTCCGGAGTGAAGCTCAGTGCCAATAGTAGTACGATTTTACTATTCATTTAATGAGAGAAAGGTCATTAATGATCGTGATTGGTTTGTGACCTCTAAGGGGGGTCTAGAGAAACACCTGGATTGAGCGAAGAGAAGGAAGCCAGAGAGGAGTTCAGTGTTTTCTCAGATAGAGTAAAACAGCTCAGAGAGTGAGCTGGAAAGAGGATCCCGGTAGAGGATCTTTGGTGGCTGATCTGATCGCAGAGGCTTGTGTAGAATTGATAAGTGTACTCTCGCCAGCAGAGTCAGTGATTGCTCTCGTCTTGAGAGATTAGATAACGTGATTATCCGTGACTTTTAGCGAGCAGTAAACAGCTCGATAGAGTAAGTTCTAACTTCTGCATTGTGTGTATTCTAACGAATCATCTAACGAACTTTACGTTAATTTATGAACTTTGGGATTTTGGAACTCTGACTGAATTAAAGTTGAACCTGGTGGTAAAAGAAGTCTACGTGCTTTATTATAATTTAAATGCTGTATATATTATTTTAGAGGATCTTTTGTGTTTCTGCGGATAAATAAATTCATTCTCCAATTAATAACCTAGCCTTGATTATTTACCGAGCGGCACTCTACGCTACCATCCTCTTAGGTGATAATCTAAAGAGGGCTAAGACTTTACATTTTTATCATTTAAATTAAGCCGGAATAGTTACGAGATCGCTAATTTTAATAATGATAGTCAACAGTCCAGGAATCACTGTCATGTATTTTTGGAGTCCTATAACGTGTACAAGTTGGTGAAAAAAATAAATTTTCCTTAAGGTTTCCATATTAGACACAGGTACCTTAGATTGTCAAAAATGTATATTATATTAATAGAGTTTTTGTGTACTATTTAATTCATTTTCATATGAAAACAAACCAATGAAGAGTTTTTGGAAACGTTCGGAAAATATTAAATTGCAACAAATTTTAACAGATATTACAACTTTGTAATATTTTCTATGTTTGAATATTTAAGTTTTATTCTTCAGAAGATTAACAAATATTTTTAATTTAAAGAGTGAAGTATATATTTTTAAACAAGTAAGAAAAATCATGCGTTAAACATAGATTATGAAGCACTTTTCAAAACTTAATGAAATATTTAACAAAACTTTGTTATTTAGGTAAATAATAGTGAATAGCCAAATATACCCAAATATGCATTCCAGTACTTTTGAACAGCTCTGTATTTCATATGCCAGTTGATATAATTAGAAAATTTAGTTTAGCAAGAAAATACCCAGTAGCTCTAAATTTCTTTTTCAGCATTTCATACTATTAGATGGAAACATACTTGAATACATTTGTTCAGCCCTGTAATTTACATTGTACCTTTATTACACGTCAGCATTGGGCTAAAATTTATTGTAAACTAAAACACTTTTAAAACAACTGAAATCACATTCTCATAAATTAGCATTCATAGGCGTTCATGTACCGAATTCATTGCGTGACCCTGTATATCCTTTTATCTATATTCTGAAAACATTTCTCAGTAAATTGAATGAAGCTTAGCGTAAAAATGCATAGCTTATTTAAGAACCACGTTTAAATAATTTACGCTCATATTCAGTAACGTTGGTGAGCTCTTTTGGGTAGCCCTGTATATCAACTATAACATTTATACACACCATATAATGGGCATATATTTAGCGAAATATAAACGCGCATATCATAATTAAAATGCATTTCATCCCTCCATCAGCCATCATCGGACACATATATTTGACAGGGTATAACATCCTTAAAATTCCTTTGAAACGATTTTTCCATATAGGCCGTAATGTAATGGGAAACTTTTAATTCGCCCTGTAGATTAACTAATCATGGTAGAAACTTCATTTTCAATAGGGTTCGTGCTAGGGTAAACGTCAATAACGTCCTAAAATTTCATTGCAATCCGAGTATATTAACGATTTTTCTCCATAGGCCGTAATGTAATGGGAAACTTTGATTCGCCCTGTAGATAAACTAATCATGGTAGAAACTTCATTTTCGATAGGACTTGAGCTAGGGTAAACGTCAATAACATCCTAAAATTTCATAGCAATCCGAGTATGTAAACGATTTTTCCCCATGGGCCGTAACGTAATGGAAAACTTTTGATTCCCCCTGTAGATAAACTAATCATGGTAGAAACTTCATTTTCAATAGCGTTCGTGATAGGGTAAACGTCAATAACGTCCTAAAATTTCATGGCAATCCGAGTATATTAACGATTTTTCCCTATAGGCCGTAATGTAATGGAAAACTTTTGATTCGCCCTGTAGATAAAGTAATAATGAAATCTTAATAAGAAATGTATAGACATATATTGTCATTACTACATGCACATAGTAGCGAAAGTAAATGTCAAGAAAAAGTAATACTCAGTGAAAAGATATGTACTATTGATAGTACACTAGACCCAAAGAGATTAAATATTACTTTGATATATTTCATATAGAAATGCTATTTGCTGTTTTTTGGGGGGAGGTGTAATTTATGGAAAGGCTTACAAAGGACGAAAATCTATTAGATTTATTAATAAAACATAAAGATTTCAAACATTTTTACAAGTTTCAGTATATTCTGTAATTAAATTGTTCTTCCCGAGTAACTCAGGCTATATCACAGGCTATAATAATTCATTTTCAAAATAATTTCAACGTTTTACCCGTCATTTTTTCGATCACACTTCCCATTCGTTGAATATTCTTATAAGTAAAAGAGAAATGCATTGGAAAATTCTACGACCACAAAAGATACAAGTAGTTGCCTATCGAAAGAAATATTTCTAATCTTTCTATATGAGGTAGAAAAATCTATATAGAAGTGTTGAAATTTGAGTTGACATTTAAATAGCATTTCTGAGAGCCTTTGTTGTAAAATAAAACGGATTTCCAAACAAAATATTCGAATAGCGTCTTAAAATTTCTTATTCATGAAGCCTATAAAAACTTCACACTTTAAGATTGCACTTTGTATTCGCATATGAATGGATTAGTCGATTATCATAAATGATTCAAAGGTGACATTTTGTAGTAAAAGTTAGAATTCTCCTTTAAAAAAACACATTCTTTATAAATGTTTTTTATTATCTGTTTTACAAATTTTATATAAAAACGGCCGAAATTAAATTAAATGTGTCTAAAATGTCATGTGAATCATGCATATTTTTCTTTTAAAATAACTAAAATTTGTTTGACGTTTGATATACAAAATTAAAAAATTAAACAATGTAGTACAATTCACAAGACATGCAAGTAAAAAATTAAATAAATGCTTATACAAATAAAGATGCAACCGTTTGGGGTTAAGTTTTAGCGCCTCATCAGTGCAATAACATTCCCGTGAATATGAATATGAATGTGAAATATGAATCCTATGTATTTTTAGCGGTTTATTGTGTTTTAGTGCTGTTATAAAATATAGTACATATAGTACTAACTTAACTTATAATATAAAGCAATATGATTATGTAGGATTGAAAGAAATGAGGAGGTATTATCATTTTGGAATGTGTATTACTTCAAAAAAATATATATCATAATCAATTTTTGAAAGAGTTATTTACTATAACTCATGATTTATTAATAGAAATTGATATCTAGAAGCTAGTTTTTTTCATTTTTTACGCAAGTAATATTTAAACAAGGCTTCATAAGCTACCCGCATTGCATTCTTCTTTCAGATTACAAAGCATTGAACATCAGGAGTTCAAACATTAACTGTACATATTTCGTAACTACGAGGCCAAATATCTCTCATTTTTTGTATCGCTAAAGTAAAATTTGGCAAAGAGCTGAAATATGGTGTCAAAAATAGAAGTTAATGCTGAAAATTTATTTTTGATACTATTTCAATGTATAGACGACTCCTAAGAAAACTATAACAGTAAATATTAATTAAAATATTAATTAAGAGAAGAGATTAAGAAATTAAGATATTTTTGATTATCGAATCGTAATAACCATACTTATATACGAGGATATGTGGTAGGATTTATAGGGGTGTTCTATTTTTGTACGCCTATACTTTTTTTTTTCATTACTTGTTATTATTTAAACATAGTTAATTTGACGTCGTCTACAGACACTGACTATTGTTTCTTGATTCATGGTGGAACATTATAAAAGCAATATGTATCTTTCATGATGATTTTTCAATTTCGAATTACTTCGGTATCTATTCTCATAAAATAATGTTAGTGTGTACTGATTCTGGTACATTTTGCTTTTTGGTTTCCTCTTAATTTATGGAGAATTCAAAAACAAAGTAAATTTATAATATGCAATACGTCGTGAATAGTTTTATGCATAGTTGGTTGTTAAATTTATGAATCTGCTCTATCATCTGGTTGGTTAACTTATTAACATCGACTAACAATGCTGTATGAAACACATGTTCATAGACTGCAGCAGACAAAGTTCTTTATATGTGTTATGCAAAGAGAAGATAATTGTAAACGCTACAAAAATTCTTTAAGGATTTAAAATACACTCTTATTAGATAGAGCTTCACTTTCTTGTAATAATTGTTGACATTTAAGACATTCATCTTGATTTAGTAATACTTCTTCAATTTTCTAGCAAACATAGCAGGATAATGCTGCAAATATGCTTCATTCTGAAATACCTAAATTGAATTTATTGTCAAACATTATAGTCATATGGACCCAATCTGATATCATAAATTTGCATTTGCATACATTTAAAAAAACCATTTTAGTTTTTAGAAAAGTTCCGGTTTTATATAAACAAAAGGTATCAGTGTCAAATATTTCGATTTGTGCAAGCAACTGTTTATTGTTTCCATGTGCATAATATATGATTCTTTATTATATCGGTGGTGTTTTACAACATTTTCATTGGACATTTTTCTTACTTCTTGAAGCTTATGACATACGATGTTCGTGTATAAATCCAGTTTTTATCATTAGGGTATTTAATCATACAAATATCTATGTACCTCATATTATAGCACAAACTCGTTTACTACATATAAATACCATATTCGTCGCTGTAATTCAATCTATTCAATCTATTTACCAGTTATTTTAGGCGATTTGCAATTTAAGAACTACTCTATATATTGGCGCAATATTAATTCATCTTCTCTGCCGGCATGACAGAAAACAAGAAGCCATATCTGATATATATATATATATATTAGATATAAGTTAAATTTTTCTCGTTAAGGATTAGAAAAATGAACCAAAAACCCTAAACGTTTAGAATTTTGAAAAAATTAATACATCAATTTTGAATTAATCCTATTATTAATCAATCTATGTCTTTATACCTATTTCATAAAGAGTTAAAGTTTGTTTTTTGCAGGGAGTAATCTCTGAAACTACCGAGCCGATTTCAAAAGTAATGGTACCAAACTCATGATGTTCACCACTGTTCAAACATAGTCTATATCTTATGTTAATGCCATTAACCCAAAGAAGGGGGATGTTGCAGGAGAAAAAAAAATCTAAAAATGAGATTTGTATGGTAGTGAAGGGCCTAGAAACACGGCAGTTTGCATATTAATTATTTATAAGATATAAATGATCTCTAAGATCCTTGCCTAAGAAAATACAAAATTTAAAACGGGTAAAAATGCGCGAAAAGCGTACTAAAAATGTTCTGAATTTTAAACACCCTCTAGAAGTGACGAACCGATTAAAAAAAAAATAATGTCAAAATGATAGTGATATTACTTGCTCCAACAAAGGTTATAACTTATTTCTATGTCACTACCCCAAAGGGTGAACTGGAACACAAAGCGTTCTAAAAAGAAGATTTTTGTGTTATTGAAAGGTCTAGAAACTTGAAATTTGGCATGCTAATTACTTATAAGATATAAATTATCTCTAAGAACATTTCTTTAAAAAAATCGAGTTTGAAAAGAGGAGAAATGCACGAAAAGAATTATTAAAAGTTGTTCCAAATTGCGATTTCTAAGTAATCTCATAAAGTACCGAAAGGTTTTTAAAAATAATAATGTGAAAATTATTGTAACAGCCTTTGCTCCAAGATGGGCTATATTTTATGTCATTTGTCACTACCCCAGAGAGGTTCGTAGGAGCAAAAAACTTCTAAAAAATAGCCTTTTGTGTTATTGAAGTGCCTAGTTTCATAAAAATTTGGCATGGTAGTTACTTATTGCAATTAAATGATTTCTAATAACCTTTCTTAAAACCTTAGAAATTTAAAAGGGATGAAAATGCGCGAAAAGCCTTCTAAAAACATTCTATATGACGATTTCTGAGCAATTTCAGAAAATATCAAACTGATTTCAAAAGTAATGGTTTGAAATAGTTTAAAATTTTACATAGTATAAAATTAATGATGCACGCAATATGCAAATTTGATAATCTGAGAAAACATTTTTTTCTAAGTTTCAATATCTACAGACATTCCATTATATTCATTTTTTATAAATGATAATAACTTAAATAATAACATAATTTTTGAATAGAGAAGTTCTAAAACAGGAAGATTAAAACAAAAACCGAAAACTGGTTTTTTGAAAGTTTAAAGATCCCGTTCTCTCTTAATCAAATTGTGGCTTTAATGATAATTTAATTCTTCTAATAAAGTTTAAACGATACTTCTCTGTTATCCTGTCGACCAATTTCGCCAAATTATACAAAATCGCCAAACTAATAGCCAAATTATACTTATTGACATAATTTTTATTTTAAATGAGGGAAAAACAAATAATTATTAGAATATTAATAAAAATAGAAATAAAATGTCGAAATAAAATCATGCAATGACGTTTTAAACACATTTATCGTATTTAATGTCATTGAACGTGACATACATGGTCATCCATTACTGGCATTTAATCTTAGAATTTGGCGATAATTTTTTGGTCGACGGGATAACAGAGTAGTACCGTTTAAACATACAAATACCACTTGGCATACTTCAACAATTATGTGAGCAACAATCGCTAGTATGCTATATTTATGTCCCAAAATAATTTTGAACCGATTAGTTCCTTCTACTTTAAGGGGACACAGTACCTTGAAATTGGTCAAAATATTAGTTTTTTTTTACTACTAGGGGGCCCCCGCCCCCCTGCTCGCTATGCTCGCCAACCCCCCGTGTAATCGCTTCGCGATTCCAAATTATTGGCTACCCCTGCTTTCTGCTCTCGCCAATAGCCCATGGTATGAATAAGCAGTTGCAGACCTTTCAAATGATGTGACACACGACTGGTGTTGTAAAGAAATTAAAAATGTGCCCCCCTGGGGGCAGAGTGGGAGGCGACACAAACGACATCCATAATATGAATAAGCAGCTGCAGACCTCTCAAATGATGTGTCACACGACTGGTGTTGTAAAGAAATTAAAAATGTGCCCCCCTGGGGGGCAGAGTGGGGGTGACGCACAAGACATCCATAAAATGAATAAACAGTTGCAAACCTTTCAAATGATGTGTCACACAATTTGTGTTGTAAAGAAATTACAAAATGTGCCCCCTCTGAGGGCAGAAGGGGGGGGGGGTTACACACAAGATATCCATAATATGAATAAGCAGTTGCAGACCTCTCAAATGATGTGTCACACAATTGGTGTTGTAAAGAAATTAAAAATGTGCCCCAACGGGGGGCAGAGTGGGGGATGACACACAACACATCCATAATATGAATAAGCAGTTGCAGACCTTTCAAATGATGTGTCACACAACTGGTGTTGTAAAGAAATTAAAAATGTGACCCCCCCCCTGGGGAGAGCAGAGTGTGGGGGTGACACACAAGACATCCATGATATGAATAAGCAGTTGCAGACCTTTCAAATCTTGTGTAACACGACTGGTGTTGTAAAGAAATTAAAAATGTGTCCCCCCTGGGGAGCAGAATGGGGGATAACACACAAGACATCCATTATATGAATAAGCAGTTGCAAACCTCTCAAATGATGTATCAAACGACTGGTATTGTAAAGAAATTAAAAATTTGGCGAAATATTACAGTTATCGCCAAGTTGGCGTCACTTTTGACAACTAATTTTGGTCGCCAAATTTGGCGATATATCGCCAAGTTGGCAACAAACTTGGCGATTGTTGGCGATGGTAACCTTTCCTCTCTTTATGGTAACCCATACGGCGATGCATAGACGGAGACCTTTCCTGATTGGTCTATTCCACTCATGGAAGGAGTGGACAACCCGGATTCGTTAGTTCCGGAAATCTTCCATATCAGCATCATTCCAGGAGTCATTCCTTTTAAGGCTAGTTTTTTTTTTACTATAGAAGGATTAACTGAATGCTTCTTTAATTGTGAATATTTTGACATATCAGTTTTACCTACGCGATAATTCTATCGCGAGATAATGTAAATTTTGTTAATAGATTCACCGCAATTATCCATAGAAATGAAAACTTTAAACTGAATTTTCACCCTGTTCATATTTTTATAACTTGCTTGCTCGAAAAATACTAAGGATTTAGAGAAAAGTTTATTAATAGAGAGTTAGATATATTATTGTCGGAGCAAGCTCCGGCTTCCCGGCAAAAATCACACTTTTGTGACCTCCATAGCGTCCAAAATATTTATCGCATTGACACAAAAAATGAGATGGACGTTGGTAGGGCTAAAATCTTGGCGGGTATTGAAAATGAGGAATATTCATCAACACTAACATCCTAAAATGTCGGCTTTCATTTTTTGCATAGAGATAATAATGTGAGTTTTAATCTTCCATTGTTGAAAAGAAAGGAAAAATAAAGTTTGTTTTTTATCGATGCCATTTTCTCATAAATATTCAAAATAAATTTTCTAAAAAAATTTAACATAAAATGTCACACTTTAAGAAACATGCATAACTTTCATTTTTTCGTAACTTTTTCAAAACTTTTGAACAGAAGATGACGTCACGATATAAAAAATCCATATTTTAACTCATAAAGTTGCTATATTTCTTTTTTTTTCCTTATTTAATTGAGACGCTAATTTCTGAGGGCTTCAGTGAGTAAAATTGAAACCATAATAAAAAATAAATTAAGTATTTATTTCGATAAAATTATATACTTGATTACGAAAACGTCTAAAAAGGCATAAATTTCTGGATTTTGCCGACATTCAAAGTGGAACCAAAAATCACCAATGTAGTTATTCAGTTGCAAAATTGCAACTGGCAATTTCAACATTGGGTTTAGGTCTATGTTTATTATTAATAATCTATGGAATGTTAAAATACCAGGAAATAATCAAATTAAATGTTACATATGTAACTGGTATTTCATAACGATGTTTTCGCTAAATCAGCGTCAGAAAAAAAAAATCGTCACTGTGGTGCTTATGTGACATCTGTGCCAAATGTTCAATAAATTGAAATTTATAGATAAGTTTTAGATATAAATAATATTAGTTTTATAAGTAAGTCAAGCCAATATAGATTTATTAGTTATCATAATTATTTTTAGATACAGATGCCATATACGCACCACACTCGCACGATTTGTTTCTGACACCAATGTCATATACGCACTGGGTTACATAACTGGCGCCAATGTTTCATTATTTTGCTTGATATAGTAACCCGGGTGTTGTTATTTATTTATTAATATACGGTTTATTTACTTTTATTTTCTTTTTTAAAATTATATAGAATGTTTTGTTCTATGGTTATTAATTAAATTCTTTTTATTTATTTATTATTATTCCCTTTTAAAAAATATATGTAACTGGTATTCAAAAAAGGGATTTTTGCCAAATTGGCGTCAGAAATTCATCAGTGTGGTGCGTATATGTCACCTGTTCTATTTTTTATAACTTCTATCTAATAATTCTTTTAAACAACTTCATTCATCAAATTCGACGAATAGAGCCTTAATTATGCTCCCATCGTTATGACGTCAACGTTACAGACGCGCACATTGTAATTTGACTTCTTAAAAATTTACTTCTTAAGAACGCAAGAACCAGGCATTTATTTTTTCTGCAAAAAAGAGCCAATTGATAGACAGGTCTATTTTTATGTTAGCCAAGCGCCATAGATCGCCAAATAATTTTTAATCTCGCCTATACTGTTTTTCTCGCCAATCTTACAACTTTAGCCAATAACAAAAAGTCAATAATTTACTGTTGCATATTGCAATGTCAGATGGAGCTCTGTGCCAGTGAATGAATAAATTAAAATATTTTGACAAAAAATAATTAAGATTTATTCTAAAAAGTTCATAATTTCCGTTATATCTTAAATTACTTTGCTGAAAAGAAAAAAAAAATAAAATACGTAATCACAGCCATATAAATACAAATAACAAAATCTTAAGTAATCCGGTCTATTAAAGATTCGACATAGTCAATAACAGGGATGCTTAAATGAGAGCTAACGTAAACTAAAAACATTTTATTTTATAAACTAGTCGTTGGGGGCCACCGTAATACTTACCCATCATATATAAGCATATATAATATATCGGGTGTCCTGAAAAGGACTGAACGATTTTAAAAATCAATAACTTGCAAACTTTTACAGATATTTAAAAAATTCTTGCATGAGAGTCATCTAAAAGGTCAAAAGTTTTTTTTCCTGCGATTCTGGATTTTAGTTTGAATTACAAATAATAGATGGCGCTGAGAGCGCTAGGTGCTGTGTTGAGATGGATATTGACGTCACTTGGTACTGAAGCCAAATAAGGAGGTTAAGGCTGTGGAGTGGGTCTCGTTTGACAATGCAATCTTGCTCTTAGGGCCCGATTTTGACCTTTTGTTTATTTGTTTTTATTGAACAACATACATTTGACCTGTGTACTCAACATGAAGCCCGATTTTGGACTCAGTCGGTATGATTTCAATGAAATGTGTTGTTGTCATGGAAACAATAAATCCTTTTATATAATAGCAGCGATTGAAATTGGGCATGAATTTAATGAGCATACGAGTTTTGCAGACGATTTTACATTTAAGAAATCTGTATTTTCTCGGATGAAATTACTTTTTATCATCTAATTTAAAGACTATTTTGTGCATCGTATTTTAAAACAAAGTGAAACGATTTAGTAATTTTTTAGCTCACAGGCTATCATAGCCTGAGAGCTTATGTGCCCGTCCGTTCTGTATGTATGTTCGTCTGTTTGTGCGTAACGCGATAACTCATGATAAAAATATCGGATCCACTTGAAATTTTGTATATAGGTATACCCTGATAAGGCGCTTCCCTGATTAGTTTTTGGAGTTCATTCGATATGTATAAGAGGGGGAATGGGGGGCTCATGCCCCTCCCCTTAATTGATATAAACGGGATTTTCATGCAGAATTAAGTTTTCGTTCAAAATGTAGATATAGGATCATTCTGATGAGGCGATTCCGTGACTGTTATTTGGTGTTCATTGAATTAGAATAAAAAGGAGGAACGGGGGACTCATGCCAATCCCCTTAATTGATATAAACGGGATTTTCATGCAGAATTAAGTTTTCGTTCAAAATTTAGATATAGGATCATTCTGATGAGGCGAGTCCGTGGCTGTTATTAGGTGTTCATTGAATGGATATAAACAGGGGGAACGGGGGTTCTAATGCCCCTCCCCTTAACTTGTATAAATGGATTTTTCAAGCAGAATTGTCAGATTTCGTTCAAATCTCTGAATAGTTTTGGAAGTTTAATGGTTAAGTATAAAAGAGGGGAATAACTCCTCTTAAATTATATAAATGCTAAATGGGTTTTTATTAAGAATTATCCAATTTGCTCTGAATTTTGGATATAGATTTTTTATATGATAAATCATGTCCTTGATAGTTTAGGAGGTTAAATGATTAAGTATAAAAAAGGAGAAAGGGAGGGCTGTTTCCCCTTCTTAATTTTTTTCGAACGGAATTAACGAATATACAAGGCTGAAATGTACAATTAGCATGCGTAGCCTGTGAGCTCAATGCCATCAGTTTAACTGGGCAATATTCTTTTTTTTATTGTTGTTGTTATTAAAAATTAATCAATTTTGCTATTTTTAAAAAATTGTTATATTTTAAGAAATGCTAGTTCTTTTAAAGACGTTCTTTAGTAGAGTTTAAAGTGTGTTGTAAAAAAATTGCGGAAGTGGTTTATTCTTTAAAACAAAGAATATTTATAGTATAAACATTGGAAACTTGGTGCAATAGCTGTTGCACTCTTTTGAAAAAATACCTAAATAAGAAATTTATTACGATTATGTGTATTAAATTCATGGTAATAGGAAAATAATAGTACCTGCATTTTAAATGAACCATAATCATTATGACAACCGAGAATCATCACCTATCATTGGATATCATTGAATTAGTCACGCAGAATAGAATGAAGAAAATATAGAAATAGAATAATTGAATGAGTTAATAGAATAAAGAAAACATTTATTAATAACCTTTTAAGCTTTGATTCGCTGTTCATAAAAGAACATTCCAGATGACGAATATAGGTGCTACACATATAATTATTCTCATAGAACATAATGTAATGGAATAGTTTTGAGTGTCTGTGTAAATGAATCATGAATTATGCATAGTTTGTTTACAATACCCTACACGGCATAATAAATCTCATTATCATGTATCATTTACAGACCAATTCAATTATTTCAACTCAAGTTTGAGTTTGGAAAGACAGACAGGCAGACGGATAACTAAATAGAAATCATAAACACTTTCAACAATGTTGGAAAGCTTTAAAAACACATGTTAAGTTGAAATTTGACATTTAGCAATTTATTTAAATAGACGGAAGCATATATGAACTCTTTTGTATAGCCCTATAGTTTACCTACTAACTTTATATACACGCCATTATTTAGCTAAAATCTATTTAAAACCGAAAAATTCTTTAAACTAATGAAATCACGCTTCCAGAGATTACCATTCAGAGCCGGCTATTAATCCAATTTTTGAGTGCCTCTGTATATCATTTCATTTCTATTCTTTAAACATATCGTAATAGACTTAAAGCTCTTCAACGTAAAAAATTCATAACTCATTTACAAACCACGTTTAATGTATTTACTTACACACTTAGTAAGGAGTGCGAATTCTTTTGTATAGCCCTGTATATGATTTGCACCAATTATATACACAGCGTAATATACAAAAATTTAGTGAAACTTAAAAAAAATCATATCAAAACTAAAAACTTCAAGCAATTATCGTTCGCGTACAGCATTTTTGATGCAGCATAGTTTCCGAAATCTTTTGTGTGTCCCTGTAAATACTTCGTATTTTCTATTACACAGTAAGTAACTCGTAGTAAACCTAAGCAACGTATAACAATTTTATTATATGTGTAGCAAAATTAAAATATGCCGCAAAGTATGCTTCTTCTATACCGTTATGTTACATAATTATTTTGTGTTGCCCTGTAAATGAATAATAACAATTCTTTGTGCAGCATATCCTACATCATTTGTCTTTTAATTTAATTCATAAATACATATTAATTTCATTATGTTCGGACGGGTGTAATATCATCAAAAAGCACTTGAAAATTTTCCCCGTCGGCCATAATGTAACGAAATACTTTTGACTGTCCCTGTATTGGAAATACACATCCAATTTTCATAAAATTTGAAATAATTGGACAAAACTCTTCAACAAATATATATTTAAAGTTTCAAACGATTCGACTGAGTAATTTTTGCACTATTATATGCGAACAGACAGACGGACGGACGGACCAGAGACGAGTATAGGTGATACGCATTTATATAAATACTAACGTATCTAAAATACAGTTAAATTTAAAAGCGCAAGCCGAAATTGAAAATGCATTTCTAGCAATTATTACTTAAAGACAGTACAGTAACCTATTTCGTTTTGTGTGCCCCTGTAAATGAACGTTAAATGCTATAAATACCAAATACCCTATTCTATCATAATCATCTTATACTGAAATTCAGTGATTTATATCAGTTTCAATACATTTGAACTAGTGTATTTCATTAATATAAACTGCAAGCAATTTTCCCCCATAGACTATGATGTGATGCAATCTTTTGGGTGTACCTGTAAATGAACTGTTAATCCCACATACTTAATATACAATACAGGACATGGCTAGATGACATAAAAAAGGTTTAAAAGATACCCAGATAAATAAATAGATAAATAAGATATCCTGTTCTCAAAAAGTAATTACATTGTTAGAATGAAAAAAAAATCGGTATTTCGAACGCTGTTGTTTCATGCATTTCGATCTCAAAGGAGTTGTAAACAATATTTTTCTCTATTATTGCGCTTTCGCCAGCAAAATCAAAATTATATGGATTGCATTCAAAATCGGACGGTAAAAATAAAAGTTCATTTTCGAATAAGATCCGCTCCACAGCCTTAACCTCCTTATTTTGCTTCAGTGCCAAGTGACGTCAATATCCGTCTCAACACAGCACCTAGCGCTCTCAGCGCCATCTATTGTTTGTAATTCGAACTAAAATCCAGAATCGCAGGAAAAAAACTTTTGACCTTTTAGATGACTCTCGTGCAAGAATTTTTTAAATATCTGTAAAAGTTTGCAAGTTATTGATTTTTAAAATCGTTCAGTCCTTTTCAGGACACCCGATATGAAAATAATACATTTGAAAATTATTTATAAAATGGATTGCAATTCCAAAAGAAAATTTAAACGTGTATTTATATTTTTATTGTGCATAGTAATGCTGTATTAATGAGTTGCTGATGAATCTCTTTCGATAAATTATACAACACGCCTAACTACTCAAGTAGTACTGAATTGCGAAAAAGAAACATCCTTATAATTCCAAAAATAATAATCTTATAAACTAACAATTTATTGCGTTGGATTAAGCGTCTCATTTCCAATTAAAATATATCTTTGAATTAAAATTTGAATGAAATACAGGGTCATGAAAAATCGAAGAATGTGGAAAACAGGATTACAGATATCTCGGCAACTAATAATTCGATCAACTTCGTTATTTATGCAAAATTTGTGTTTTTTTATTGCCTTTTACGATCACTCCTTAAAATAAAAAAATTTTATATACCTTTCATCAGAACGAATTATTCGAGAGTCCGAAAAAAATAGTTCCGGATGATCGAGGTTACTGATATTAAGTAGGCTTCGTCCCATTCTTACATACTAAGTATATACAAAATTTCAAGTCTCTATCTCAATTCGTTCGGGAGATAGAGCGTTTACTGACAGGCAGGCAGACAGACGGACGGCAAAAAAAAAATTCTAAAAATATGTTTTTCGAAATCTCCAGTGTCGAAAACGTGTAAATCCTTCAAAAAAAAATTTCGATTTTCAAAACGATTGCAAGACTTACTCTATACTACGTATGATGGGTAAGTAAAGAGCATCGTATCTAATTTTACATAGCAAAAATAGAAGCTCGCGTTTTTTAAGCTTCCAAAGCCTTTTAATATCATTTAGAATTTTTAAATATGGATTGTTATCAAAGCTGGATATAAAGTTAGTTCCTCTTCTTCACGTTAATTCAGCCAAAGGTTACAACTGGATGATAAATTTAAATAAGATTTGGCGAGTTTTCGCAATCGGCCAACAAAAGAATACAGCATTTGGAACCTGCGAATAAATGCAACTTGGTTTGAACTTGAAAAATGAAATCGAAAACGATACGAAGAGTGTTAATTGGCTATTTCCGCATTTGTTGCATGCCAACAGTTAATAACCTAAGAAATCAAGAAAAATATCATGTTATGCATGTATTCATTATATGTATATATGGATGAATATATTAATATCTATTAATATGTTAGTATGCATGTATTTATTTATATGTATGCATTCAAATGTATGTATGTTTTTATAGAGAAATTTCCATAATCAGATTCACAGAAAATTGGTATAGTTTTGCAAGCGTTGTCTGACGTCAACTTGGCGCAAATTCATTTCATTGTATTTATCTGTTTTTGTTTTTGAAAATATAGTTTAAGGAATACATTATAATAATGTTTTAAAAAATATGCTTTTAAAAAAATACCAACCGATTTCAAAAAAATAATCAAGCTTGACGACAATTTGGCGCTAACCAATATGAATGCATAGTTTTAATATGCTTATGATTTGAAAACAGTTACAACAATGAAAATTGATTTGCGAAAAATTATTAATTTTTTTATCAAATTCATATTTTTCATTAAAAAAAATCCCAGTCTTCATAATTTAATGAAATTAAAATGGGACCACACGGGCGTCTTACACTTTCAAACAAAAATAGAATTATCAAAATCGGTTCATAATTAATTTCGGTGTAATCGGTGAATATGCTTAAAAAATACACAACGAGTTGAATACGCGTCGAATTAATGATAACCTCCTCTCCTCTTTTTAATTCGGTTAAAAAAATTAGAATACGAAAAAAAACACTGTATATTATACACGTACGTCAGGAGTGGAGTTCGAACCCACGCTCTCTTTCGAGAACAAAAGCTTATATCAGCCGCCTTAGATCGCTAGGCCATCGTGACTGCAATCTATTCAGCGAGCTTATTCATGATCATGTTACTTTTCGGAAGTCTATTATTTTAGTACTCTTTCTCCAATAAAGTATTGAATCGATAAAGGATCTGTGATATTCTGTGCTAACGGTTAAATACAAAATATTCATAATAGCAAAATTAGTATTTAATTTGTAAAATATATATGTAAAAATTATATTACGGAAAAAAATATTTTATACATGTATGTCAGGAGTGGGGTTCGAACCCACTTTCTTTCTTTCGAGAAGCAGAGCTTAAACCTGGAGCCTTAGACCGCTCGGCCATTTTGTCTGCACGCCATTCAGCGAACTTATTCAACAGTTTTAATTACCGAAAAATCCCTAATTATATTAGTTTTTGCCTAATTACTAAAAAAGTACTGAACTAATTTCTATGAAACGGAATTGGTACCAATTCGAAAGCAAGCTCTTTCATTTAACACCGAAACTATCCAAATTAATCGGTTGGATAGTTTCGAAGTAATCGATGAACATACATAAACAAATACATACGCGCTGATTTGATAACCTCCTCTCCTTTTTTGAAGTCGGTTAAAAAGAAACATGATTACGGATTTAAAATATCGGTACTACTCTGTTAACCCGTCAACCAAAATACTGTAGCCAAATTATAAGATTAAATGCCAATAATGGATGATCGTGAATGACAATTCAATAACATTAAATACGATATACGTGTTAACGTCATTAAGTGATTTTTATTTTGACTCTTTATTTGTATTTTTATTAATATTCTACTAATTATTTGTTTTTTTTTTATTATTATTTAAAATACAAATTACGTCAATATGTATAATTTGGCTATTAGTTTGGCGATTTGTATAATTTGGCGAAAGCGGTCGACGGGATAATAAAGTAATATCAAAATATCATTTTAAATCTGATGCAATTTTCATGATTTTTATTTTTAATGCAGAGATTTATAAACTTATTTAAATAAAAAAATAACACTACCCAACATCAAAAATGTTTCGGGTTCAAAAATAGTTATTTCCGAAGTATTTTGTCTCGCTAAACACGAAAATCAACATTAAAAGCTGAGATTAGCTCTTGTACTAATGTTAATGATTTGATGAATTCAGTGAACGTAACTCCATGGAAGTGGAAATTATTTATAGACCCTTCCAAACTTAGTTTGAAAGCAGTCTCACTACACAACGACAACATTATTCCTTCCATTCCCATTTGACATTCCGTTCACATATAGGAAACTTACGAAAATGTGAAATTATTTCTCGAGTCAATCAAATACAAGAATCATAAATGGCAGATTTGTAGTGACTTGAAAGTAATTGCTTTACTCCTGGAAATGCAATCAGGCTATACCAGTACTGCTGTTTTCTGTGTTTGTGGGACAGTTGCGATAGAAACTCTCACTACATGGCCTTCAAGAAATCTAAATCCCGGGGAGATAAATGTCCAAAATGAGCCTCTAGTTGATCCATAAAAAATTCTGCTTCCACCCCTGCACATTAAGCTGGGATTAATGAAGTACTTCGTAAAAGCAATGAACAAGGATAGAGATTTTCAAATACCTTTGAGCGAAATTTCCAAGACTGGGTGAATCAAAGGTTAAAGAGGGAATCTTTGTGGGCCCTCAAATACGGACATTAATGAAGGACCCTACTTTTGATAATGTCTTGGAGGGGAAAGAGAAAGCAGCCTGTGAAGCCTTCAAAGGTGTGGTATGGGGATTTCTAGGCAACAGAAAAGCCGAGAACTACCAACAGTTGGTGAGAGAACTCCTACAACAGTACCATGACCTTGGATGCAACATGTCTCTGAAACTTCATTTCCTCCACTCTCATCTTGATTTTTTCCCTAAAAACTGTGGAGCTGTAAGCGATGAGCACGGTGAAAGGTTTCAGAAAGATATCTCTGTAATAGAACGCAGATATCAGGGTCTCTGGGATGAGTCAATGCTGGCCGACTACTGCTGGACTGTTACAAGAGATGCTCTGGCGTTGACGTACAAGAAGCAATTCAAAAGGAAACATTTGTAAGAATAGGCTAAAAACAACCACTGCTTTCTGAATAATGAACATTTTTTAATGAAACAAGCCTATTGTATTGTATTTATAAAATAGGATTTTTTTTTCTTCTTCAATTTGCTTTAAATCGAGCTGTGGAATGTTGTGTTTCTTTCTCCAGTGAGCTATATTGTATCTTGAAAAAAAGAGCTAATTAAAAAATTTCATTTACATATTCGTTTTTTTTCAACCCAAAATTAGTAAGAATTGACTATCTAGAACTTGGAAACTAACAAAAATATTTTTTTTTGTTGGCTAGTGTAATCAGAGACAATTTTACAGAAAAAGATGTTAATAACTGTGACATAATTTTCAGCAGTACATGTGTTTTACTTTTTTGAAGTACTCCGTAAATTTTAATCTTATGACACGTGCAATGAAGCGTAAATCGCATTCAGTACATGAATTTAGTTTTTACTTCTGAAAGATCGAACTCAGCCGTTGATGCAATTGAACTCTTTGATTTTTAGAATCAGTTTACTTTTTAACAGTTTAAATGTTTTTTAAGGGTATGGTTGTTTGTAAAAGTTGAAAAAATGCCAACAAAAAGGAAGCGTTCGTTTGAGATGAAAAAAATAGCGCACCGTAATACAATAAAAAAAAAAGAAATGAATTTCTTTTTGAAAAAATTTACTCTTATCTAAATTTAATTTTAGCCCATGGTCTTTACATTTCTGAAAAAAATTTCTTAAGGCCTCTAAGTGTGACTTATCATCTGATCCAGTCACTCTAACATCATCCATAAAAACTTTGATTTCTTCCATCCTCTGGAAAAGACCATCAATATATCTTTGCCAAATCGCTGGAGCAGAATTTAAACCATGCATAAGTCTTTTACAAACATATAATCCCTTATGTGTATTTATCGTTAAGATCTTTTGACTATCTGGATGTACTTTCATTTGTAAATATGCATGTTTAAAATCGATTTTTGAAAAATGTTTACCCCCATTTAAGCTTGAAAAAATTTCCTCTAATTTTGGTAAAGGATGTTGTTGTACCATAATATTTTGGTTTACGGTAACAGAATAATCTGCACATAGGCGTATAGACCCATCTGTTTTTACAACCGGGACAACTGGTGTTGCCCAATCAGAGGTCTCTACTCTCTCTATGATGCCTTCCTTTTCAAGCCTATCAATTTCTTGTTCAATCCTGTCTTTTAAAGAAAAGGGTACAGGTCTAGCTCTACAAAATTTTGGCACTGCATCAGATTTAAGTTCCAACTTTACTTCATAATTATTAATTTCCCCTAACTTATCGTCAAAAAGCTCTTTATACTCTTCTAACAATTTACTCAAATTATAGTCATAAGATGTTCTTACTGCTTTTATAGAATTCCAGTCCAAATTTATACTATATAGCCATTCGCGGCCAAAAATTGTATCCAAATTTTCCTTAACAATATACAAATTTAATTTAAATTTTTTATCTTTGTATTCAACATCAACAGTAACAAAACCTAAAGGTACAATTATTTCACCTTTGTATGTTTTAAAAACTACTTTTGTGGGTTGAATTCTTTTTTTCGAAATCTCACGAAATTTTTTTATGCTCATTACCGAGACGGCCCCTCCAGTATCAAGTTCCATACTCACAGGTTTATTTTCAATATTTACTGTTAAGATAATTGGAGGTTTTCTTTGCTCCTCCTCTTTCAAATCAAAAGAATACATTTATTTCTTTCAAATCAAAAGAATACATTTATTGGGATAACATTTTCCCTAGAATACAGAGTATCTACCTGCTTTTGTTTTACCGTATTCCCTTTTAACCCTTTTTTCACTGCAAAACAAGCTTTTCGAATATGCCCGATTTTTTGACAAAAATGACACTTAGCTAATTTAAATCTGCAGGAATATTTATCGTGATCCGTTGCTGTACACCGTGTACAGCTCGTTTTTACTTTCTTTCCCGAAAGATTTTGTCTTCCAAAGTTTTTCTTTTGCGAAACAAATTTTGACTGCTTATTATTTTTCCTCATGCTAAATTCTTTAATTTCTAAAGATTTACACATTATCTCATTTGCCCCTTTTATAGCTTTCTCCATAGCTAAAGCAATTTTCAAGGTATTCTCAATATCTATATCATCTTCCTCAAAAAGTCTATCTAATATTGCTCTATCCCTTAAACCGCTTACGAAAACATCCCGTAACATCGTGTTCAACATTTCCTGTTTATACTGACAAGGAATTGCCAAGGAGCGAAGTTCAGCCATAAAAGCACTGACACTTCCCCCCTCCCGTTGCTTACGATTTAGAAACACATGCCTACTAGGAATTATAAGCAGCGTCGGAGTGAGATGAGCTTTTAATGTATTTTTTAGAATAAGGTTATCTTCATCGGAAGGATTGTCAGGAGCTAGCAGGTTTTTCAACAAATTATATAATTTTGCTGACAAACTAGAAATAAAAACTTTCCCACGTTTGCCATCCGGAACATTTTAAATATCCATGAAAGCTTCGAAGCGTTCTAAAAACGAATCAAAAGCTTCATATGTTTCATCAAATTTTTCAAATTGAACTGAAACTTTAGCTTCTTGCGTTTTCGGATCGGCAAAAGTGGTTAATTTCTCTAATAAAATTTTATTTTGTTCTATTAAACTTTGAACCAACTGCTCCATTTTAAATCTTCTTTAAAGATAAATACAAAAATAATTTTTTACCTTGGCAGTCTTCGGCATCTAATGAGCGTGAATCCGACACTTCTTCATCCCATACATCGTCGCCAGATATCACATATTATTTTAATATGTGAACTAAATATCGGTTTAATATCATTAGCAGGAAGAGATATACTTTGGAAGAATAATACTTTCATCTTACTAAAAGAACTTATTTAATACGGACACATTATTTACAGCAGACGATCACAGATACACACAATCGGCATAGAACACAATTGCCGCTTACAAAAACATTATATTTACATTTTTACTTTAGTTGCGGTTACAGTTAAATACACCACAATTTTCGTGTTAAAGTGTTGATATTTACCCATAAAAATCACTGTTAAGTCACGTAACTAATTATTTTTTTCACATAGAAATCCCAAGTGAAATATTTTGAATTTCAAACTAATTATATCATTCTTAAATCCGATTATACCATGAATGAAATCGTTACTCGATGGTAGCTAAAAGGTTGGTATATAGTATTATAATTTCAGAACCATTTAACAAAATTATTTTTAATAATTTATTCTTAACAAAATTATTTTTAATTTAGTTATTTTTAATCAAATCATGCATAATGTTCACTCAGTGGTTAAATTTCAAACCGTAAACTTTTGTACCGTAACCATAACCTGCCTGTAACCTAACTGCGACTTAACAGTACTCTACCGTAATTTAAGTATAACATAATGTAACCTAGCCTTCACTTTATTGTAATATATCCTTATTCTAACCATAACCAGAGCTGCTAGAGCGTTCCAACTTAACGCTGAAATCTGTCGTAAATTAATAAGCTGCGCCAATATGCGCAGATGTTTATTATCTCCACATCTCTTACGCATATTTTCCAAATTTTCACTCAACCATGTATGATGAATCTGTTGTTTACCAGATTTAATTCAAAATATTTTTTGTTGCAGTTTGTTTTGATAAATATATGGAAATAATATATATATCTATATATATATATATATATATTCACAATATCATTTTAACTTCGGAAAAAAAGTACCTAATGCAGCAAAAACACTGCTTTTTGCCCGAAACGAAAACGACATTGCGACTATTTTTTAAATACACATATTTTTATCAAAACAAACTGTAACAAAAAATATTTTGAATTAAATCTGGTAAACAACAGATTCATCATTCATGGTTGAGTGAAAATTTGAAATTCATGACTAAAATTTTAACAGGTACTCTCTGAAATGGTTCTGTCTGTTTCTCTTCATATAATTTTGAAATTGTAAATATTGTAGACCTGAATTTCATGCAAGCTATTCCGGTTAAAAGGAAAACATTTTTAATATATATGCATATAGTATTTAAATTTTAATATATATGAATTTTTAATATAAATTCTCAAAATAGCTTTGTCTGTTAAAAAAAGAAAAAAGAGACAGAGAAAGTCTAATCTACGATTTTAGGAAAATTATGGTCTAAAACGTTAAATATTTAAACAAATAAATTAACAATATTTCTTTGTTTAACAAAAAAACATTTAATACATACATTTAAAATTAAAGTTATTCCGAATATACGTATGAGGAAATAAGTTTTTAAATTAAAAGAATGAATTGATATTTAATGTTAAAAGAATGATTATGAAACGAAATTACTTTAATGTATATATGTAAATATTATGCGCGTTTATGCTGCGTGCGATTTGTAATATATGAAAGTAAAACCATGGAAAAGAAATCTCCGGCGTCTGTCTCGATTGCAGCGAAGTCACTCATTAATTTTATATCTTAGTCTCCACATTTACTGGCGCCCCCGGGTGGGCAATTTCGTTGTTTTCTGACAAATTTAAGGAAATTATTGAAGATTGAAGGTAAGAACAAAAATTTTCCATTTTGAAGTTATGTATTTGATATTTGTTAGAATATAAGATTTATCATTATTAAGATAGTAGAAATGGAAAATTTAAAAAGAAATAAAACTACTCAGCGTTCAGCTTTTACTAAAGCATATAATAAATTGGAAAATATATTGAATGACGCGAATGCCAATCATGAGGAAATCGAAATTCTTTTCCATTTATTTAAGCAGAAATCTGACGCGCTAGAGATTATTCATAAAAATTACTTAGATAGTTTGAAAGATGACGCAGAATTTGAAGCAGAATTTAATTCTGTTGAAGAATATAGAGAAAATTCTTTAGGAATTCAGTTAAAAGCGCAACGTTTGTTAGATAATTTTAAGACAAAATTGAGTGAAAATTTAATTCGAAATGAAAATAATTCGACTGATAAATTTAAAAAAGAAAGTGATAAAGTAAAAACTTTATGTCAGCGACTCCCTGAAGTTGAATTGTATAAGTTTGGGGGTGATTTGAAGGACTGGCTCACGTTTTGGAATCAATTTAAAAATATACATGAAAATGCGAATTTAACGAATGTGGATAAATTCCACTATTTAATTCAGTCAATGAAAATAAAATCAGAATCAAGGGAATTAGTAGAATCATTCCCAGTGACAAATGAGAATTATTCTTTAGCTATTGAGAGTTTAACAGAAAGATATGGTAGAACCGATCTGTTAATTGATTTTTATGTGCGAGAATTACTGAAACTTGTGCTGAATAATGCGACAAAAATGAAAATTGATTCTTTGAGTAGTCTATATAATAAACTTTCCACCCAAATCAGGGCTTTGGGTTCTTTAGGTGTTACTACCGAAATGTGTGGTGTCATGCTGTATCCTTTAGTTGAAAGCGCATTACCTGTTAATATTTTACGTTCTTTCGAAAGACAGAGAAAAAATATAGAAAGCGAACAAAAGTTATCCAGTCTTGATGCCATAATTTTGTTTCTTAAAAACGAAGTGCAGTCAGAAGAAAAAATAAAATTGAGTAGATCAGAAATTTGTGATTTTGTTCCAGAAAGAAAAAACTTGGCAACAAGCCAGAATTTTAAAGGCGGCAATTTTTCTGCTGCAGAATTAATTTCTCACAATTCTAATGATGTTTCTTGCGTATTTTGTTTAAAAGATCATGAATCGCGTTTTTGCAAAAAGGCATTTCTTATGCCTCTGTCTGAAAAGCTTTCGATTATCAGAAGTAAAGGTTTGTGCCGTATCTGCTTTACTAAAGGCCACCTTGCTGTTTGTTGTACAAGATCGAACATTAGATGTCAAAATTGTTCGAAAAGACATGTAAAATTTATGTGTCCTAATTTAGAATGTAATAAATCTAAAGAGATATCAAAATCACATAACGATGAAGCCAAAGAAAAAAATGTTGATACACTTTTTGCACATAACCACAACATAAATGAGAAATTTTCTTCTACCAATGAAGTTTCATTACAAACGTTAGTTGTAAACCTAAAAGGGAAATGTTCAACCCGTAAGGCAAGAATAATAATCGATACAGGTTCTCAGAAATCTTACATTTTGCGATCCACTGCTAAAGAACTAGGCTTTGATTTTCAAAGAGAAGAAGAGTTTTCCCATTCATTATTTGGAGGTAGAAAAACAAAAATGCTTAAGCACAAATGTTACAAAATTTATTTAAGTAGCCTTGATGGTAATTATATTTGTAATTTGGATGCTTTAGATCAAGATGTCATATGTAATGATATTTCTGCGATTAAATATGGTTTTTGGATACGCGAGCTAAAAGATAAAGGAATACGCTTAAGTGATACTCCAGAATCAGGTTCTATTGAGGTACTTTTAGGAGCAGATGTTGCTGGTAAGCTATTCAAAGGAAGAAAAGAACAACTAAATTGCGGTTTAGTAGCAATGGAAACTAAATTAGGTTGGACTTTAATAGGCAAGATCCCTCAGCTTGATAGTCGAAAGGATGTAAATATGACTGTAGTCAGTATGCTAACTCAAGAAGATGTACCTGTTTCAGCATTATGGGATTTAGAACTTCTTGGTATTCGAGATTCTATTGAACAAAATAGCAAAGAAGATTCGGAAAGGGCTGTCATGATACATTTTGAAGATACAGTTCAACAAAAGAATGATGGAAGATATGAAGTCCATTTGCCCTGGAAAAAGGATCATTCTTTCCTACCTACTAATTATGAGCTAGCTTTAAGAAGACTTGAATCCACTACTAAAAAACTAGAGAAAATTGGCTATCGCGAGAAATACAATGAAATTTTTGAAGAATGGATTCACGAAGGAGTAATTGAAGAAGTTCCTGAAAATGAGTTATCATTATCCATTACACATTATCTTCCTCATCGTCCTGTAATTAAAGAAACGTCCTCCCTATCTTCGATGAAAGTAAGGCCTGTCTTTGATGCTTCGGCTAAGATAACAAATTTTCCCTCCTTGAATGATTGTCTAGAAATTGGAATTAATTTCATAGAAACTATTCCTTTGATTTTGACCAGATTTCGTCTTCATGAAATTGGTGTTATTTCTGATATAAGAAGAGCTTTTTTGCAGATATCTCTACATAAGGATGACAGAGATTTTTTACGATTTTTTTGGTACAATGACGATGGTTCTATAAGAGTTCTTCGACATACTCGCTGTGTTTTTGGGGTTACAAGTAGCCCGTTTCTTCTTATGGCAGTAATTCATCATCATTTGTCAAAAGAATTATTGAAAGGAGAATTTTCTAAAGAAATACTCGTTAAATTGCGCAACAGTTTTTACGTAGAAAATTGTGTGACAAGTGTTCACAATACTTCAGAGCTGGATAATTTTATAAGAACCTCTGCAGAAGTAATGAAAAAAGCAAAGTTTGACCTCAGAGGTTGGGAAAATACGATATACAATAACTGCGACACTATTCCTCAAGAAAATTCTGAAACGTCTGTATTAGGCTTAATATGGGATAAGAGTTCTGATACTCTTAAAATCGATACTGAACTTTTAAATTTTGATGAATCAGAAAAATTAACTAAACGAAAAATTTTGTCCCTTATCAGCCGAGTCTTCGATCCCATAGGATTTATTTCCCCTGCATTAATACAACCTAAACTTTTGCTTCAAACTATTTGGAAAACAAAGGAACCATGGGATGCAGAACTAAACGAAGATACTAAAAGAAAATTTTTAAAGTGGTTTAAAGATTTACATCTTTTGAAGTCTATTGAAATTCCAAGATGGAGCGGTGCCACAGAAGCATCTAGTTTGAGTTTACACACTTTTGTTGATGCAAGTCAAGATGCTTACTCAGCCTGTATTTTTCTCAGATCCGAGTCCCCTGATGGTACAGTGAACGTCAATTTACTGCAAGCCAAATCACGCATAACGCCTTTGAAAAAGATAACGATACCAAGGTTAGAATTAATGGCGGCTACTATTGGAGCAAGATTGTTTAAATTCATAAAAGGTGCTCTAGAAGTCGAAATTGCTGATGAATACTTTTGGACTGATTCTTCAACAGTTCTTAGTTGGATTAAACGACAGGAACAATGGTCAGTTTTTGTCTCTAATCGAGTGAAAAAAATACGACAGCTCACGGATCCTGAAAATTGGTTTCATATTTCTGGTGAGTTGAATCCTGCTGATCTTCCATCTAGAGGATGTGGAGTTAAGCAACTTCTGAAGTCCCAATGGTGGCTAGGACCTAAATGGTTGAAAAATCCAAAAGAACAATGGCCCAAATCTGTTGTCAATGTTAACGAAGATGAAGTTGAAAAGGAAAAACGAAAAACTGTTGTTTCTGCTTGCAATGTCGAATTTAAAACTATTGTTTCTGAATTAGCTGACAGAATCTCGAAATTTTCCAAAATAGGCAGAGTGATAGCTTGGATTATGCGTTTCCACCCTAAAGCTCGGAATTTGAGAAGACATACAGAACTTACAAAAGAAGAAATATTGAATGCACGAAAGATACTTTTCCGTTCTGTGCAGACAGAATACTTTTCTAACGAAAATGGCAGAAAATCTCTTGCTAATTTTCCAGCTTTTAAAGATGAAGATGGATTATTATGATTGAAATCAAGACTTACTAATGAAGATGAACCATATGATTTTATCGCTCCAGTGATTCTGCCTTCAAAACATGCAGTAGTGAAAAGATTTATTGATCAAGAACATATTCTGAATAAGCATGCTGGAACATCTATACTCTTGACCATTCTACGAGAAAGATTCTGGATTTTAAAAGGAAAAAAAACCATCCGAAGTATAATCAACGATTGTATTATCTGCAAGAAGCAAAAGGTAAAACATATTGAAATGCCATTTCCCCCTCTCCCTACAGATAGAACTAAAGTAGCAGCATTTTTCAAGTTTCAGGAGTAGATCTGGCCGGTCCATTGCTGACGAAATCTGGAGAAAAGGTTTGGATTGTCTTGTTCTCTTGTGCTGTATTCCGAGCAGTCCATCTGGAATTAATTCCATCTCTGAGTACCAATGCCATGATTCAAGCTCTGCGACGATTTATAGCAAGGAGAGGGCGGATATCTGTGTTGTATTCTGACAATGGAACAAATTTTACAGGTTTAAACAAAGCACTGAAAAATCTAGACTGGGCACTGATTCAACGAACATTTGAAGTTCATGAAATTCGTTGGAAGTTTAACCCACCCTCCGCCCCATGGTGGGGAGGGTTTTGGGAAAGGCTAATTGGAATTCTTAAAGACCTGCTTAGAAAAATTTTAGGACATTCGTCTCTGACCTATGAAGAATTATTAACTCTTGTCTGCGAATGTGAATCAGTAATGAACAACCGACCACTAAGCTATATATCAGAAGAATCTGACTTGAGAGCTCTAACCCCAGCATCATTTCTACAAGATATTCGCACAAGCGAAGTTCCTGATTTAGACCAAATTGAAAGGACTAATATTTTGAAAAGATGGCGACACATTCAAAGAGTAAGAGATAATCTGAAACACAGATTTAAAAAGGAGTATTTAGGTTTTCTGCAATCTTCCATTTCTAAAAAGCATGATAATATTAAAGTTGGAGATGTAGTTTTGATTGGTCGAGATGATAAGCAGAGACTGTTTTGGCCATTGGCAAAGGTTATAGAACTTTTCCCAGGTAAAGATGGAGTAGTCAGACTTGTTAAGTTGAAAACAGCTAAAGGAACATTTTTGAGACCAGTACAAAGACTTTACCCTCTTGAGATCACACAGGAAGACTGTGAACCTCTTTTGTTTGATCCAGCACCAATCACAGCTGATACGATTGACGAACAGTCAAAAGATAGTAAACCTATTGAAAAGATTGATACTCAGACTCGTTCTGGTCGAAAAGTAAATCCTCCTAAAAGACTTGATTTGTAAATTCTGAACATTTCAGTTGAACTTTCACCATTGAACTTTCATTATTGAATATGAACATTCCTTTATTGACTCTAAAACCTGAACTTTAAAGTTTGCAAAATATTTTCATTATTTCTATTTTATTTTTTGATTGTATGTATTTGTATTAGAGTGTATTTTTAGTGTTTATTTTAACTTTTTGCTTAAGATTAATATTTGTATGTATATAACATCTTAATATTTTTCAGGCTCTCTTTGCTGAGTTTCTTCCAAAACTCAGGTGGGGAGGATGTCGCGAGAAGAAGAAACCCACTGAAGCCAGTTTTTGTCTGTTGCGAATGACAACGGCAGGTTTGTTATGAAAGAATGTCATGGAATGTTGTTGTTCGAAGAATTGAAAACGGTAGCAATGAAGTTAAAGCTACTGTTTATTTTGATATTTAATGTTAAAAGAATGATTATGAAACGAAATTACTTTAATGTATATATGTAAATATTATGCGCGTTTATGCTGCGTGCGATTTGTAATATATGAAAGTAAAACCATGGAAAAGAAATCTCCGGCGTCTGTCTCGATTGCAGCGAAGTCACTCATTAATTTTATATCTTAGTCTCCACAGTAAATATTGTAGACCTGAATTTCATGCAAGCTATTCCGGTTAAAAGGAAAACATTTTTAATATATATGCATATAGTATTTAAATTTTAATATATATGAATTTTTAATATAAATTCTCGAAATAGCTTTGTCTGTTAAAAAAAAGAAAAAAGAGACAGAGGAAGTCTAATCTACGATTTTAGGAAAATTATGGTCTAAAACGTTAAATATTTAAACAAATAAATTAACAATATTTCTTTGTTTAACAAAAAAACATTTAATACATACATTTAAAATTAATGTTATTCCGAATATACGTATGATGAAATAAGTTTTTAAATTAAAAGAATGAAATGTTTGCAAGTTAAATAATAAAAGTCGATAAGACCAAGAAAACATCGGATTTTTATCGTCTGCCACTGGTAAATGAAAAATGGAGCTAAAGTTGAATATTTTATTTAGTATTAAATTCTATACATTTCTAAATATTGATAAACATTATATTATCATAGGGAATATAACGGTGTATACTATTTTGTATAATTTAGCTCATCAAGGATTTAGTAAAATGTGACACTATTTCAAAATTTTTCATACTACTTACTTAATTTAATGAGTCGATTTTCATTACATTAAAAACATAATTAAAATCGAACATATTTTAATCAGCGATATTTGTATCGGATAATTAAATGATATTAATGATATTAATGATCGTCTTAGTATATTTTATGTTAATATTTAGTCGTATTACACTTATTTATCCGATATTTATTTACAATATTTCAAACCTAAAACTTATTCTACGCAATGTTTTAAAGTAACATTTTATAGAAACAAAAAAGTTTTGTTGCCATTCAGACAAAAAAAAAACTGCAATCTACTTAATAATCCTCTAGTTATGCACCCCTGCCGCCAGATGGCATATGCCTTGACCCCGCCTTTAATCTTGCGGACAGATCTTCCATGGGAGTTGCAACGCTTGAAATATATGCAGTTTTGACCATAATACAAATGCAATTTAACTTTAACCTAACTTTAACTTCACCGTGACCTAACTGTAACCTAATGGGAAATTAAATATAATCAAAACTGCATATATTTCAAGCGTTCCAACTCCTATGGAAGATGTGTCCGCAAGATTAAAGGCGTGGCCAAGGTATACGCTACCTAGCGGCAGGGGTGCATAACCAGAGGATTATTAAGTAGATTGCAGTTTCTTTTGTGTGAATGGCAACAAAACTTTTTTGTTTCAATTAAATGTTACTTTAAAATATTACGTAGAATAAGTTTTAGGTTTGAAATATTGTAAATAAATATAGAATAAATAAGTGTAGTATGATTAAATATTAACATAAAATATACTAAGATGAAATATCCTTTAACTATGCGATACAAATAACGCTGATTAAAATATGTTCGATTTTAATTATGTTTTTAATATAATGAAAGATGACTCATATAATTTAGTAAGTAGATTATATAAATGCAGAATTTTGAAGTAGTGTCACATTTTACTAAATCTTGATGAGCTAAGTTATACAAAATTGTATACACTTTAGTATTTCCTATGATAATATAATGTTTAGCAATGTTTAGAAATATATAAAATTTAATACTAAATAAAATATTTAACTTTAGCTCCATTTTTAATTATCAATTGCAGACGATAATAATCCAATGTTTTCTTGGTCGTATCGACTTTTATTATTTAACTTGCAAACATTTCATTCTTTTAATTTAAAAACTTATTTCATTATACGTATATTCGGAATAATTTTAAATGTATGTATTAAATGTTGTTTTGTAAAACAAAGAAATATTGTTAATTTATTTGTTTAAATATTTAACGTTCTAGACAATAATTTTCTTAAAATCTCTCTCTTTCTCCCTTTTTTCTTTTTTTTAAACAGACAAAGCTATTTCGAGACTTCATATTAAAAATTCAATCACAAATTTCAAGCTATTCTCTTAATCATGACAGATTAATCAAGTCTACGAGATATATTGCAAAATATTTTTGTTACAGTTTGTATCGATAAAATCATGTACATTTAAAAAAATAGTCACAATATCATTTTAATTTCGGGAGAAAAAGTACTAATTAGTACTCGTAAGTACCATATAATGCTACGAAAAATATTGACTTTTACCCTAAAATTAAAATAACAAAGCGACTATTTTTTAAATACCCAGATTTCTTTTATTAAAATTATATGTATTTAAAAAAAGTCGCATTGTTATTTTAATTTTATGGTAAAAGTCAATATTTTTCGTAGCATTATATGGTACTTATGAGTACTAATTAGTGCTTTTTCTCCCGAAATTAAAATGATATTGTGACTATTTTTTTAATGTACATGATTTTATCGATACAAACTGTAACAAAAATATTTTGCAATATATTTCGAAGACTTGATTAATCTCTCATGATTGAGTGAAAATTCAGAAAATATGCGCAAGAGATGCGGAGATAATAAACATCTACGCATATATGACGTCAAACCCGCGCATTCATTTGCACCCCTGCCACCAGATGGCGCAGCTTGTTAACTTACGACAGATTCCAGCATTAAGTTGGTACGCTCTAGCAGCTCTGAATATAATCAAAGACTTACCGAAATGTAATTGCAACCTAAATGTTACCTAACCATATATTGGGTTCATGTCCATGGAAATTATTTTGTCTCGTTCGGATCTTGGTTATGATTCATTAGACTATTTTCGTCGGGTTCAGATTTCGTTCGATTCAGATTTTAGGTATTTTTTGAAATTTAATTTTAATGTTTGGGTTGGATTCATGTCCATGGAAATTATTTTGCCTTGCTCGAATCCAGGATGGTTCTGTGGAATAATTTTCTCAGGAACAGATTTGATTCAATTCAGATTTCGGCTTTTTCTTCAAATGGAATTTTTGGGTTCGGGTTTTCTTGCGTGTTCACGGAAATTATTCTGCCTTGTTCGAATAAGAACATGTTTCATTGGAATATTTTTTTCAAGTTCAGATTTCGTGATTTTTTCAAAAAAATTTTTTAGGTTCAGATTCAATTCATATGCATGGCAATTTTTTGTCTTATTCAGATCCGGTTACGGTTCTTTGGAATATTTTTTATCAGATTCAGATTTCGTTCGATTCAAATTTCAGGTATTTTTTCAAATATAATTTTTAGGTTCGAATCTCGTTCATGTCCACGGAAATTATTTTGTCATACTCGAATCCAGTTATGATTCTTTAGAATATTTTGGTCGGATTCAGATGTGGTTTGGGTGAAAGTTCAGGATTTTTCAAATGGAATTTTTTAGGTTTGAGTCGGGTTTATGACCACGGAAAGTATTTTGTCTTGCTGAGATCGCGTTATAGTTCTCTGGAATATTTTTATCGATTTCAGATTTCGTTCGGTTCATAGTTTTTTTCTTTTTTTTTTTTTTTTTTTTTTTTTTAATATTTAGGTTCGGGTCAGGTTTCATGCCCAAAAAAATTATTTTTCCTTGTTTGGATCGGGTTATGCTTCATTTGAACATTTTTGCGGGATTCAGATTTGGTTCGGGTCAATTATCAAATCCATAGTTTTTACAAACAGAATTTTTAGGTTCGAGTCGGGTTTATACACACGGAAATTTTGTCTATCGCGGATCGGAGAGTGGTCAGTTTTTTTCTGATTGTGATCGGGTTATGTTTAAATTAGTCTAAACATTAAGGTTATAATCTGTTTTACTACTATTCTTTTTATGGCTATTTCTGATAGATAATTTACTTTGCTATTTGATAATTTATTATTGTGTATGAATCGTTTGCGGATTCAAACAATTGTACGCCAAACAGCTACTTTATTTTTTGTTTTAAAAACAAATTAAAGCCATATTACAATTTTAAATTGAATAGAACACATTTAAATTTAATCAATGATTAAAAAAATAAACTACTAGAAAAGTGTTGCGCAATCTTTTTTACTGCAACACAGTTAAAGACTCATACATTCTAATGTCCGAAATGCCAAGAATCTGCGTACAACCATACAGTAAAAAGAAATTAATAGAGTGGCAGCATAATGTCTTGGGGTGACGCCAAAAATGTAACTCTAAAATCCACAACATTAAGTCCAAATAAGCACCAACAAAACCATGTGCTTTGACATTCCGATCAATACAAACTGATTTAAACCCGTATTGCTTTGTTTTTTACCTTTTAAACTGTTATTGAATAGATGAATAACATTTCATTTAAAAAATAACGTTTTGTGCCATTATTGGCTGTAATACACGATCGGAATGCATAAGATACAAATAGATCAATTATAGGCAAGAATTATTTGATTATTTTTATCATATGACTTTGAAATATCAATATAGAAGATTCATTTAAGATTTTGCTTGAAAAGTTAACATTCTTTCGTTAATGTCTTAAAATCGTCAACACTCTGAAATCTAGATTTTAGATTAATATTTGTTATTTAAGTTTTCATGCATGATTTTAAAAGAATGTTTTCATCAATATATTTTATACATTACATGGAATTTTTAATATGTTGTTAAATCATAAACATTTTTCATCTGCGTTATAAAGTATTAAATAGTTCTGAAAAAAAGATAACTTTTAGTAATACAATTTTTAGCTCAAATCAAATGTTTTCAATAGTTTATTTAATTTTATTTTGACATTTAATTATTTCTAATTTTCCAATTTCAGTTATTTTAAAAGCAAACATTTATTTTAATAAATAATATAATAGAAAAAATCCAGTTTAAAAAATTACTATTTCTTCGTAAAATATGCTTCAGCTGTAATTCATTTCTTTCAATTCATATTTTTAATACAAAATTCCTTCCTCGTGCTTTTGTTTGAGGCATTGAAATTTCAGCGATAAATGGTTTCATATTGCAAACCTTTTTTTCCGTTTACTTCGCCCCCACCTATCTTTTTCCTCCATGGCGTACAACAGCTGAGATAAAAAAAAATCCTCATTTAAACTGACAGTTTCCCAGTCTATGAATTTTAAAGGTATGTCCAAGCTTTTTTAATTATTTCTGCGGAAATTTTATGCAACCAACCAACCATAACCAAATGAATAGAAAAAAGGCGATTTTTTATGAGAGTGAGCTTTGGAATTTAATTAATTACTCAGTTAATAAATAGAATTTCGTAATTCTGAAGCTCAGGTACATCAGAAGAGATTTAGGGTTACTCTCAAAAAATTTTTGATCCTCGTACATGCTGTAGATTTTGCTATCCATCGCAAACACACACACACAGACCCACACATAGGCACACACACAGACAGAGTGTTTTGTTCTTTTATTAGTATAGCAGGCTAGGCTCCGCCAGACGTGCAAGTCTACAGATGGTGCTTAGAAATTTTCTGCTGCTAATTTAATGGATCCAGGTCCAGTTCCTTCATGTCTGACAAATCTCAGCTACATTGAACAAATAATGATTGCACAAGTACATCCGGTGGTTTCTCTTTACCGTATATACGAGGCGCACAGTACGGATATTGCGGGAATGTTATCAGCTTTAAGCAAAATATCGGGAGCTGTATTTCGCTCCTGCCTATCAATCCTGCAAATATCACTTAAACTGTATTAGTCACAAAAAATACTTTATCAGGATGTACTGAGTTTTCTGTTCGCTCACAACGCATTCTAGAAGCCCTTAGATGGCTTAAGTCTCACAATCCCTACTATTCTAATATCATAATTGATGAAGATTTAATCGTTACATTACCTGAAAATGGTGATGTATCTCAAATGTCACCAATAGCAACCAGAAATAGCAAAGCACATTATGATTTATGCTAGTAAATTAAGATCCACGAAAGGATACTGGAGTGCATGTTGTGCAGAACTACTGCCTATGGTAGGACAGATTGGAACACCAACGATATTTTTCACATTGCCTGCGGCTGATTATCACTGATCTGACCTTTTCAGACTTTTAGAGCCTAACAAAAATCCATCTGAGTTAACTGATGCAGAACGCAGGCAATTAATGACGACAACCCTCTGTTGACTGGTTGGCTTTTTCAAAAACGCTGTAATATCTTTTTAAGGAAAATCGTTTTGTCTTTGTTTTTAATCGACGACTACTGGTACGTTTTAAATGGCAGTGTCGTGGAAGTCCGCACATGCATGGTTTGTTGTGGTTGAGACGGGCGCCAAATGTAGAAACACTAGACATAACCAATGCCGAAATTGTAGAAGCCGTTACAAAATATTTTGATAAATTATGCAGCGCTGTTAATCCCGACAAGGACGTCCTAACAAATGATATACACCACTGTCAATTTCGATTTTCAGACATTTCAAATGAAGATCGTGAAAAAGATCTCACCCAGCTCTTAAATCAAGTCTAGCGACACACGAGACATAAAAATTATTGCCTAAGAAAAAAAAGATCTACAAACAGTTTCAGCTGCAGGTTTGGATTTCCAAAAAAGAGTGTGACTCTCCAAAGCTTCAGGAAGAAAATGGCATAATTAATTGTTTAACAAAAAGAAACGACCCTGAAATGGATACCTATAATCGCTTCGTGACACAAGCTTGGAGAGCTAACACAGATTTCAGTCCTATTATTTCAAAAGAGACTGTTTTGCATTACATTGCAAAATATTCGCCAAAATCAGAATCACCTTCAAAGCCTTACAAGGAATTGTTATATGAAATTTTAAATAAGATGAACGAAACAAATCCAGCCATTCAAGCAGTCAAAAAACTTATTTTGTCTTCTGTTTCTGAAAGGGATTATTCAGTCCAGGAGGTAGTCCACGTATTAATGGAGTGGCCAATGTATCACAGCAGCCGCGAAGTAGTTACATTTAGGCTTAATGATAACAACTGGGAAAAGATAAATTTTGAAACTGACGAAAGACCACCAAAAGCATGGTTCATAAATACTGTGAGCGGCCGGAAAGACTTGCTTCCTACACACTTCTTAATTTTGCCAAATCTTTCTCTGTAAGAGGAATCAAGTGTCGTGAAAGAAGAAAAGGTGCAGATGTACGAGTTTTTCCTTTTATATGCATCAATACAGACCCAACCCTAACAGAATAATATTATAAGCAAAAAGTATTACTCAACTGTCCCTGGAGCAGAAATTCCGACTCTTTATTGGAAGAAGGCTTGCCGTCTGTGTATCAGTCATGGGAGGAGACATTCATTGAACTAAATATTGATACATACGAAGAAATGAATTTTCCTGTTATTAGTAGTATACATGAGCCTGAGATAATACGAGAAGAATATCGCGAGCATAATCCCTATATGGCCACTGCTGCCATAATTCATGTGCAGACAAACGAAGAGAGTTTTGGGTAACGCATTATTGATAATGCATGTGAGTGGAAAAGTGAAAGCTACAATTACTCTAATCGGGATTTCACTTCATTTCTGAGCTATTGTAAAGAGCAAAAACTTACTGTGCATCAAAATTATGATAAATCTAACATCGTATTTACAGATGAGCAGGAAAAGATACTTGACTAATGCACTGAACAGCTTTCATCTTTGCAAACAAAAGCTATAAATTGCCCTAAACGTACTTTAATTATTGGGAAAGCCGGAGGTGGAAAAATCACGGTGATCAAAGAAATTCGCAAAAGAGTTACTGAACAGTTAGGACTGGAAGCTATGATGGTTTTGGCTCCAACAGGTGCCGTTGCAATTACTGTTGAGGGTATGACAATCCACTCTGCTCTAAAATTACCGACATGTTTTAAACCGTTCGGGGATTTAGGAAGTGAAGCAGCAAGAAATTTGCACCTCAGCATGGATCGAGTATCATTTATGATTATTGATGAATTTTCAAAGTTAGGATGTCGCATGATGGCTGCCCTTGAACAAAAATGTCGAGAAGGCAAACCAGTTAGCTATGAGCGTTTTGGAAGTTTATTTGCTTATCTTATTGGAGATATTAGGCAGCTACAGCCTGTAAAAGACACATCTCTGTATAAGAGATCTTCTGTAAAAGATATTTTGGCTGTACGCGGACAAACAGTACTTAGCGCTTTTGAAAAATGTTTCACCTTAACAAAGTTAATGAGACAAAACGACGACGGTCATCAACAGCAGTTTCGAGAGATTCTTGATACGTTTTCAGTGGGACAAGTTACATGCGATAAATATTTATCGCTTATGCAACGACGAAAAGCTATACTGCCTCCAAATGACCTTGAAAGATTTCAAGATGCCATACGTCTTTTTTCCGCAAACAAGCAAGCTGAAGAATATAATAAAGAAATATTGCGTAAATCAAAATCTCTTGTAGCAAGAACATTAGCAGACAACAACAGTTAAATAGCAAAATAGAGTGAGGATGATCACGCTTCTGGATTTCAAGCATAACTTTTCTTAGCAATTGGATGAAGAATTATGCTACGAGCTAATCTGTAGACAGACGGAGGATTGGTAAATGGTGCACTTGGAATGATAAAAGATACCATCTATGGTCCAGAACTTCGGCCTCAAAGCTTGCTTCAAGCTGTAATGGTTGATTTTGACGATTATCATGGGCCATTTCTGACTGGAAGGCTTTTTCCTGTTATATCTATTTCTAAATCTTGGAAAGAAAATGTGTTTCATGTTCCCGAAATCAGTTACCGTTACAAGTTGCATATGCTGTCACGATACATAAATCCCAGGGTATAACTTTGCCAAAAATTGCTGTAGACATTGGTCCAAAGAGTTATCACTTGGAGCAACTTATGTCGCATTTAGCAGAGTTCGTCGTTTAGAAGATATTCTCACAGATGTACCTTTCATAAAGGAAAGGCTCGATCAAATTAAAAGAATGGGCGCATTTGCTGACAGAATAGCATTCGAGAATTATCTACTCCAAATGATAATTGAATAATTATTTGAAAATAAAGATTTAACACTTGTTATTAAGATATTCTTTTACATTATTAAATAATAAATATGAAGATAAAATATTTTTTATTTAATAATTTTTTTTGTATTATTATTTATGTGACTTAATGCTCAGACACTTCGGCCTGACGGATACTAGTTAGTTTATTATTAGAGGTTATAATTCAGATAGAGGTTTTAAAATTTGTTTACTTCTTCTCCATGATGTATTTAATATTGTTGTGCATGGATTTAACATTAAAGTTTATAGTTATTTAAAAAATATTTAAATTGAGAGTTGGTTGAATCTTTTACATTTTTTAATTTAAATTATAGAAACAAAAGTACATGAAATGTAAATTCCCATACATCCAAAAATCGATGCGCAGTTTTATGAAACATATTGTAATGAATGTGGAAAAAACTGAAACAAAAATATTAATATATAAAAAAGTAGTAGAGATTTAAAAAAAGCTATTTTTTATTTAAATTTTAGTAAAATAAGTTTTTCTATAAAACTTTTTTTTATTTTACTAAATTTTTAGTGTGCTACCACATATATTACAGTATTATTCAAAATTGAAGAGATAGTTTTAAAGGTACTGTGCACCAAAGTACAAAATTTTGCAAGGCATCGAATTGTTATACGCATTAAATATTTACAAAATAATTTACTATTTTGGGAACTAAATTGTAAGAAATAGTTTAATACATTAAACAAAAATAATGAATTTTTTCATACAATGCATTTTTTTATATAAAAATCAGCAGTTTTAATTTTTATAATATTTCGTATGAGCCATTTCTCTTACACAGCAAATATGAAATACGATAGATATTTCTGTATCTTAAATAAATCATGCCAAGGCACATTTATACCATAACCTTTTCCCAATTTTTTTTGACTTAGATTGATGCCGCTATTTTTGAGCGCTATTAAGTGTCAAATAAGACCCTGGAGATTTTTTACTTTACTTAGATGTTCCATGTCTTATTCTTCAGTAAAAAAATAAATCAAACATTCAAATAAATCAATGTCGAAGATAATTTCCTTTTGCTTTCGAAACAAGAATATCGAAATGAATTTCTATCTGAATAAAATAAAAATCATTATTTGAATATCCTATATTAAATAAAATTTCCAAATGTATGAAATTTAAAATAATAATAAATGTGATATGTCTGACTTTTATTCTTAATCAAGTGACAATCATCAATTAAGACAATCATCATCAGACAAATCAATCACACACATTGTTTAAAGATAAAAAACCAACGATTATAAATGCACAAATAAAGTAAGAGAAGGTAGCAAACAGCCGTTTCGAATCTACTATGGAGATTCTTCATCAGTGCAAAACTCAGCGAGCTAGAAAAAGCAAAACTGAGCTAAGAGACAGAGAGATGCAGGCTTATATACCCGCTACGGAAACGATCCCGCCTAAAGGAAAGCAGCCAATGAGAAGAGAGCAGCCTAACAACTGACTGGACAAGTAGCGACAACTACCGGAGAGTAAACAAAACAAAAACTAAAAAGCGAAGGGGAAAAAAAAAGGTTTACATTAAATTAAAGATTTCCAAATGCTAGGAAAATAATCCAGTCAGTTGTTAGGCTGCTCTCTTCTCATTGGCTGCTTTTCTTTAGGCGGGATCGTTTCCGTAGCGGGTATATAAGCCTGCGTATCTCTGTCTCTTAGCTCAGTTTTGCTTTTTCTAGCTCGCTGAGTTTTGCACTGATGAAGAATCTCCATAGTAGATTCGAAACGGCTGTTTGCTACCTTCTCTTACTTTATATGTGCATTTATAATCGTTGGTTTTTTATCTTTAAACATTTTTGCACAAAGGCTTTATTTGCTATTTCAATCACACACATATATATGTATGTGTATATTAAGCAACAAATCCATATTTCTGTAAGATAATAAGTTGAAACTAGTATTAATCAGTCGAAGTGAAAACATTTCTTAAAAACACCATAAAAATTTATGTTTTAAGAAGTATTTTGCTTCGATATTTCTTTCACTACAGAATTTGCTGTTGTTTCCCAAACTTTCATATATTTTTTTTCAACTGAGTTGAAAAGTGTATTTTATTTACTCAGTTGAAAAAAAATATAATTTTTTGATATGTTTACAAATCAGTTGAGTTGACAATAATAAATCGTACTAAAATATGTTTAAATAAATAAGTTTGTGAAGATTGACAGCAATGAAAATGAGTTGTAATAAATTAATCACTTTTAAATATATTTTCAGCAGAAGCGTTTCTGTCGCATGTAGTATTTTATAGTTCGTTTAACTTAAATTTGTATATTTAGGAAAACGCAAGCATGTATTTTAGATTAGGAAAATCGTATGTTATATAAGATTCATATTTCATATAGTTTTGTGCACATTTACATTTTACATAAGTTTCAATTAATAACTTAGTTTTAAAGATTCAAAATTGAATATCTAAAATAAATTACCATGCTATCTTTTTCATATTTATGATTCCATTTTTTTTTCAATCTTGATTTTAGTTTTTTTTTTCAGGCAATAAATGTTTGAGGTTATTGGATTTTAAACACAGGCTTACATTAAAACTTTCTGATGCAAAACTCTTCTAATATTCAAAGGAAAGATAAAAAAAAAAAAAAAAAAAAAATGAAGTCTTGTTGAAAAATATTCAAGCAGAAACAGTTGCAAAATTTTTGAATAGTAAAAGTCCATTTTCGAATTTAGATAAAGCTCACTTACCAAGTTCATATACGAATTACGTCAGAATGCGTAGCGTATTTTAAAACAATGTCTGTTACTATACATTGTGATTGATTCTACAACACATACATTAACACATAGTTTGTTTTTTATGCGCACTATATAACTTTGAAAAATCTGTAGAGTGTCATTACATTACGTATCTAATTATATACAAACAATTTTAAAACATTATATCTGTGTCTTCTGGTAATAACCAGGTAAGGAACTTTTTTGAAAAAAATGAGATAATTTGGGAAAATGTAGCTTTAAAAGAGTACTTTCATGTGCCATAGTACTGAAAAATGAAAATCGAATACTTCCCTCATGGCATGCATGGTCACAGGGACGTCGCAGTGACGTCACTGTGTGTCACTTTGGTCACATCACATCTGTGACCAAAATGCCACCACCTCAGTGATGTCACATTGTGACTGAGATGTGACTTTCTTAAAAATATTTAGAAAATTACAAAATTTTCTTCAAAACATGTTATTTACTTTAAAAAACATGTTTCTGACAATTTATATATCTTTTTAAAGATACATATTAAAATATTTAATTGCGAAGAAGGATGTCAAATGCTAATGAAATGCATTAAAAGATCTTAATAATTTGACATGTTTCGATTGAATTTACTCAATCATCATCAGAAAAAACAAAATATACAAATAAACACAAAAATGGAAAATGACAATAAACTGTTACAAATGAAATTTAAAAATAAATAAATAAATAAATGTATATATATATATACACACATACACACACACACACATATATATATATATAATAAATGTATATTACATATATATATATATATATATACATACATATATATATACACTATATTGCCATTGATTATGGGACACTTGCGATTTTAGACATTTTACTAAATATCTAGAAAAATACACGAGGAATCATCTCGAAACTCTTAGTGTATAAATATTATAGTATAAATCATACATCTCCGTGAAGATTTTTTCCCGAAACTCCAAAGGGGACCGTCAACAAATTAAAAAAGAATGAATATCTTTTGAATAACCCTGTCAAAACTAATGTAGCAAAAGCGCTCAAACTCTAGATTGTGATTTAATGCCTTACTGTAATAAGCCTTGTTCATTTTTATGCAAATAGCATGCATACTCGCAGAGAAATTAAGGTTTTTATAAAAATGATTCCAAAATTTTCCAAGTTTTTTCATTATAATTTTCAGAGTTCTTAATATAAAATAATATTTTTTTCAGAAAATATGACAAACAACATTGTACACAGTACCCTGTAATCAGAATTAAAAAATAATAAAAATTGTATGAAAAATGAGTAGGTTTACTATATAATTTTTTACTGCGCATGCGTCAAAGATATCAAAATTTCATTTGCATATTATGTTAGCTAAATGTATAGAGCAACTTTTGTAAAAGTCTCAAAATCATAGCTTGAAAATTCTGAAGGTAATCGTTTATAGAAAAGGGACAAAATCCGTTGTTTCCAAAATGAAGCAAAAAAATGAGGGATTTTATCCAAATACAGTAGTACATCCCATATTGTGTATTCTATATTGACACTAATCAATGAATATATGGATACAACCCCTCTTGTTTTTGCTTCATTTTGAGAATAACGGATTTTCGACTTATTCAATTGACGATTATTGTCAGAGTTATGATTTTGTGACTTTCACAAAAGTTGCTCTATACATTTAGCTAACATAATATGCAAATGGAATTTCGATATCGTTGACGCATGCGCAGTAAAAAATTATTTAGTAAACCAACTCATTTTTTATACAATTTTCATTATTTTTTAATTCTGATTACAGGGTACTGTGTGCAATGTTGTTTGTCATATTTTCTGAAAAAAAAAAATATTTTATATTAAGAACTCTGAAAATTATAAGGAAAAAACTTGGAAAATTTTGGGATCATTTTTATAAAAACCTTAATTTCTCTGCGAGTATGCATGCTATTTGCATAAAAATGAACAAGGCTTATTACAGTAAGGCATTCAATCACAATCTAGAGTTTGAGCGCTTTTGCTACATTAGTTTTGACAGGGTTATTCAAAAGATATTCATTCTTTTTTAATTTGTTGACGGTCCCCTTTGGAGTTTCGGGAAAAAATCTTCACGGAGATGTATGACTTATAGTATAATATTTATACACTAAGAGTTTCGAGATGATTCCTCGTGTATTTTTCTAGATATTTAGTAAAATGTCTAAAATCGCAAGTGTCCCATAATCAATGGCAATATAGTGTATATACCGGGTGATCCAGAAGTCCCGGGACTTTTGAAATGCTAATAATTAGAAAACCATAAACAATAGAAGTATGCGGTTTTCACAGAAATGCTGAGAAACTTGTGGGATTTGTTTTTTCGATGAAAAAAATACATTATGTTAGTTGCACTTTTTGACAGCAGGTGGCGCTAAAATTGATAGTATTGTTTTTATAGTATGATACAGCTCATTTAAAAGAACGAATTAGTGTCCAAGGGTTACAAAGTTTAATCATGATGCTCATGGCTTATAAGTACCGCCGTGAGCCGATGCAAAACAGCGTGCACAGTATCCTCTGAGCGGAAAGAAATTTCAGTTCATCGTGATATCACAAGTTTACTGCACTCATCATGAACTGGTGATTTCTACAGAGTATTGGCATAGAATCCTACCTAATTTACGATTGTAACAGACATTTGGGATCTCTTGTTTCTATTACGATCTTCCAATGAGCCTTTTTCTCAAACCTTGCTTACCATAGCATTTCACATTTGCAATGGCCATCGATTCTTTTGCAGTTTTAACTTGACGTATTGTACGATATGAAAACAACGCGACATGCAAAGATGTGTCTAAACATAGTCTAGACAATGTCTAAACACTGCAGTTGCTCATGAAATTTTGTATCAAATTTCCCTTACAATGCAATTTCATTTACTTTACAAAAAATGTTTGAACATAAACCACCCTTAAAGCGAAATCTCATCACTATCATAGAATAAAAGTTTCGCAATGAACTCATGTGTCTATATAACGCATGGTATAGGTACATTCAGTCTTATACAACAGCGCCACCTGTTGCTAAAAATGGTAACTATACATATTTAAAAAAATTCATTCTAAACAAAAATCCCACATGTTTTTGAACATATATCTGAAAACAGAACCTTTGTATTATACATAGTTTCCTAATTATTAACTTTTCAAAACTCCCGAAACTTCTGGATCACCCGGTATATATATATATATATATATATTAATTTCATTTGTAACAGTTTATTGTCATTTTCCATCTTTGTGTTTATTTGTATATTTTGTTTTTTCTGATGATGATTGAGTAAATTCAATCGAAACATGTCAAATTATTAAGATCTTTTAATGTATTTCATTAGCATTTGACGTCCTTCTTAGCAATTAAATATTTTAATATATATTTTTGAAATGTTTTTAATGGACGTATAAGAAAACTTCTATTTATAATTAATTTAAATATCGTCGCTTTTGTCGCAGTTTCGTCACAATGTTAATGTCAAAGTAGTCACAAATGACACATTTTTCACAAAGTGGTCACAATGTGACGTCACAAAAAAGCTCTAAAACGGCCATAACAACTTTACATTTTAGTCACTGTGACTTCACGTCGACGTCACGGGACGTCACATCGACGATCGATGGTCACAAAGTCACAATGTGACTTCACAATGACGTTGCAGTGACGTCACCATGCCTTACGTGTCCCGTCATAGGGCGACTATAAATTTGTATTTAAAAATTGAAAAAACAGTAATAATCGGGTAAGGGCGTAAAGTAAAGGTAATAACCAGAGGAGATTTCTATTTATTTCTTTAAATCGTCTATAATTCTGTGGCAGGTAAGGCACATATTTAATATTTTGAGTATTTAACTTTTCAAGTTCTCAAAAGTGTCTTTTTTTATCATTATGTTTATAAAATTGGTTAGAACTTAATAATTTTCACTACATTCAAGTAAAGTTAAAATTTTATTTTATTTACATTTATTAAAAATAAATCTAAAACGGTAATAACCAGATAAGAGTTACATTTTTAATTAGTACTCAATTAATAAAAAACATTTTTATATAACTATTTTGACAAAAAAAGAGGTTATTATATCCTATTATATCCTAAATGTATGGAGTTAAAATTATTAAGTTCTAATCTATTTCACAAAAGTAATGATGAAAAGACGTTTTTGAAAACTTTAAACGTTAATTACTCAAAATATTAAAAATGTGCCTTACCTGGTTATAACCGGAAGCGACAGATAAAGAATGCCAAAATCACATATATAATAAGTTATTCTATTTATTTCATTGTGAATTTATTAATTTTATTTTTAAGTACCCAAGCCTGAATAATTAACTGCTTGCAGCACTTTGCACGCATACTAAGTTATGTATGAAAGAATTTTCGTTACGAAGTACCTTGCAGCTTTAAAAGTGTTAAATTCATGAAAGCACTTAAAATAATTAACAACGTAGCAAAAAGAATTTATTAAGAATGAAAAGAATTAACTACAGCCATTAAATGTGAAAATATGGTAAACATTTGTCATCATAAACTGTGGTTGATTCTACGTTCTTATGGTTTAGGAAATTAATCAAAAGCAATAATAGTATATGTTTATGTAAAATAATATTTATTTTTTAGTAGTCTTTATTTATTTGATTTTATGACCTGAAATATTGGAACTTGATTTATTTCGTATAAATTGTAGAATAGCTTTCTAGCCTATGTAAATTTGAATTATTTCACATTCGTGTCATTTAAAATTTTCACGGGTTGATTTTATGTGTTAAATATTCGTGATAGTTTTATTTAAAATGTATTTTATTTTATTTTTTAAAAGGAAAATAATCTAGAGACTTTTTGTTAAGTTTAAAACAAATTATAATTTTTCCACACAAAGTGATTTTTCTATTAGAGGAATTAATTTTTTAACAAAATTTTATTAACACTAATATAAACATCTGTTTATACATGCTTTTATTGCTAATGTTGAAACCTAAATGCACGCACATATTCAAACAATTTTACACAAAATAGAGATTTTGACATATTTGAAACCTTTATCGAAATAGAGTTCAAGCCGTAAGAATCCGGTCCCTAATAACAAAATCTATTTTTTTTTAAATTCTGATGGCGACGACGTCATTATGCATCTTGTCTTCCTTTTATAATAAAAAATAATAAAAATTTTCTAAATTTTGAAACCTCTCGAATTTTTTCATTAATGCTCCTTGTTAAAAAATAGGAAATATTAGTTGTCCTTATAGACTCTTTCTTACACTACAACAGACAATAAAAAAGCAAGAGAAATACAGAAAAATACAATTTTAAATTAAATAACGATGAAAGTAACTCAAAACTATAAAAGGTAAATTGTAGATTTACAAAGCGAATTAAATTAATATTTAAATAGCCTCTTGTACAAGTATCCAGTGATCAACGTTTTTTTGTTGTTGTTAATTTAATTTCTGATCTATAGTCCGGAGTTCAGATAAACACGTTTGAACAAAATATTTACTTAATGAAAATTAGCATATTATTTTGCGATACGCTGGCACCCAAAAGTTAAGGTACAACATATTGCGTTATGCCCATCATAAAAAAGAACAGTAACAATAAACTTCATAGTTTATATGAATCGTAATAATGAATTTTAAAAAAACTTATGCAAAACCGATAGCTACAACTTTTATTTTATAGAAAAGAACAAACACATATGAATGAGGGAAAAAATATAAAATATCAAGCTTTCGTAATTTCATGTGTAATTTTTGTTGATTTTCATTTGTTGTTCGCAGTTTCGTTGACAATAGCCAGTAGAGGTTATCAGTGTCTAGGAGAAGTCGTTTGCCAGATTCATTAAGATGGCGATCTGCCGGATGGATGGATATTATATTGTCACAGACTGATGCTGTTATAGATCTCATTGTGTCTCGCAGTGATATTCAACGTTTCTGGAATCATTATGAATCCGAAGATTCTGTTTCCAGAATATGTTCAAGACGACCTCGAGTTACAACACATGCAGAAGACTATTTTCGAGCTCATTTTGCCCGAACAAATAACGTATTCCTCTGCTGCATCTCGTTTCATACCATTATGAAGCATCACGGAGAAGAATCTCCACTACTACGGTACGAAATTCACCAAGCAAGTTTCACAAAGCAAGTCTCTACACAAGGCGAAAATTTCTGCGTGTTCCCCCAAGGGACGAAAAAGAAGCCCACTTGAATGAGAGAACACTCTTCCTGGAGCAGAGATCAAGGGCTTCTGTACTTTTCAACAAAGAGAAGTCCAAATTCACGCAGGAAAATGATTCCGGGCATCTGCTTATTTAGAGGCGGCAATGCACCGGATACAATCAATCCAACACTGTTGAAATACACAAGTACAGAGGCAGTAGACTCATGGTTTGGTCTGAGATCTTGCACGGTGGTCGCATTGATTTGAATGTGTTTCGTAGAGGAAAAAGGACTGGTGTAGGGAATCTTTTATTGATTATTCCTCCCATATGCCGGTGCTGTTTGTAATAATTTTATACTAATATTTGATAATGCGCGATCGCAGCGATCTGTGTTTGTTCAAAATTACATTAAGAATCACGATTTGGAGCAAATGGAATGACCAGCTCCTTCTCTAGACCTGAAATAGATAGAAAATCTTAGGACTATCTTGGCAAACAAGTTGTTTTTTTAAGTCCTCCTCCAAGATTGTGGTGGAAGATGGCTTGTTCCATATCTGGTCCTTGCTTCTTATTTCGATGACCGATAACTTAATTGACATCATGGAAAGTCGATGCCCCCAATGTATTCAAGTCAGGGGTGGACACATTCCTTAAAATTCACTTTTGCAACATTTCTATGACATTTTATCGCATAATACTGTGATGTACTGTTTTCTTCAAAAATGTACTTTTAAACTTTTTTTACATATAGAAGCTAAGTTGACACTATAATGATGTAAAGGTAAAATGAAGATATATGTATTGTCAAAATCTATAACATAGCACGATTTATTTTCAATGACGTTTTATGGATTATATTTCCTGTAAAGAAAAATGACACTAAATACCTTTATTCTCGAATATGCTTATACGAGCGTTTTTCCCCAAAAGAAAAGGATTGGTTTGACGGCAGAAAATGCGATGTAAAATGTTAAAAAATGGAACAATAAGAAAATAATCCAATAGAATATTTGATATTTCTTGTCATATCTAAACACTTCCAATAACTTTGATATATTCTATTTTTAAGAGCATAAACATTATATCCTTTGGTATTCTTTGAAATGGTTATGTTTTGTTACTAAAAATTCGCGAATTCAGGAAAATATACTTAAGTCAATTAAACATCTATATAGGAAACATTAATTTATAATTTTTTTTTATTTTTTTTTCAAGTTTCTAAACAAATATTCTCTATCATTTAACATTTGAAATCTCGTTTTCGAAGAACTATAATACAACTGAACTTTTCGGGTAAAATAACAACAAATATTTTCTCTATCATTTCACAAAAATTCTTTAAATTGCATTTTGTTCAATTTTTCTGTAATTTTTTTTTTATAAAATTAGTCAATATATCAAATTCATTGCTTGAAAGAATTTGGATTTTATCGATTTGACTCAGGAAAAGCATTAATGGTAAAAATTTACAAATCAATTTAATTATGATGTTCTGTATAGATATATATCCAAGATGTGTTCACAAAGCTTCAAGACTGATTATTTCCTGAGTAAGGACGTGTTCCCATGCCCGTTTCACCGAGAGGGTGAGGTAGTGTGGGGTATCAGCTGGCGCAGAGTTTCCGTGTCAGTCGTTTCCTAGGATTTGGGGTAAGTGAGTAAGTTGAGCGAGTGGAGTGAGAGCGTGTCATTAACATCCATCGAAAACTGGTTTAGTCGCTTGCTTGAATATTTCTATTTTTTCCATAATTTTGTTACTGATCATGAAGTCTCATTCTACCAATGTGATTCTGAAACGAAATGTCAAAGTGCAGAATGGCGCCCCCCCCCCCCTTGGATCGAGAATGCTTGCTCTCACATGCCGCTCGCTGTTACCGAAGTTTTGGCTAAGTTTAAAGTGGGCGCCAACAGCTCCGACTTCACTTCCAGTGATATTTTTATTCACACGGATCTAGAAAGACTTGAAAAGGAATGGATTAGAAAACAATCCATTGAAACAGGTAGCTTCGACGAGTTTTTTAACAGTCTTGTGCCTCAAGAATTTCAGGGATTCTATGAACTTAGAAAAACGCTAGTAGCGGTGTGTTGATGCCTAAGGGTCAAATTTTGAAGACTTTTAGTTCTTTGCAAAAAAGTTTAATATATTTTGTATTCTGAGACTAGTCTTGAAAATTTGTGAACACACCCGGTATACTTAAACATATATATATATATATATATATATACACATATATATATACGCTTCATTTGTTGCAAAAGTAAAATAGAAATCTTCAGATCCATTTTTCGCATTCTTGAAATAGTCTATGTTACAACAAATGCTTTTTTTGTTCAGTTTACCTGGCATGTTGAACTTAAAAAGCATTTGGAAATATTTTAAATATTTACGCTTATTTCACCAAAAATGGTCAAATTTACTGAAAGATAACTGTGTTTAATTTTTATACTTAAAGCAATTTTTTAATGAAAGTTCATAAACAGATGGAAAATCAAAGGAAAATGTAGTATTTTAATACAACAATGGCAAAATAATAAAGGGGGAAATATTTGTGTACGTTCCTTTCCAAAAATCTAACGAATGTATGAGGGGCTCAAAACCATCATAGACCAAGTACAGTTTTTTTAGGTACGTTCGTAATTATGTAAATACCAAACACCTATAGTCGCCATTCAATCCATCCGCCTGTCCGTTCGTTTCTTCGCGTATAACAACAAAGAAATACCCAACCAAACTATTTGAAATTTAAAATATATAATTATTACATAATTTTGTTGAGTTAATCCCAATTTTATGAAAGTGGATGTATAGTTCAATTACAGGGACAATTCTGATTCCGTTACATTACGGTCAAAGGGATAAAATAGTTTCAAGTGCTTTTTAATGATGTTTACACTCTTTCCAACATAATGCAATTCATATACATCTATGAAATATATACTAAAATATACATTCTATATAATCTGTGGTACCAAGAATATTTTTTATTAATATAAAGGGCCATACAAAAGTATTCTATTACATAATGTTATCAGAGGAAACATTGTTTAGGGTGTGTTTTAATTAAATTAAACTATTTCGCATTTTATAAAATTAATATAAGTTGCTAATCTTTAATACAAGTTCATTACTGCATAATAGAAAGCTTTTAACATTTACACTGAAACAAATAAAAGAATTCGGATACTGTATTTTATCCGAAGTACTGTACATTTTAAAAACTAAGTTATAGTACGAACGTACGTAATCTCCTGCGTCTGACGTGCAATTTTCCGACTTCTTTAAAAAATGAGATAGTTCATGTAGGAGGTACGATAAAATGTGTTTTATCTACTACCATAGTTTACCAGGTCAATGAGTCGATATTCTCACAAATTGCATTTCCATCCAGAGTTGCTGAAATGATACTAGAAACATTCATATGCATATTGAATCAAATCTATTCACCAGAGTAGTACTGCTCAATCAACTGTGGTTTATCGTTGTCGAAATCTTGCGTCATTGCTACAAAAAATGTGATTTCAAAACCTCTAATGGGAAATAAACGTTCATGAAAAATGAGATGGATAAACTTTGAATGGAAAGTAAAATTATTTTTTATGATTTCCTTCTCGTCGATACCAAGTAAGAGAACCAATCCATACTTCTCCCCTTATGCTTGCAATATTTCGAGGCAATGGAATATGACTGAGGGGTTTTTTGAGGAGATAATAGGCTTCGGTCGCTCAATTTTGACGGGCACCATTTTTCCTGAATTATGAGGCAATCCTATGGTTCTCTAATATAATATTTACAGCTACAAATTCACGCTGAACAATCAAGTAAATATGTGCAAAAATCATTTGGCATCGATTACTGCATATATTCTACAATGGCTAACTGAGACCTTTGTATGAAACGGTGGTCTAAATCATGACTTTTGTTGAGTTTAGGAATGTCGGCACCTAAACTAGAGGTTTTCTGTTTCCCAAGTATTACAGTTTTGTTAACTCAGGAAGTTTTGTAGCTTCCCCTGGTTTACCACTATTGTTATAAATCTATAGAACTTACTTGGAGGCTTCAATTCTCGAATATACTATGAGAAAACAATATAATTATAAGTACAAATTTGCATGACAACATTAAAAATGTAATTTAAAATAGTTATAATATTCACTATCTTCTTAGTAAACCTCAACGTACATTTTAACTCGCCATGCAGAAAATTGTAAAAATATGTTCGTACTACAGGGTTTCAGTTAAACGTTGTAGAAATTTTAAGAGGGGTAGAGTGCATCCTGACGACTCGAAATCATATAGTATTGCGGGGTCAGAAATGCTTTTCCGACACGCTAGATGGCGTTGTGCAAAAGTTCCGAACTTTCGTGCAGGGAGTCGTCATTTCGCACAAGGGCGCCAAGTCAGTAGGATGGCTGATTATACGATTGCAGTGTTAGCCGATATGCGTTTAGCGTACGGGGCTGCAGATTGTACTGGACCGGCCGCGCAGCGTTTGTAAGCAGAGCGATATTCAACAAGGCGTATTCCCAGTCAAAAATTCTTTGCAAGTCTGCACCAGAGGTTAGCTGAGACAGGTTTACTTCAAAGAGCTGCCAGGGACCGGGTAAGAATAGCACGGACTCCGACCATCGAAGAGAATGTTCTGCAGCAAGTGCAGGAGACTGCCAGTATGAGTACGCGAAGTCTAGCACATGTAGTCGGGGTTTCCCATTCCAGCATCTGGAGGACTCTCCGAGAACACGACATGCATCCGTTTCATGTGGAGCGCGTCCAGGCACTGCAACCGGATGATTATGCACCTCGTACTGCTTTCGCACAGTGATATCTTCGAAAGTGTGCTACAGATTCCCTTTACCCTGCTAAAGTGTTACTTTCGGATGAGGCATCCTTCACAAGGGAAGGAATTTTCAACACGCATAACGGCCATATCTGGGCGGAGGAGAACCCGCACGCAAAACGATGTCATGCAGCACAGACTCGATTTTCAGTCAATGTTTGGGCCGGTATTGTAGGAGATCACCTCATCGGACCTTACCTGTTACCGTTTCGTCTAACCGGACATAACAACTTGCTCTTTGTGCGGCGAATATTACCTCAACTTTTGGAAAATGAACAGATTTCTGCATCGACGCAACAGAAAATGTGGTTCCAATACGATGGAGCCCATTTCAGCCGAAATGTTCGTAACTACCTAGATGTAACATTTGGTCAACAGTGAATCGGATGTGGTGGTCCCGTGTGTTGGCCTGCTCCGTCACCCGACATATCATGTCTTCATTTTTATTTCTGGGTTCATATGAAAACATTGGTTTATTACACCCCTGTTTACAATGATGAGGAGCTGGTTGCAAGAATCGCAGTAACTGCCGGAGAAACTCGAGATATGCCAGGAGTATTCGAGAATTTTCGGATTTCCATGTGCCGGAGATGCGAGGTGTCCATTGTTGTCGATGGCAGAAATTTCGAACACTTACTTTGACCCATGTACCTTTTGCTTTTTTACGTGAATTGATAAAACGATTTTTCACTTAAGGTGTCTTTACTTTATGATGCTTCTAGGAGTTTTGAAACGTTTAACTGAAATACCCTGTATATTATACTACTTGAAAGGAGAAACATATCAAACTGAATATCTTTTGAACTATATTCTGCAAGAGAATTCACATCATCTTTAAAATAAGCAATTAAATAATGTTATAGCATTATATACATGACTAATTGCATAAAATCATTCTAAGACTTAAGATTATTGTTTGAAATAAGCAATTAGTACATATTTTACAGAAGCGCTATTATATAACATAATTGTGAATTTCATTAACGTAATTGTATTTTGCGTATTTTCGTTGAACCACCATTCTTTTGTTCTATTTATAGATAAAACTCTTACTCAATTTTTCAGTTAAATTAATTCGATAAATAAACATGTGAGTTGTTCAAGCAGAGATAATTTAACCATGCATAATTCAACTGAGAATATAAATAAATACCTGACAGAACTGGCGGTGAATTTAATTTTTTTAGAATAAGGAATTCATGTTTCCAATATATTATTTAAAAATTTAAAGCTTCTGTAATATTTATAGGATTTACATGAATTCTAGAAAACTTTGTAAAAAAATGAAATATTTTTATGTCGATATCACGAATACTAAAAGTAAATAAAAAAACAATAAAAATTAAGCTTAACGCTTTTCAGCTTCCATGAATGTTTGAAAAATTGGATTGTTTAAAAGCATAACAAAAAATAGGATAAAGAATAGTATTTGCTTGAAGCTGTACTTTTAAAATAAACGATTTCAGCTAACGTAATTTAAGGGGTGTTTTTGGCAAAAAATTTCAGAATAATCTGGGCTTTTAAATTTAGCCGAGTAACAATTTTTAGAAACAAAATGCTGTGTGCGTTCAAAGATTCTACACAAATGTTTAACCTTTTCAGGCGCGAAACATTCCTGCTTCAAAAATTTTCAGTTAATTAATTTCAACCATAATTTACGCATAAATTTATTTTAAAATAATCAAAATCTTTTCTTTATGTTTATTATGAAACAATAATTGTATTAAAAAAATTAGTGGTCCCATTTGACAGTTTAGATGTTAAAATTAACTTTTTGCAGACTGCAAACAGCGGCCCTGAAAGGGTTAAAGTAGTGACTCATTTGTTTTTAATTTTCTAAAATGTGAACAGTTGAAATGAAGTCTGCTAATGAAAGAATATCATTGGCATCATTTCACATCATTATGTTAGTTCATAGAGGTACAACACGTCATGTAATGCATGCATTCGATTAAACATACAGAACGCGCTAGCGGAATTATTAAAATTTGAGCGAGATATTTGAAAAGAACGCCCGCGTAAACTTAACATTATCATCCGGGTCTTTTTCTGGGACTATTATGGCGCCTGAAGGCCTCATAATTAATTACTTGTCTCCTTTTAAGTAAAATATGGCCCTCCCCCCAAAAAAATGACTTAGAATTTTATTGAACATGAATGTTGAAATTTTGAAAAAGTTCAAAAAACCGAAATAATTTTTGACAAAGCAAAAGGTAAACTCGCTACCAATCTAAAACTTTATAGTCCAACAAAAGAGTAATTTATTTTTTATTTTTTTTTTTGTATAGAAGATGCATGTTTAACTGAACTCTTTATGACCATTTAAACATGATTAAAGAAATATGAATATGAAATTTGTTTAATCCGTCTGTTATTACATGAGATATTCACTTTTGATGCAAAATACTTTGTTCAACATCTAGAAATTCCAGAAAAATAGTCCAAGCTAAATATTCTTTAAAAAAGCTTTTGTTTCAATCGTTTACATAAATACTGCCTTTTTTGTCTTTTAAAAATATACATTAAATTTAAAAACACCCAAAACATAGGCTTATCCATTCACAAATAGCATTACAATACTTTCTGTATGACGTAATATTGTATCTATATCTTAATGACTACTATGTATATGTATGAATTATGCAATTGTATCTATATGACAACCATGTATATGTATCAACTGTATGACAACTATGCATATGTATCAACTGTATGACAACTATGTATATGTATCAACTATGTTTACAATGTTTTTAAAACAACTATTAGATTTCTAGAGTTGTGATCGTTCCATTCTTTTGTAATTAATCTAAGTTATCTGGTAATTTTTTTTTACAAAAAGAGTTCTAAAAACCAATTTATTCAACGAATTTAAAAAAAATCTTATGTAAATTTTATTTTGTCATTACATAAATTTTCTGATATATCATCAGACATTAATGAAGAAAATAATTCACCTGGAGAAAATCTTTAATGGACACTTAGAGACATAAAATGGTTACGTACAAAATATAAAATGAAAAAATGAATAAATAATTTAACAGTTTTGGAGAGAACATTTAAGTTTTAACGATATTCAATCCACTTACAGGAAAGTAGTTGATATTTCTAGGCTGTTCGGCAAATATTTTAAATTAAAAAATATAATTAAAATAATAATCAAAAAGTTTATGCAAAGTAGAAAGTGAAAGTACAGTAATTATCTCTTCAAAACCTACTTAATATCTGCTTTAACGAAATTTGATTAGATGTCAAGATAATGTAAAACATTTTTATTTTTTAATACTCGTATAAGTTTTTCTTTTAAAACTTTTCAAAACTATGTAAAATAATATATTTTTAAAGTAACAAGTAGCAGTAATACTTTTTTTTAAGTTTCTTAGTTAGCTGTATGTGATTTTACACAGTTTTTGTGTTTCTTAATAACTGATTCTATCAACTGCTTTTTTAAAAAAGAAAAATTCGGTTAGTTACCGATGAATATAATTGAAGATGCTAATTAACTTTTGAGTAAGGTCTGCCATATTTTTTTTCATACATACGTATACAGATTTCTTTAATTATTAAGCATATTTTAATGTAGATTTTTCTTCTTTTTCATTTCATAATACAATTTCCTGTATCGAATATTCATTTAATATTTTCTCGGAAATGCTTAGTTAAAATTATGATCAGTGAAGAATTTTGATGATAAACTTTTCAAAAAATGTCTAAATTCTTTATTAAAATAAGTAGGTTTTTTTTTGCAATAATTCTCCATAAAAATGTGTGAATTATTAAAATTTTAAGTGGTGAAATACTTGCGATTTTTGTGTATATGGATTTCATATAAGAATTCTTAAAGTATGTGAAAAAATATATATGTATCTAACACATTGAACAATGTTGATAAATGCGGGATTTTCTAGGCATTCATAATCTGTGAATTAATGAAAAAAAATATAAAAATCTGTCGAGAAAATCACACACGTATATAATTTTTGATAAATATCTTTTTTGTTTGCATGTCAACGTTTCTTAAATTCAAAGAAAAAGTAATTTAAATAGATTAAATATACATAATTCTATCAAAATAGAATAGAAAATACAATCAGAACCAGACAATCATGCATAGTGGCAAACTTATGATTTTTGCTACATGTTAGGTTTGGTAAAAACTTATTTGTATTTGAATGATGTAATGCTACTTGAAATAGATCGAAACTGATATAAACCACCAAAGTGGACTACGGCGTGTTCTGTATAGGATATATAAATGATAAATATATATCCTATACAGAACATACAGAACATCCTATACAGTTTACACTTTTTTCCAATATGTCTCAGAAAGGTTAAACTGTTTGTTTTGATATATATATATATATGTGTGTAAAAATATATTTTTTTCGTCATTTCGTCGTTTTGATTTCGTTCTAAAGTCTTATAAGAACATACTTTCATTATTAGTTTCTGTAATCTACTAATATTTAATTAACGGCTAAAGTGCTTATCTTTTTTTTTCTTTAATTCAGCATAATCTATTATTTATTTTCGTAAAAAGAACTAAAATGTATTACTTAAATGTCAATATCTTTTTGCGAAATATTAAAATCGTTCCATAATTATTCCATAATTCCATTTCCCCTTTTTAGAATAAAAAACATTTATCAAAAGCTTTAATTTTGTTTTATTTATTTTTTATTTAATTATCGTCTGCTGCAGGTCTAAATCAGTCCGCATGTGTGCTATTTACACCTGCATACTACACCGTTAAAGAGTTCTAGCAACAAACTCCACCCCTAATCAAATGGAAATGCTAGAAGTGTTATACACTCATTGCCATAAAAATTTGCTCACCAAGAAATAATTGTGGGATCGTAACGAAACCTTGCATGAAGGTATATATCAGGCAGATATGCAAATAATTAGAAATGCAGTGTGATTGCGCATTGCATAATGTCACTAGAGGGCGTTGAATCTCGTCCTCCTTGGTGTATAAAACTGGTAAGCTGAACTTGTTTAAGTGTACCTTTTTTTGCAAAGGAAATGCTGAGGTAGACATGCCGTTACGCAGCCATAGAAGACAATATCAACAGCTGTCAGAGCTGGAGAGGGAAAGAATCATCGGGATGATGGAAGCTGGGTGGTCAGCTCGGCGAGTGGCTCGTCAAGTAGGCCGTTCTGATTTTACTGAGAGGAGGTGTTGGAAACAGTGGACTGAAGCGATGTCATTTACACGGCGACCAGGTTCGGGATGTCCTGGACAGACCAGTCTTCAAGAAGACCGTCACATCATACGAAGCGCACGCGTACAACCAACTGCCTCATTGGCCGATATCCGTACACAGGCAGCACCTTCACTTCAGACCTCTGTGTCTTCACGAACCATCGCATGACGCCTGGCTGAAGGACATCTGGTATCGCGGCGTCCATTACGTGTGCTGCCAATGACACCGACCCACCGACGCCTCCGTTTGGAGTGGTGTCGTGCACGACGTGATTGGACTGCAACGGAATGGAACCAGGTCGTCTTCAGCGACGAGTATAGATTCAATTTGAACAGCGATGACAGTCGTGTTCGTGTGTGGAGGCCCCGTGGTGAACGCCTCAATCCTGCCTACGCTTTACAGAGACACACCTCTTTTACACCTGGAGTGATGGTATGGGGTGCTATTGCTTATGATACACGATCACCCCTAATATTCATACATGTCACTATGACAGCTCAGCGGTACGTCCAAAACATCCTTTAGTCACATGTGTTGCCACTAATGGCAGGGCTCCCAGGAGCCATTTTTCTCCAAGACAATGCTCGTGCACACACAGCAAGGATGTTACAAGCCTACCTGCTCCACATTACCACCCTTCCCTGGCCTGCTCGATCATCAGATTTGTCACCAATCGAGCATATCTGGGATCATTTGGGACGGCAAATTGGACACCCTACGAGTTTAGTTGAACTTGAGGAGCGTTTATAGCAACTGTGGAACGAGATTTCTCAGGACATCATACGGAACTTGTATGCCTCAATGCCCACTCGTATCGCATCGTGCATTCGCGCTAGAGGGGGTCCAACAGAGTACTAAAATTTCTGTTCATTTGTACTTTTTTCTGGAATTAATGATCTTTTTTCTTTGGTTTTCTAATCATTTACTTATATCACAGTAGTATTTACGCATGAAAAATTTCGTTCCATTTGGACTTTTTTCTTGGTGCGCAAATTTTTATGGCAATGAGTGTACAGTTAACTATGGAAGAATATTATTGGGTTTTTAATTCCTTGCGTCAGAAGGCAGGCGGGGCCAATTTCTCTGAGAATTTTCAGAGAGTCAGCTTCGCTGAGAAAGAAATCAGAATTCACTGACCTCTTAAATGTTAAGCAGGTACGCTGCTTCTTCTCGTAATGTTAGAACGGTTGCCGTAGTGGTGGTAATTTTCCGAAAATAGCTTTGCATAAAACACTTGTTAGTTCTTTTGTGATTTTCTGTGACATTGGCTTGGACAGTCGGGAAGTCTAGTGGTGATGATGGAGTAACCTTGAAACTGAATGAGTATAAAACGATGTTCCCTGATTTTCGTAGAATTTGAAGTGACAACTCCATTAATCGATTTCCATATGTCAAATTACTTCGGCTGCAAATCTATTTGATGTAATGTGATTACTGATGAAGGATCGAACGTCGACTTTGTTCACGCCATCCTGTTTGCTTCGTCGCAGTCGGATCTTGTGTTTTTACGGGAACCCCTAAAAATATCATCACAAATGAACTAGCTGACAGGATCTACTGGTGAAAAATATAGTGCTAATTAAAGACAATAATATTCTAAATGCTTCAGTGCTCCTGAAATTATGCACGATTTAAAAAATTTATGAGAAACCTGTTCTTCAACTATCCGCGACCGATCTTTAAGAATCTTAGTGCATTGTTTGAAAAGATGTTTTCGAAGCCAGTAAAAAATTTTGTGTGCTGCATTTGCAAAAAGCTTGTTCGGTATTTAAATATCACCATGTCTTCTCGAATAACAGTGTCAACGATTACCAAATCTCTCTATGAAGAAGTAAAGAAAGATAAAAATACAACTAATGAATAACGTTCGTGAAATATTTTTTCTTTTTTAATAATAAAATTTAGAAATTCATTTCTAATTAGCAAGATGTATTGTAAGTTCAACATTTTACTTTATTTTACTTTATTTGGTTATTGTTTATAAAATATAATGCGATTTCTTTATTTAAAGTGTTGATTTTATCATGATCGAACGTCCACTCGAACGTCGACTTTGTTCGCGCCATCCTGTTCGCTTCGTCGGATCTTGTGTTTTTGCGGGAACCCCTAAAAATATCATCATATATATATATATATACATACATACAGGGCTTTTGCTGGCTTTTGAGCGACACTGGCGATTTAGCGAACAAGAAATAAAAAACAGTAGCCAAATAAAAACAGTGGTAGCAAAATAGATTTGATGTGACAACTGAAAAATCTACCTTTAAGCCCTTATTGCATACTTTTTTTTCAATTTGTTCTAAAATACCATAATTGTTTGTCTTTTTTTTTTCAATATGTTCTAAAATACCATAATTATTTGTCATTGCTCAGAAAATAGAAATTCTACTATACCCAACAAAGACTATTAAATATGTACATTCTTAATGCCTCTTAAATCTCTAAATGTTTCAAACATTCTGTTTGCAGTATATTACCATGATATTTTGACGATAACCGATAGAAAAAAATGGTGATTGGCCAATGATACTTTGCATTAAATGGCAAATTCAATGCCGCATTTCTGCAAAACTTTTCTCGATTTGGCGATTGATGCGAGTAATTTAGGTTGTAATTTTACCAGCACATAGATAGTGATAAACTGACAACAGAGAAATACTCCTTAACTGTAGCCACACACCGAAAAAGAGCAGAAATTGAGCACTCGCAATTTGGCGAGTTTGATAGTTCATTTATTCGACAAATGAAGCATTTTGTCGCGATTTGCCGCACTTACGATCGGCCGCGAGAAACCTGTAAATACATATTATATTGTCACTAAAATGTAATAGTATATTTTACCTAATTAAATCGCCAAAATCTAGCAATATTGAACAGTTAAATAAGGCCAACGATTAAATTTTAATAGTAAGAAAAAACAAAAGTTGGCGCCTACTTTACTGTTTTATAAAAATCAGGAATACAGATGTAAACTCTTCTTGCTTCTAAATATACCGTAACTAGAAACAGCTTAACGGTTTAATTTGACTCGGTTAAAGAAACCACATAAACTTTTAAACAAATAAATGCTTTATTTATTAACGACATTTTAGAAAAAAAAACCACTTTTCATCAATGTGTCCTTTTTTTGCTTTTATGCAGAGACGGAAACATTTGGTAGGATTTTTAACAAGTAGCGACAGCTCTGCCGGATTCATTAACTTCCATTTCCAAACCAACGAACGCTTCAGAGATTCCAAACTGTTGTGAGGTTTTGGACAATCTGTAACTTCTAAAATCGACCACAAACTGTAATCGTGTATAACGTAATCGTGTTTGTAATCGACCACAAACTATAACGTGGGACCAAAGTCACATGAGCATGAAGGCCATTCTTGAACGAAATGAAGTCTGGAAAATTGGAACGACACCAGACCTGTGTGGAGTTTGCTCGATGAGAAAGCACGAAATCTTGTTGAAAAGCCCAAATCCATTTTCTGAAGTACAGTCACCTCTTATTTATGTGCCTCTCGGTATTCGCGTCTCTCTGTTATACGCAAATTTCGTAAGGTCCCACCACGAGGAACAGGAAAATAATGCTATAGATGTCTCACTTATAAGCGCCACTTTGAAATGGCACTCTAGGTTATAACCGGAAATAAAAACGCAATTAATTCAACATAAGCAAATAAAAAACAGGTTGAATGTAGATTCTGCCATTGCAGAATTCAGTTTCGCCTCCAATTAAAGGAAAAAAATTTCGATAGAGGTCTTTTAGAAGGGCGACCCCGTTTAGAATCCAATGAACTAACTTCATTTTTCTTGTGTTTATCAATATAATAGCAAACAGAACGGCACGAAATACCCAATTGATTAGCAATTTCTCTCTGAGACTTTGGAATTGCGGAATAATAAAGAAATACAATTTGACGTGCTACTTCTTCATTGACTAGATTCATCAAAAACGGATTTTTCCTTTAGTTTAAACGCTTTTTTATAGACTCTGAGAAAAAGGAAATGCATTTTAACAATAAAATTGTATGAATGTTTCGTTTTAACTGCCAGATTACGAAACTAGTCGTTGGGGGACACCGTAATACTTACCATCATGGATATGCATTGTATAATATGTGAAAATAAAATATCTGAAAACTATTTATAAAATGCATTGCAATTCCAAAACAAACTTTAAACGTATATTTAAATATTCTTAATATACATAGTAATGCTCCATTAATGAATTGCTGATGAACCCATTTCGACAAATTATATAAAATACCAAACTACACAAGTAGTACCGGATTCCGTAAAAGAAACATCCTTATAACTCCAAAAACAATAATCATATTAACTAACAGTTTACTGCGTCAGATTAAGCGTCTCATTTCCAATTTAAACATATCTTTGAATTGAAATTTGAAGAAAATACAGGGTCATGAAAAATCGAAGAATGTGAAAAACAGGATTACAAATGTCTCGGCAACTATTAATCCAACTGACTTCATTCTTGATGCAAAATTTGTGTTATTTTATTGCCTTTTCCGTCTTTTCCTTCAAGTAAAAAAAAATCGAAAATTTTTATGTACATTTCATCCGAACGGATTTTTCGAGAGTCCGAAAAAAATAGTTCCGGATAATTGACGTTACTGATATTAAATAGGCTTCGTCCTATACTTACTTACTAAGTACATATAAAATTTTAAGTTTCTATCTCCATTTGTTCGTGAAATAGAACGTTTACAAACAGACAGACAGACGGACGGCAATTTTTTTCCTAAAAATATGTTTTTCGTTATCTCCAGTATCTGAAACGTGTAAATCCGTCAATTTTTTTTTTTCGATTTTCAAAACGATTGCAAGACTTACCCTATACTACGTATGATAGGTAAGTAAAAGTGGGCCACAATTTTTGACACGACACTTTTTAGCTTGTCTGAAAGAAATAGCATCAGAGGCTAATAAAGAAAGACTTAATAATGGATTTTTTTATATTTTAAAAACCACTTTAATTGAATGGTTCAGAGAAGTAAGAGCTTCTAATTTACCCATTATCGTCGTGTTACTGAAGACAAAAGCTACTCTCCCTGTCATTGAAAATGGTAATTGATAAATTTTCAACTTCCTCGGTATGACAAGAAAAACTTAAGAAAAACACGGTTTAACAAATCATTGTCTAAGTAGTGGAAGGGCAGCCGCTCCAAATGTATCAGTTGTTGAATGGGTTGCAGTCCTTCCAAATGTAATTCGAAACTTAATAATAAGTGAAAACCTATATTCAGAACATTTTAAACTGTAATGAAACAGATTTATTGTATCGTTTGTATTTATTGTATCAAAATGTAGGCCTCAATGTGCACATTAAGAATATCACTGGCTGCCGGTCCTATCCTGCCGGAACCCGGTGGCAGCCGCACATTAATGACGTCAATTTTGAGTGTTTACTTATGTATTAAGTACAAGGAGCAGACATACACTATATTGCCATTGATTATTGGACACTTGCGATTTTAGACATTTTGTTAAATATCTAGAAAAATACACGAGGAATCATCTCGAAACTCTTAGTGTATAAATATAATAGTATAAGTCATACATCTCCGTGAAGATTTTTTCCCGAAACTCCATAGGGGACCGTCAACAAATTAAAAAAGAATGAATATCTTTTGAATAACCCTGTCAAAACTAATGTAGCAAAAGCGTTCAAACTCTAGATTATGATTGAATGCCTTATTGCAATACGCTTTGTTCATTTTTATGCAAATAGCATGCATACTCGCAGAGTAATTAAGGTTTTTATAAAAATGGTCCCAAATTTTTCCAAGTTTTTTCCTTATAATTTTCAGAGTTCTTAATATAAAATAATATTTTTTTCAGAAAATATGACAAACAACATTGCACACAGTACCCTGTAATCAGAATTAAAAAATAATGAAAATTGTATACAAAATGAGTTGGTTTACTAAATAATTTTTTACTGCGCATGCGTCAACGATATCAAAATTTCATTTGCATATTATGTTAGCTAAATGTATAGAGCAACTTTTGTGTAAGTCACAAAATCATAACTTGAAAATTCTGAAAATAATCGTTAATTGAATAAGTTGAAAATCCGTTATTCTCAAAATGAAGCAAACACAAGAGGGGTTGTATCCATATATTCATTGATTGGTGTCAGTATAGAATACACAATACGGGATGTACTACTACATTTGAATAAAATCCTTCATTTTTTTGCTTCATTTTGGAAACAACGGATTTTGTCCTTTTTCTATAGAAGATTACTTTCAGAATTTTCAAGCTATGATTTTGAGACTTTTACAAAAGTTGCTCTATATATTTAGCTAACATAATATGCAAATGAAATTTTGATATCTTTGACGCATGCGCAGTAAAAAATTATTTAGTAAATCTACTCATTTTTCATACAATTTTTATTATTTTTTAATTCTGATTGCAGAATACTATGTGCAATATTGTTTGCCATATTTTCTGAAAAAAATATTATTTTATATTAAGAACTCTGAAAATTATAAGGGAAAAACTTGAAAAACTTTGGGACCATTTTTATAAAAACCTTAATTACTCTGCGAGTATGCATGCTATTTGCATAAAAATGAACACAGTGTATTACAATAAGGCATTCAATCATAATCTAGTGTTTGAGCGCTTTTTCTACATTTGTTTTGACAGGGTTATTCAAAAGATATTCATTCTTTTTTAATTTGTTGACGGTCCCCTATGGAGTTTCGGTAAAAAATCTTCACAGAGATGTATGGCGTATACTATTATATTTATACACTAAGAGTTTCGAGATGATTCCTCATGTATTTTTCTAGATATTTAGTAAAATGTCTAAAATCGCAAGTGTCCAATAATCAATGGCAATATAGTGTATATCAAAATGTAGGTCGCAATGTGCACATTAAGAATATCACTGGCTGCCAGGTCATGTCCTGCCGGAACCCGGTGGTTCCGGCACTTTTATGACGTCAATTTTGAGTGTTTACCTATGTATCAAATTTAAGGACCATATATAAATAAATATGAAGGTTTAAAAGTGCACATTAATAATATCATGGTCTGCCATGTCCAATCCTGCCGGAACCAGGTGGCAGACTCATTTTTATTTCGTTAATTTTGAGTGTTTATCTATGTATCGGACCTGGCAGACAGTGATATTCTTAATGTGCACATTGAAACCTACATTTTGATGTATGTGACAGCCAGTTATATTCGTAATGTGCACATTGAGACCTACATTTTGATGTATGCCTGGTTCTTGTACTCGATACACAGGTAAACACTCAAAATTGACGTCATAAAAGTGCGGCTGCCACCGTGTTCCGGCAGGATAGGACTGGCAGCCAGTGATATACTTAATGTGCACATTGAGACCTACATTTTGATGTATGCCTGGTTCTTGTACTCGATACATAGGTAAACACTCAAAATTGACGTCATAAAAGTGCGGCTGCCACCGTGTTCCGGCAGGATAGGACCTGGCAGCCAATGATATTCTTAATGTGCACATTGAGACCTACATTTTGATGTATGTCCGGTCCTTGTACTCGATACATAGGAAAATCGACGGTCGGCTCCCGGACTATAAAAAAATCTGATGTAGCATCAAATACAAGTACAGACTTTAATGGATTAAGAAAGTTTTTTTACGTACAAAGATTAAGAAAAAGTAAATTTGCATTAAGGATTTATTAAAAGAAGACTAATTTTCATTTATTTTCTGTGCAAATATATCTATGAAATTAATAATAATAATAATAATTTCTGTGATATTTCTATGAAATTTTATGTTTTATTTTTTTAATTTAAATTTTTTGTGAAAATGTAAGGATATAATTTTAAGTATATCATACTAATATTACTTCTTTTATTTTATAAACTGTTGTTAATTATAATTCTTACATTTAAAAATGTTTTTATCTTTATATATATAAATCTTCTGTGCGTGTGTATGTCGCTGAACTCCTCCTAAACGACTGGACCGATTTTAATGAAATTTTGTGTGTGCGTTCCAGTGGATTCGAGAATGGTTTAAATTCACATTTCGTCGAAATTGATTCAGTACTTTTTTAGTAATTAGGCAAAAACTCATAGTTAGTGATTTTTCGCTAATTAAAAGTGTTGAATAAGTTCGATGAATGGAGTGCGGACGGAATGTCCGAGCAGTCTAAGGCGCCATATTTAAGCTCAGCTTCTTGAAGAAAGAGATCGCGTATTCGAACCCCACTCCTGACAAACGTGTATGCTTTACAATAATATTTCCTGTGTTATAATTTTGATTAACCGACTTCAAAAAATAGTTAACTTTTAACTAAAACGAGAAAAAAAAACTTTTCTATCGAAAATTGAACCGACTTCAAAAAATACTGAAGAGTGAAAAATAATTTCCTTACATAATTGTAATAAGAAATTAAATTAAGAGCGTAGTGTTTATCGTGCGTATTACCATATTTACGTACATTTATTTCATTTTCTGGAGTCTGTGCCAAGAAGGACAACGTCTGTCGGTGACAGGACAACGTCTGTCGGGTCCGCTAGTTTCCTATAATATGCATAAAGTGTATAAAAAATTACTAAATTTAACGTCCTCTCAGTTATGCGCGGTTCTCACTTATGCGATATTGTCAATCAATTCCTTCAAACACAATTAAGTGAGAAGTGACTGTATTTTTGACTTCAGTGAAGTAGCACATTTTCAAGAATATTTTTACGGTACTCATCTTATTCAATTTAATTCCAGAATCGATGAAAAGTAGAGAATTTTTGCTTGTTGCGCATATTCCTGTCCGCACCATGACGGATTTCAGATTTTAACAATGTTGAACCATGTAAAATGTACCGTAGGAAGTTATTGACCAAATGCAATCATTTTGATGACATTTTAGTTGCTCTACCGAAAATACATTTACGTCAAAAACAGAATTTGTTCCCAGCTTGGAGATGCAGCTCGCTTCAGCAGCTGCCTGCATATTTCAAGCTATGCTCGTCTGTTTTCATCAGTGAGAAATTGCGCTTGTTTGAGATTATAAGAATGATGTTTTAGATCCTCTTTGGCCATAAATTGTACTGATTGTGGGCCAATCCCAGTCTGCTTCGCTATTTTTATTACCGATATTCGATGATTTCGGGATACCCGTTTTTTTTATCAAAATATCTGTTTTTGGAGGTGTTCACAGTTCTTTTCTTGCTTCTTCCTGGTCAGTCTCTTTCATGGCAAAACCCATTGAATCCTTTGATTTCTTTGGAAACGGTTCGATGAGGCATTTGAAGCAATCGAGCAATCTTACATATATGCTTTCCCTTTCCCAAATCGCATTCCGTTTTTTCGTTTTTTTTTTCTTTTTGTCATTATATGAAAAAATGTTAGCTGAAATAAAAATTAATAAGTAATATATATATATATATATATATATATATATATAAGAATTGAGTACGAACAAAATCATTAACCGTGACCTTGCTTATAGTCTTCGTTAGGTTTTTCTTTCTTTCTTTCTTTCTGGTCACTCTGTATTTTCAGTGGTTTTCCAAACCAAGTTAAATTTCTGAAACGGTTTATATTCTTCTGGCAGACACCCTTTTTATCATTAAGAACCCACTTCACTCATGGCAAGAAAGAAAAAAGGCTAAATAAAAATCTATGGATGTCATTATTTTCAGATTTCTCGCTTTGATTTTCTTATTTTATTTTATTTTGTTTATTATCATAGGGTAGTGAAGACGATCTATAACTGGATGAGTTTAGAATTTTTCGATTTTGGTTATAGTTTGATTAGAATTATTAGGTAGATATTGGGTAGTTTAATTTCAGAATTGGTTCAACCGGTTGCAAAAGTTAAAATAATTAAAAAAATATCTGAATCTAAAATCGAAAAGATAAAAAATAGTCTAGTTGTAAATCGAAAAAAAGAAAACATTTAAAAATATTGCGCTAATTGAAACCCTACTTTATTTGTATAAATTGCTTGCATAAAAGCATTGCTTGCATTGATACATTGCCATCTAAAAAAAGTAATTCCAAAAAAGCGTTTTCAATCTGAAAAGAACTGTAGTTTCTTTATATGATATGCATAAATAAACATACAAAGTGGTCTCTCTCAAAGGTTCCCATTGGTTAATTCCTAAGCCGTTGTGTGCTGAGATATAGTTATAATTCCAAAAAAGATTTAATTGAGTTAAAGAAATATTTAAAAAGCAATATAGGCTAATAAAAATGTTTCTAAAAAATACGAAATTTAAACTTTTATATGGTGCCTTCGGTCGTATAATATACGTTTAATAAAAATATCCTGTAACACTAAGAAAGACATAAAGTCCTAGTCTTCTACGACTAAATCTGGCCAAGTAATAGTTGTTTAAAGTTGAAGCATCGGTTTGCTGCGATATAGGGGTCAAATCACAAATATACAAGAAATATAAATGTTTCTCAGATATAAAAGAGATAACAATGTAATGTTAATAAAATTAACATTACAAAACAAAATTTTGAAAGTATTTTCACAGTTGCATATTAAAGAAAAATATACAAATTATACTAAAAAATATAAATTATGAAATTACAAAAATATCATTAAATATAATAATAAAAAGAAACAGTAGCAATTCTGAAGAAAATGATACGCAATTTAAAAGTCTATTATCTTATATAATTTAAAACTTAATTAATAAAAATTAAAACCGTCTTAAAATTTCATTTAGTTTACTCCCTTCGGCTGCTATGAAGAAACGTAAACGCAAAATATCACCTTTAAAAACTTTAAGGAACTCGAGTACGATCATTCGAAACATGGCCCAACTTACGTGTGTACAGATGCATAAAAAAAGTTTATTATTCTATGTAATTCAGAGTTTTATGATTCGATCAATTTTAATGTTAGATGAAAGGGACTGTACTTGCTTGTTTGTGCAATAGGAAAATTTACTAAATATTACTTCTAAGAAAGCACACAGTATTAAAATTTTAATTTCGTAACATTTTAAGAAATCTTTTTTTGATCAAAACGTCTTTTGAAATCTTTTTTTTTATCTCTATAAAAACACCTTTGTGATTTGAAAATACGTGTATGACTAACGGTGTATAAATTAGCTATTGAATACCGTGCATATCATGTAAAAGGTTGTTCCAAAAAAATCTCATTAACAGTAATTGTTAAAAAAAAAATGTGTCTTTTAGATTATTTATTTATCTGATTTCATTGTATGAAATGTCAGTTTCATAAAAATATACTGTTAATTTTGAAAAGTATCTAAAACCTATTGACGACGTATCATTCTTCTGTTATTTATGATTCAACATATTTTAATAATTATTATACCCTAATGATATTGAATGAGGTAAAATAAAAAGATGTGAGTCTTTCATTTAATCTTTCTTCTTAATAAGGTAGCTATCTGATGAAAACCAAAATTAATTCCAGATTTTTCAGTATAAAGTTTTTGCATAAACATTTGTAGTTGCTTGAAAATAAAGTAGATGTACCAGTAATAGATACCCTTAAGAAATTTGTTTTAAAATTATTTTTTATTAATAGTTATATTTATTATATTTCAGTTTTTTCAGTTATGTATTAATCTATCTACAATATTTAAACATTCTTATGATTTCATATCCCAAAATGAATCAAAATTTAATTTTAAATTACAAAAGTATGTCAAAACACCCACATGCCCCGTAATGGTCACCGCATAAAAAGTAATATATATGATTGTTTTTATGATTATATTTATATCCATAATTTACCGAAAACCTTCTAATGAAACAAAATAGTTGTTTTCAAATAAATTTTACACCACACAATTTAACATTAGGGTACCAATAATTAAGGATATATTTTTGATTATTATTCCCTGTTTGTTTTAATTTTTGTAATTATCCGACGATCGATATTTTAATTTCTTTACAAAAAAGTTTAAAATACTAAATATCAGACAATTACAGCAATTATTGAACCAGTGAGTGATTAAAAGGTAATAATTAAAAAAATGTTTTAGAATATTAGTGTATAAATTTCGTCTCACAATTTATAACAATCAATGTTCCAGTGACTACTTAGCACATCATTTAAAATAATTAATAATAAAAATAGGATTGAAATGATATTGTGAGTTGAATAATTTAAATATGAAATAAAATAATTTCAAAATAAAACTGTAAAACAGATGTCTGGGGCCACTGATCTGAAGATTTAATAGCTTCATGGTTATTACGATTTTCATAAATATTAATTTTTTTTGTTTTTTGTGTCAGAGGTGAATAATGAAACACACATTTAAGACAGAAAATAGACAGTTCATCGCTTCTTTAACTTTGACTGTTCCTTCAGATATGGAAGTTTTTAAAAACCACAAAAATAAGCTAAAAGAAGCTATTTATAAAAGTGTAGACGTTTTTTATATTTTGCTGAGTGTAATTTAAAAATTAAATTTTATTATTTACGTTTTCAGTTAAGTCAAAATATTTTATGTACTATAAACATTGCAAAAATTGCATTTTTAGCAATGTCTACATGTGGTGTCCATTACTAGAAAACGACTAATTAACATTCCCAATGATGAACATTTCCTCTTAAAACCTTAAGAATAAATGAAATTTTGTAAATGGCCAATAATACATCAAATTCAATGTTTTCTATTGCTACTCAAAGAAAAACATTCAAATTTTGCAAGAAAATAAATAATATATAAATTATTAAACTCTTAGCACCTTCATCAAGATTTTCAGAGAAAAAACAGCGAAACCTTGAAAAATTATTTTTTGTTTCCGAATTTGTTTGATTAAAAATATCAATAATAACCCAAATTTATAAAACATAGAAAGAGTAATTATAAAAAAATAATTAAAGCTAAATATTTTTTACTTAATATTTTAGGGAACAAAAACTTCAAAGGATGTCCATTAATGGCAAATCTGCCCTATTTTGTGCACAACTGGTTCACAACTGAGGATTGTTTCTTAGAATTGCATAAAACCCCAATAAACATTTCAATGGAAGCATTTTAGCGTATTCAAATTCAAATTATATTTCATCGGAAATCTATGTTACATTTTCGTATATGCAGTGATCGATTATTAAGAACTGTATTTATACAAAACTACCTGGAATGTAATCATTACTGATTTTCAATATTTGAAAGATATCCATTGCATAAATATTAAATGAATTAAGTTCAATATCACGACGATGCTCATGAATTTTGATTAGATACATTGCGTTATTTTATGTTGCATTAAGTTAATACATGATACTGAATATTTAATCTTTCAAAATATATATTCGGAGTAAACATAGAAAACGAAACATTTCTCCTAGTAATCATAAAAAAATCTTATGATAAAGTTTTATTTATACAGCATTATGAATGTTTATTTAATCTATTAACAAAGTAAATGAATGATTAAATTATTATTTCGAATGTTAAATATTCAGTACAAATTTTTTGAGTATAATATTTGTAGCTTTCATTAATATTTTATACTATTGAATAGTATCATATTTGCCGCATGATATGCTAATTCAACCTCTGTGAAAAAAAGATGGATTTTTAAATTAAAAAAAAGCATTACAAGTTAGTGTTTTAATTAACTTTTATGCATATTTGAAATTTTAATATTGCTACTCATTTTAAAAATATTAATTTGACGGTAATCTGTAACATGTAAATTTTATTGAATTTTACTAAAAAGATAATTTAGTATTGTGCTTTTAAACTAAGAAAATATTATGTTTAATATAATAAAGATGCCCAAATTATCTTGTATATAATTGATATTTAGACTGAGATAAATGAAAATTACATCTATCAATGGCGTAAATATTAAACTGCACTTGACAACTAGATCCTAAATACTATGATTTTTGAAATCGAATATGAAATAAATTTTCCCTGTAGAAAATTTCATTTCTATTTACACAAGAATGATGTTTAGCTCCTACTTGAGTTAGAATACATTCTTTCCAAGAATATTTTATTATCTCTTTAAGCATCCCAACAGTATTTTTCTGTCACGTAATACCTGATTTCAAGTACAGATTTAAAACAAAAATGATATTAATGTTATTTTTTCTCAGTACAGAAGATAAATAAAATGCCTAAAATAATCATAAACATATTCACACAAAAATACATTTAACACCTTTCTTTTTATGAAGCATTAAATATAAATGAAAAACTTTACAGGTTGCTTAAAGAGCTAAACCTAAAATTTATCATTATGTATTTCTGCTAATTCAGTTATATGCTTTGTATCATATTTATTTTGAGAGATTTGTCTTTTTTTAAAGTGTACCTATGCATCTTCAACAGTAAATTCAGGGCACAAATGTAATGATAAGAAAAATTCTAAACTTTCGACCGATTAGTAATTCATCTTGTGAATCCATATACTTTTCTTCTTTATATTCTGTGTGCCAATAGTATAACAAATTGATTTTTTACTTTTTCTTCATTTTTGAAAAGGTAAATCCTTACTCTCTGCATAATTTTCTCAATTTCCCCATTTGCTGTTGGAAGTGAGATAATGCATTTTGGTAACTAATATCCACTTCCTTGGAGATATTTGAAATAAGGAATGTTTTTAATTATGTATATTTAGGTCTTAATACAAGAGAAAAAATCTTTAAACAAGATTCACTTGAAATTGTAAATACTATATTGAATTATCAAAAAACGTGAAAGTGTTAATAAGACAAATGAGCATTGATTTAGCATTATATAGGTGCGAATTATTGAACAGCAATAATAAATAACGAGCTATTCAATGAGACGTAGAAACATCTAAAACGGAAAACGTTTTTATTATGAAATTTGTAGATAATTTAATGTTCTTTATTTTGCAATTATGTATGGCATACATAAAGTTTATTAGACTTGAGGTATAGTCAAAAAACTGAAAAAGTCTAAAATTTCGTGATGTTTTGGCTTCACAAAGTTCAGCATCGAGACATTTTGTTCCTGTTATTAGCAACCCTATAAACAGTTTAAAAACATAAAATCTTCTATCACAATTTTGCCATTTATCGGCAGCATTTTCTGACAATTTGAATGGACTAAATGGTATGCGGAAGACGTCCATTTTTATAATGTGCAAACGTAGAACGACAACTAGAAAATAAAAAAAGCAACTTTGGTGCGACCTTTTTGGGATATTTGACCTGATATTGATTACAAATGTGTAATAACAAAATCTTTCTATAATGAATTCTTATCTTAAACGATAAGATCTATAGGAAAAATTCAACAAATGACATTGGGCGAGACATAATCTTGATTAAAATGAACTCTTTTCCTATCGCTAAAGATTTCGATAATGTCCCTTTATATATCTTTTGCACCATTATTAAAGAAAATTATTATAATTTTTTTTGAAAATGTTTTCAATGTATATGTAAAAGATTTTTCTTTTTAAAAAGTGGTGCGAATGTTAAAAAGTTCTGAATTTTCTATGCTATAATACTGAATTCAAAATTAAAATTTTCATTTAAATTTCATTAAATTTCATTTTAATTTTCATTGAATTTCATAATTTGCAAATCAGCGAGTTATACTTTGTTATTATGTAATATTTTAAGATATTTCACATCCCAAAACTTCTCATCGGGAGTAACCCGAATAATTTTAAATAGAGTTAACTTGAATTCAATTAGAAATCGGTAATAATCTAAAAAAATTACATTTTCTTATAAAATTCTGTATTTAATATTTTAAGTTTTTCGCACAATGAAATAACTCGGATGTATGCAAAAACATTTTAAGACATATGTAAATTGTAAATAATAATAAGTTTCCTGCTTAAAATATTTTTCTTATGAAAAACATAAAATATTTCCATCGAAACTGGGCACTGCTAATAATAAAAAACCTTTCGTTAACTCTTGATAAGATTTACTAAATGTATTTAGAAATTAAGTAAAATAATAAACCTTAAAGCAGGTATTACTGAGATTTTTAATTATCCCAAAAAAAATAAAATTGAAAAACTAATTGAATGTTGTAATACATTTTTAATCATTGCTGTATTTATAGTTAATTGATCTCTAAAATGTGTTACACAAACAATAGAAAACAGTTAAAAATCATATTATATACATATATATGTGGGATATACTCTCGCATGCGTGGGCTACACTCCCTTTCTGTTGCACCTGCATCGGACTCTCCGAAACGCCGGCACGAGATTAATTAAGAAACGCGAAGCTTCCAAGCTGTGTGGCGAAGAGTGAAAGAATGAAGAAGACGTAAATAGAATGTTTTGCGACAACGATGAACGACGTTAATTAAAAACTAAGACTGACATTTCGAAGAGTAAAAATGACGATAGATTTTACGACGAATTATGTGATTTTTAAAGTAGTATTTTGAAAAGTGACGACGATTTAATCTGTTTATTTTTTGTTTGTGTGTTTTTGTCCTGTTCGTCTGATAATAAATGTATGTGACTGTCAGAGAATAGTTTTTATTTACAGTAAGGACTCGTCCATCCTATAAAGTGGTGCCAGAAGTGCCGACTTACCATTTTTGCTCATTATTATGAACTAGATATTTTTTCTTCAGATTCAAGCCGGATATCATTTTACGGGTGAGTTAATTATTCCATATTTCACATTTACTATGAAGCTAGTCGACATCAAAGAACTGGAAGTTGCATTTAAAAATGAACGTACTAATAAAATTAAACTACTTCATAAATTATTGTTCGACATTGATGGTGATAGATCAAACCGGAAAAGAATTCGTGACTTCACTGGTTTCGATTTCGAAACGACCAGCACTGAATTCAAAAATAAAGTTACGAAAGTTCAAGCAGATTTTTCTTTAAACGATTTAATCACAATTTGTAATTTACTCTGTATCTCAAATGACGGTTCTTTAACTGAACTTGCAACCAGATTAGTCACATATCTTTCAGACTTGAATTCACTCCAAGCTAACATTATCCAAAACGAAAGTGATACCGATTCGGAACCTGAAATATCTTCACATAATACTACATTGAATAAGGACACTGCAAGTAATACTGAATCATCAAATTTTGATAAAAACAAGCAATTTCCAGTTCAAAGTTTTTTGCCATCTACTATTAATTTTAATGATGTTGAAAGTGTTATACTGCCTTTTGATGGTAGTTCTTTTCAAGATATAAATATTTGGTTAAGTAATTTTGACGATGTCGCTAGCATGCTCAATTTATCAGAATTTCATAAATTTGTTTTTGCTAAACGATCCTTACGAGGAAAAGCCCAGCTGTTAGTACAAACAGAATTTCACATTAACTCGTATGAAAAACTTAAACAACTCTTAATTTCTGAATTTGGCATTACTTATAATTCTGCTGAATTACATGATATGTTAAATAAACGAAAATTACAAGAAAATGAATCTCTTGAAGAATATTTTCTCGTAATGAAACAATTATGTTCGCGCGGTAATATCGAAGATTCAGCACTGATGCAGTATATTATTAACGGTATACCCGACCCTGTTTTTAGAAAATCAATATTATATGGCTGCCAATCTATAGTAGAATTTAAACAAAAGCTCAAAATTTATGATAAAATTCGGCATGACTATGAGAACACTAAATTTCGTAAATCTAAACCAGAAATGCCATTAAAAGAGAAATCTTTTCGTCCAAAACCTGATCTTCTCTGCTTTAATTGTGGTTTAGCCAACCATAAAAGTAGCCAATGTAGGCATAAAGGCAAAGGCCCTCGCTGCTTTAATTGTTCGAATTTTGGCCATAAGTCGGCTCAATGTGATCAACCAAGGAAATCTAGAAATAAGCCTGAACCATCCAATATTTCCACCATTACGTCGAATACCTTTATGACCAAACAAGTAATTATTTCGTCAGTAAATGTTCTTTCTTTGATCGATACGGGAAGTGAAAGAAGTCTGTTAAAAGAAAGTATTTATCGCAAACTCCCAACGGTTTCGAACCTCGAACATTCAACAATCACATTAACTGGATTAGGAAATACTATGATCAAACCCCTGGGTTTTTTCTCTACGGATATTACTATAGATGATTTTAATTACACCACTAATGTTTATGTAGTACCAGATTATTCCATATCTTTTGATTTTATTATTGGTACAGATGTTATACAGCAAAGTATTTTAACAGTTTCTCAAAATAATATTTCGATGCAAAAAATCAAGCAAAATGAAAATATGTCAAATAATTTTCTGATTAATGTTGCTCAAGTATTAGACGATAGTAATCTTGATTTATCTCATATTACCGATAAAACTATACGTTCAAAAATTACGGAACTTATTCAAAATTATTCCCCCCGAAAAGTAAAGACTACCGATGTAAAATTATCAATTCATCTGAAAGACGAAATACCTGTTACATGTCCTCCCAGACGCCTAGCTCCTATAGAGAAAGAATTTGTCGAAAAACAAATTTCTGAATGCCTTGAAAAGGGAATTATCCGAAAAAGCACCAGTAATTTTTCATCACCTATTGTCCTCGTAAAAAAGAAAGATGGTTCATATAGATTGTGTGTTGACTATAGAAAGCTAAATGCTAAAACACATAAACAACGTTTTCCTCTCCCAGTAATCGATGACATTATTGATCAGTTGCACTCTGCAAAAGTATTTACAACTCTTGATCTTAAAAATGCATTTTTTCATGTCGAAGTAGAAGAAAATAGCCGAAAATACACTTCTTTTGTAACACATTCTGGTCAATTTGAATTTCTATACATGAATTATGGCCTTAGCGATGCTCCTTTAGTTTTTCAGAGATATATCTATAATGTTTTTCGCGATCTCATTAATGAAAAAGTACTTATCGTGTACATGGATGATTTTATAATACCGTCTGAAGACGAAGCCGAAGGACTCCAGAAATTACAACGCGTTCTTACAACTGCATCAGAATATGGTTTGGAACTGAATCTAAAAAAATGCCACTTTTTACAGCGAGAAATTGATTTTCTGGGTTACCACATTAAAAATGGTCAACTACATCCATCTCCCTCCAAAACTAAAGCTGTTCTAAATTTTCCGGAACCTAAAAGTGTAAAAGATGTACATTCATTTGTCGGATTAACCTCATATTTAATTGAATATCTCAACACTTTATTTGAAAAATTGAATGATTTTTCGTTCTATCGTTTTATCTTATCGTATCAACTTTGATACTTTTCATGTTATAATATCGATAGTTTCTCTTATAATCAACCGATACCATACATAGGAATAAAAATTATTTTGAATTCATCGACATATAATTTAAATGAAATTTGACACAGAATATAGTTCGATGAAAGCAAAATAATTTTAAGCGCAGTAAAGAAAACAGTGACAATGAAACTAATATCTTCTTTATTGTACATAAGGTTGCCAAATTATTCAATATTCTGTGAGAAAAAATTTATCCCTGAAATTTATATCTTTAAAGTTAATAAATATCTCTGTAAAGTAAATTTCTATAAAAGGCGAATAACATTAACAAAAAACATCAATTATCTGTATAATAAATAATACCCAGAGTCATAATAGATAATTATTATATTGCCGTTATAAAAACTGATCCCTGAATCAACAATGAATTTTTCAAAGTACCCTGCATTTTTCCTGGTAACTTTTGACACATTTTTAAAGACTGAGATTGATGATCACTGCTCCAGTGTAGTAAGGAAAATGAATCATGGATCCCTGGAGCGTTTTTATTTTCTCTAAGAAACTTTGCGGATTTTTCTCATTTAAAAATCACTGGAACTATCACAAAACTTAGAAATACCTGATAAAGAAAACAACATTTTATATTAATATTCATGAAAAGAACATTTATATAAGAAATGTCTGTCTTTTCTTGTACATATAAGCAAAGAAATATATTACAGTTTCGAGAATTTAAAAGAAATACTTTTCTAAAGCAAAATTCATTAAAAATCAATAAATTTTCCTAGGTGATTTCGAGAAATTTTTTTGTTGTATAAGCATGGTTATATAGCTATATAAATTCAGTTGTTAATTTTTCTATTTATAATTCAAACATTTTGCAATAATTACGTAATTTTTAAAGTTATTTTTTGTATACGAAATTTATATATTATTGAAAATATTTAACTTTTATGTAATACTAATTCTCTGAAATAAATATTTATACTTACTTCATGTTATCGAATATTTATTTAACTCTGGCACAAAATGTTAAATAAAAGCTATCTATATTATAAAGGCCAAACGTACTGTGCGTAACACATACGTCATTTTGAGAATAGCAACAATTTCGCATTCAATTCAGTTTTGCAATTTTCGCTACTGCAAATTTTACTCTTCTAAGCATCGCGCATTTTTTAATTTTTACACCATCGTGTAGAGAAAAATGTGTACTTTTAAATGCAATTAGTTTGAAAGCTGTATCGCTATTTATTCTTGACATATTATTTTTTTTAATTATTTTTAGTACGAACTTTGTAATTGTGGCAACAGAAACACGCCATCTTCCCTTAAAATTGTTAAAAATTGAAACGTGCGCATGTAAATTTTGAGAAGATGAAAAAATATGATGAGTTTAGATTCCACGTGAAATTCTAAGATTGTGTCAATTTGATTTTTTTTCCCATACGCATTTGTAACAAACATAAAAGCCTTGATTAATAACTTCATCGTAATAACAGATTTTTACTATGCTGAACTGATGGTGATATATGCTGCTGATGCCATGATTTATGCTGCTGAGCTGACTAAATAACTCACCTTATTTTGTTTTATTATTATATTTTTACATATGCGATTAAAGTTTAATTTTAATAATTAAATGAGTTTTTAAGAAATAATACTTTTTTCTTAATTTTAGCTTTAAATAATATTTGTTTGAGAGTTAAAGTGACTATTGTAAGATGCATTTTTTATTGTAGCTAATTTTGTAGGTTTATTAAAAATCAATGGAACAGTTCTTTCTTAAACATTTCCTTTCGTCGAAATTCGACGGTTTCCTCCTTCTAATAATAATAATGAAAAATCTAAACTTACTACTTGTTTTAGATAACAAGTCTATAGCGTCCCATTATATAATAAAATGGTACTTACGTATTATCGCCATCGCAAATACAGATTTTGAGGTTTTTAAGTATCGTCAATCTACACCTAAAATTTTTGCGACAATTCACAATTATTTAATTAAAATCAAAACGCTTTCAAAATTCAAAACACTTTGTTTAAAAACAAAGTAGTCAATCTGATTTCTAAGGAAAATGGGCCGATATAGAGTTTAACATAGATTCAAAGTAAAATTGCATCTTGTTCTCTTTATTGCAAACTACAAATACGCATTTTCGTAGTACTAAAAAATGGCGTCAAAAATCAGAAAACAATAAGGCAACAAGGCACCCAAAAGATAATTGCGTGCGAATAACAAAATTGCTCTTCATTGGCACATTAGCCCAACTTCTACTGCGGTGGCGTTAATACGTAAGTACCAATAAAATTTCTCATGTTTCTTAAACTGATGTCATGTTTAGGAAAATTGATACTTTTTAAGTTGTAACGAATATCCTTCAACAGTGACTTCTTCATCCAACTATTCAATATACAATATACTAAAACTCCTGATCTCATACCCTTCATGATAAATCGGGGCATGCTTACTTTTCTTTAAATTTGCATCATTGTATTAAGATTTTGCTGGCTGTACACAAATGTAAGAATATCCACAGCTTAGTCTAAAAAAATTTATTTTACTTTGCACTTTTTAAATATAAATCATAATTAGAAATCTTTTCTAGAAAAGCTGGTAGTTTCAAAATTATAATCTTATAAAAATTTTCTTTTAAAAAAAACTTCCTAGCAATTTAAATAATTAAAAATAATATTGTTGGGTCATTCTATACAAAATGAGCAAATCAGGTATGGCTGTCATGTCACAGATTTTATTGAAAATTATCTTATAAGTAAATCACAATCATTTACGAGGGAACGCAAAGTATTAGGTTTCAGACTTGTTTATTTCATTAAAAAATTTACATTAAAGTTGATACGAAATCGAGGTTTTGTGTACATGTCGAAATTTTAAGTTTGATTATTAGCCTTAGGAATGGAAAGACTGTATTAAAAATTATTTACACTTAAGAATGAAGCATAATTAACAGATTAGTGTAATTTAATATCTGTGTTTTTATTCTGTAATTTAAAAATAAATAAATAATAAAAAATATGGAAAAAATGAAATATTTCAGTTTTTTTTTTTTTTTTTTTTTTTTTTTTTTTTTTTTTTTAAGAAGGACATTTATTACACCTTCAAAATTTTTTGACGTTATAGCTAATGGAATATATTTAATACATCTAAAGTTTAATCCTTGTCTTTTTTAATCCTTAATGAGAAAAAAGGATAAACAGTGAAAACTGCTGATTAAAAATTCAAAGTTTTTATCATTTGTTTGGCTTTCAATAAAAGCTTTCAAAAGCTTTAAACTCTTCGGTATTATAGATAAAAGTGTATATTTTAAATATACGAAGCTTTTATTCTTGTTTTCAATTTATTTTTGCCTCAAGAATATTTTAAATATGAGTAAAAAAAGACATTCCCCGTAAGACATGGTGACGTCACCGTGACGTCGTTGTGAAGTCACATTGTGACTTTGTGACCGTCGATGTGAAGTCACAGTGAATAAATGTGAAGTCGTTATGGCCGTTTTAGAGCTCGTTTGTGACGTCACATTGTGACCATTTTGTGAAGTCACGGTGTGACCAAAATGTGAAAAATGTGTCATTTGTGACAAAATTGTTATTAAAACTGCGACTATTTTGTGACGATAGTGACAAGGTTGTGAAGACAGTTTGCGATTATTTTTTGATTTGTGACAAATTTGTCACTAACTTTATGACGGTGGCAGCATTGTCAATGTTGTGAAGTCACACTGGGACACAATTATACAGTTATGAACATTGTTATGTAGTGTAAAATTACTTACATCTATAATTTTATTATACTTTGGCGATACATGTCAATTAAAACTTGGGAGCTATGATAAAAAGAATGTACCAAAAGAAAGTTGCTGAATCAAAATGTAATGCCATGCAGACTTTAATCTTTGATACTTTTTTCTATTTTAATAAATGAGAATATTTAAGACAATTTAATATTCGATCTATCACAATTATTTCAAATTTAACAATTTGTTTTTCTAATAAGCATTAAAATTATCAAATAAACACTTCCTTTAAGGTGCAAAACTAGTCACAGAAAAAGACCCGGATGATAATAAAAAGTTTATGGGAGCGTTCTTTTCAAATTTGAATATTTTTTTTTTTTTTTTTTTTTTTTTTTGTATAGGATAGCTGAGGACTATCTACAAACGGCCTCGTTTTTACCTTTTCAGTTTTGCTTATATATTTTTTATACTTTGATAGTTTCAATATCAGAGCCGGTATAAACCGGTTTTGAAATTTAAAAATATATATATATATATATTTTTTTAATCTAAAACCAAAATTGAAAAAATAAAAACTAGGCCGGTTGTGGATCGTTCTCAGCTATCCTATATAAAAAAAATCATGTAAAAATATTAAAATTTGAGCGAGATATTTGAAAAGACCGCTCCTACAGACTTTACATAAACATCCGTGTCTTTTTCTGTGACTAGGGCTGCACCTTAAAGGAAGTGTTTCTTAGATAATTTTAATGCTTATTAGAAAAACAAATTGCTAAGTTTGAAATAATTGTTATAGATCGAATATTCAATTGTCTTAAATATTCTCATTTATTGCAATATATATATATATATGTATATATATATATATATATATATATATATATATATATGTACAGTAGGGTGGAGCGAAAAAAAATTTTTTTTGAAAATCAAAAACGGGTAGGTGCCAAAAGTTGCCTTTATACTAGTACATCAACTGCGTGAAATTTTACCGCTGAAAAAAAATGGCTTGAGTCTGCGCTTTTGCTCCAAAAATCGAAATTTTGGGTAAAATTTGTCATTTTTTGACATTTTTTCAAAAAAATAAAAAAATTTCTACAGAGCTGGTTAGTATTTAAAAGTGTTGCTTAGACCTTTATATTTATCTGCTTAACATATTTAAACTATAAAACAATATGTTTATTCCCTATAGCTGGAGCATAACAGACAACTTTTAGTAAGAAAACAGCATTACCACTCTATTGGGTCATATAACGAATTGTTGTTTTTAATACAGTTCTTGTTTTCAAAACTACCTTGAACATGCGTCGTGGAGGTGGCTATATTTCCTATACCATCCGGCTCAACTATTCGATCATCTTAGTACAGTGTTTTATTTATACATTGATTTGTGATTTTCTTTATAAAAATTTGGCATGTTTTCGATGCTTCCACCTTGTTCATCAGTTCTTTGCATCCACATGCTGCTGTAACTATCTTCATGTATATTTTTACAGTTTATACAAAAAAAATGACAAGCAGAGTAATGCATGGGAATATTATTAAAGGGATCTATTCGGCCATCTATTATATTTATCAAACTTACATTCAGTTGATGAATAATGATTGGAAGTTCTGTTACCACAACATTTTTTCAGTCAATTGTATTTTTTTACGTAACGATTTGCTTCAAAGATGATTTCAGATATTTCAACTAGAAGTATGCCATCATTTATTCTACTTTTGCATTTTTTATATTTTGAGAAGCGAGCTGTTTGATGTGATGTTATCGTCAGCGAGAATTGCAATGAAAATTTGTTCTTCATGTGTAAAGCGACCGCTGTTGTAAATAACTTTTTTTTGCATTAGTTTTATGCCGTTTTCTAAGTGTTTTCGTATCCAGTTAATTTCCTATTAACTTTTAGATCCCCTTTTTATGAGTGGACAACATTTGATGGTGAAATGTCCTGGGCATAAACTTATAATGCATTGTGCTTTATGAGGGAATGGACGGATATCGACTATAAGTGCTCATTTAAAATTAGGAGAATTTTATTTGACACTGTGAACCATTTTGCATGGGGTAAGCTTAGAATTGTCTATATGATATTGAATCATTCGCTACTTCAACTCCAGTGAATTTCCTCTGCGTCAATTATTAGAGAAGTCGATATAAAACGTTCTAAGCTACATGGATTCACTGGATCAATAAGGAAAATCTTTGTCTACGTAACATTCACTTCCTATTGCAATTTTTTTTATAAAATAGAGAAATTATTTTCTCAAATTGAGAAAAAGATACTCAGAACAGACTAGAAATTTCTGTCGGAGATCGCAAAGCTAATTCATAAGGAAAGCTATTTCTCAAAGAATGGGGAATAGAAATTTAGAAAACATCTCACAGAAAAGACAGCTCATAAAGTTAATAAAACTTTCCGCTTTATATAAGCACAGATTGGCAATCAGCGTCTATATGTTCACTCACCAAATCTATAATCCAAGTTTATACCAAATGTACTACACACCTAAATAATAGATCTAAAATCTTATTAGAAATTACCAGACTACGGAACAACACAGGAAACGACATAAAGCATACTAAAACTTCTTTAGAAATATTGTTGTTTTACACGCAAATTTTGTTTGCAATTCTCTGTGACGATCGTCATAATATTAAACAGCTAACTTCTCAGCATATATTCAATGTAATAGATTCAATAAATGATGGCATACTAGAAACAGAATTCATACAATCAATTTTTAGGCAAATCATTGCATATAAAATGTAATTGATTGAAAGAATGCTGTGATAACAGAACTTCCAATCATAATGTACTAATTGCATGAAATTTTAATGAAGATAATAGACTGCTGACTAGTTTCAATTAAGAACATACCCAATACATTACTCAGCTTCTCTTCTGTTATACATGGTATAAAAATATACGTGCAGCAGGTCACACCAGCATGATTCAAATCATTAAAAGTCTATGAATACAAAGGAGAGATAAATTACTTTGATATGTAGAAAACTTATACTCGTCTTCGGGGGAAAAATAACCATTTAGTACATAAATAAAACACTGGGCCTAGATGATTGGGTGGTTGAGACGGGTGGGATAATGCAACCACCTCTATGAGTTATATACACAGTAGTTCTGAAAGCAGCTAGGTAAGAAATTCATTCAAAAGACCATTTCGTTGTATGCTCCAATAGAGAGATTAACGCTGATTTTTCACAAAAAGTTGTCAGAATTGCTCCAATTATACAGACTACAGATATTGTTTTATAGTTTAAATATGTTAAGCAGATAAATATAAAGGTCTAAGCAACACTTTTAAATACTAACCAGCTCTGTAGGAATTTTTTAATTTTTTTGAAAACATGTCAAAAAATGACAAATTTTACCCAAAATTTCAATTTTTGGAGCAAAAGCGCAGACTCAAGCCATTTTTTTTCAGCGGTAAAATTTCACGCAGTTGATGTACTAGTATAAAGGCAACTTTTGGCACCTACCCGTTTTTGATTTTCAAAAAAAAATTTTTTTTCGCTCCACCCTAATGTACAGGGGTGCAAAAATCTGGGCACCAGCAGCCAGTCTCTCACCACTAAAATTATTTCATTTCTTTTTATCTAATATTTCGTGTTAAATTCTAGTAAGATTGCTATTAAATTTTGAGCGAAGAAGACTTTGAAAGTTTTGTGGTGGGAGATTAGCCACTGGCGCCTAGATTTTTGGCACCCCTGTATATATATATATATATATATATATATATATATATATATATATATGTGTGTGTGTGTGTGTGTGTGTGTGTCTAACAAAGATTAAAGTCTGTATGGCATTAAATTTTGATTCAGTAACTTTCTTTTGGTACATTCTTTTTATAGCTGCTCCCAAGTTTTAATTGAGATGTATCGCCAAAGTATAATAAAATTATAGATGTAAGTGATTTTACACGACATAATAATGTTCATAACTGTATAATTGTGTCCCAGTGTGACTTCACAACATTGACAACTCTGCCACCGTCACAAAGTTAGTGACAAATTTGTCACAAATCAAAAAATAATCGCAAACTATCTTCAAATACTATCTTCTATAAATATTAAAACATGCAAAGAGGAATTATGAAAAAAAATTAAAGCTAAATATTTATTAGTATATTAATGAACAAAAAATATTAAGGGGCTATCCATTACTGGAAGGCTGTCCATCACAAACACATCTACCTAATAGAAATTACAACGATAAAATAGAACAACAAATACGTTAATTGTAATTATTAATATTTTATTTATAATATTAGAGAGTAATTATAATTAAGAGACCCATTATAACACTAAAACGCCTGGAAGGAGTCGATTCGACTCTGACCATGCGTTTAAATTTCAATTCGAGCCAGAAATTTTTTCCAGAAATAAGTTAAATTCAAACCACGAGGATTTACTTTAAATAAATCAATTAAATAATGTTGAATAAAAATTCTGGTTAGAAATATTATTAGGATGAGCGAAGCGAATCCTCTACTAGGCCACTCAAATGACACTTTGTCGTATACTTTACAAAAAAACTATACAGTATTTTGATTTGAAATTAAACACAAATATAAATTATGATCAATAGATTTGCAGAATATTATTTTTTTTACAGAAATACTTTTAAAAAAAATATTATTTTAATTAATTTATTTTACATGTTTTTCCATTACGAACGCATTCTTTCAAATAAAAAGTAAAACACGTACGTTTTCAGAAAAAAACTTAAATCATGGGGTCAGTAATTATAGCTAGAATCATCATTAAATAAATAAAATATATTTTCATTATTCTGACAAAATATCTCAAAAACTGCTTTCAGATTTTCAAACTATGCTCATTCCTTTTAATTATGTATAGTTTCATGATTTCTTTTATTAAATTTATAAAATACATTTTTTAGAAAAATTATAGCATATTTTTAATGAATTAAAATTTGTGAAAATTCTCTTATTAACATTCAATTATAAAAGTATTTTTCAGTGTTAGGAATTCAAATACACAATTTATTCTTATTTTGTGAAATCATTTAAGCAGACGATGTTTATGAATTTTAAAAGAATTACATTATATTTTTGTGAAGTGGCAATAAAAGAATTGTAAACAAATAAAATTAATATTTTGTATAATTCTACTTCGAAAATATTTTTATTTATACCAGTCTTATATCATAAATAAACAATCTGAGGAAATTCTTAGTTATTTGGTTAAAGTACATTTTAAAATTAAAATGCGCCGAAACATAAAATTACATTTTTGCTTAATAAAGATGCAAAAGTAATTTTTAAAATGTATTATTACTTTCAAATATTTATCTTATAGCATAATACTTCGCGAATCCAAACAAAGCATGGCTTTTGCTAGTTATCAAACTTGAGTAAAATTTCCGGGCGTTCTAGTGTTAATCACGATGTATACTAATACTACATATAATGGATATTGTGAAATTTTCCTCTGTAAAATCATTCAGGAAAGGAAATAATAAAAGTGTCTAGAATGAAAAATAAATAATAAAATACAGTTATTAATTTCTAGCTTCATACCGTTTAAGTATTTGCATTATTTGTTTTAAATACAATCATATTTAAATTCTTATTGATTGCGTAACTTCCAAATTTTCATTCAGACTTCTAGTTCTTTCTGAAAACATTCCAATAAGAATATTTACAACTGAAACGTTTTCACCCACTATCCATTTAGAAATTTTATAACATTTCACAGTTTGAAAAATACATTAAACAATCATTATTTTTTTAATATGAAACATCTACGATTTCTTTTAATTGTTCTTCTCGTTCTCTTATAAATTCCTCTTCTGAACATATGCAATTTTTTAAATAAATTTATGTAATGTTTCAGAAGATTACTTAATACAAAAATTTAAAAAAGATATTTGCAAATAGTTTTATTCTATTTAAAGCTTCTTTATTAAAAAATATAAGATTTTATGTTTATGGAAACATATTATTTTAACCAGATATTTTAAATAAGGAAACAACGCAGATTAAAGTGCAATTAAAATCACTACCTTTAACAACCTAATCCAAATTATTAATAATCAAGTGTTCTATGTCTACAAAATAAATAACGAATGTATTAAACTTTATAAAGTTAATGGAGAATTGATGTTTTATAGCATGTTTTTGAGTAGCTAATTAAAATCGTTCTAAGAACAATAATAATTAAAAAGCAACCATGAAAAATATTTTTCCTTACCTTTTTTTCCATCGAAGTCATTCGTTCTTTTTGTCGCACAAACTAAATCCGATAATAATTAAAGTGGCAAAGACCAAATCATTTTCACAGTCAAACCCCCATTAATTTTCTCGGACTTATATTTTGCCCTTTGGAAGAGCTGTAGTAGACTTTTTTGTTTAAATTGTTAAATCCGTATCAATACGAAAAATCCACAATTACCATAAATTCCAGCCAACTAACTTCTTGCGTCTATCATCAATTTAAAATATTTCTGTTTACGTTTATTTATTCTTTCGACGGAGTAAGAAACCACGGAGTAAGTTTCATACTCCGTGACCCTTTCGTTTGCAGACGATTTTAAATTTCCACGCACATGGCCGTTTTGTTTTTTCTTTTTCTATACAATATTTTAGGAGCTTAAATATGCAATAATTTTATGAGTGTGTCTTTGATTAAATTTTTTTATTCAAAGAATTTTTTAATGTATTTTTACCTTTTATTTTTATTAGTTTCAAAACAATTCAAGTTAAAATAAATTGTAAAACCGTTTTTTGTAAATAATAATATTCATAGGTAATTAGAATACATTAGGGACTAGAATTCATTAGAATTCATGCTATTAGGGACGTTATTTGCAGTAACATTACAGTGACGTCACAAAAACTTTTTCAATTGACAGAAAAACACTTTTTCCATTAAATAACATCTTTTGAAGAATTTTTGTATTTTTTTTTAATTATCTAAGAAGGTCACATTTCAGTCACAATGTGACTTCACTGTGTGGTGGCCTTTTGGTACAGTGATGTCACAAAAACTTTTTCAATTTACAGAAAAATATTTTTTCTATCAAATAATATCTTTTGAAGAATTTTTGTAATTTTCTAAGAAGGTCACATTTCAGTCACAATGTGACGTCACTGAGGGGTGGCATTTCGGTCACAGGTGTGACGTCACATTTCAGTCACAATGTGACGTCACTGAGGGGTGACATTTTGGTCACAGATGTGACGTGACCACAGTGACTCACAGTGACGTCACAGTGACGTCACTGTGACCATGCATGCTATGTGGGTCTTCAATAAGTAGGGGAGACTGGGGTACAATGGTCCACTTTTGTAAATTTTGACTGTTTACTCTTAAAGTATTGATTTTTTTTTCTTTTGATCAAGTACATGCATGTTACCTATACATTAAAGCTTATATTGCATCAATTCAAAAATAATAATTATGCATACTTTTTTAAAAATATCTTTTTAAATAGCAAGTGACAAAGTGGACCATTGTACCCCAATGCCGGGGTACAATGGTCCACAGCATGGGGCTCCATGGACCACTTGTAATTTGAATAAAAATATATCAGTGTAGTTAATTTTTTAACAATAAGAAAGATAAACTATATCATAATTTGTTTATTCACAATTTATTACTCATTTTTATTTGTTTATTCACATTTTATTATTCATTTTTGTTTGTTTATTCACTCTTTTAGCTCTAACTAAAGTAAATTTTTTTCTTCATTTTTTTTTATCATTAAGTCATTATACCGGTCGCAGATTGAACAATTAGGTTTATTATCATCCACAATACATTTTACAGCCTGTTCCATAACTTCATGAGGCACAGAACCTCTATTGGTTTTCCTAGGCTTCTTTCTTGGCATTGCTAAAAGAAATATGAAAAATAATATATATCTTTTTTGTACATTGATGCCACTTAAAGTTAAATATAAACTTATATAATAAGAAATATATATATGTAAATATATGACTAAGGAAAAAATATAATAAATTTTTCCTGTCTACTTTACATCATCTGTATTTTTTTAATGAATTTTACCTTATTTAATTATTATATCCAGATACAAACTAATAGGTAGATATAATTTTTGTTTTTCTCATTCTATTATTTTATTTAAATCAAACTTATTATGGATGCATGTATGCATAAGTGCAGGAATATTGAATTAACAAATTATATGAAATAAAAAATACCCCTCAAATGCACAAAATATTTTGTTTACTAATTTTTGGTGTTCAATTTGGGTTAATTTTTAAATTTGAAAGCTTATATTATATAGATAAATATTTCAAAAATGCATTTCACAACATGAATTATTAATTAATTCACACACAGAAATAAAATAATTTAATAATTCTTAATTTGGTCTAATTTTTATGTTTGAAAGCATATATTATACAGATAAATATTTCAAAAATGCATTACACAACATGGATCATTAATTAATCTACACACAGAAGTAAAATAATTTATTAATTCTGAATTTCACATATAATATTTAACTTTTAAAAACATAGGATACAAAACTGGCGTACAATGGACCATGGTCCATTGTTCCCCAGTTTCTTATGGTCCATTGTACCCCATATGGAAGTTTGACAAAAACTTGATAATAAAAAAAGAAATTTAGAATTCTATTATTTTAGCTATAATAAATATAATAATGTATTGTCTTACCTTTTTATTTTGCCACACAATGTCTTTCAAATTACAAATCTGTAAAAAATAAATGAAGATATGTTTCACTGAAAATATTTACTTTTGCCTTACTCCCCCTGTGTCAAATCAATTATCAAGCATAAAATGGCTAAAATGCCAGATATGCACATGGTTTCAAACTTCTTTTTACTACTTCATGACTGCCATCTATATACTAAAATATGAAGCTTTCAAAAACAGAATTAATATCAAAAATAGGAGGTTGACCATTGTACCCCGTGGTCCATTGTACCCCAGTCTCCCCTAATTGTATTTAAAACTTAAAAACAAATAACAAATGTAGATGGTAGCACTTACTTTTTTTCAGCAAGAATCTTGCAAAAAGCGTGTGGTTTCAAAGAAAGATATTTTCAGAATGTCTCGAATATTAGTTTTTTCAACCTATTTTTATTATATTAGAAATGCAAAAGACGCTATTGAAATTTTTTGAGTGTATCTTGGACTTTTTTATCCTTATGGCTGTGCAATATTATTATTGTCGAACCTTTCCTTTATTTGTTTTGTGCGGATAAATAAGACGAAAAATTATGATTTTGTATTTTTTTTTAAGTTTCTACGTTTTTTTTTTTTTAAGATGAAGGAAATAAATAACAACTTTCAAACTTGGACAACTCAATCTTCATATGTTAAGATACACCAGGAATCAATTTCACAGATGCTTTTTTAAATCCCTTAAATTTTATAACATTAATAATTTTTCAAAAATTTACAAATTTTTAATATTTACAACCAATTTAAGATTAATTTTGATATTATGAGATTTTTTTTTACTTAATAAATATAAAGATTGCTTTTCAGAGATTACAATATTAAAAAAAAAAATCATTTTTGTTAAATGGTTCTCAAGACAAGATAGAGAACTTTAAACTTGCAACTTTGGACGATTGCGCACATGCCGTTGTAAATCACAAGTTTTTTAAACGTCCAAAACAGCTAAAAAAAAGTTTTTTTTCATCGAGATATTTTGCCGAGCTTCGTTTGAATATGAATTGGTATGGTAAAAACTGTTTCAGGAGAACGATAAATTAATGCAATTTTCTTTTTCAATAAACCAAAAAAATTTTTTGTCCCAAAACTTCATATCGACATAAAAATTTGCTCTATTTAAAAAAACGGCTTATTCATAGAAAACTGTATTTAAAATAATAATCTTTTTAATTGGTAAAATTTGCTCTAGAATAAATTTAAAAGAAAATTGTGCATTCATTTTAAATATAAAAATATCAGTATTCGTCACTACTCAGTTCTTTTAAAATTAAAATATTAGTAAAGCCATTGAATTCAATTTCTTGCCATACTTGACAAATGCCTCAATTTCTTATCACACCACCTTCATATTGGCTAAATACCATTATTCTTCTGATAATATATCCAATGACTGCTCTAAACTTCACTCATGGTAAAAGTTAAGAGAATTTTTAAACTCGGATTATTATCTCCAAGTTTGTAGGATAGTTTTATTTAAAAATTAGGTATGTACGTAGGTTGATATAATGATACAAAAATGAATACTCAGCAGTTTGAACATATATGCTTGATTGTGCTTAAGAATCATCAGTGTCGAAACATATAAAACAGAATTTACTGAATTGAACCAAAAAATTGGTTAGAAACTGGTATGTTTACCTCTTATAGTTATACAGCTATACCAATGTGAACTTACATTCGAAATCAAACAGTTTATGTGTTTTTGTGGCAGAGTTTTTCACCCCTCCCGTAACACTTTTTCATACCCTGGGAGGTTCTGAAGGCACAAAACAAATTCCAATTGTCTTTCCCAGAAAGTCCCAGACATGTTGTATATGATTTTGGTCTGAAAATTTATGGTTTAAGCCTGAATAATTGATCAAGCAAATATTCTCACTTTACAGAAGTTCTTCGAACAGATGAGCTATATCTGGTTGCACGTTGTCTTTTTATTAACCCTCTAAGCGTCTGGAACGTATTATTCCGTATACTAAGCTCCAGTTTTCACTGCAATATAAACAATATTTAAAATACTATAATTCTATAGATTTAATGAATTTTCAATGCATCGAAAAATGATTCATACTCTGGATGATTGTATTCAAGCTTATAATAAAGTTTTTTTTTTTATAATGTTGAAAAAAATCATATTTTCTTAACATTTAAAACAAAATGTTGAGAAAACAACATTACAATTTTACCCTTTTGCAAGACGCTTGGAGGGTTAAAACAAAATAATGCCAACTGCATCTCTAAAACGTCAAACTCAGGGTATTAAGATATCATCTTTACATCTGACACCAGTCATAGAATGTTTTTCAAGCATAGGGTGATATGTGCGCCCATCTAACATGATGTTCGTTCTGACTATTAAACATCCACTTCCATAGTTGCCTTTATTTCTGAAATGAGATGGAAAGTAGCGGATTCCTAGTTTCTTCAGTTACAAGTACGTAGAGACCTCATATTTAGGCTGATCGGAGGTTAATCGGCGAATAGGATGGTCTCCTGTTGAACCCCTATCAAAAGACGAAGATCTCTGCACAATGCGAAAATAATTCTCTTGTGCGCAAAAGAAAGCTCGACGCAATAAGTGTATTTTATTGCAAACATTCCTCTGTTATGCATCTTTTGGAAACAGTAACCCCTTTAAACTCGAAAGCTTGTATTCGCATACACGCCACATAAGAGCTGAGAAGTTGTTGCACTTTTGTTACTCCTATCTATAACGGACAAATAGAAATATTCGTCGGCTTCCATACATCTTGGACGACCTTACTCAGGCTTTTTCTTTCTGTAAACTGTTTTCATAATTTGGAAATGATGCTGAGTTTCGTACTGAAATTGCCAGGAAGCTGTAATTGAGAGTGCCCTGTTTCCAGTCTCCCCAAGATTTGCCAGCTTTTTCCATTGTCACACTCGGTTTTAAAGCCAGTTCCTTTACCCATTTTGCACATACACACATGTATGCTTACGAATTCGACTCTACAGAATTGTATCCGAAATATTAGTTTTACTGCTCTGAATATATACTCTGAAATATTAGTTTTACCTGTCAGTAGTTTTCACGAAGTTAGATAAAATATGCAATTTATATTACTATTAACAGCAATGCATATATTTGTACACTTTTAAATTTTAATTTTTAATAATTTTTTTCTTTACCACATCTTTTACAAGCCTTTTTAGCGTTATTCAAAAAAAAAAAAAAATACTGATAATCTTTATCAGCTTATTATTTCTGCTTGAAAAAAAATAAATTAAACTTTAGTACTTTTATTAAGACAAAAATTAAACAAATAAATTCTCTTTGGAATATTGAATCAAAAAATTTCTTTCATTGTATGAGGTAAATGTAATAATATTCCGTAAAAAAATACGCAATTTATGTATGTAAATATCAGAGAAAGCAGTTAATTATCATTGCTGAAAAGCAATTTTCTATAAGTATTGGGAAGAAACAATGTTATTGCTTGAATAATATGTGTTAACTTGATTTTTATTTAAAAAGATTGTACAATTTGTTTGTACATATAAATACATATATGTAATGCAAGTGTATGCATTATGTTTTACTGAAAAGAAATTACAGAAAACTAAAACTAGCTATTACGCTATTACAACACTTATTCCCTAAATTCTGTTTAGTTTCTGTTTTGTGTACATTTTTAACAAATAAGGTTGTAGAATCTATTTGTTGCTTGTTCATCTAAAATTTTTGCTAGATGATCATATTTTAATTAAAATACGTTGCTATAAAGTGTTTTATCCGCCTGCTGTTTTGTTTAAATTTTATTAGGACCCAAAAGTAGGTATTTGTCTTTTATTGCTCTCTTTAAACGTTCTTTAGAGGCTCTGTTTTCCGTAAAATTTAGCCAGTTTTGACGAATTTTGATTATTTTATTTAGATATCCAGTAATTTTTTGTGCATTTAATTTACCGTCGTAAAGGTTTTGGTTTCTTTTTCACAACGATAATTTAAAAAATTTATGCATTAACGTCTCATGTTCGTTAAAATGAACGGTAGTGTCAGAAATATGATTTAAAGTTAACGTGGATATTATATGTGATTGACAAACAAAACACAATTATGCCTATTCACTTACACTTAAAAACCCCAAGTGGTATGCAATAAGTAAATATCAGAGCAAAAAAGTAGCATACTGTCCTTTGAAATCGATTTTATTTTTTTTCTTGCAAGTCATTTATTTAGGACAGACGTGATTAGGAGAGTAGTGAAAGAAATGTTGATTTCATGCATGTAATTTGTAACCCATAAAATTCCCAGAATATATTTTTTTTTATTCAATTACATAAAACAGTATTCTACTAATAAATAAAAAAATTAGTCATACCTTAATTATTAAAAGAAAAATAGTTTTAATATTAATGGCAATTTCCTTCTTTATTAATTAGTTTTAACTGCCATTTATTTTTTCTCATACAAAAATCTCTTTAAAAAAATCCGACACATTATTAATACCAGAATTTGTCAGAAAAATAAAGGAAAACAAATGAAATTTATAGAAAGTTGGATAGAATGAACGCGCCGGTGATAAAAAGAAATAAAAATGTATTTCTCTCCATTACATGCGGACAAAATATTTTTAAAAAACAATTAGATTTAAATTTAAAAATGGAAAGTATAGCAATCTTAAAAAATGCTTATTTTTTGCATTGATTAACCATTAATGTATGGTTTTAGGTATAGTTTATACATATTTTTAAAATTCTCCCTTTTTCTTCAAATTGCAATTTTCTGCTATGAATTTCATCAGATCTCGGACTTATAATCCAAAGGATTTATACACGTGTCTTGTAGAATGTGCTTTAGTTATAAGGTACCCTGAGGTAACAACGCCACGTTAAGGTTCGACCAATTTTCACGGCTCAGTTTTAGTTTGTATTTTTCAAACAAATATATAATTCGATACAGCAACTCATTGACTATCTATATAAAAAAATAATTTAACAGATATGTATTCATAAAACGTAATGGCGTGATTTCTTGACCAATGCTATTTGGCGTTATTACCCACCTATATGGGTAATAACGCCATGCAAACAAAACTATGAAATAAGATGGAATAATTGCATGTAGATTGCCCAATTCTAAAAATACAAACTCTAAAAACTTAGAAATTGACAAATTGCATTCTAAGCTATTGAAAATGTTCAATTTTTTGTGAAAGTATAAGAAAAATAAAGGTGTGGTGTGGGAGGGGAAGGATGAGGCAAAAGAATATCACACTGTGAGCTTCTTTTTGCTTAAAAGTACCGCTTAAGTGGAATTATTAGAAACATTGCACAGTTTTAACTGTGTTTATTTGAATTAGTATTTAGGATGTAGCTCGGCCACTGTAGGGAATCAACCGGAATATTAATGCCAAGGATTGGCGTTATTACCCCGTTAAAGTTATTGCGCTGTACATTTTAAATTACAAATTATCTCGAGAAGATATCCAAAATCTTCAACAATATTTTGAAAGTCCATGAAATGTACTAAAAATTTATGTAATTAACAAAGTATTTCCAGATAAAAAATAATAGTCTTCACATCACAAAACGTATCTCGCAAATTTTAGATCAAGCGTTAATTTTAGTTGCTTGTAAAAACAATAAGACCTAAAACTGAAACAAATTAACTTGAAGCTGTTTTTTGCGATTTATATGACTCAAAACCCTTCTGCGCAGAGCACATGGGTGTCATTTACCAGATTATTTCATAATTATGCAAAATATTGGCACTTGGCGTTATTACCCCGCCTGGCGTTACTACCCCACACCACCTTACATAAATTTTTCCTTAACAGGTGAATTCAAAAACTGTATCAACTTTATTATGATGTCAATAAACAAAATAATATTTTAAAAATTATTTTTTAATAGTTTTCTAACACTTGTAACTTTTTTTTCTGATTTTGTAATTTTGAGCTCAGTAAATTCATTGAGATGTTTCTTAACCTCGGCATGTTATTTTTTAAGAGTAATTTTAAATAAATTATAAATTTTAATATATATATGAGAAAAAATAATAATACATTTTTGGTACACATATTGCACAATTAGCACAGAATTTAGATAGGGTAACTGGGGCGCATTGATACACCCCCCTCTACTGCTCACAGGGTCTTTACAGGAAGTTCCACAACAGCTCCAAAAGGTGATGCTAGTGCACTCATCTACATACAGAAAGTCTTGGAATGAATCAGTTGTTTGATGAAACGGGATGGGTGATTTATTGTTTTTGTAGATCAAATGTAAATTTGAGTTGTACAATTGAAATGGTATTATACAACTGTTCAACCGAAAGGAATACTCTCCCTGGGAAGTAAAACTTCTCTTTATCAGTTTCTCATTCTTTTTTGTTAGATAAATTATGAAGTATTGGATTTGAGACTCATTTTATTCAAAATGGCTGTATGGGGCACATTGATACAGCCTTCGTTGGGGCACATTCATACAACCTAAATCCTTTTCTAGATCATTTTTTCATTACCTTTTATTTTTTTTACAATGCACTCTTTAAACCAACCATTTTTCGCCAAAAATTTCTAATATTGGTTTTTATTGAAGTTAAATAGGTCTAATTTCTTTATATTAGAACATTTTACAGTATTTTTGCAAGCAGAAGATGCACGAACTTACCCAACATATAGTGCTAGTAGAACTAATTAAAGAAAAGGACGGCAGCCTGGAAAATCTCAAATTTATATCAATTCTCCAGAGAAAAAAGTATTTTCTAAATGAAAAGTGTTACGTAAGAGAAACAAGCTGCAGAATAGCACAGGATAATTATATTAAAAACAGAATTTTTAACGTAATTATCCTTTATTTTCTGTTTATAAACCAATTTATAAACAGAAAATTTGGTAATTTTTCATCTTTCCTAAGAAAGAAAATAATGTTGGGGATTTAGTACCAAATATGACAAAGTTACCACAGCCAACAATCAGACAAGGAACAGTCAGAACATCAGGTCATTATACATTTCATTTTGATTGCTTTAAACCTTTCCGGCACGTGCAAAATCTGAACTAAATTGAGAAATTATCGACTAACACCGGAATTCACAAAAGAATTTTTTTTATATTTTGAATTTCTTAATTTAAGCTTTTATTGTAAAAGCAAAATTTTACTAAAATTTTAGTGGGCCGTTAGCAAGTTTGGAATTAAAATTAAGTATCCCTGACCGAGCACAGTGTGCCGGAAAAGAATATTGCTTACAAATAAAGTGTGGGTGATTTGAATTTTTAAAATGGTTTTATGGGTTTGAAATTTAAAATGGTTTTCTAACTATTTTTCTATGAAAAATATGCATTGGTGTTATTTTGTCTCCATTTTTCGCAAATGTATCAAAGTGTATCAATCTGCCCCGGGGATGGGACACATTGATACAAATTACTTTTTTTGATTTTTTTTAAATTACATGCAAAAATAATATATAAAACAACGATTGTACATTTTTATAACACACTACAGAGGTTTTGCTGCCATCACATAGAAAAATAACTTGAAATTGATGCTTTTTAGACACCAAAATTTTTTTTAGAAAAAAGCTGTATCAATGTTCCCCCTACATTGTCTTATATAACCCCTTAGAAGCTCCTAATCAGACACATCCAATACATTCTTGTGCAAATTAAACTGCATTTGATTTATTGTAATTTAAATGTTCATCACTTATACAAAAGAACGATTACAAATGAATATCATTTATAACAAATTTCATAATCACATATCAGATTGTGAGAAACAGACTTAATACTTTATCGAAACACATATTTATTACACATAAAAAAGCCTTGGCAGTTAGGCTTAAGAATGTTTTGGTTATTTCTGCAATTTTTTGCAACCAGCTAATGGATTAAACTAAAGGTTTAATACATACGCTTGCACAATGCTAGCACTTCTATCTATTGAAAAATGTCTGAACATTTAACTAATTTCTTTATAACAAATTCCTTTATTTATTTATTTATTTATTTATTTTTTTTTTTTTTTTGCCATCATATCTTGTAATGTTATTTGTAATCTTTTTTAGTTTTAATTAGCAAATGCAAAACAATTATGGTTACAGTTTACTTCAAAATAGGTAAAAAATGTGACTTTTTTTTATATTTTTTACTGTAAATGAAAGATTGTTTAATCGTGAATTTATCATATCATCTTTACTCACACGGCAATTATATCGCGAGCTATATCAAATTTTGTTAGTACATTCAGCTGAATTACCCATGCAAAGGAACATTTTACATGACATTTTCTCCATGTTCATATTTTCGTTTTTTCCTGTTTTAAAAATGTTCAGACTTTTTTGTATTTGACATGGAAATTTAAATATTTTTTGTATATGTTGTATTTTTTATATGTGTTGAAAGAGCGCATGGAATTATCATTCAGGGTTTTTTTTTTTTTTGTTATTTTTTAACAAAATAAATGTATATGAAGACATGTTACATTTCATTACTTTTCACTGCATATATCAGTAAAAAATCATATTAAATGTACTTTGTTAAAAAATCTGAAATTCACGAGTATATTTTTCCTCAATTTCCCACAAGTCCCTTTTCACACCAAAAGGGAAATTTTCCGTTAAAAATCAGAAACTCAACCATATTTCTTGAAAATAACGAAACGGATGAAAATAAAAACGAAAAATGGAGACACTTCGTTAACTGAGAGCTCTCTGTGGCTAAATGGTCAAACCACCACGTTGCTAAACGCCTGCTAGCGTAGATTGTGGTTTCAAATCCCACTGACACCATGAGAGCGTAAAAAAATTCCTTTTAAATTACATTTTTTCTCTTATTTCTTGCTTTGAAATATTTTTACTGATTAGTCCCCCCCCCACACACACACACAAAAATTTGTCTATAACATTATGTTTGCAAGAAATGAATAAAAAATTATTTCATTCCAAAAAAAAAAAAAAAAAAAAAAAAAAAAAAAAAAAAAAAAAAAAAAAAACTGATTTTAACCAGTGTTTTTTTAATTTAAACTAGTTAAAAAATTAAAATTGATTTAAAAAAATAATATTTATGCAGCATTATGCATTGGTCTAAAATAATACGAAATAAATTGTTTACGTTTATATTCTGACGAATATGTTTGAAAGGAAATCTTTGACAAATACATCATATTTACCCACTGACTCATAAAAGTCAGTAAGAGTATATTTCGCTGTCAAAAAGTTTTCGGGTTCGATCCTGCTTGTCATAAATTATACAAAATAATAATAATAATAATAATAATAATAGTTAATCAAAATTAAATAATATAGCAGCTCAAATTCACTCGGAAAATTCGAATTCTTTGAAAATTGGTTGGTTTATTAATTTTAAAAATTAAATTAAATTATTATCATTAAAAATCAAATCTTGTAACGAAAAGTTACCGCTTCTTCAAACGGAATTTTCCTTTCTTTTATTTTTCAAAATGGAAATTCTATTCACGGAATGTTAAATATCTGACAAATTTGCTTTCAGTAGTTCAGTTTATCATGAACTCAGATTTTTTTTAACAGTGCACTCTTAGATGTATGTAAAAATCCATAAACAATCTCATATAATACACACCAGAAAAGAGTAAAAGATATAAAAAAGCAATTTTTCATAATTTTTTAAAAAAATTAATTAAACATGCAGTTAGATTTTTTTAACTCACTGTTAGTTAAACATCGAAACGCAGTGAGTTTACCATTTGAACCATATTTTCAAAAATAAACAAAATTTCCGAAAACTTAAATTGTCGTCTAATTTTATCTTTTTTTTTTTTTTTTTTTTTTTTTTTTGAACATTTATGAAATCTATGTTTCTCAGAAAACCATGTGATAAAATTACCAACACACTGGATATAAAGCTGTCGAATAAACAATGTTAGCTTTATTACTATATTTAAAGCACAATTAATACATTTTGAAATATACACAGAATTCCTTTTTACTATTTCATGCATATTTCTTTTTTATCATTTTTTACTGTCATTTTTCTCTTTTATCAAGCATGTTTTACAGTACTACTCATTTTCTAATGAAGTTGCACATGAAAAAAAATAAAATAATAATCCGACATATTTTTACTTGACTTGGTAACAAGAATAAAAGAAAACAAATGAATTTTAATTGCTAGAAAATTGAGTGGAATGAAAGCATTAATGATCAAAAGAAAGAAAAAAGTCTTTTTCACCATGGAATGTGTGGATATTGTGAAAAACTTGAAAATTTTGCATTGAATTAAAAGTTTAAAAAAATGTGATCATTATTCTAAAACAAAAGTACTTTTTTTATACAAGCAATTCATTAAATGCATTGTTTTATGAATAATGAATGTTTTTTATTTATTTATTTCTTTTAATTAAAATTATCGACCTTTAATATTTTTTAAAAAAAGTTATATCTGGGGGAAAAAAAGAATTTTTCTGATTTAATAAATTATTCTAGAGAGCATATAAACTTTAAAATGTGTTATATTTAGAAACTTAATGGGAAGTTCAGTTCATTAAAAAAAAATCTTATTTCTGTTTTGTATACTTAAACGTTTCCGAGACGCTCTATATAGTGTAGTAAATTTTCTTAAAAGTTTAGGCAATTTTTTTTTTTATAAATTAACGAATTTTCTCTAAGGACCCCATAAAATTTTAAATGTGTAACATAATAAAGAAATAAACTGCGATTACGACTCTGTAACAAATATTATTTTATAAAAATCATAATTAATTGCTGTGTTTAATGGCTTCGAAATGATAAATGAATAATATTTAAAAATAGCTTTTTTTAATTGGATAATTAAAGAGATATTCCTTTTAATTTTATTCAATCAGTAAGAAATTAAAAATCTTTATTTTGTTATAGTATACAGTTATGGAATCTTCTTTTGACAAAATTATATGTTTTATTTACATTTTAGCTCAAACATACTAAACAATAGGGTGGAGCGAAAAAAAATTTTTTTTTGAAAATCAAAAACGGGTAGGTGCCAAAAGTTGCCTTTATACTAGTACATCAACTGCGTGAAATTTTACCGCTGAAAAAAAATGGCTTGAGTCTGCGCTTTTGCTCCAAAAATTGAAATTTTGGGTAAAATTTGTCATTTTTTGACATGTTTTCAAAAAAATTAAAAAATTCCTACAGAGCTGGTTAGTATTTAAAAGTGTTGCTTAGACCTTTATATTTATCTGCTTAACATATTTAAACTATAAAACAATATCTGTAGTCTGTATAATTGGAGCAATTCTGACAACTTTTTGTGAAAAATCAGCGTTAATCTCTCTATTGGAGCATACAACGAAATGGTCTTTTGAATGAATTTCTTACCTAGCTGCTTTCAGAACTACTGTGTATATAACTCATAGAGGTGGTTGCATTATCCCACCCGTCTCAACCACCCAATCATCTAGGCCCAGTGTTTTATTTATGTACTAAATGGTTATTTTTCCCCCGAAGACGAGTATAAGTTTTCTACATATCAAAGTAATTTATCTCTCCTTTGTATTCATAGACTTTTAATGATTTGAATCATGCTGGTGTGACCTGCTGCACGTATATTTTTATACCATGTATAACAGAAGAGAAGCTGAGTAATGTATTGGGTATGTTCTTAATTGAAACTAGTCAGCAGTCTATTATCTTCATTAAAATTTCATGCAATTAGTACATTATGATTGGAAGTTCTGTTATCACAGCATTCTTTCAATCAATTACATTTTATATGCAATGATTTGCCTAAAAATTGATTGTATGAATTCTGTTTCTAGTATGCCATCATTTATTGAATCTATTACATTGAATATATGCTGAGAAGTTAGCTGTTTAATATTATGACGATCGTCACAGAGAATTGCAAACAAAATTTGCGTGTAAAACAACAATATTTCTAAAGAAGTTTTAGTATGCTTTATGTCGTTTCCTGTGTTGTTCCGTAGTCTGGTAATTTCTAATAAGATTTTAGATCTATTATTTAGGTGTGTAGTACATTTGGTATAAACTTGGATTATAGATTTGGTGAGTGAACATATAGACGCTGATTGCCAATCTGTGCTTATATAAAGCGGAAAGTTTTATTAACTTTATGAGCTGTCTTTTCTGTGAGATGTTTTCTAAATTTCTATTCCCCATTCTTTGAGAAATAGCTTTCCTTATGAATTAGCTTTGCGATCTCCGACAGAAATTTCTAGTCTGTTCTGAGTATCTTTTTCTCAATTTGAGAAAATAATTTCTCTATTTTATAAAAAAAATTGCAATAGGAAGTGAATGTTACGTAGACAAAGATTTTCCTTATTGATCCAGTGAATCCATGTAGCTTAGAACGTTTTATATCGACTTCTCTAATAATTGACGCAGAGGAAATTCACTGGAGTTGAAGTAGCGAATGATTCAATATCATATAGACAATTCTAAGCTTACCCCATGCAAAATGGTTCACAGTGTCAAATAAAATTCTCCTAATTTTAAATGAGCACTTATAGTCGATATCCGTCCATTCCCTCATAAAGCACAATGCATTATAAGTTTATGCCCAGGACATTTCACCATCAAATGTTGTCCACTCATAAAAAGGGGATCTAAAAGTTAATAGGAAATTAACTGGATACGAAAACACTTAGAAAACGGCATAAAACTAATGCAAAAAAAAGTTATTTACAACAGCGGTCGCTTTACACATGAAGAACAAATTTTCATTGCAATTCTCGCTGACGATAACATCACATCAAACAGCTCGCTTCTCAAAATATAAAAAATGCAAAAGTAGAATAAATGATGGCATACTTCTAGTTGAAATATCTGAAATCATCTTTGAAGCAAATCGTTACGTAAAAAAATACAATTGACTGAAAAAATGTTGTGGTAACAGAACTTCCAATCATTATTCATCAACTGAATGTAAGTTTGATAAATATAATAGATGGCCGAATAGATCCCTTTAATAATATTCCCATGCATTACTCTGCTTGTCATTTTTTTTGTATAAACTGTAAAAATATACATGAAGATAGTTACAGCAGCATGTGGATGCAAAGAACTGATGAACAAGGTGGAAGCATCGAAAACATGCCAAATTTTTATAAAGAAAATCACAAATCAATGTATAAATAAAACACTGTACTAAGATGATCGAATAGTTGAGCCGGATGGTATAGGAAATATAGCCACCTCCACGACGCATGTTCAAGGTAGTTTTGAAAACAAGAACTGTATTAAAAACAACAATTCGTTATATGACCCAATAGAGTGGTAATGCTGTTTTCTTACTAAAAGTTGTCTGTTATGCTCCAGCTATAGGGAATAAACATATTGTTTTATAGTTTAAATATGTTAAGCAGATAAATATAAAGGTCTAAGCAACACTTTTAAATACTAACCAGCTCTGTAGAAATTTTTTTATTTTTTTGAAAAAATGTCAAAAAATGACAAATTTTACCCAAAATTTCGATTTTTGGACCAAAAGCGCAGACTCAAGCCATTTTTTTTCAGCGGTAAAATTTCACGCAGTTGATGTACTAGTATAAAGGCAACTTTTGGCACCTACCCGTTTTTGATTTTCAAAAAAAATTTTTTTTCGCTCCACCCTACTAAACAATACTATGTTTCTGATTTTTTATTTAACAAAAGTTTAAGCTATTTATTAGCATACGTACTAAGTTTTGTTATTATTATTGTTATTATTTTATTTTATTTTATTTTTATTACCACAGCTTTTTACGCAATATATTTTTCAATAAATCTGTGTTAGAAATATATTTTGGCTTATTATTTGGATTTTGTGAAAAATATGAAATAATTCAAAGGAATTTTTATGAACAGAAAAATCAGAGAATGATGCACAATTCAAACAATATGAAACAATATTCATTCGCTGAAAAATATGTTAGATAAAGATTTGAATCATAAAATGTTAAACTGGTTGTAATAACAATGAGCAAACTATGGTTTTGTAGCAACTGAAACTCATGTTAACTCAGCAAAATATAAAATTAAAATTAATTTTGATGTTAAATCAATTTAAACCATGTCTGTCTGTCAGAGTTTTATTCTTATTTAAATTATGCTTGGGAGTATGTACGTGCACTTGAACAAGGCGCATACTTATTTATAGATTTCATTTTACCGCTACATTCACAAGATATTAATAGACGAAGTTAAATATATAGAGCAAATATTTGCTGGGTAAAGGAAATCGGAAAATCAGAAGACTTTATTTTTAAAAAATAATTTATTGCATCGAGTTTCAGTAAGCATTAATGTCAATTTATGCTAATTTATGCTTGTTTATTTAAAATATGTTTAAATGCTACTTATATTCTAACCATGATTTGAATTAGTAGCGTAACACGTATTTTTTTGCGTGATCCTTCACGATTAGTGGATTCTCCAAATTCAAATATCAATGGGGAACGTTATATGTTTAATTAAAATAGCATACATCAACTTTGGTGGTGAGCTGACGAACATCCATTCCAGATGTTTCATAATAGATATTGCTATAAAAACTCTTTAATCTATGTTTCAAAATGCTGAAAAACATTTCTACACAGAACTACGCAAACAGGAAAAAGTAAAGAAATTCACCAATACTACTGTTTTTTTATTTATTTTAATTAACATTTTTCTAAGGTTGTTCTTGATTGCTCTCCTCAACAAGCTCAAAACGGTTTGACACATTTACAAATTGTCTTTTAAGGGAATAACACAAAATTCGTAGGTCTAAATATGGACGCTTCCATATTTAGGAATCGAGCAGAGTATTCATTTTGTGATCATTAAATCACCTCTAGATTTAAAAGCAAAATTGTTTACGGTATTAACACGTTTTTCTTCACCTGTCAGAGCATAAATATAAGATTATGTGAATAAGACAATTTATAGAAAAAATTATTAATTTCAGAAAAAAAATTCTGAAAAATTGAAAAATTCTGAAAATTTTTCAATATTCTAAAAAAGAAAATTTTAAACGCAGAAAAAACTATCTGTTGAAAGTCTTAAGCATAATTCAGTACACATAGATTCCAAATTTCATTAAAATCATTTCGGTAATTTCTGTTAAAATTGCACTCAGTTTAATCTTCTTTTTAAAGAAATACTGTTTGCTTTATTATGTCTATCACAAAATATCCCAATTTTCTTAACAATACTTTCCTCTGTGGACAAATTTAAAATAAGGCCGTTTAAGTACGGGCACCCTGTAAATCTTCCTAAACATAGCATAGGTTAACTCATAACTTTTAAGATTTTTCTGTAACATAAAATAATTTGTTAATGCAACATGTTAACGCAAGAAAGACTAAAACCAAATTAATTTTGTTACGAAATCAATTTAAAGCGTGTTTATCTGTCAGAGTTTTATTCTCATTTAAATTATCCCCGGGAGCATACATATTTACTTGATCAAGGTGCATATTTATTTATAGATTGCATTTCAACGTCAGATACAGAAGAGATTAAAAGATGACGATAAACATATAGATTAAATATTTGTTATGTAAAGGAAATCAGAAAAACAAAAGACTCTATTCTATGAAAGTAATTTTTTGAGTCGAGTTATCATAAGCGTTTATGTAAATTTATCTTAATTGTTTATTAAAAATATGTTTAAATGGTAATTATATTCTCATTATTTCATAAAGTATTTGAGTTATTTTATAATATGTTTTGGTGTTAGAGAGCATAAAGATAAGATCTTTCATTGCAGAAACGTTTTTTTAAAAAAATAATAATTTTAGAAAAAAAGTTTTCAAAAATAGAAAATTTCTGAAAATTTTTCATTGTTTTAAAATAAAAAGTTTTAAGCGCAGAAAAAAATTGTCTTCCGATAGACTTGGTCATAATCCAATGCATATGGATTCCAAAATTGGTTCGATAGTTTCTGAGAAATCGTGTCATAAATCTCGCATATTTCGTATTAGATTGCACCCAGTCTTATCTTGCCTTAAATGGGTCCGGGACACATTTTAAAACACACATGTCCAACAAAGATATTGGTGTAAAATATCTGCCCATATAGAAAGTACAGCCAGGAGATAAATTCTCTGTAAGTTTAAGCACTACCTTTCCACCAGTATCTAAATATTTTCCATCATTCTCATTTATACCTGCAATTATTTTGTCTCCCCGTATTTTGATATATAAAAAAGTCTAATGGGAGACCATCTGTAGCTGCAGCTAAAAAGCCCTTCAATCCACAGGGGTTTTCATTTGATGAATTGTCTTTCTGGTGAATGGCCATAAAAAGGAATAATTTGTTCATCCATAACTACCACTGAGAATTTTTTATTCAACAGACATCATAGCACAACAATTTGGAGAAAAGGTCTGGCTTTTCAAAATGTATCATCAGCCTTTTCTTCATCGATTACAGTGAAGTTACATCTCTTAGTTTTACATTGCTTCTAACTGAAAAGTTTGTCTGATTGAAAAGACATGTTATCTGGAACGCATGTGTCTTTCAACCATTACATCTGTATTCTAGGATATTTTAGATAGGTCATTAAAATTGTAATAGGAAAAAAATCAGCTCAGATTTTGTAAGTAGAAGGCTTTTTCCAATCTCTACTAAATACCTGCAATTCGTAAATTTAGTCATAATATTCATTAGCACATTCGGTATAGATTTATGAAAATAGCTCTGGGGAGAAAATTTTACACTGTTACTCTCTGCATAGGGTGAAGCTGGGATCAGAAGAATACATTCATCATTTATATTTTTTCAATAAGATCTTCTTGAACCTTCTGAGACGTTAGATGCAGAGGAGATTGCCTGAACTGTTGAAAAGGAGGTCGAATGTTCTGGAATAAGTTTTCTTTGATTTATGTTTTTCCTTTGAGTATTTACTGGAGATTTCTCATTTGATTTTTTAAGTTTTGGCAATTCGGTAGACAAGTTCTTAGTTTCCTCTTCAGATGATGAAGCAGACTGTTCATTTTCAGGACAAAATAGTGGATCTATTGCACCATCTGCGTCATCCCGGACAAAATCAGATGTTTCGTCAGTCCAAATTTCATCCAACCACCTCTGAAAATTAGGATTATCTGAAAATAAAGTATATATATATTTATTTATGTATTTATTTATACAATTTGAATATTGTTACTAAAATAATTTTATTATTTAATTTTTACCTTTTTTAAAAAAATTTATTAATTTTTTACTTTTTTTTAGAAATGTGCACAGCGTAGTGCTTGTGCCTATGATTATGCAAATACACATAAATGTACACACAAACTTATATATATATACATTTATAAACATTGTTATAAACACACTCAGATACAAACTTTATAAAATTTTTAGAATAAAACCAAAATTTAATATAAAATAGAGTTATTTTTACATAATTGCTTTTTATTGTTTTACGTAAAAGCTATTAATAAATTTTTAAACTCCACATTCTCTGATTAAAAATAATAATGGATCTCAAAACATAATTTTTTCAAAATAATAAATAAAAAAAATCCACATTTAATTTAAAATTGTTCTCACTCTGAAAAATAGAGAAGATAATGAGCTATTATGTCTGAAATCATAATGTACCGTTCGAAATCATAATATACCTACTTTGTAAAAGATGGGATTAATTAACGACACCTGGTATACTTTGCGTATTTCGTGTTAGAGTCTCGGAAAAATCGTTAGGTTATGTGACACTCTGTATTGGGAGTTACTATTGTTTTTTCCTTTCCTACCTCAAAGGATAAAGTATTTAGTTGATAAAAGGTCTCTGATACTCTGTGCTAACGGTTAAATACAAAATATCCTTAATAGCATAATTTGCATTTAATTTGTAAAACATATATGTAAAAAATTTAATAGTGGGGTTCGAACCCACTCTGTCTTTCGAGAACCAGAGCCATCCTGACTGCACTCCATTTGGCGAAATTATTCAATGAGCATGTCACTATTAATTTGCGAGGAATCACTAATTTTTGCCTATTTACTAAAACATTATTGAACCAGTTTCGATGAAACGGAAGTGGTACCAATTCGAGAGCAAGCTCTTTCATTTAACACCAAAACCGAATTAGTCGGTTGGATAGTTTCGCAGTAATCGGTGAACATACATAAAAATATGTATACGCTTCGCTTTTTTGAAGTCGGTTAATAAAAAAGGCAAAGATTATTGCAAATTATACATATATGTCAGTTGTGGAGTTTGAACATACGATCTCTGTCGAGAACCAGAGCTTAAATCTGGCGACTTAGGCCGCTCGACCATTCTGTCTGCACTCCATTCTGTGAACTTATTCAACACTTTTAATTAGCGGAAAATCATTAATTTTATTAATTTTTCCCTAATTACTTAAAAAGTACTGAACCAATTTTGATGAAACGGAAGTGATACCAATTCAAGAGCAAGCTCTTTCATTTAACACCAAAATCAAATTAAACGGTTGCATAGTTTCGGAGTAATCGGTGAATATACATAAAAAAAAAAACATACTCGTTGAATTGATAACCTCCTCTCCTTTTTGGAAGTCGGTTAAAAAACAAATTAATCGTTTGGATAGTTCGGGAGTAATCGGCGAACATACATAAAGAAAACACATAAGCGTTGATTTAATAATCTTCTCCTCCTTTTTTGAAGTCGGTTAAAATTAAAAGACAGAAAAGATTGTTGTACACACGTATGTCAGGAGTGGGGTTTGAAACCACGTTTTGTTTCGGGAACAAGAGTTTAAATCATGTGCTTTGACTATCCGACCATATTGACTGCATTCCGTTCGGCGAACTTATTCAACATCTATGCTACTTTTAATTTGGGAGAACTCTCTAATTTTATTAGTTTTTGCTTAATTACTAAAGAAGTACTTAACCAATTTCGATGAAATGGAAGTGGTACCAATTCGAATGTAACCTATTTCATTTAACACAAATACTAGTTTAATCGGTTGGATAGTTTCGCTGTAATCGGTGAACATACATAAAAAAATAGATATACGTCGAATTGATGGTAACCTCCTCTCCTTTTTTTTAAGTCGGCTAAAAAAATTATAATAGGTAAAATACACGTATGTCAGGAGAGGGGTTAGAATTCATGCTCTCTTGTGAGAACCAGAGCTTAAATCAGGTGTTTTAGACCACTCGGCTATCCTGACTTCAATCTAGTCAGCGAACTTATTCAACGTCATATTACCTTTCGCAAGCCTATTACTTTAGTACTCTTTCGCAGATAAATTATTGATTTGATAAAAGATCTCTGATACTCTGTGCTAACGGTTAGACAAAAAATATTCTTAATTGCATAATTAGTATTTAATTTGTAAAATGTATATGTAAAATTATAATACGAAAAAATGCTATTGCATGTCAGGTGTGGGGTTCCAACAGACTCTTTCTTTCGAAGACCAGAGCTTAAATCAGGCGCTTTAGACCGCTCGGCCATCCTGACTGCCCTCCCTTCAACGAACTTATTCAACAATTTTAATTTGCGAAAAATCACTAATTTTACTAGTTTTTGCCTAATTACTATAAAGTACTGAAACAATTTCTATGAAATGGAAGTGGTACCAATTCGAGAGCAAGCTCTTTCATTTAACACTAAAAACAAATTAATCGGTTGGATAGTTTCGGAGTAATCGGTGAACATGCATAAAAAATACAAACGCGTTGAATTGATAACCTCCTCTCTTTTTTGGAAGTCGGTTAAAAAGTTAATTTTATGGTATTGCAGAAAACGTTTAATCTGACTATGGAAAGCATTTTAAAATCATTTTTTACCATAAACAATAACATCACGATTAACTAAATTAATTCTTATTAATAGATAAAAGAACATACCTGTACGCAAGTGAGTAATTTTCTTTGTTTTCAGAGACGCCACTTTTGAATACCGCTAAATGAACGAAAAAATTTCGTAACAAAAAAAGCAATCTGCAATATGCTGTCATCTATTAACAATAATAGGAACCAATTTTTGAAAATCTGAAATAGAAATTTTGAATGAGGTAAAAGTTTTAATAAGTACTGTTTAGTGTTTCCTCCAGGCGACATCAGGACTAAGGAGGATAATCGGTTGGGTAGTTTCTGTATAATGTATATAAAAAAATACATACGCGTTGAATTGATAACCTCCTCTCCTTTTTAGAAGTCAGTTAAAAATAGAAAATTCTAAAAATTTCCCATTGTTTTAAATTAAAAATTCTAAACGCTGAAAAAACTACCTACCATAAGTTTCGAGCACAATCAATTGCACATGAGTTTCAAATTTCATCAAAATCAGTTCGGTAGTTTCTGAAGCAACGTGTGATAAATCACACATATTTCGCATAAGATTGCACTCAGTCTTATCCTCCCTTAAACACATACTGATTGCTTTATTATATTTGTCACAATTTCCGTAACAATAATTTCCTCTACAGATAAATTAAAAATAAAGTTGTATAAGTATGTGCACCCCGTAAATCTTCCTAAACATGGCATCAGTTAATTCATGTTTAAAATTTTTCTGTAATTTAAAATATTCTAATTAAATCACCATGTAAACCCAAGAAAATATAAGAAAAAATTAATTTTGTTACCAAATCAATTTAAGCGTGTCTACCTGTCAGATTTTTATTCTCATGTAAATTACGCTTGGGAGCATGTACGTTTACTTGAACAAGCCTCATACTTATTTATCGATTTCATTTTCACGACAGATTCAGGAGAGATGAAAAGATGCAGATAAATATATATATAGAACAAATATTTTTTTGTGTAAAGGAAGTTGGAAAATCAGTAGAGTCTGTTTCATAAAAGTAATTTATTGTGTCGAGTTTTCGTAACATTTATGTAAATTTATGCTAATTTCTATATAAATTTATGCTAATTGCTTGTTTGTTTGAAATATGTTTAAATGATAATTATATTTCTGTTATTTGATAAAGTATTCGAGTGATTTTGATAACCTATTTTTGATATTAAAGCATAAATATAAGAACAAAATATGACAGACAGTTTTTTAAAATACTAATCATTTTCAGAAAAAAAATTCTGAAAAATGCAAAATTTCTTAACATTTGCCATTGTTTCAATATAAAAAGTTTCAAATACAGGAAAAACAGTCTGCCGTAAGTCTTGATCATAGTCAAGTGCACATGGATTCTAAATTTCATAAAAATCGGTTCTGTAGTTTAAGAAGCAACGCGTCATAAAGCTCATGCATTTCAGAAAAGATTACACCCAATTTATCTTGCCTTAAACAAATAATGATTGCTTTATTATTTATGTCACAACATTTTCACAATTTTCTTAAAAATTCTTTCTTCTGTAGCCAAGTTTAAAATGGGGTCATTTTACTATGGGCATCCTGTAAATCTTCCTAAACATGGCATCCGTTAATTCATAACGTTTAAAATTTTTCAGTAATTTAAAACATTTCTGTTAAATCAACATGTTGTAAAGAATTTAATTCTGAGAACTAAATTCCTAAGCGTGCGATAGATGGCGCTACTCGTCCTAAGAGAAAAGGAAAGAACATTTCCAAAACAGAACAATTTTTCAGTTGAGCGCGGGAGTTCGGAGTTATTGTGTAGTGAGATGGTGCAGCATTGTTTCTGGTTTGTTCTGGAATGTGTTATATAAAAATGCTAGTCTATTTTTTGTTAATTTGTGTCGTGCTCGTCCACGTGTGTGTTTATGTGTGAAATAAATTTTAAAAAGACAAAAATGAGTTCTCCATCGTGTCGACGTCTGCAGTTCTTCGTCAATTCTACCTTGTTTTCTTACAATGTTAACCCAAGAAAATATACAATCAAAATTAATTTTGCTATCAAATCAATTTAAAGCGTGTCTATCTGTCAGAATTGTATTCTCATTTAAATAATGCCTGGGAACATGCACGTTTTACTTGAACAAGGCGCATATTTATTCATAGTTTTCATTTCAACGTCAAGATTCAGAAGAGATTAAAAAACGAAGATAAGTATGTAGAGCAATTATTTGTTGTGCATAGGAAATCAGAAGAGTCTATTTTATAAAAGTATTTTATTGTATTGAATTTTCGCAAGCATTTATTTAAATTTATGTGAATTTCTTGTTTACTATAAATATATCTAAATGATAATTACATTCTTATTATCTCATAAAGTACTTGTGCGATTTTGATAACCTTTTTTTGATGCTAGCGCATTAGTATAAGATCATCTATGGCAGACAATTTAATTTTTTTCAATTTTTTTTTTTTTTTTTTTTTTTTTTTTTTTTTTTTTTATGAAAAATGAAAAAATTCTGGAAATTTTCTATTGTTTTAAAATAAAAAGTTTTAAACGCCGAAAAAATATCTGCCGTAAGTCTTGAGCATAATTCAATATCTATGGATTCCAAATTTCATCAAAATCGGTTCGGTAGTTTCTGAGGAAAGGTTTCATAAAGCTCGCAGATTCCTCATAAGATTGCACCACTCTTATCTTCTCTTAAATGAACACTGATTGCTTTATTATATCTGTCACAATATTTTACAATTTTCTTAAAAATACTTCCGTCTGTAGACAAATTTAAAATAACTATGGGCACCCTATATATCTTCCTAAACATGGCGTCAGTTAAATAATTATATTTAAATTTTTTCTGCAATATAAAATACTTTTGTTAAAGCAACATGTTAATCCAATAAAATTAAAATCAATTTAAAGCGTGTCTGAGTTTTTTTCTTATTTTAATTATGCCTGGGAACAAGTACGATTACTTGAACAAGGCGCATATTTATTTATAGGTTTCATATCAACGTCAGATTTTGTGGATATTAAAACACGAAGATAAGTATTTCGAGCAAATATTTGTTATGTAAAGGAAATCGGAAAATCAGAAGACTCTATTTTATAGAAGTAATTTATTGCATCGAATTTCCGTAAGCATTTATGTAAATTTATGCTAATTCCTTGTTTGTTTAAAATGTGTTTAAATGCTAATTATATTCTAACGAAGATTTTAATTAGTTTACGTGATTGCATGTAAAGTTTTCATATTTGGAATGTAGTAGTAGTTTTTATGAAATTATAGACTTAATTTAAAACTAAGTTAGGTTTTCTGCAACTTCTCACTATTAAAAATTGACAAAATTAATCTATTCTACATATGAATTATTCATTATATAGGTTATTTGTATACACAGTTGTTACATCATGTATCCCTTTCTAAAAATATAAGGAGATGTGTATCGTCTTAAGTATAAATTTTAGTATCGTAAAATATCGATTGCATTAAAAAAAATCTCCATAATAAATTTAATAAAATATTTGTAATGCGCAATTAAGCAGTTGTTGTTGTTTATGACGGCCGATTATCCAATAAAGGCCCTAGATGAATGTCCTCCGTGAGGGTCTTTCTAAAGGATCCAAACGTATTTATGCAATGTTAATCAAGGTTCTAAGAAAACCACGGAAAAACTACGAAAGGTTAACTGTATGGGCGCGATTCGATTAGAACAACAGCACCTTTCGTCTACCAGCTTCGAGAGCTTAACCTCGCAGCCGCTAGTGGGGCGGTATAGAGTCAAATAGATAGCTTTTACTTGCTATTTATTTATTATTTTATTTAATTTTTAACGCTTTCAACTTTTATTTGTAGTCGAATGTATTTTTGATTGGTTTGGTTTTTCGCATTTCCAATAAAATTAGGAACTGCAGTAATATTATTTTAAACCTAATTATGATGCAAAATTTACTAAAGTAGTACAAGGATTTAGAAGACTTTTTAATTTTAATATCTCATTTTCCTGTCTATTTGATCACTGACAAAACGCATGAATGCAAAATGAATGTTAAACAAGTGCAAATATTACTACCTCTGACAATAAAGTTCGGTTAATGAATTCAGAATGACCGATCTGGCAACACTGAGAAAACAAAACACTGCACATGCATAGAGGCAAATGTAGACCATCTTCCCCCACCAATGTTCAGTTGAGCGTCGTTTATGTTCAGGATGAGACGTGCTTTACTAAGTGTTTGTTAAGTGTGTTGGTTCTTAACTGAGAATGGGAAAATGAACGAATAAAAGATCAGTTTAAAGTTTGGTTTTAAGCTTTGCAAGACACCGAAAGAAATTCATGAGGGATGGTGCAAATTGAACACCTGCCATACTCGTCAGATCTCAATTCTCCAGACTTCTTCTTATTTTCACGACTCAAACACTCTTTGAAAGAGATTTGACCATATTTCTGACATCCAACGAAACGTGACGAAGCTTTTAAACTTCATCCCAAAAGAAGACTTCTTGCGAATTTCCCAGAACATGTTTAGTAGATCTCAGCGGTGCATAGTTATAGGAGATGACTATTTTCAAGGATGGTATGGTAACTTTCGTTAATATTTCATCAACATTAATGCTACAGAATTATTCACCGAACTTTATTGTCAGAGGTAGTATTATAACATAAATTTAAAAAAATTCGGTTTATATAGTCTAAAAATGATGAACCTTTGGCACGAGTGCACGAGTGACGAGTAGGACATATTTTTTCACTTGAAAAAAATGTTATTTAGACGAAATTCATTTTTTTATGATAAAAAAAATTTATTTAATAGGTACAGAACTTTTTTTTTTGTATAGGTTAATTATTGTTATAAAATGGCATTTGCTATTGTTTAACTATCAAAATTGTTAAATCAAAATTATATCAAAGTTATTCAACGACTAATTCTATACATTTTGGAGCGAGCACACGTAAAAAGTTTTGCCGTACAGATTTATATAATTGAAATTTTCTTCATATAATTAATGCCTTCAGCCTATAATATATCAGAATCTGTTTTTCGTGGTCCTCCACGATTCGTGAATTCTGTAAATTCAATTTTCAATATGGAACGTGCTATGTTAAATCTGAATACTATACATCAGGGCTGCCCAACCTTTCAGTAATAACAGGCGCACCTCATGTAGTGTCAAATACTCAAGGGCGCCATTATTCAGTTTTCTGTAAATATAGAAAGCTATAACCTCTCTATAAGCAAGGTTGCCAGATTGATCACCATTTCTTATTCAGATATTCCGAATTCATGCAGGAAATTGAGATTATTGTTTTAGTTAAAACAATTCTAAAATGTTTTCGTTATAGACCAGGGAAAAGCCACACAGAAGATCAGTTGATCGAGTTGAAGCTAACAGCTTACCAAATTAAAATGCGACTGGTTTATCAAGTGATATCTTGGTGAAAACGACTCACACACCTGATTTTAGCAATTGATTAGTGCGTTTATCTTTGTTTCATACTTACAGGTATGAAAATTATGGAGGACTGAGAGCTGGAAAACACAATGAATCATTTATCTTGGACACCATAATCACGTTCGGCATTTTCCATTATTATATGATAAATTAGACCAGTTACATTTCAACATGCGAATCCGGTTTTAACTCTTACTGGAATTTCAGCCGTCAACTCAACGAAGTAAAGATTTTTGCAGCCGCCTGACGGTCTGTTAAATGAACTTCAAACTGCTCCTCGCAAATTTTAGTATGAATTCAGATTTTTATACTAACAAAAAAGCCACACTGGCAACAATCGCAGTGAATATTGATTTGCCGATGTCTTATAAGATGATCAGATTTCGAACAATGATCCATAAGGATCAGGACTATGCAGAACTCGACGCGAAAGATAATTGCAGAAAAAATAGCATTAGAAAATATAGCATTACATATTATATAAAGAGGCTTATCAAAATATTTTTCAGAGAAAGGACGTAAAAATTTATCTTCGCCTTTAATAATGATAAAAAAATTGCTTGCAAGACTAATGATTTTAAACAAGAGTTTTTTAAATTGTTTGTTTGATTTAAAAATTTCTAGTAATAGGAATCTTTTGAAAGGGCGCCGCGTTGGACAGCCTTGCTATACAGGGTGTCCCTAAACTCATGGTACATACGGTAGGGGGTGATAGAACACATCAAGACGAGTAATAATAAATGGGAAACCAAGGGTCCCAAACGGTTTCCAAACGAGATAGCCGCCATTAAAGTTTAGGGTCCAAAATTTCAAATAAACATAATAAACGGAAAAATTGGTCTATTGATTTGCGGTTTTCACTAAAACTATTCTTTATGTCGGTATTATATTGAAAATAAATTATAAAGATAAATTTCAAAAATGCCAATAGAGGGCGCTTTAAACTTTGGAGTAACGAACAACTATTTTTTGCCGTTATTTTTTGCATCTGATTAAATTTTTTCGTAAGCTTAGACTTAAACTTAAATTTTGAGCTCGAAATCAGAATATTTGGGAGTGGCTAAGTAGAAAAAAAATGAACTGTGTTCACAGGGTTCAAATTTCAAATGATTATAAAAAACGAAAAAACTGCTCGATTCGTTTGCGGTTTTCCCTAAAACTACTCTTTAAATGAGTGTTTTCTTGAAAATAAATTTTAAAGATAAACTTCACAAAATGCCAATAGTCTTCGACATTGGAGTAGCGTACGACTATTGTTAACCGATATATTTTTTTATTCTCATTAAATACTTTCAAATGTTTGGACTTAAATTTTGAGCTCAAATTCTGAATCGTTGAGAGTGTTTAAGTAGTGCAAAATTGAACTGTGTTCGAGGGGGGGGGGGGAGGGTTAAATTTCAACTCCTGAACACACTTCAGTTAGCGCTTCTTAATCCCTCCAAATGATTCAGAATTTGAGTTCAAAATTTAAGTTTAAATCTAAGATTTTGAAAACATTTAATAAGCTTTTGAAAGCATTTAATTAGATACAAAAAATAATGGTTAAAATTAGTTGTTGATTACTCTGGAGTTTAAGGCTCCCGCTAACGGAATTTTTGAAATTTATCTGTAAGAATTATTTTCAAGAAGATACAGATTTAAAGAATAGTTTTATTTTAAACCGCAAACGAATCGACCAATTTTTTAGTATTTTTTATAATCATTTGAAATTTGAACCCTCTGAACATAGTTCAGTTTGTGCTACTTAATCACTTCCAACTATTCAGATTTTGAGCTCAAATTTTAAGTTTAATCTCACGAAAACATTTAATTAGATGCAAAAAATAGTTTTCCGTTACTCTAAAGTCTAAAGCACCTTCTATCGGTATTTTTAAAAATTTATCTTTATAATTTATTTTCAATAAAGTACCGACATAAAGAAAAGTTTTAGTGAAAACCGCAAATCAATCGACCAATTTTTCCGTTTTTTATAATCATTTGAAATTTGAACCCTCTGAACACAGTTAAGTTTGTGCTACTTAATCACTCCCAACTAATTAGATTTTGAGATCAAAATTTAAGTCTAACCTTATGAAACCATTCAATGAGATGCAAAAAATAACGGCAAAAAATAGTTGTTCGTTACTCCAAAGTCTAAAGCTCCTTCTATTGGCATTTTTTGAAATTTATCTTTATAATTTATATTGAAGAAAATACCGACATAAAGAATAGTTTTAGTGAAAACCGCAAATCAATCGACCAATTTTTCCATTTTTATGTTTTTTTGAAATTTTGGACCCTAAACTTTAATGGCGGCTATCTCCTTTGGAAACCGTTTGGGACCCTTGGTTTCCTATTTACAATTATTTATCTGTTCTATCACCCCCTTGCGTATGTACCACGAGTTTAGGCACACCCTGTATATCATCTTTTTAATGAACTGACAAGCAGACATTTTAGAATTTTCATAACATATATTTTTATTAAGGCTCTTTAATCTATGTTCCAAAATGCTTAAAAACATTTCTACACAGAAATATGCAAACAGTAAAACACCAAAAAGGAATCTATCGTACTGTTTTTTATTTATTTATTAACTAATATTTTCCGAACCGTTACCTTAATTTATTATGGAAATTGTATTTTTTTTCCTTGAATAGATATATACTTATTAAAGCAACATATTAACTTAACGAAATGCAAAAACGTTTTTTTTATATAAAAAAGACGTGTGGCACTCGGGGACTACCGCGGTAAAGCTATTGCATAGCATTTTTTATCAACTTTACTTTTTATTTATGCAGTTTTTTTGTCTTTGATATTAATTCAAGTTATACATTTTGAGCGTGATGACCGATAACAAAACATTTTTTTCTTTTATTGAATAAATGAGAAATTAATATCGTTTAAAATATTTTAATTATCTTACAATACATGTAGGTTAATCAGGAATTTTTATCATTGAAACTATACGTTTATGGGAGCTGAAATAAAAAACATAAGTTTGAGACTTGATATTCTCAAAATATCTGAAAAATGCCGCTTTAATGTCTGCCGAAGTCAACCGAAGGATACCGTGCCGAAGTCTGCCAAACTCATGCGACGATAGCCGGAGTATTAGGTTTTTTTCTCGTTACGGAATTTCTAGATTCTTTCGCCGCGCTCAAAGCCCACGATAAAAGATAGGCAATACCTTAATAAATTACCAAACAAAATTTGGCAGCAATACGAAAATTAGATCCCGAGTTATAAGCATTATAAATTTTCCGATCCTCACCGTAGGGGTCACCTGTCACCAAAAATTAACATTGTCTCATTAAAAATTACCAAACGAAATTTGGCCGCGCTACGAAAATTAGATCTCGAGTTATAAGCATTTTAAATTTTGCGAACTTCACCGTGGAAGGGGGAGTCACCTGTCACCAAAATTAACGCTGTCTCATAATAAATTATCAAACCAAATTTGGCCGCACTACGAAAATTAGATCGCGAGTTATAAGCATTTTAAATTTTTCGACCCTCATCATGGGGGATCTCCTGTCACTAAAATTAACATTGTCTCATTATAAATTACCAAACAAAATTTGGCCGCGCTACGAAAATTAGATCACGAGTTATAAGCATTTTATCTTTTTCGACCCTCACCGTGGGGGGTCTCCTCTCACCAAAATTTAACACTGTTTCATAATTAATCATTAAACAAAATTTGGCCGCGCTGCGAAAATTGATCACGAGTTATAAGCATTTTAAATTTTTCGACCCTCACCGTGGGGGGGGGGGTTCTCCTGTCACCAAAAGTAACACTGTCACATAATAAATTACCAAACAAATTTTGGCCGCACTTCGAAAATTAGACCGCGAGTTATAAGCATTTTAAAATTTTCAACCCTCACCTTGGAGGGGTCTCCTGTCACCAAAAATTAACACTGTCTCATAATAAATTACCAAACAAAATTTGGTAGTGCTACGAAAATTGATCGCGAGTTATAAGCATTTAATCTTTTTCGACCCTCACCGAAAAGCATGGGGGACCCTCACCATGGAGGGTTCTCCTGTTACCAAAATTTAACACTGTTACATAATAAATCATTGAACAAAATTTGGCCGCGCTACGAAAATTGATCGCGAGTTATAAGCATTTTAAATTTTACGACCCTCACCGTGGGGGGGTCTCCTGTCACCAAAAATTAACACTCTCGCATAAAAAATTACCAAACAAAATTTGGCCGCGATTCGAAAATTAGATCGCGAGTTACAAGCATTTTAAATTTTTCGACCCTCACCGTGGGGGGTCTCCTGTCACCAAAAGTAACACTGTCTCATAATAAATTACCAAACAAAATTTGGCCGCGCTACGAAAATTAGATCACGAGTTATAAGCATTTTATCTTTTTCGACCCTCACCGTGGGGGGTCTCCTCTCACCAAAATTTAACACTGTTTCATAATTAATCATTAAACAAAATTTGGCCGCGCTGCGAAAATTGATCACGAGTTATAAGCATTTTAAATTTTTCGACCCTCACCGTGGGGGGTCTCCTGTCACCAAAAATTAACACTGTCTCATAATAAATTACCAAACAAAATTTGGCCGCGATACGAAAATTAGATCGCGAGTTATAAGCATTTTAAATTTTTTGACCCTCACGGTGGGGGGTTTCCTGTCACCAAAAGTAACACTGTCTCATAATAAATTACCAAACAAATTTTGGCCGCGCTACGAAAATTAGATCGCGAGTTATTAGCATTTTAACTTTTTCGACCCTGAACGTGGGGGATCTCCTGTCACCAAAATTTAGCACTGTTTCATAAAAAAATCATTAAACAAAATTTGGCTGCGATTCGAAAATTGATCGCGAGTTATAAGCATTTTAAATTTTTCGACCCTCACTGTGGGGGGGGGGGTCTCCTGTCACGAAAAATTAACACTCTCTCATAATAAATTACCAAACAAAATTTGGCCGCGATACGAAAATTAGATCGCGAGTTATAAGCATTTTAAATTTTCCGACCCTCACCGTGGGGGGTGTCCTATCACCAACAGTAACACTGTCTCATAATAAATTACCAAACAAAATTTTGCCGCACTACGAAAATTGATCGCGAGTTATAAGCATTTTAAATTTTTCGACCCTCACCATGGGGGGTCTCCTGTCACCAAAAATTAACAATCTCTCACAATAAATTACCAAACAAAATTTGGCAGTGCTACGAAAATTGATCGCGAGTTATAAACATTTTTAATTTTTCGACCCTGACCGTGGGGGGGGGGGGGGGGGGGGGTCTCCTGTCACCAAAAATTAAAACTGTCTCATAATAAATTATCAAACAAAATATGGCCGCGCTACGAAAATTAGATCGTGAGTTATAAGCATTTTAAATTTTTCGATTCTCACCGTTGGGCGGGTCTTCAATCACCAAAAGCTACATTATCCTACCTTGTTTTATCTTAAGACGATTTTTTTCTATACATATTCTATCAGGAATTTTTATCATTGAAACTGTAGATTTATAGTAACTGAAATAAGAAACATAAGTTTGAGATTTGATATCCTCTAAATATTTGAAAAATACCTCGTCAATGTCTGCCGAAGTCTACCGAAAGATACCATGCCGAAGTCTGCCGAGCTGAAACGACGTTAGCCGAGTGTTAGGTTTTTTCGTTACGGATGTGTTAGGATTCTCGCGTTACGGAATTTTTGGATTCGGTCGCCGCGCTCAAAGCCCGTAATAAAAGCTATGCAATAGCTTAAAAATAAAAAATGTGAGAGAAGTTATTCATATTTAAATTATACATGCGATCATTTATATTTGCTTCGATAAAACAAACGTTACTTACACGATATCATTTACCTTCAGATTCAGAAGAAGTCTACAGTACAATTATCAAATATACAACATTTTTTTATTTTACAAACAAAACTGGAAATAAGAAATACTGCATTTTATAATTTTTTTTTTTTTTTTTTTTTTTTTTTTTTTACAACGTCATTACATTTATGCTAATTAACTGTTTGTTTCAAACCTAGAAACTCTATTTAAAGCAGATTTCCATTGCTTCATTGTTTAAATTTCATATTTCTGATAGCATTTGTTTTTTGTATTCCTTAATTATGCATTATAAATATATAGTTTCTCTGATCCTGAATATTGATTCTCATTATAATACATTTGTTAGATTGGAAGATTTTATTAGAAGATTCAACTTGAATTAAAGTTTAACATACAACTGGCACTACAGTGTAAAAAATTATGTAATGTTCCTCCATAAAATCGGTGGCAGCATTGCTGCCTCCAATTTTTTCTATATTTTTTTTTTACTTTTATAATGATGTAATTTAAGCATATATTAAAGATGTAACATTACAATGTTACACCGGTTATATCCGAAAAGTATTCCATAAAATTGAAGGCAGCAATGCTGGTAGCATTGCTGCCTTCAATTTTATGGAGTATTGGAGCCGATTTTATGGAGTATTGTTACACAAATGTTTTACAGTGTATACAAATTTACGACACTTCTTATAGGAGAAAACGAACATTAGTTTAATAATAGTTGCAGAGTAGCTAGGTTTTTGTCTAAAAGCAGGCGCTTCATCAAGCTTTGTTACTTTGCTAAAATAAGACACTATGGTAAGCTTGCACTACTAGGAGCATTTTTTTTTTTTTTTTTTTTTTGTGTATAGGTTACTTTAATTCAATGTGTTTCATGTAGAACAGCCCTTAGTTGCATTGCTGACTTATATATGATAATCTTATATCTTGTCTCTTGAACTCTCAAAAAAAGATTAAGGAGATCTATCTTTAGCTCGATTTTTATGTGGATTAATATGTCTGATACATTAAAAATATTTTTATATCGTTAATTCAGTGTCGGCTATTTAGCGGACTTTTTTTTGTTTTTGTGAAAATATTTGCCAATTATTCAGAAAAGTATTAATCGCTTTATTTAATGACACACGTTCGCTATCACGTAACACGAAGATTCTCATCGCAATACAGTAATAGATATTTTTTAAAAATTACTAATTTAGCAAGATCATCTTATTTTTTTAACTCTATGAATGATAAATTTTACTGAGCACTTTATTCAATAATGCATACATGTGACGTTTATCATGTAGGACTTAAGCATAATCAGCGTCTTGCAATCAGAATTAAAATGTCTCCCACCAATCTTTAGGTTGTAACTAAGTGTAATAAAATGTTTTCTACGGTCCGTGTAAGACGTTGGTGGCGTGCCTTTATAAGTGTTATTGTATTGATTATCCTGCAACTATCTTTATATATTTTTCTTATTAAAAAAAAAACAACAAAAGTTTAATATTCACAGTTTGACATGCTGCCCAGTTTTCATTTAAGTAAATAGTTGAAAAGCTTTCAAAGGCGGAAAATTGTTGTTGTTCTTAAAAAAAACATTGTGATGCTGAACTTTAATTGTAAAACTCCAACTTTGTAATAATTTTCCTTAAATCTCTTTAATAATATTCCAATTTTTTAATTTAAATATTATTTTTCTTAAAACATTCCTCTTCGTGGAGAAAGTATCCAATGCTTTAGGGCCAACTCCACAGCGGTTTATTTCATTTCAGTTAACTTCTGTATGAATCGATCATTTACCTGGGGGATCATCAGTGTTCGGATTTGCTATCGCTGATTACATAAAATCCAGCTGAATATACTAAGGTCCATTCAAGCTCTCCTACCTTCTGCAGTCACTACTATTTTTTACAGAATCCGATGATTTAACAGTAGTCTTGGTTGTGTTAAATGAGAAAACCGCATGTCTAGGTCTATCTGTAACTAAATGATTCATATGTAAAACACCTATTATTTATCCTAGACTTTTTTTAGTCGCTGCATTGTCAATGCTGCGCTAAATCGCGATTTTTTCCGTAACGTACAGTATTGGCCTAAAATATAAAAAAAATTGTGACATTCTTGACTATGTAGGAGAAAGGGAGGCACGTTTGGTTTCTTTTTTTTTTTTTTTTTTTTTTTTTTTTTTTTTTTGAGAATCAATATATTTTTTATTTAAATTATATTTATTGCTTTTTAAATATTACATAATAAAAACAATGCATTTCTTTATCATATGAACTAGAAATTAAAATTTTTTTAAATATAAATTAAATAAGTTGTAAGGCTTTAAAAAATTGGAAGATTTCTGTTCAAACCTGCCCTATGTAGGGGCACCTTTGAACAGGTAAGGAGCACCTTTCAACAAATGAAGAAAATATTAAAATAGTGATATTTTTTCTAAAAATACTGCAGCTAATATCTCGGCAGTTAATTACCCGATCAACTTTGTTCTTTAAGGAAAATTTGTGTTATTTTATTGCCTTTTACGTCCATTCCTCAAAATAAAAAAGTTCGAAAATTTTTATATACTTTTCATGAGAACGAATTTTTTGAGATCTCCGGATAATCGAGGTTACTGATATTAAAAAGACTTCGTCCCATGCTTACATATTAAGTACATGCAAAATTTCACGTCTCTATATCAATTTGTTCATGACATACAGCGTTTACAGACACACAAACAGACAGACAGACAGAGGACGGCAATTTTTTTTTCTAAAAATATGTTTTTCGGAATTTCCACTATCTGGAACGTGTAAATCCGTCAAATTTTTTTTCGATTTTCAAAACGATTGCAAGACTTACCCTATATTACATATGATGGGTAAGTAATATAAATTTCGATTACGGTTTGCGATATTGTTATTGTATTTTTGAATTTTTAGGTAGATTTCGTATGAAATACTACCTATTGCAATCGCATTATCTATCTATCTATCTATCTATCTATATATATATATATATGTAATAAAATAAAAATAAAAATAAAATTGCGCCATTTTTTTTTGTTCTCTCTTAGCTTCAATTCTAAATTTGTGGAACATATTTCAATCTTAGTTTCGTAACTTGTAACAGCTAAAATTCTTTTTCTTACTTTAGTTATTAATAAATTATTACTTGCTTCTCAAAAAGGCGGGAAGTATTTCGTAAGCTTTTTACTTTCTGGCATATTCCTGCGATTTTAATTTTATTTTTTATTTTTAACATCGCGTGACAGGTGTTACTACGCGTTGCTAAAGGGCTTAGTCTTCCGAGGAAAAAATATAGTTCTTGCCAATAGACCGCCTATTACGGCCAATTAGAATTGATCATTTTATCCGTTAGAGGCTCGAGTCCATCCGGATTGGATTTTTAAAATGATTGACGCGAAGTAGGAGGGCGCTAGTTTTGTCGTGAAAATGATTTTTTCATTTGGTTTTTCAGGAGAATAGAATGCACCTTTTCTTTAAACTATCAAGACGCGCTTTTCTTTGCTCCGCTGAATTAGAATGCATTTTTTCTTAAAAACTACTCGGAAGCCATGTCATGTTTCCCGAGAATGCGATTGACTTTCAAAAATTATTAGGATGCTGTTTCTTTTTTCTCCCCAAAATTCTAATATCGTGGAATGCAGCTTAATCACGAAGTTGGTGAAGTGGAAGTTATTCGATGAGAGTGCCAAGGTGATTGCGTGAAAGAACTTAACTTATTTATGAGTCCTAATAAAATTAATTTAAAGACTGCTTGATTGAACTTTCTTATGGGGAAATAGCCCAATAAACTCATCCACTGCTGGTCAAACTGCCAGAGCGACTGCTCAGCTCGTCCCACTGTTGATTCTTAGTAGTAGTAATCTGTTCTGCCTCATAGATGGTGTGCCACTGGAACTTGTACATTGTTATGGAACATCGCTTTCGTCGAATTATTACATTGAAAGTCGACAGGATGAAAAATGAACCGGCTTAAAAATTTTGAGAATAAGCTGCATGCTCTTCATACACTTACAGTTGTTCCTACATTTTTCCTGGTATTGTTTTCATCTTAACATTTAATACAGAAAAAAATAACTATGATATCTTCCATCTAAATGGTATGTCCAAGACTGAAGATGGATGGGATCAGCTGCTGTGTGTTAATACTAATATTGTAATTTTGTTTCCTGCAATAAGACTCAATGTGTGTTACTAACAGTCAGAGTTTTTGAGATGCTAGCTGCACGCATCTTTAACCTCATCCGCGTCTACTTCCACCCATGTTACGACGAGATGGCCTGCATGGAAAAACATCTTCATGTGCATAAATGATAAACCTTTCAGCTGGGAAAAGGATCGTCTTATGAAGTTTTGTTGTGATTCTGTCTAGCATCTGCAAATTTTTAAGTGTGAAAAATGCCTCCAGTATTTTTTTTTTATACTTGACATCTACGAAATCATCTACTGATTATTACTTAATCCAAAGAACGCCAAAATTCAACATCATTTTCTTTTATTTATTTATTATTTATTTATTATTTATTTATTTATTTATTTATTATTTCTTTTATTTATTTATTTATATTTTGATAAACTTTCATTTCATAATAAATGAACACCTGCAGCATGATTGCGAAACTACTGTTGATACCATCGGTAATATAAGTCAATTGAAATTTGCACCTGTGAGTCGTATCTAGGAAGTGCTTTATTTTTTTGTTTATTTTAATAGAAAATTAGGTATTTGAACAAGGCCACATCGAGCATGTCTGTAAGTTATTATTTATTATTTTATTGTTTTATTGATTAAGAAATTTTAATAATAATTTCTTTGTTTAAATTCTTGATTTTTTTTCTCTTTTATTACAGATATTAAAAAATAAATTTGTTCTTAATTTATAATTAATTAAAATTTTCTGCTCATAGAAATTTTATTTAGTTTTAAAGGTGTTTTTTCTTTTTAATCGAAAGATGGATTAATTTGTTGTTAAAAAATACTCTGTAGCTAAATTTATTTTCCATACGTAAAGAAAAGTATTTTTGTTCTTAAAATTATTTGTTATTTCCTATGTATGGAAAACCGATATTTATTATTTTATTATTTTATTACTTATTTATTTATTATTTATTTATTTCACATGAAGTCAAACAGAATTGATTTATTTATTATTTATTATTTTTATTGTTATTTATTGAGGTATTTGAAGTATTTGAAGTATAGTAATTGAAGTTTAATAATTGAAGTATAGCATTTAAATTTTTTCCATATGAATTATCCTTCTTTCATGTATTAAGGTCAGGATTAGTAAAAGAAGAAAAAATGTCAGAAAATAAACTTGATATTGTCCCTTTTGAATTTGGGTCGGGCATGGATATTTTTAAATGGTTTAAACATTTTGATCGAGAATGTTCTGTAGAAAAAAAAGATAATGAGTGGAAACACCAAAATATTTCAAAATATTTAAAGGGGGAAGCGCTAAAAACTTATATAAATGATTGTTTGGATTGTGCTACTTATGAGGAAATTGTCGAGATTTTAAGTGAAAAATTCATTCAAGTTAGAGTTCCAAAATTTTCTGAATTTACTTCCTTAAAGTTAAATGATCTAAGTGATTTGGATTCTTATTTTAGAAAGAAAGTTGAGATTGGAAGGCAACTTCAGCTTGGGGAAAATTTAATTATACAGGGATTAACTGATGGACTTCAGCCGGAGTATCAAAATTGTTTGATGGTTAACCCTCCTTCCAATACTCGTGAATGGTTTTGCATTGCTAAACAATTAGCAGCGATTCCAAATCATACCTCTAATAACGGCAATAGAAATTTTCAACAAACTAGACCAATGCACAATCCCAATCCTCAGCCCAGACATTGGACTCGACCTACTCCAAACAATCCATCCCAAAATTTTAATCCTAGGTTTTTCACTCCTAGAATGCCTACGACTCATTGTCAAAACAACTACCCAAGTCGTCCGTGCAGAATATGTTTAAACAGAGGCATAGAAAATGCATATCATTGGGAGAGGAGTTGTATATTTAACACAAATTCCTTTCAAGCTCAAACTCCTGCTCATATTCAACCACCCCCTACTAATAATATTTGACAATTAATCATCCCTGGATATGTGGGCAATAACAAAGTGTATTGTGTGGTGGATAGTGGATCAACTGTCTCAATTTTACCCCTCAAATTTGTTCGATATTTAAATGGTAATTTACATAATGTTACCCCTACTACTATCAGACAGGCACAAGGAACTCTTACAATTAATAAATCTTGTCGATTATGTATTAAATTTGGTAATATAAAGAGATATGTTAATTTTTTAGTAAGTAAACTTGATTTGGACTATGCTATTTTAGGTTTACCTGATTGTGCCAAATTTAAATTGAAAATTGATTGTGCAAAAAGCCAGGTGTTACAAGACAATATTTCGTTAAACCCATATGTCAACATATCCAGTGATAACTTAGAATTGCTTCATTTTGATATTATAAAAAATGATACTACTGTGCAACCCGATTATGGAAATACCATAACTCCTCAATCCTTGACGCGAACTAATAATGATGATTATAATCTATTGGGGAATCTGAATGCTATTCAAAATAAAAATGTAAGGGAACTTTTAAGGGATTATTTAGATATTTTTGCAAAAAATAAATATGATGTAGGGAGAATTAATATTGAACCTCAGCGTATTTATCTTAAATCTGACCTACCAATATCTTTGAGGCCTTATCGTACATCCACTGCTGATGAAAAAGAAATATCTCAGCAAATCCAATCCTTATTAGCTGCTGGGTTAATTAAAGAAAGTTATAGCCCATACTCTTCTCCAGTTACATTAGTAAATAAACGAGATGAAGGTAAAAAAAACCGAATGTGTGTTGATTACCGAAAATTAAATTCTATCATGAAAAATGACGCTGAACCTTTGCCCCAAATAGATGAAATTTTAGACAAATTAAGTGGTGCCCAATATTTCTCTACACTAGATTTAGCCTCAGGCTATTGGCACATACCTATTCACCCAGCCGATTCCGAAAAGTTAGCCTTTACTACTAATTGTGGGCTCTGGGAATGGAATGTTCTCCCCTTTGGTGTAAAGGTAGGCCCCCCAATTTTCAACAGGACAATTAGAAGAATTCTTACAAAATATAAAATAGACTTTGCTTGTTATTATTTTGATGATATAATTATTTTTTCTAAATCAATAGATGAACATATACAGCATCTCATCCAAATTTTTGATTTATGCCGAATAGAAAATATTAAATTAAAATTATCTAAATGTACTTTTGCTCAAAAACAAATCAATTTTCTAGGGTATGAAATCCAAAATGGAACTTTAACTCCAGCTAATACTAATATAGAAACGATTAAAAAATTAAAACCTCCTACTAACACTAAAGAATTACAAAGATTTCTTGGTTCTATAAATGTGTATCATAAATTTATTGACAAATATGCTGAAATTAGACACCCCCTAAATAAATTACTTAAGAAAGATACTATTTGGGAATGGAATACTGAATGTCAAAACTCTTTTCAAAAATTAAAAGATGCCCTCATTGCTAAACCAATTTTAAAGATTTATGACCCAAAATTACCCCTACACATGTTTGTTGACGCTTCTCAGGTAGCGGTAGGTGCAGTTCTTAAACAACCCGACCATAATAACTTTTTACATCCAATTGCTTATTTTTCTAGAGGATTGAGAAGTTATGAGAAAAATTATTTCATTACCGAACTAGAGTGTCTTGCTATCATTGATACTTTAGATAAATTTTATCATTACTTTCACGGTGTACAATTTACCATCCATACTGATCATGCATCTCTTGTTTGGTTAAAAAATGTCAAACATTTAAGAGATCGATTATTTAGGTGGTCATTGAAGTTAAGTATGTTCGATTACAAAATAGAGTACTTAAAGGGATCTACAAATGTCGAAGCCGACATGTTGTCCCGAAACCCTATTTCTCATTTTTGTAAACCCCTTACTTTTCTTCTTGACGTTAAAGAGATTATTGAGATGCAAGAAAAAGAAAATGTGTGTGGATCAAATTATATTAATGACAATGGACTGATTATAGTTAAAAGAAAAGGTTTTCGTAAAGTGGTAGTTCCCATGTCCCTAAGAAAAAAATTGCTTAATGTTGTTCATGAACAGTTTGGTCACCCTGGTGTTCAAAAAATGCAAAATTTAATTTCTCCTAACTATTATTGGCCAGATATGACCCAAGACATTACTAACTTTGTTAAATACTGTGATATTTGCCAGAAAAATAAAAAACCTAGACAAAAAAAAATTGGCTTATTACAAGCTATGCCCACTACAGATCAACCTTTTGACTGTCTGTCTGTCGATACTGTAGGAGGGTTCAATTATTATAATTCTACAAAAAAATATCTCCATATTATAATAGACCATACCACAAGATATGTTTGGGCATTTCCTTCCAAAAGTGTCACTACAGAAACTTATACAAATTGTCTGAAACAAATCTTCAATATCAAAATCCCTCAACAATTATTCTGTTTTAGTAAGATTTCAAGTGTACAGTCCCCTCAAAAAATACTTAGTGACAGGAATGCTGCTTTTACTTCTTCAAGATTCAAAAAATTCCTGCGAAATCATAATATTAAACAACGTTTGACCACTGCCCATCATCTACAAACGAATGGGAAATGTGAAAGAGTAAATCAGACAATAGTAACTAGATTCAAATGTAAAGTAAACTCCACTACCTCTAAAATTCCCTGGACTAAGCTTTTAACTGAGGTAATTAATGAATATAATAATACACCCCATTCTATTACCAAATTTCCACCTGCTTACTTGCTTTTTGGCCAATTACCCTATGACTCCCCCTTACAACAAAATTATTATCCCCCTGTTCATGAAGCACTTAAAATTGCTAAAACAAGAACTGATGAATTTCATTTAAAAAATAAAAGATATTATGATAAAGATTATATCGAACCAAAATTTAAAATAGGAGATCTAGTTATCTATGAAGAATTTCAGTACCCTAATACTAGAAAGTTATCACAAGTATTTAGTGGCCCTTATAAAATCCTTAACAAATTATCCGAAGTAAATTTTGAAATTGATAGGCAAAACCAGTTCAAAAGTTCAGAAATAGTACATGTATCTAAATTAAGGCCTTATTATTCCCCTGATAAATTTAAATTAAGTCATGAGCAACAACCCCCTAATCAACAACAACAAACTCAAATAAAAACTGTAGCTTAAACTATATCTCTAGTTTATCATTTTATAATTTTTTTCTCTTAAACAGTAAATTTCTTTCCATATTTTAATTCAGATAATATCCTGTAATTCTTACAGAATGGCAATGATATCTCTTGACTGCAGCGAGAGTGTCACTTGTCTGGAAATTTTTATATTTGTTTATTTATGCCGGCGTAGACGAACAAAATGGAAATTTCTTATTCTGTACTGAATTACTCTACTTAGAATATTTTTTTTTTCTTTGAACTGAACCTATTTGTAATATTAAATTTAATCCATCAATTATTAAATTAATTATATATCAAGTAACAAAATTTTTATCACTTTATTTTAATTTTTTTTTTCTTTCTCTCTCTCTTTGCTGCTACATTCCAGTCTAGGTACATGTCAATTATAATATAATTTTGTTTCTTTTTCTCTTTTCTACTTGTATCTTGCAATGTTTTATCACACCGAGAGAATATTTATTGCGTAATTATTTGACATGAATAGATCTTGTTTTTTATTTTTATCATTTATTAATATTTCTTTTTAAGAATCTTAGTAGTTTAAAGGTCACGTGCATTCTCAAACATGAACAAAATTTTTATTTATCTTTATTTTATTTTAATTTATCATATTATATTTTAATTTTTTTTGTACATATTCCTACTTAATCCTGTACTCGAATTACCAGATTAAGTAAATGATTTCATAATTGATTGTATTTTTTATTTTATTCCACTTCTCTCTATATTTCATCCCAAAAATATGAGATGAGATAAACGAGATTAAGTATTTAAAGAATGTCTTTTGTGACATTTATTATTACTTATTAAGAGATTTACTTATACCCATTATGAGATTTACTTATACTTATGATATTTATTATTATTGATATTTTTCCTTATTATGTTTCTTACTTATATTGTTTATTATTTACATTGTTAAAGTTTATTATTACTATATTATAAAATGTCTTACTATATTGAATTTGGACAATTAATAATGATATAATTAGACCTCCTTGAAAAGAGGCAATGGACTATACCACTCCAAATATGACTCTTGGACAAGTAATAAGATATAATTAGACTTCCTTGAAAAGAGATCATGAATACTCCAAATATGACTCTTAAATGGATTTTTGAAACAAACTTTCAACATTGATGTCAAGAAAGTTCTATTAAATTCCTTCAGTTCTAGATTTGACATTGTTCAAAAAGAATTCAACGTTATTGTTTTTCATTTTTATGTTTCATTTTTATGTTATTACTATGGGTAATTGCTTTTATTTTCAAATTACTTTATGATGTGTACTTTAAACAAGATTATATCTTGTATTTGTATTGGTGCCTATTTTATTGTATTTAAATTTGAAGTTATTCCACGCATCACCTTAGTGTTTTTAAATTTGAATTCTATATTTATATAAAAAAGAGAAATTAATTTAAATTTTTTTTTATTTAGTATCTAATTATTATTACTTATATCAACAACTTCGTGAGCTAAGTCTGCATCATCTCCCTTTCTGTGAAATTGCAGGTCTCAGACCTACTTTTTCACCCGTCTTTCTGGGAGGGGGGATTTGTAATAAAATAAAAAAAAATTGCGCCATTTTTTTTTGTTCTCTCTTAGCTTCAATTCTAAATTTGTGGAACATATTTCAATCTTAGTTTCGTAACTTGTAACAGCTAAAATTCTTTTTCTTACTTTAGTTATTAATAAATTATTACTTGCTTCTCAAAAAGGCGGGAAGTATTTCGTAAGCTTTTTACTTTCTGGCATATTCCTGCGATTTTAATTTTATTTTTTATTTTTAACATCGCGTGACAGGTGTTACTACGCGTTGCTAAAGGGCTTAGTCTTCCGAGGAAAAAATATAGTTCTTGCCAATAGACCGCCTATTACGGCCAATTAGAATTGATCATTTTATCCGTTAGAGGATCGAGTCCATCCTGATTGGATTTTTAAAATGATTGACGTGAAGTAGGAGGGTGCTAGTTTTGTCGTGAAAATGATTTTTTCATTTGGTTTTTCAGGAGAATAGAATGCACCTTTTCTTTAAACTATCAAGACGCGCGTTTCATTGCTCCGCTGAATTAGAATGCATTTTTTCTTAAAAACTACTCGGAAGCCATGTCATGTTTCCCGAGAATGCGATTGACTTTCAAAAATTATTAGGATGCTGTTTCTTTTTTCTCCCCAAAATTCTAATATCGTGGAATGCAGCTTAATCACGAAGTTGGTGAAGTGGAAGTTATTCGATGAGAGTGCCAAGGTGATTGCGTGAAAGAACTTAACTTATTTATGAGTCCTAATAAAATTAATTTAAAGACTGCTTGATTGAACTTTCTTATGGGGAAATAGCCCAATAAACTCATCCACTGCTGGTCAAACTGCCAGAGCGACTGCTCAGCTCGTCCCACTGTTGATTCTTAGTAGTAGTAATCTGTTCTGCCTCATAGATGGTGTGCCACTGGAACTTGTACATTGTTATGGAACATCGCCTTCGTCGAATTACATATATATATATATATATATCTCACTTTCTTATGGACACGATAACTTCTATAATTCTTCACCAATCTCCACCAAACTGGTACATAAAATCAAAGGGGATAAAATCTCGGCTTAGTTCGTTAATGGACAAAATCGGACCAAGGGGGTCGGAATAGGGGGCGTTTTTGTGAAAACCGAAAAAACGCCATCACTTCTTAATTAAAGTAGATATTGAATCGGTTTAAAGTTTATATTACTTCTTAAAAATGGGCCAAAAGTTTATGCATGACAGATTTTTGATAAATTTAGAAGTGGGCTCAAGGGGCGAAAAAAACAGGGGTTTTGAGAGAAAAAAATTCATAACTTCGTCAATTTTTAAGATATCAAGTCCAAATAAATTTTTTGTAAATGTTCTTAAAATTATCTAAAACTTTTGTATTTACACGTTTTTGATAGGACCAACTTTTACCGATGAAAAAATTTAAAAACGAAAAGAAAAAGGGCGCTGAAAAAAGAGAAAAAATCCCTTTCGGCATGGCGTATAGGCGGAGGTAGATTTCGAAAAGTTTTCATCTCAAAAAAAAAAAAATAAATAAAAAATAAAATAAATAAAAAATAAAAAAAATAAAATAAAATAAATAAATAAATAAATAAATAAATAAATAAATAAATAAATAAATAAAAATAAAAAAATGATTAGAGATAAACCCAGTTTAACTACTTTATTCAACCGCTTTTAAAAAATTTTTAATTTCATTTTTCTGTAAGAACTGGTTTTATCAAAATCCTCTTAAACGAAATTCTACTCAAATGCCCATTTTGGCAACATATTTTGAATTATATTCTTACTTTATTAAAAAAATTGACCAATATGCTCATTATATAGTTCCTAAATAACAAAAAACTGTTAATTAAATTCGTTTGACAGCAAAATTGAATTTAAAAATGAGTAATAAAATAATCAATTTATTATTTTAATACATCCACAATTCTTTAATCAAGATTGCTTTGAGAAATTTTGTACGAAGTGCCCACTTTGACAGATTTTTTTAAATATATATTTAGCCTTTAGACCATTTACTTATTTATTTATTTATTTATTTTTTATTTATTTATTTATTTATTTATTTTTTTTTTTTGAGATGAAAACTTTTTGAAATCTACCTCCGCCTATACGCCATGCCAAAAATCTGACCAATACGGCACATTACACAGTTCCTAAATAACGAAAAACTGTCAATTGAATGCGTTTGAGAGCAAAATTGAATTTAAAAATGAGTCATAAAATAAACAATTTGTTATTTGAATACAACCTCAATTCTTTTATCATGATCGCTTTGAGAAATTTTTTTGCGAAGTGCTTACTTTGACAGCTTTTAAAAATATGTATATTCACCCTTTATAAAAAAATCGAAGAATACGCACATTATATAGTTCCTAAGTAACAAAAAACTGTCATTTGAATGCGTTTCAGAGCAAAAGTGGATTTAAAAATGAGTCATAAAATAACCAATTTGTTATTTGAATACCCACAGTTCATTAATCATGATCGCTTTGGGAAATTTTGTGCGAAGTGCCCATTTTAGCAGCCTTTTTTTGAAATATATTCTGCCTTTGTCAAAAAACTGGCCACTCCGTCACATAATATAGTTCCTAAATAAGAGAACCTGTAAATTGGATGCGTTTGAGAACAAAAAAAGATTTAAAAATGACTCTGTAAAAACGCAATTTTTTAAATTTCTTTAAATTTCAATCATGATAATTTCGTGAAATTCTGTTCAAAATACCCTTTTTGGCAGCCTTTTTAAAAATATATTCTGCCTTTATCAAAAAACTGGCCAATACGTCGCATTATATAGTTCCTAAATAATAGGACCTGTAAATTGGATGGGTTTGAGAACAAAAATGAATTTAAAAATGACTCAGAAAAAACGCAATTTGTTATACTTAATCAATTTTTAATGACGATAATTTCGGGAAATCTGTTCAAAATACCTTTTTTGGCAGCCTTTTAAAAAATATATTCTGCCTTTATCAAAAAATTGGCCAATACGTCGCATTATATAGTTCCTAAATAAGAGGATCTGTCATTTGGATGCGTTTAAAATCAAAAATGAATTTTAAAATGAGTCAGAATATAAGCAGTTTGGATTTAAGGTTTTTACTCCAACTCCTATTTTTGTTTAATGTATTTTTGCTATAAGAATTGGTTCTATGAAAAACTTGTCAATATAAAAGTTGTAGATCTTATTGTGAAAATGTAAAATAAATTTAATTAGATTTGATTGCTTAAGAATTGAGTAAGTTATGGGGTTTCTTCTTTTTCCTCCCCCCTTTTTCTTTTCGTTTTTAATTTTTTTCATCAGTAAAAATTGGTCCTATCAAAAACTTGTAAATACAAAAGTTTTAGATAATATTGAATACATTTATATAAAATTTAGTTGGATTTGATATCTTGAGAATTGACGAAATTATGAATTTTTTTCTCCCAAAAACCATTTTTTTTCGCCCCTTGAGCCCATTTTTAACTTTATCAAAAATCTGTCATGCATAAACTTTTTGCCCATTGTTTAGAAGTAATATAAACTTTAAACTGATTCGATATCTATTTTAATTAAGAAGTTATCGCGTTTTTTCTGTTTTCACAAAAACCCTCCCTATTTCCACCCCCTAGGTCCGATTTTGTCCATTAACGAACTCGACCGAGATTTTAGGCTCCTTGATTTTATGTAAAAGTTTGAAGAAGATCTGAGCATAATTATTTAAGTTATCGTGTCTAGAAGAAAGTGATATACACCGATAGATAGATAGATAGATAGATAGATAGATAGATAGATAGATAGATAGATAGATAGATAGATAGATAGATAGATAGATAGATAAACTTTTTTACTGATGGTGGTTTTGGGGTCTAGGAGTCATGATTCGTGTAGATCCGCAAAAATTTTTCAGAAATTCCAACATGGGAGAGAATGCAATAGGTAGTATTTCATACGAAATCTACCTAAAATCCATAACTCCTTCAATTTTTAAGATATCAAATCTGATTAAATTTATTTTACATCTTCTTAAAAATATCTACAACTTTTATATTGACAAGTTTTTCATAGGACCAATTCGTATAGCAAAAAGAAATTAAACAAAAATAGGAGTTGAAGAAAAAAACCTCAAATCCAAATTGCTTATATTCTGACTCATTTTTAAATTCAGTTTTGATTTTAAACGCATCCAAAGGGTAGATCCTCTTATTTAGAAACTGTGTAAAGTGACGCATTGGTCAATTTTCTAATAAAGACAGAATATATTCCGAAAAAGGCTACCAAAAAGGGTATTTTGAACAGAATTTTCCAAAATCATCGTGACTAAATTTAAGGAAGTGTTCAAATAAGAAATTGCGTTTTTTTTCTGACTCGTTTTTAAATCCATTTTTGTTCTCAAAGTCATCCAATTTACAGATCCTCTTATTTAGGAACTATATAATGTGATGCATTGATCGGTTTTTGGATAAAGACAGAATATATTTCGAAAAAGGCTACCAAAAAGGGTATTTTGAACAGAATTTCCCGAAGTCTTCGTGATATGAAAATTTAAGGAAGTTTTCACATAGCAAATTGCGTTTTTTATGACTCGTTTTAAAATCCATTTTCGCTCTCAAACGCATCGAATTTACAGATCCTCTTATTTATGAACTATATACTGTGACGCATTGGCCAGTTTTTTGATAAACATAGAATATATTTTTAAAAATGCTGTCAAAGTGAGCATTTCGCACAAAATTTTCCTAAGCAATCATGATTATAGAATTAAGAATGTATTCAAACAACAAATCGGTTATTTAATGACTCATTTTTAAATTAATTTTTTTTTCTCAAACGCATTCAACTGACAGTTTTTTTTGTTATTTAGGAACTATATAATGTACTATTTTGGTCGATTTTTTAATAAATTCAGAATATATTTAAAAATATGTTGTCAAAATGGGCATTTGAGCTTAATTTTTCTTAAGATGATTCTGGTAAAACCAGTTTTCGCAGAAAAATGAAATTAAAAATTTTTCACAAACGGCTAAATGAAGTTATTAAACTGGGTTTATCTCTAATCATTTTTTTTTTTTGTTGTTGTTGTTGAAATGAGCTTTCTTCGAAATCTACCTCCGCCTACAGGCCCAGCCGACAGGGATTTTTTAACAAAGTTTCAATAAATTCTCAATTAAATTATCCTTTTTTCCAATATCTTTTGCTAACTGAAGTAGTGCGCAAAGTGTTTTTTTCATCGGGAGAGGAACAAGATAATTGTTTGACTAATGATTGTATTACGATTAGAATTTCTACAAATATACCAATTTCCATCAGCCATTATACTATGAAAAATGAATTAAATGACGTATATTTTACCCTTTGAATTTCATCATTTAAAAAGTAGCATTCTTCTTTTGTAATAATCCTTTCATTGTGACATTAAAATTACACTTTATTATCATTTTATAAAAACATAAAAAGAAATACAAGAACATTGAAAATAGTACACAGATTCAATTTAGTAGTATTCATTAAGGAAAATCCATCTATACTAATAAAATCCGTGCGCCTCTGTCTGTCTGCTTGAAGCCGATTACAGTTCGCAACGCGGGCGAGTTGGAAGTCGCGAGAGGTGTCTTTCGATTGGAAAAATTCCGGGGAAGTCATTTCGGGCATTTTCGAGACCGTGGGATCAAAATTAAAAAAGTTATGAATTAAAAACCCCTCGGGAATCGGAACGAAAAATATCTCAATTCCCTACGGAGCTCCGAAGCAGAACACTGCGCTACCTTGCGGTGAAGGAATGAATTTTTCCCCTTTGGCTAAAAGAAGAAACAGCCGAAAACCTCCATTTCTACCGGCGCTAATTGCATTTTTTCCCGCATCAATTTTTTTGACTTGCCGTAGAATATTTACCGTAGTTTTCGCTAAAATATTGAACTTAGAAATAAAACAGGACTATCGAAACTTTTTTTTTTGCGCGTTTTTTTTTCTTAAACCATCATGCAGAGAGTTTTTAAAGTAGAAAAAACTGATTACATATTCAGAATCTGCGTAAAAATCTGCTTCTGGTGAACTAAAAAATACGAAAAAATGTCTTATGGGCGCGTAGTACCCACCGTGCAAAACCAAATATTTTTAACGGGACTATGGGCGCGAAGCGACCATAGCGCCGATCCACAATCTTTTTTTTTTCAAGTGCACGTGGCCCACAGTGCGAAATCACATATTTTTAACTGGACCATAGCTCTTTAATTTACTTTTTTTGTGCTTGAGGATTCGAACACCAAGACATGCTTATTAAATGAATTTTTTTGCTTATTATATACTGCTTAATACCGAGGTTCGTTTGGAAAAAGTGGCCCAGCTAGCGGGCGTAGCTCGCTAGTGAATTATTAAAACGTGTTGCTCTCTTTTCATTGTTATGGAATTTTTGGGACACTTTTCTCTGTACAAATATTTAAAATAAATATTTTATTATATACCAATTAAGAAAGATCAGTAACTTAGTTACATTAATACAGCATCATCATTTAGCTAACTATAATAAAAGACATAGATTTTAATAAAGAAAAATATAAAAATAGAGGTATTTACTTTATTTATCCTCAATAAAATTGTACACCATTTTAACGAGATGTCATCAAAACTCAAGAAAATTGATTTTGGCTTCAAGAACTTCGGGGTGGGAAAAGCAATTATAAGCGGCGTTTGAAAGTTCAAAAGTAAAACATGTGAAATTAAATTTTTCCTTCCAGAATCAATAAAGTCCAACATGAGATGGGATGGGAAATAAATTTTCTGAAAAGAAATATACAACGGAAAAAATATTTTTTAATATGTTTTTTAATAAGGAAAATAAAGTTTTCAAATAGTTGTAAATAACATATTTTGATAGTTTCTGACTACGGTACAAACAAAATTGATCTTAATTTTCTAACAATGGGCAGGATTTAACAAATTATTTTTTGAAATTAACAATTTTACCCATTTCTCTCTTTTTAAAACTTTCCAGCTAAGTTGAAAAATGTTTGTGTTTAGGTTTCTCTGTCCGTCTGACCTTTTATCTGGCTCTAACTCTCTTAAATATATTCAGATCTCCCTGAATATTTTGGATGTTATTTACATTTACCGTAGCACGAAGCATATCTCAAATGAAGTTTGTAGTACTAGTTAGATTATCTTATAGGGACAGTCAGAATTTTTCCGTTATATATATATATTGTTACATTTATTTTAAATCTGATAAACAATTTCTTGTATAATATGAAGTAAATAGAATTTACAGGGCGACAAAAAAGAATTCAGATAGAGTATTCTAGCCGAAGTAATGTGTAATAACGATGATGTGTAATAAAGCAGAAAATGCATTTTTAATTATAATATGCGCTTTTAAGTTTCACTATACCTATGCATACATGTGCATATATAATATGTATATATATATATATATATGTGTGTGTGTGTGTGTGCATATATGGTGTGTCGTAAAGGTTACCGAGTTTGACCGTAAATCGCTTAAAAGTGATTTTAAAATGTGTTGTGCATTTTTACACTGAACGGCATTTGGTTTATTAAAATATCTTTATAGATTTGGCATACCTTAATCATGTTAAATTATTGCAACATATTGTATTTGTACACATAATGAAATAAATGTACGTTGCTGTGGTTTAATTCTAGTTACTTCCTGTACTATAGAAAGTGCATAAATGTAGAAGGTCAAACAAAAGATTTTGGATATTATACTGTCCCCGGAATACTATATATTAGAAATGATTGCTGGAAGTGCATTTTTAGATGTGATATGACTCAAATTGAAATACGTTTTTGCATATTACGTTGTGTTTATATATGCTGCAGATCATATATACAAGATGACACAATTAACCTGTAAGGTTAACAAAGCATAAACGAAAATAACTTTAAAAAAATAAATATGCATTTTTTGCTCAACTACAATAAGTAAATCAAGATATGATAGTAGAATACCCAAAAAAATAATATACAGTGCGACGCAAAGGATAGAAAACACGGATGATGATTTCTGGCAATGTGAATTCAGCAGTTTTAAGTGTCTTTTAATTTGAATTATATATTAGCTAAATAGTGAAATGTGATAAAGAAACTAGGTGAACTACATGGCTGAACAAACGTATTTAATTATGTTTCCATGTATTAACATAAAATGCTAAAAGCAAAATTTTAATCTGGTATGCGTTTTGTTTGCTAAATTAATTTATATAGCAATAATTAACAGTATAATGTAATTATATAGTATGCACTATATGGCCAAAGATGATCGGTCACTTGCAATTTAAAATGTTTCGTTAAATATGAAGAATAATACATGAGGAATTATTCTGAAAATCCAGGTGTATAAGCAAAATACTATAGGTCGTATATTTCCCCAAAGATTTTTTCAGGAAACCCCATAGGGTACCGTCAAAAAATTGAAGAAAAAAATATCATTTTGATAACCCTGTCAAAACTAATGTAGCAGAAGCATTCAAATTATAGATTATGATTAAGTGGATTATTCTAATAAACTATGTTTATTTGTATGAGGATAGCCAATATACTTGTAAAAAACTTAAGATTTTCATAAAAACATTTCCAAATGCTGTCAATATTTTCTATTATAATTTTTCGATTTCTTAATTTAAAAACATCTTATTTTCAGAAAATATCGCAAACTGCGTACGCAGTACATTGTATTCAAAATTAAAAAATAAAAAAAATGTATGAAAAATTTGCAGATTTACTAAATAAAATTTCACTGCGCATGTGTGAATGCAATCAAAATATAATATGCATAATGTATTAGCTAAATGTATAAAGAAACTTTTGTAAAAATTTCAATAACATTGCTTACAAATTCTGAATTATCTTTGATACAATAAGCTCAAATTCCATTGTTCTCGAAATGAAGCAAAAAGATGAGGAACTGTATCCATCCATTCATTAGTGTCAATATAGCATATACAAAATTGCACGTACTACTAAATTTGGATGTAGTAGTACGTAGAAAAGTTTTCGAGGAAATATATATGACCTGTACTACTCTGTTTACATACCTGGAGTTACAGGATTATTCTATTTATTTTTCTAAATATTTAACAAAACGTCTAAAATCCCAAGTGACCTTGCATCTTTGACCACATAACATAGATATCAACTTACCGTTCAAATACAGGGCTGTTCAAACAAACTAAAATACATATTTCTCAATGGAAGGAAATTGTTAAAATCCAGATTTTCAAATATTTTTTGTTCTGTTTTCTGAAATGTTTACTTAGTTATCTTAATTAACTAATCTCCTAAATAATGAAGTTAGACTTCAGGAAATGTCGAAAATTCTTTCAAAATCTTATGCTTGAGGCATGATTATTATTTCTTGTTTTAAATATACTGTAAAATTAATAAAAAAAATAGATTTATAATCTTTAAAATTGTAATATTTCAATAAATCATTGAACATAGAACTGAAAACTCAATCGATTTTTTACTTTTTTCTGTATACTGTAAGATATCATTGAGATAAATGTATTTCAGACTGCATATTTGTTCGTCTTTTCTGTAATGTCAACGCCACGACTGAGTAACAACATGCCAAACATTGTCACCGAGAGACATGTCATACATTAATTTTGCAGTCAGTAGTACTCATACTAATGCAAAAAAAAGCTCGATTTTCCAAGCTATTGCAATCTTAACTACTGTTCATCCACAAAGTTACGGCACTGTAGTATTGAAAAGGAAATATTATTATTAGAGCTTTATACTACGGTTGTTTGTTCCTCATCTATTATTGTACAAAGAAGTAACATAACTGAGAAAAAAATGGACATTAACAAATAAAATTTCGTCTCTGTTTAACTGCAATTAAAATTAACTATGCATTTTTGTAATTTCTGCAGATAAAATGAATATCAAAAATCCCTGTCAGCTCGGTTTACAGGCGAAGGTAGATTTTAATATCAAGTACTAATTTCAACAACAAAAACGAAAGCAATTTTAGAGATAAACTCAGTTTAACTATTTTGTCTTGCAGCCTTTGATAAGGATTTATTTCCATTTTTCTATAAGAATTGGTTTTATCAGAATCAAGTTATTAGGATTAAGTTTCTTTGTTTAATCTGTCTTATTGTTATAGTCGGTCCTATGAAAGAACTGCAAGTAACAAAATCGTAGATCATATTAAGAAGATTTATAATAATGTCAAGAAGATTTGATGCTGTGCGATTTGACGAAGTTATAATTTTTTTTTTCATCTGACACTACTTTCATTTATAATTATTTTTTTTGTTTGCTGTAACACTTGGTACTATCAAAAACTTGTCAATATAAAAGATGTAGATAGTATTAGAGAATTTATAGCAACTGTAAATGAATTTGATATTTTGAGAATTGATGGTGTTATAAATTGTTTTGTTTTAAAACCTTATTTTTTTCACCCCTTCAATTTATTTTTAGTTTTATTAAAAATGTGTGATACATACATTTTAGCCCTTTTTCACGAAGTAATTATAATTTTTAAGAGCAAGAATCTGAGAGAGTGACACACCTGTGATTCATGACATCTCAGATTTTCTCCAATAAATTACCAGTTGTTACTTATCTTGTTAATAGACCAAATCCAGAATTTTTTGCTCCAAAGTTGAGTTGTTCATTTTTTATGACCCCCCAAAGGTCATCATGTCGTGAAAAAAAATAAGCGTTTTTTAAAGACATGGATATTGCTATGACTCGCAGCTCTTTGCGCATACAACTTGCCTCGAAATTCTTTTTATATCTGGAATATAAGAGGGTTGAACTTTATATAATAGATGAAAAACCCGTGGCAAGTTTTTGCCGCAAGGTCACAGAAGGTCACAAAAAGATTCATTTTTGCTGTTTTTTTTCCATTTTTAAGACCCTATAACAGCTTGCGCGTTCCACTTGCCATGAAAAAAGAGGTGGCAATTGAAAGCCATGCATTAGCACTTTTAAAAAATGTATATATAATTGAGGCAAGTTGTATGCGCTTTTAGTTACAGAGTGCCAAAGTCTGAAAAATGTCATTTTTGACCAATATTCAAACTGTCATAATTTCTTGCGGCAACAACATTTTGAAATAATTCTTTTGCCATTGTTTTATTCTATTATTGCCCTTTTCAAAAAAGTAAACTCCATTGAGGCAAGTTGCTTTAAAAAAATTTAATGTTTTTTTAAAATTTGGCCTTTTTCAATAATCAGAGCTATTTTATTATTTGAAACGACTTTTTCAACTGTAGAAAAAATTATTTTTACTTTAATAATATTGACACTAGCTATCGTAATAGATTAATTAGAGTTTAACGAATATTTCATTGTCTGAAACATAACGAATGTTGTTGTTTTCTGCACTATTAAATTCATATTCATGCAACAGTAGGCTAAGGAAGAGTTTTTGGAGAGGGTTTAAAAATATTATATTGCAACAAGTTAGTGACATTACAACTTTCTAATACTTTTAGCGCTTTATTACACAATTCTTTCAGGAAATTAACTTTTAAATTTTAAATTAAGAGGGAAATACATTTAAAATAAAATAATCGCAAACAATACAAAGAAAATTAAGCAAATATTTATTATTACTAAATGCCTTAACATTAATGAAGTCATATAATAAGTGCACAGATACATATTAACATTGCTACATGTAATTAGTAACAAAAGTATTTCCTAAAAATAATAATACTCAAAAGACAAGTTTTATTAATAGAACACCAGCCCTGAAAACGTTAAAATGAAAATATTTGACATTTACAAATTACAACTTGTAATTAAAATGCAAATATAAATACAATCAGCCAACACTGTTAATATTTTTACATTGATTTATCAGTACGAGAAAAGAAAATCAAAAATATAACTTTCTTGTATCATATCTGAAGATACCTTTTAACAGTTATAATAATCTATTCAGGTATTTCAGTTAATATACTTGGATAGCTATTAATGTTAAAGAAAATTTATTTTTCCCATAAATGAAAAAAAAATCCCATAAGGGTTAAAAGGCATCTTGAGATATCTTAAAAGGAATGGTTATATCTTCGATTTTCTTTTCTCGTAATGATAAAACTCTGTAAAAATTCTAACAGTGTTGGCTGATTGTATTTATATTTGCATTTTAATTACAAGTTGTAATTTGTAAATGTCAAATATTTTCTTTTTAACCTTCTCTGAGCTGGTGTATCATTAATTATACATGTCTTTTGAGTATTATTATTTTTAAGAAATACTTCTGTTACTAATTACATGTAGCAATGTTATTATGTGTCTGTGCATTTATTATATGACTTTATTAATGTTAAGGCATTTAGTAATAATAATAAATATTTGCTTAATTTTCTTTGTATTGTTTGCGATTATTTTATTTTAAATGTATTTCCCTCTTAATTTAAAATTTAAAAGTTAATTTCCTGAAAGAATTGTGTAATAAAGCGCTAAAAGTATTAGAAAGTTGTAATGTCACTAACTTGTTGCAATATAATATTTTTAAACCCTCTCCAAAAACTCTTCCTTAGCCTACTGTTGCATGAATATGAATTTAATAGTGCAGAAAACAACAACATTCGTTATGTTTCAGACAATGAAATATTCGTTAAACTCTAATTAATCTATTACGATAGCTAGTGTCAATATTATTAAAGTAAAAATAATTTTTTCTACAGTTGAAAAACAAAATCGGACTTGAAAGGGTTAAAATTAAATAAATGCCATCAACATCATATATACCTCACAATATATTAGAACATCAATTTATACAGACAAACAAATGTATAAAATATTGTTATCCAGTCAAGTCGTTTCAAATAATAAAATAGCTCTGATTATTAAAAAAGGCCAAATTTTAAAAAAACATTAAATTTTTTTAAAGCAACTTGCCTCAATGGAGTTTACTTTTTTGAAAAGAGCAATAATAGAATAAAACAATGGCAAAAGAATTATTTCAAAATGTTGTTGCCGCAAGAAATTATGACAGTTTGAATATTGGTCAAAAATGACATTTTTCAGACTTTGGCACTCTGTAACTAAAAGCGCATACAACTTGCCTCAATTATATATACATTTTTAAAAGTGCTAATGCATGGCTTTCAATTGCCACCTCTTTTTTCATGGCAAGTGGAACGCGCAAGCTGTTATAGGGTCTTAAAAATGGAAAAAAAAACAGCAAAAATGAATCTTTTTGTGACCTTCTGTGACCTTGTGGCAAAAACTTGCCACGGGTTTTTCATCTATTATATAAAGTTCAACCCTCTTACATTCCAGATATAAAAAGAATTTCGTGGCAAGTTGTATGCGCAAAGAGCTGCGAGTCATAGTAATATCCATGTCTTAAAAAAACGCTTATTTTTTTTCATGACATGATGACCTTTGGGGGGTCATAAAAAATGAACAACTCAACTTTGGAGCAAAAAATTCTGGATTTGGTCTATTAACAAGATAAGTAACAACTGGTAATTTTTTGGAGAAAATCTGAGATGTCATGAATCACCCCATAATGCTAGGTGTGACACTTTCTCAGATTCTCGCTCTTAATGGATTTGATATGTATTAAACAAGTTATAGGGGTTTTATACATACATATATATATTGTTTTTGTTTTGTTTTTCGGTAATCCCCTGCAACCTTTCCCTGATATTTTCCCACCCTTAGTTAGATTTTGTCCATTAGCGAACTTTAGAGAAATTTTCTTCTTCTTGATTTTATATATCACTTTCGAAGAGATTTAGGCAGAATTCTGAACGTTAATGTATCAATAAATCCATAAAGAGTAAAAAAAATTCCACGCATTAATATATTCAATCGATGCTGGATAGAATTTGATTTACGTGATGGCTCCAGATCGGTGGCTCGCGGATTATATTCCATCTTGTGCTACGTTTGTAGCCTTGCCAACATGTAATAGTGATAAGTTCCTTGCTGGGTGTCGTTCCATGTGGTTTAGTCGGTAGAACTTCAGTGCGCTATACTGATGGCCCCGGTTCGATTCCCGGCATGCAATCTTTTTCACTAGGTTGGCATTTGTGCCTTTTAAGCAATTCAAAATTTGATTTTCATTTGATACGTCCATAAAGAGTTATATATGTATATATAGGGTGTCCCTAAACAAATGGGATAGAACGCTAGGAGGTGATAGAACGCATCAAGACGAGTAATAGTAAATAGGAAACCAAGGATCCCAAACGTTTTCCAAAGGAGATAGCCGCCATTAAAGTTTGGGGTCCAAAATTTCAAATACACATAAAAAACGGAAAAATTGGTCGATTGATTTGCGGTATTCAATAAAATTATTCTTTATCTTGGTATTTTCTTGAAAATAAATTATAAAGATAAATTTCAAAAAATGCCGATAGAGTACGCATTAAACTTTGGAGTAACGAACAACTACTTTTTACGTTATTTTTTGCATCTGATTAAATATTTTCGTAAACTTAGACTTAAACTTAAATTTTGAGCTCAAAATCTGAATAGTTGAGAGTGGTTAAGTAGCACAAACTGAACTGTGTTCAGAGGATTCAAATTTCAAATGATAATAAAAAACGGAAAAATTGGTCGATTCGTTTGTGGTTTAAAATAAAAATATTCTTTAAGTGAGTATCTTCTTAAAAATGAATTTTAAAGATAAATTTCAAAAAGTTCTGTTAGAGGGCGCCTTAAACTTCAGAGTAACCAAAAGCAAATTTTTAACCGTTTTTTTTTTTTTTTTTTTTTTTTTTTTTGTATATCTAATTAAATGCTTTCCAAAACTTGTGAAATGTTTTTGAAATCTTCGATTTAAACTTAAATTTTGAACTCAAATTCTGAATCGTTGGGAGGGATTAAGAAGCGCAAACTGAAGTGTGTTCAGGAGTTGAAATTTAACCCCTCCCCCCCCCTCTGGAACACAGTTCACTTTTGCACAACTTAAACACTCGCAACGACTCAGAATTTGATCTCAAAATTTAAATCTAAGCATTTGAAAGCATTTAATGAGATTTTAAAAAATCACGGTTAAAAATAGTTGTACGCTACTCCAATGTCTAAAGCGCCCTCTATTGGCATTTTGTGAACTTTATCTTTAAAATTTATTTTCAAGAAAACACTGATTTAAAGAGTAGTTTTAGCAAAAACCGCAAACGAATCGACTAATTTTTCCATTTTTTTTTTTATAGTTTTCCGTTTCGTTTGAAATTTAAACCCTCTGAACACAGTTCAGTTTGTGCTACTTAACCACTCCCAACCATTCAGATTTTGAGTTCAAAATTTAAGTTTAAATCTAAGCTTACGAAACCATTTAATGAGATGCAAAAAATAACGGCAAAAATAGTATTAGGATGGATTATTTCGTTAATCCAAAGTCTAAAGCGCCCTCTATCGACTTTTTTGAAATTTATCTTTATAATTCATTTTCAATAAAGTACCGACATAAAGAATAGTTTTAGTGAAAACCGCAAATCAATCGACCAATTTTTCCGTTTTTTATAATCATTTGAAATTTAAACCCTCTGAACACAGTTAAGTTTGTGCTACTTAACCGCTTCCAACTATTCAGATTTTGAGCTCAAAATTTAAGTTTAAGTCTAAGCTTGAGAAACCATTTAATGAGATGCAAAAAATCACGGCAAAACATAGTTTTTCATTACTTCAAAGTAATTTATATTACTAAAGCGTCCTCTATCAGCATTTTTTGAAATTTATCTTTATAATTTATTTTCAAGAAAATATCAACCTAAAGAATAATTTCAGTGAAAACCGCAAATCAATCGACCAATTTTTCCGTTTTTTTTATGTATATTTGAAATTTTGGACCCCAAATTTTAATGGCGGCTATCTTCTTTGGAAAACGTTTGGGACCCTTGGTTTCCTATTTACTATTACTCATTTTGATGTGTTCTATCACCCCCTAGCGTATATACCATTTGTTTAGGGACACCCTGTATATATATATATATATAAATATATCCAATATGTAAAACAATCAACAATGAACAATAGAAATTCATGTGAATTGCGCCGAAACGCTGCATTAAAACACATAAATTAAAAATATAATTTCAAATTTATCAATTTAGCAAGAACCAGCATACCCCCGTCACAAAACGAAAATCCCTTAAAATTAAAAATTCAACAATCAAAATAGAAAAACAATAGGCTGCCAGCCTTCATAATAATCATGTTTATACTGGTTCTAAAATATACCTACAAATTAATGGGATTGGTATGGGTACAAGTTACTCATCCACTGCAGCTAACTTATTTTTATTTTTTTATGAATTTCAATATAGTATAAATAAAGCTGATCTAAAAAAAAAAAAAAAAAAAAAAAAATTGCTTACCGATACATTGATGATTTGATCGTTTTGAATATTAATTCTGATTTTAATGAAATTTCTCAATTTATCCTGACTCCTTAATGTTAAAAAAAACTAATGAAAATAGTTCGGAGGCTGATTATCTAGATATAAAAATAAAAATTTTAATAGATAACAAAATACTAATTTCTATTTATGATAAGCGTAAAAGCTTTTCTTTTACAGTTAACCAGCTCGTACACTGATCCTCCAATATTTCAAAACGAATCTACATTAACATTATAATCATCCAAATTTTCCGATTTTATAGAATCTGTTCAGAAAAATATCTATTTCAAAGTGAGCTTTTTCAATTTAAAAGTAAACTTCATTATAAAAACAATATTCCTCTCAAGTTCATGAAAAAGTACTCTGATTTTGCAGATTCTTTACATTTTTGATCGTTTGCTACTCAGTGACAGCTAAATGACTTGTATTACCTAAAGCCTGCTTAAGGACGGTTTTATGATGGTGAGCTGCATTGGGTGGCAACAGACCTGGATTGTTTTGGGATTGGTTTGGAATACGGTTTCTACTTTGTTCTGTTTAATTTGTTTTGAGTTATAGCATTGCAGCTACGTTGGGGATGTGGTTTTTATTCAGAGAATATATTTTTACATCGTTTACAATGTTCCAGGTGAAACATTCGTTTACTAATGTAGCGTAGGCTCCGGTGGGGGAGCGCGTGAATTATAGCCATCGGGTGTTTAACATGTGATTTTTTGCTATTCACCGCTCTGGCCGAAACCCACTGCCACGTAAATATATTTTGTTTTTGTAAACTCGAGTGTCCGGCTGCTTTTGTCTAATAAGACCCATCGCTGACGAGGCTGGCAGACTATCGTTTTTGTATTTTGATTGTTGAATTTTTAATTTTAGGGATTTTTGTTTTGTGAGGGGGGCATGCTGGTTCTTGCTAAATTGATAAATTTGAAATTATATAGAAATATATATATACAGAGATAAATATTTGAACTAGGGTAGTTTGGGATTCTCTGGATCAGGATCTGCGTAGATCTGCATTTCCCCCCAAAAAATTCCAATATAGAGGAGAATGTAATAGAAATTTTTTTTTCAAAATCTACTTATTATCGTTAATACTTCAGATTGAAATTAGAATAAAAATTATGCGCAAGCAATAAATGTCATATTATCTCTGCATTGGACATACGTATGGAATTCTGATCTATGTATTACTTTGAATGATTTTAATAAATGTTTACTAAATTTCAAGGTTTTCTATGGCAATTAAACAGAAACAACTGAAACTCAAACAAAAGTAGTCTAAGAAAAACCTTTTCGACAATATATCCTATTGCCTTGATAACCATAACATTCCAAAGTAAATGTTTCAAATTAGAAACGATTATATTACATGCTTAGTCAATTTTGTAATAAAGTATCTTCTAATAACAAAACAAAAAATAATTTAAAAGACAAACAAATGCCATATTTTAATTCTCAATACGCATAAATAACTGCTATGGTAAAGCAAAATAAGATTTGATTTAAAAAGGAAAATAAAAATGAAAAACTGCTGTGTCTATCAGTATAGCGTCCATGTATGTCACTTTTGCACGTAATTGCTGTATAATATGCAATTTAACTAGTGGCAAAAATATATTGAAACATTTGTTAGAATTTACCTTTTAAAGCTACAAATTGTGCAAAGAATTACTACAATTAAGTGTTCTAAATATCTGAATTCTAAAATTTACAATATCACAATGTTAGCATAAAAGATTCATTCTTACCTTTGAGAATGTCATATTTTTAGACGGATTTGTTACTCCAAGAAAATCGCAGAGCTTCAAAGCTTCTGAAGAAGTAGTGATTCCAAGCACAATAATTATCGTTCAGTAATGCAACTGACCAATTCTCTTTTTTCTCAAAATATTGCTTAAAATTTTATTAGAATTTGCAATTTTGGGTCTATTGATTACACCACGTGTCTAAAAGAATTAACAATTTGATTAATAAATCATTAAGAGTCATGAAAAGGTTAGTGAATATGACTCATATTATTATAAGATTCATATTATTATACGATTTTATATTTATGCACACGTAATGTAGAAATACTTTCAATGCAAAAGAACCATGATTGATAAGAAGGATATTTCTTTCTATTTCTGTCTTACATTCCATCAAAAATCACAATGATATAATTAGATGTCTTGCTTGCATTGTGCGTAATTAACCTTATATGGCATATTAAAAGTGTGAAAATCTCTTTGATTTAAATGATGAACCATTTTCACCTGCGAATTTTCCGTTTTAACCGTGTCCTTGTATTAACCCATTAACGCCCAAATTATTTTCTTCGCTAAAATTTAAATTTTGTATTTCCCACCACTTTTAAAAGCAAATTAACTTTTATCTAAATTTATCGATGATTCTGTCTCATGAAATAAGGTATATATTTATCTTCCTCTTTACTGGTGGGAAAACCGCTTTCTTGCTGTTTTTGTAACCGTCCTCAAATGAGGACGCTGGGCGTTAATGGGTTAATGGTACTCGTATTAAGCGCGTTCAACAGTATATCGAAAAGCCGACTTTATTTTTTTTTACAGTTTTAATATGCAATAAGAATTTTTAAAAAAATCTGGTTTTAACGTCGATTTTTTTCTGTACTCTTTTTTTTTTTCTTTTTTTTCTGTTTTACAGGGGAAGTATTCCAAGCGGAAAGCATAGATAAAATATTTTGTTTTTATATATTTCAAATTTCGACATTTTTCGAAACGTATAGATACCTACTTTATTATATATAACATCAGGAAAATATGAAATATATCTCTGCATTCTTTTCCTAAACATTTACGAACAGTAAAGATAAGGCAATGAAATTTTATTATACTCTTCTTATCCCTAGGGCGTAAATATACACAGATGAAATTTTTTTGGCGTTTCACTATCGTTCTCAAAAATGTCTAAAGAAAAGATTAAAGTTTTTCTGTAATGCGCAGGAATTTTTATGGATCTAAATATATTTAAAGAATTAGAAACAGACCATTACGCAAAATGTAGTTAAATATTGAAGAAAAAATTACTTCAGGCTAAATCCTTGCTATAAGGTATGATAACCATTTTAGATATGTATTTCTTGTACTTTTCAATGTCTAATTATTGTTTGTTTGAAAGAATAAAGTTTTTCCGGCACTGGGAAACTTTTAACATAATCTTCTTTTAAATGAGCACTATACTTGTATAAGAAATAGAATATGATATTAACTTTAGACTTCTTAAATAAAAAGTTATACTGTAAAAGTGAAAAGCATGATTGTGATGTTTCTGACGCTAACGAGCAGGCAACTATTTAGAATTACGTTTCCTTTTTTTTTTTTTACTTATATATTGTATTCGTATCACTTTGTGCGTACTTCGGGTTTTAAGATAACACTTTTTTCTTATCTTGAAGTTAATCCTAGGTATAGTTGGATCCCCTTATAATGAGCAAATCTTATTTTATCAATTAATAGCAGCTTCCATTTCGATTGAAAAATGCATACATCAAAAAAGGGAAACAAAAGAAGCTACTTATTTAGTACCTAGTGAATTTACGGGGAACAGAGAAGCTTTAGATAAAGAGATGGGTTTTAGGTTGATAGAGGAGAATTCCCATAGGATGTTTTGGATAGGAATAATATAGCTGAAAGGAGGTCTGCTCTGGTGCAGACCTGAAGATATGGAGTTAATGTTCCCTTTGTAGAGTTTTCGGGAAAGAGTTTAAGGTTCAGAGTATATATAGGTAGTTCATGGAGAGGTCAAAGTTGACTCTCCAATAAATCTATTTAGATGCGCTAGTGAAAAGTTTATACAAGTTGAATGTACACTGTAAAAAAATTTTCCGTTAAAAAACGGAAATAGTGCTGGTAATCTAGACGCCAGTACTACTTACGTTTTTTAACGGAAAAAAATTTCCGTAAATTCCAGAAATAGTTCCGTTTTTTCACAAAATATTTCCGTTTTTTTTTTTTTTTTTTTTTTTTTTTTTTTTTTTTTTCCTTATGTAGAAATTTTTGTTTGAAAAGTTAAAAGAGTTTTTCAAGGACTAACTAACATCTTTGTGATTTTTATTCTTTTACTTTTCAAAGACACATTAATATCAGGGACACATTATATACAATTAATTTAAACAACAGTGAAGAAATCTTACATACCTTCCATGGGGTTCGAATCCGGGGCCTCTTGTGTCGTAGCTTGCAGTGTAATACCATTACGCCAGGATTATTCAAATGACCCTTTCAAATATCTTTAGCTATTTCGGATGCATTTCGTAAAGTAAAGATAAGATTTTGAAGGCAGGTTTATTTTTGTAGAGATAATATTTTTCTATTGAATGGATAATTCTAAATGTTTTACAAATTTTCTTTGCATAATTTCAAATATTTAGCTTATTAATTTTGGCTTTATATATATGAAAATTAGTCTTTAAAATATTACATGCATGAAAGAATTTATTAAGAGTTTTGTTTCCTTCTTTTTTGGAAAAGTTTTAAAATTCTATTGTAATATTATTGATATTTATTTATTTATTTAAAAAAATACTAACATGCTAAAAGAAAGAAAAAAAAAACGTGCATTTTATCAAATTATTTTATGACGATCGAAGGTAAACTCAATAAAGATAATTACAATGGGTTATATATAAAAAAATTCAGTTATTGATTTTTTATAACTTATGTAATCCCCAAAATTATCTTTCTTTATTTCTACAATTTCTTTTCATAGTTTCGATTTTCTTTCCATAATTTCGAATATTTAGCTTATTAATTTCAGCTTTATATGTATACAAATTAGTCTTTAAAATATTACATGCATGAATGAAAGTATTAAAAAAATTTGTTTCCTTCTGTTTCCTTCCAAATATGTATTCCAATACTTTTGAACAGCCCTGTATTTGATCTATCTGTTGATGTACATATTATAAAATAGGAAAATTTAGTTTAGCAAGAAAAAAGCTTAAAATTTCTTTTTGAGCAATTTGTGCTAATAAATGGGAAACATACTTGAAAACTTTTTTTTAAAAGTGAATGGAGGGCGCAGAATGTACTTGCTGTATGTGGTCGAATCGTCTACAACCTAGCACTAAAATGTAAATGAAGTTTTGTTTATATGTAAATAAGTTATAAATAAATTTTCGTAAATTTTAATATAATGAATTAGCGTTCTTTTTTATAATTCTTTTCACAACATGCCCGATTTCACGTATTTATATCGATGATGGGAGCATATCGAAATAAAGGGATATTCTTCGAAATCGCGTGAACTAAGAAAGAGTGCAACAAGGATTAAAGCAAAACAAAAGAAAAATCAAAATATGTTTATGGCTATTACGTCTTTATATATATAAAAAAAATTATACTCATCAATAAATCGTGAAATGTTATTATTTGATCAAAAGAATTTGTTATTTTAAAAATGATACAATTATCACAAAACAAGAATTTCAAAGGTACCATTATAAAATATATAATAAAATTTAACAAGTAAAAATATTTTTTCCAAAGAACATATTATTATGAAATTTATTTGTCAAAATAAAAAAAAAGTTTATTATGACGGTTTGTTTTGCTATCAATAACATAATTTATGCTACAATTAATGGCTCTGTATATTTTAGGTATTCAAAACAATCAAACTTCAGTGAGAAGATTAAACTGCATAGAAATCATATTTGCTTTGCTAGTAATCTTACATACGCAATCTACATATGTTTTGCTTGGAAACTTACGTACTAAACATCTAAATTTTTTGCCAATGTATTTGAATGTATCAGAACTAAGAAAGTTCATTCTAAATAAACGTATGTTTGGCCCTCAATTAATTGCATAGCTGTAAACTTGTACGGATTTTTCCCACCACTAAAATCATGAGGAAATTTTCGTATTTTTCATCATCGAAATAAGTTGAATTTCGGCGATTGTTTTAGTCAAATTTTTTTGTTAAATTTTAGTGGTAGGAAAAATCCGTACAAGTTGGCAGCTAGGTAATTGGTAAATCAACTTAATTTCCTCAAATTTAACAATACAATACGACGAAATCTCATATTTTTATAACATTTCAAAATAAATAATGCGGTGCGCTGGCAATAACAAGTAACTCAAAACGTTCAAAAGCCAAACGTACGCACGATGATAGAAGAAAAATCAACATCAAGCAAAAGCATGAAATTTCGTTGAAAAACTAATTATATATTCTTGAAATACAGTTTTAAAGAAAGGTTTCTATATAAAATGTTCTAAATATTATCACACAGTGTAAGCGATCTTATGCCGTGTGATAATATTTATATGAAAATTATAAAATCGAGTGAAACCGAGTAATAAAATCGTATGTAAAGTTGTAAAATTTCTCAATATCTCAAACTTTTTAATGACAAAAACAGAGAGACAATATTTGTTAACGATAAAAAGGAACGCCATATCTATGAATATATGACTACCTCATAGTAACACATTTTTAAATACATTTTACAATCCAACATTGCATTTCTGAACGAGCACTAAGCTCTATTCTTAATTATAATATACTCTAAGCTTTTTTTTCTTCAAGAAATTATAAATTAAGAACTTCTTGAAATTAACATTTTGTTATTTTTTCAGATGCATTCCAATATTACATGACATCACTTTTTTTTTTTTTTCTAAATATATTCTCGCTCCTTTTTAAGAAGAAATAGTTTTTTTCATAGTGCATATGTTTTATAGAGGAATTTTAAATAATAATAGTTCGCTTATTTAATATATAATTACAAATTAAATACCACAGAATTTAATTTAACATTTTAAATTCAAAATCACTAATTAAAAATACATTTAGGGAAAATATATTTCTTAAAGAAAAAAATGAATTATATATTTTTTCTTGCAAAATAGAACATAATATGATTTATTGAACTGGGTTAACAGAGCATTAATAATATTTAAAAAACATTTTATGATAGAATTTAGATTCAAATCTAGAGTCCACTTATAGAATCAGATATCTTTTTTCTGTACCCTTTTATCCATGGTTTATCTCGATTTCTAGCATTGTGAAACTATTTACTGAAAACTAATTTTACATAACTAGTTTTATGGTAAATAAAGCTAGTTAATAATATAAACAATTATATTAATAATTTATTTACAATAAAGCTAGTTAATTTATAATTGGCATAAATGCATGTAAAGTTACAGTTAAAAAAAGAAAGTATATGGAGAGAAACTATTAACTAGTTGTGCCCATTTCAGTTAATTTTTAATTTATTTCCATTTTTATATTTTATTTTTAATTTTAAAAGCTTTTTCATGACATTTCTTCAGAATGGTGGCAGCACAGTTTAGCTTTTCTCTCGATAATAAAAATTTATTTTCCAAAATGATTGCGTAAAATTATGCACTAATTGAGGTAAAAACAATATATTTACTGAGAAATAATATTAATAATGTAAATAAAATAACAGAACATAATTTATGATAAAAATTAATGTCTAAATCAAAATAAGAGAAATTACAAATGAGGAAAATGATGTCATTCAGCAACCAGATAAATTGGAATTACAATATTATTACGGACGCCTTTTTCATATTACTAATAACAGTAACTTTTAAAAAACATTTGAAGAGAAAATGACGTCACTATTTAAAAGATCGCATTTTTACTCATAACGATATTAGGTACTACTCTGTTATCCCGTCGACCAATTTCGCCAAATTATACAAATCGCCAAACTAATAGCCAAATTATACATATTGACATAATTTTTATTTTAAATAACGAAAAAACAAATAATTAGCAGGATATTAATAAAAAGTCGAAATGAAAATCACTTAATGACATTTTAAACACATGAATCGTATTTAATGTGATTGAATGTGACATTCACGATCATCCATTATTGGCATTTAATCTTATAGTTTGGCGATAATTTTTTGGTCGACGGGATAACCTAGTAGTACCCGATATTAAATTTCAATATTTCTTTTCATTATGGACACTGAGATTGAGATATTACTTTCAGATGATTTCAGTTAGTGAAAATAATGTCACAGTAAAAATGAAATTAGTTTTTTTTTAAATAAAACTATTTTTCTGTGAGTGCATGTAAAATAAAATTTCTGGATTTCGCTGTCACTCAGATTACAATTTTAACTAAAAATGCGCGAATACTTGCATGCAAAATTGTAACTGGCAAACTTGACATTTACTTTGTAAATATATTCATTATATATTGATTCAATAATGTAATTACTTTTGCTTTTTTTAAAAAACCAAATCGATCGGGTCTTTTAAACATTTCATTCGTCGAATTCGACGGGATTCCACTCGTTTTATTGTTAAATTGCATTTCCTTTTACTCAGAGTCAATAAAAAAGCGTTTAAACTAAAGCAAAAACCCGTTTTTGATGAATCTAGTCAATGAAGAAGTAGCATGTCAAATTGTATCTCTTTATTATTCCGCAATTCCAATGTCTTAGAGAGAAATTGCTATTCAGTTGGGTATTTCACGCCGTTTTGTTTGTATTATATTGATAAACACAAGAAAAATGAAGTTAGTTCATTGCAATCTAAACGGAGTCGCCCTTCAAAAAAACCTCCATCGATTTTTTTCCTAATCGGAGGCGAAACTGAATTGTACAACGGCAGAATCTACATTCAACTTGTTTAAAATAATACTTTCGGGTGAGACTATGCTTATAAATGCTTATACAGGATTATTATACAACAAAAAATATTCTTTAGATAAATGAGTTTTAATATTTTAATATATCATTTGACATGTTCCTCCAGATTCAACTACAGATTTCTAGACTGAGTTCCGCGTCTTTTAATAGGGAATTTGGGCGAAAATCCCTTGAAATAATGCTTAAGGAATTTTAGATTTTTATTTTGTATTTAGATTTTCATTTAATGCTTCTAATGTATTTTTATGTAACTCTAAAGCGAAAGCTGGTTTACCGGGGCGGTTATCCTTATATTATGTCATGTAATTTTATCATGGCGTACGTGACTTGTAGTGACGTAAAAAAAATGTAAAAGTGCCAAAAACTATTATTTAAAATGGGTAACATGTTTTAACGTGGTTAATCTCCCATTAGCACTGTAGCGAAGTTCTTGCTACATATCTTTTCCCTATAATAAATCAGTAATTAACTTCCCTTTAGTAGATTCTTATTTTTTAACTTCTCTTTTCACTGATAAATTTATTAAGTGAAGTGAATTCTACATTTAATAGTTTAATTCTTTTCTTCCCCACTCTCTAATAGGAGTTAAACTTATTAACTTTTGTGGCTCTCTGTAGATTTCAAAAAACAATTTCTTTTCTCACGAATCGCTGTTGCGTTCTTCAGAAACATCTGTCGTTTGTCAGAAACCACATTTATTGAAAAGATAAAGAAAATTCTGTGGACTTAATCAGGAATTTTGCAGATGTTCAAGTTAGTTAATATTTCTACGCACCCACTTCTCACCCTTCCCAATTAACGGCTAAAGTTAGAAATAGTTCTTTTTTACTGTTTCTGTTCGTTTCTGCTGACTTCCCCTTTTTAATCTGTTATCACACACATCTGGTCATCATATCTCTTTGTCAAAAAGATGCAATCGGGTAGATTATCGCCGTTCCCAGTGTGTAGGAATTTTAGCAACCCTAATGGATAGGTTTCCAAAACCGCAAGAGAATATTCTCAGTCTGAATGCTTCGTCTACCATATCTCTCGCCAAAAATCTTTGTATGGGACTTTCTGCTCCTGTATTTGGCGTCCAAGTTTATGACTGTATTTTGTTCATTCTACTGTTGACCACGTTCTGGTAAAGATGTAGTTTTCGTGAGCTCTAAAAAGTTCGCCCCTGTATGGGCCCTCGTATTACTCTCTCAAAATAAAGATACATGTTGTTAAAGTACTAAGTATCTCTTTCGGAGTTTTTTTTTTGCATGCGAAGTTTTCTTAAGGTAAGTTCTACCAGGGGCTGGTGATCAACACCACAAGCACCTTGACTTATTGTGATTTGACCATGCTTAGTACACGAATATAGAATACTTAAACACTAAATGAAAACAGAACTGAGAAATTTTCGTCATGAGAGTCACTCTACCCCCATCTTACATTCCTTTCCCTTAACTGCTGTGACAAATATTGTCGCATAAGTACTGTCAAGCAATCTCTGAGACTGTTTGATTGAAGGATGAATAAAGGTTACCCTAATTCATAGAAATATATTTATGTACAAAAATTTATGCATAAGACAGTTATAAATAAAATTTCCTTATTCAAAAGTCTTTAATGATAGTGCTACGACTTCAAATGAAACAAATATTCACTAGTATTAATAGTTAGACTGAAAATTAATTAGACTGTGGAAATTGAAAAAAGTAGCAATATGCAAAACCGCTAACTGCATTTAAGGTTTAAGGGAGTTTTTATTTCGATTTTCTTTTAAATTTTCATGAGCTGCTAATTTAGCAGAAACGGGGATGGGGGAAGGCAAGTGGTCACAGCATCTTACAAAAATAAATAAATAAATGCTTTAGTTCTTTACTTTAAAAATGCATTTGGAGCAATGAAACTGTATCATATTATTTATGGAATGGAATTACTGATATATTACGTGAAACCCTCAATTTTATATAAGCTCCCCATCTCTTTCTTAACACGTCTACTTTAAGATTTACACACTTATATGTTTTTTTAACACAACAGTTTGTGTAAATTTGTATTTACACTCTTGTCTGAGTTTATGAACTAATAACAACTTACAAATTTAATGACATAAGCTAAATGCATGTGAAAAGGGATAATATTTTGTACGAAACGTGTAATTTTTATAACAAATGGATGGCGTTGCACATATAATTATGTGAAAATTACAATTTATCAATTTGTGTAAATTCAGGAATTTTTTATTATTTACCCATTTATTTGTGTCTTTCAAGTGATAACAAAATACATTTTTAGCTTTATAAAGTAAAATACACATAAAAACAGGTAAAACTTTACATAAAGTGTGTAATAACAAGTGTGTAATTTTAGAAATTTACACATAGATATGTGTAAATTTGACTAATTTACATATTTAGTTTTTAGAGTGTATTTTCAGATTCTGTAGCAGCTTTTCTTAAAATACCCTTTTATTTAAATATGCAAGCGATTTACTTTACACCTAAAAAGCTAAATTATTTCACAAAATGGTAATAATTACCTTTAATACCCCTCTTTCATCAATTTTTAAAAGTAGTTTTTATGCCAGTGTTTTATTAAAATTGTTGTAGTGTGTGTTACTTCATAAGAAATAAAATTACCTAATGGATCATTTCTTCACAATCATAATCATAATCATAAAATATATACTTCTTTCCTCATTTCGAACAAATAAAAGGCATTGCTTTGACCATCCTACATCGACATGACCATGTAGGGCATATAGCAGGACAGAAATGTAATCAAAAATTTATCCTTTTTTTTAAAGGAAAAATACAATTTTAGCAGATTTTATCCAAGCGCATGTGGTGGGATAATAAGCGTAAATATACCAATGTAATTCAAATGTATTTTAAATGATGAACCATTTGCAGTGCTAAAATAGACGTATTAGCCGGGCTCGTATAAACATTTTCTACTATGTAGTTATGTTGAATGCGAAAATTTATGCAATTTTGGTACTTTTAAGATTTAATACATATCTTCTTATTCAAGGCGTCAATTATTTAATAACATTGAAACATTTCCTGAAACAAATGAATATTTATTGCTGTGGCGTGGTAACCTAACAAAATATAAAACTAAATTCATTTTGTTAACAAATTAGTTTGAAGCTTGCTCATCTGTCAGAGTTTTATTCTACTTTAAATCATGTCTGAAAGCATGTATGTTTAGTTGAAGAAGACGCATGTTTGTTTATAGATTTCATGTCAATATTAGATTCAGAAGAGATTAAAAACGAGGATAAATACATAGAGGAAATATTTGCTATGTAAATAAAACTTATTCATACATACTGTTTTGTTTTATTTAATTTATATCACTATTAAACAATAGCCGAATAAATCAATTTCAATTTTTTTTTCTATTTAAGAGTCATTCGTCATATAATTACAAGTAGAGGGCCAACTTCGATAATCACAGATTTTGAATTTTTAAAACTATGTTGTAGGACAGAGATCCCTTAGTCTCAGGTTCAATGGATTTTATACAACTCTCCCTAGTTCTTGTGAAACAGGGGATCTAATATTATAACAAATCTTAAACATTAAATTTGAAAAAAAATGAGTATGGCTGATCGTGGTATACTTGGTATACAGCTCGCTCGCTGACCAGTGTGCTCACGTTCAATACCCGGTCACGTTACATTTGTCTTTCGCATTTTTTGTTCCATAATTTATAATGTGATAATCTGTATTAAAATATCTTAATATCGTACCACAATGTTAGTGCATTTAAAAATTAATTTAGCATTTTTGATTTTTAAATCATTACTTCTCATCCAAAATTTGTTGTAATGCCATCTATTTATAATTAAATAAAACATATTCAAGTAAAAATAAAAGGAGGAAGAAAATAAATGTTAAGTTAAAACAAAAATGCAGCAAAATTTAAACAAAATTATTCAAAGAGTAAGTATACGTTTTACAAAATTTAAAAATTCAAAGAGTAGGTTGTAGTTTAATTCTTTTGCTTAATCTATATATATAAAAGAAATTCTGGATTTTGTATTAATCACAGCAGAAAAAAATCTGCCGAACCTACAATCTTGAAAATTGGGGTAAAAATACTTCTGATAACATCGAGTGCCGCTAAGAAGGGATTTTCGAAAATTCCACCCTTAAGAGGGGTAAAAAAAAAACCAACTTTTAAAAAATTCCTTAAAAATCGGCTTTTGTGGTCACTGATAACATTTTTAAGTGTATTTTTTCATGCAGAATCGAATGATACTAAGCAGATCCTTTTAAGTCCAGTAGTTCGTGAGATACTTCACATTTTTCTAATTTGACGATGTCTTTAGATGACTGATTTTTTACCGATTATAGACAGTCTAAAATATGATATAAAACTGAAAATTAATATGATTTAAACATTTCGTTTGATTCAAAGTTTATTTAGAAAAACTGACCAACGTAGCGGGCGAAGACTGCTAGTTTTAATATAATTATGTTTATTAATTTAAAAACAGATTATCTTAAGTATTGTAATGACTTCTCTTGTTAAAATACATAAATGATGTTTCTATAAAATCACTAATTGACATATTTGTTTAATATCATTGTATTGATAAAGAATATGTGAAATACATTTAAAAAAATTACGATTTTGCATTTATTTCTGATGTATCATATAACTATATAGTTACAAACAAAAAAGTAAAAAGATTAAAATTAGAATTGATATACATTATAATTTTAAAATGACAATGATATTATTAAATTATAATTACAAGCACATTTATAAAACATAGAATGAAAAAAAGGAACTCGTCTACGACCGCGTGCAACAGTTCTTTTCAAAGTAAGTATTTCCCTTGTGTCATTATATTAGACCCTCCTGTTTTTCGAGAACTAAAGAGCGTTCTACAAAATCCAATGAACCTGAGGTTAAAGCGTCTCTGCCCTACAACATACATTAAAATAATCGAAATCTGTGATTATCAATGTTGGCGTCTGTGATTTAACACATATTCTATTATATATATTTCTTTTAATTTTCCAAATGTTAGTCTCCCCCCTCTTTTAAAATTTAATTTTAAAAGAAAAGCATTTTTAATACTTATTGCTATTGTGTGTTCGTCTCCAAGTGCATATAAAATAATAATAATAAATAAAAAAAATAATAAATTAGTTTTAAAATAGCATTTTATTTCTAGATTTTTTCTTTCTTGTTCTTCAGTTGATTAAATATCAAACGACTGTTTTAAATAACTGCTATTTTTATTTCCCAATCATTTCATTTTGTCTTGTATAAAGAACTTAATTTGTTACCGGTTGTGTAATTTCGTTTAGGGTTTCCGGGTGTTGCACGTTCTCGCCACGAGCGAAAATTGCTGTATTCTTGACAACACTCTTTTTTAAAATTTCCCCTTTGCTTATCATGTAACGGTCCTTTACCTGTACATTTTTTTGCTCGGATTGGGAATCTATTCTATGCCAAAAGGCTTTTTTGGCGTTTGTGAAATGTGAAATTTTTCTTAGTTTTACACGTTTTGTCTTGGTGAAGAAAACACGCTCGCTCGCTGTTGTCAAATTGACAAATATTTTCATTATTATGTTCTATGCGTGCTGCACTAGTGCACATTTGAGTGAATGTGCTATATTACTGATGTTTGATATGCTCATATTTCAAGTGTTCTTCAAAAATAAAGACAATTTAGTCAAGTTGATTCTAAAGTGAGTCTTCTTCATCAAAAAAATGCCTTAAACACTTCGTTCCAGAAAAAAAGTAAAACATGAACCTGGGACTGTCTACTATATTGCAATACGATCCGGCCAATCTCATAAAAGGTGGCTTAATTCTCATATTTTCCCATCACAGCCTCCTCCTTGTTAATTATAAATACTGTTCTCTTTTCTGTAACTTATATCGCTACTAAACGATGGCTTAATGAATATATTTCAAGTTTATTTCCTATGTAGCAATTATTCGTGATATAACTTATTCATATATAATGTTCTGTTTTCTGTTATTTATATCGCTATCAAACAATGGCCTTTTATTTTAAACAGCCTCTGTCAAAAGCATAAATAAAATATTCTTATCAATAAATTAATTATAGATATTTTTATCCAACTTTGCTTATTATAGTAGATGTTGAAAATTTAAATGTCAAAAATTCATTATTGACTCCCTATGTTAAACCTTTTTTCCCTTCCCAAATCAATAAAGCGTAAAAAATGCTATTTCTTTACAAATAACATGCGAACATATTATTATTGATTGTTTCTCATTTATTTTAACTCTTGAAATAACTGAGATAATATAGCTGCAAAATTGATTTTTGACAATATTCTGTAGCCACTATCGAATATCAGGATATTCGAAAAAATATTCAGTATTGTCTATATGAGAATATATGAGAGCAATAACAAATTGAAGAACGGATGTCTATTATTGAATTTCTACCTATCACTTTTTTTAAAGAAAAATGACAGAAAAAAAGGAATATTTTAGAGGTATAAAAGTGTCTCGCTTCCTACCTGGCAAAAGATACAGCACATTTAACGTTATGATTAAAAAACTTGAGAAGATAAAAACAAACTTGAAAAATATTTATTAAGCCATTGTTTAATAGCGATATAAATTATAAAAAAGAGAACAGTATATATGTTCACAAGGAGAGCGCCAACTTTATTAATGTATACTAATGTATAATGTCAACAATGTATACTAGATAAATAAAATATTCCATGCGTGTAACGTGCATGCAATTTTGTTTTGATTTTGATCCAAATGAAATTTTACTGCAGTTGCCAAGCATATTTCACATGCTAGATACTAAAAACAAACAACAATTCATCAACAGCTTAATAAAATTGAAAGCATTAAAAAGTTTTAAAATAAATTTCAAGGAAATGCCTTATGTTTGTTTCCAATGCGCATTTTTATCGCGTATTAGAAATATTTTAATAAAACTAATAATACAGAATTATTTTTAATGCGCAATATATTTTACGCCATTTAAAGTAACCTTAGACATTACATCCCAACTCAATTGTTTTTAAGGGATACATGATGAAAGAACAGTATATATGAATAAGTTGTAGAACGAATGATTCCTATATAGGAAATAAAAAACTTGAAATATTAAGCCATTGTTTGACAGCGACATAGAAAATAGAAAACAGAACACTATACAGGGTGTCCCCTCTAAACAGTGGCTAATGGCTAATTTCTAAACCGTTAGTCATAGACATATAGTTCCAGTTGCAAAAATGCTTTAAAAAAGGTAAAGAATTGTTTTTCAAGCGATTTAGCTCAAAATAAAATTTTATTAAAAAATTACGAAAATTAACTTTTTATATGGTCCCCCGGTCCTATAAGTGATATTTAATAAATTTCTCCCACTACTGTAACAAATAATACAAAAAAAAGTCCCATTCCTCTGCGATTAAAACTGACCGAGTAATAGCTGTTTAAAGTTGAAGCATCTTTTTTTGCTGCAAATTAGGGGTCAGTCACAAATTTATTGGAAATAAAAATAAACGCAAGATATAAAATTTCATATTAAACATTGAGAGTAAAATAATATTTACAATATTATTTTTTAATTTATGTTGATGATTACATATTAAAACAAAATTTGTACTAAAATTATAAAGAAAAAAATAACAGAAAGTTTGTTAATTTAATTTATGAAAAGCAACAGTCACAAATCGTTACAAAATGACATATATTTACTATTCTATTAGATTACTTAACCTAACAGAATTTGATGTAATCCTGTAAAATAAATAAATGGTACGCAGTTAAAATTGTATTAATATTATACTGTCATTGTATATAAATAAATGTGCAAATTGAACCTCGATCGGATATTTGGAAGTGAGTTAAAGTTTGAATAGAAATTTTGAGCAAGGGAAAAAATAAGTACGAACGTTTTAAGCAAAATAAAGGGTTATCAAAATACCACATCTTTTAAAATAAAATTGCGATTTCCCAAAATTTGATTTTCACGATAAAGAGAATTTTAAAACTCGCGTCTTCAACTATTTTAACCAATCTAGAAGTTAAATAATAAAAATTAACATTACCGCAAAACTTATACGGTGGTAGCACCTTCAGTTAAATTGCTTTTAAAATATTTTTTTATCTCAATAGGGGGGCTCAGCCCCCCTGCTCGCTACGCTCGCCAACTCCCCGCGATTCGAAGTTATAAGCTTCGCGGCCAAGTTGTAGGCTTCTCGATTCCAAGTTGTCGGCGATTAGTACCCCTGCAGGGGTTGTTGCTTGCTGCGCTCGCCAATACCCCATGGAATCACTTCGCGATACCTTATTTTCCATACACTCAATTTTGGAATGTTTCTTGATTGGTCTATTCGACTCATGGAAAGTGTGATCCACCCGGACGCGTTATTTTCAGAAACCTTACACATCAGCATCATTCCACGAGTTATTTCTTGAGATTTGTTTAAGTATAGTTTTTTTTTTTTTTTTTTTTTACTATAGAAGGAGAATAAACGAGTGCATTCGTATTTCAATAGTATTCGATTAAACGGGTAAGCATATAAGTATAACGTTTCAGTAATATTCGAGTAAACGGGTGCATATAAATATAGTAAGGTACCCTGGGATAATAACGCCAGGCGGGGTAATAATGCCAAGTGCTAATATTTTGCATAATTATGAAATAATCTGGTAAATGACACCCATGTGCTCTGCGCAGAAGGGTTTTGAGTCATATAAATCGCAAGAAACAGCTTCAAGTTAATTTGTTTCGTTTTTAGGTCTTATTGTTTTTACTAGCAACTAAAATTAACGCTTGATCTAAAATTTGCGAGATACGTTTTGTGATGTGAAGACTATTTTTTTTTATCCGGAAATACTTTGTTAATTACATAAATTTGTAGTACATTTCATGGACTTTCAAAATGTTGTTGAAGATTTTGGATGTCTTCTGGAGATAATTTATAATTTAAAATGTACAGCGCAATAACTATAACGGGGTAATAACGCCAATCCTTGGCATTAATATCCCGGTTGATTCCGTACAGTGGCCGAGCTACATCCTAAATACTGATTCAAATAAACACAGTTAAAACTGTGCAATGTTTCTAATAATTATATTTAAGCGGTCCTTTTTAAGCAGAAGGAAGCTCACGGTCTGGTATTCTTTTGCCTCATCCCCCCCTCCCCACACCACAACTTTACTTTTTTTACACTTTCACAAAAAATTGAACATTTTCAATATCTTAGAATGCAATTTGTCAATTTCTAAGTTTGTAGAGTGTGTATTTTTAGAATTGGGCAATCTACATGCAATTATTCCATCTTATTTCATAGTTTTGTTTACATGGCGTTATTACCCATATAGGTGTGTAATAACGCCGAATAGCATTGGTCAAGAAATCACGCCATTACATTTTATGAATACATATCTGTTAAATTATTTTTTTTATATAGATAGTCAATGTGTTGCTGTATCAAATCATGTATTTGTTTGAAAAATACAAACTAAAACTGAGCCGTGAAAATTGGTAGAACCTTAACTTGGCGTTATTACCCCAGTGTACCTTATTTCAATAATATTCGATTAAGGAAGCAAGCATATAAATGTCATATTTCGGTAATATTCGATTAAGCGGGCAAGCATATAAATGTCGTATTTCGGTAATATTATATTAAGCGGGCAAGCATATAAATACCGTATTTCGGTAATATTATATTAAGCGGGCAAGCATATAAATGCCGTATTTCGGTAATATTCTATTAAGCGGGCAGGCATATAAATGCCGTATTTCGGTGATATTCTATTAACCTCTTCAGACCCGAGGGTTTATTGATCTACTTTTAATAATTTCAGCTATGGATTTACATTAATTAGTTGATAACTAAGAAAGATTGAACAACGAAATAATGAAAATTTATTTTTTGTACATAATTTTTTTTTTATATATGGGGACTTGTAAAACACGCATTTTAACAATTTCTTAGGTTATTTTAAATTAAATTTTACTTTTCTGAATTGTAAAAACATAGAAAATGATCAAACACATACATACTTAATAATTTGTATTACTAATGGTGTCTACAAATGGTATCTTAACACACTGTAAAAATTTTTACGTTTTCTTTTTTTTTTTTTTTGTACATTTCGGGCATTTCTGCTGCAAGCCATTTTTGTATATCATGTAACTCACTGAAAAAGCACTACGAGAGACAAATTGCTATTTTCTTTATTTCTTCTATCTGTTAGGCTCCATTTATACTAATTTCTCTTTTTTTAATAGTATTCATATATGTGAAAACAAAATTATAAAGATGTGTATCCTATAGGATACACCAGGTCTGAAGAGGTTAATCAAGGCAAAAATAAGAGAAATTTATCATCTTTAAAAAGTGGTGCCAGTCAAGAAATCTCATTTAAGAAAAATAGCCTACTGGCAAAACTGCCCGGATCAACGTCCAGTTCAGTTTTCTGTGATCCAGCTTTTTCAATGTCGTTGCCAGCTTTTTCAATATCGTTGCATTTCTGCTGCAAGCCATATTTGTATATCATGTAACTCACTGAAAAAGCACTACGAGAGACAAATTGCTATTTTCTTTATTTCTTCTATCTGTTAGGCTCCATTTATACTAATTTCTCTTTTTTTAATAGTATTTATATATGTGAAAACAAAATTACAAAGATGTGTATCCTATAGGAACACCAGGTCTGAAGAGGTTAAGCGGGCAGGCATATAAATGCCGTAATTCGGTGATATTCGATTAAGCGGGCAAGCATATAACTGCCGTATTTCGGTGATATTCGATTAAGCGGGCAAGCATATGAATGCCGTATTTCGGTGATATTCGATTAAGCTGGCAAGCATATAAATGTCGTATTTCGGTGATATTCGATTAAGCTGTCAAGCATATAAATGTCGTATTTCGGTGATATTCAATTAAGCGGGAAAGCATATAAATGTCGTATTTCGGTGATATTCGATTAAGCGGGCAGGCATATAAATGCCGTATTTCGGTAATATTCCATTAAGCGGGCAATCATATAAATGTCGTATTTCGGTAATATTCCATTAAGCGGGCAATCATATAAATGTCGTATTTCGGTAATATTCCATTAAGCGGGCAACCATATAAATGTCGTATTTCGGTAATATTCCATTAAGCGGGCAACCATATAAATGTCGTATTTCGGTAATATTCTATTAAGCGGGCAACCATATAAATGTCGTATTTCGGTAATATTCTATTAAGCGGGCAAGCATATAAATGTCGTATTTCGGTAGTATTCGATTAAGCGGGCAAGCATATAAATGTCGTATTTCGGTAGTATTCTATTAAGCGAGCAATCATATAAATGTCGTATTTCGGTAGTATTCGATTAAGCGGGCAAGCATATAAATGAAGTATTTCAGCAACATTCGATTAAGCGGGCAAGCATCTAAATGAAGTATTTCAGCAATATTCTATTAAGCGGGCAAGCACATAAATGTAGTATTTCTGTAATACTCGATTAAGCGGGCAAACATATAAATGAAGTATTTCAGCAACATTCGATTAAGCGGGCAAGCATATAAATGTCGTATTTCGGTAATATTCTATTAAGCGGGCAACCATATAAATGTCGTCTTTCGGTAATATTCTATTAAGCGGGCAAGCATATAAATGTCGTATTTCTGTAATATTCTATTAAGCGGGCAAGCATATAAATGTCGTATTTTGGTAATATTCTATTAAGCGGGCAAGTATATAAATGTCGTATTTCGGTAATATTCTATTAAGCGGGTAAGTATATAAATGTCGTATTTCGGTAATAATCTATTAAGCGGGCAAGCATATAAATGTCGTATTTCGGTAATATTCTATTAAGCGGGCAAGCATATAAATGTCGTATTTCGGTAATATTCGATTAAGCGGGCAAGCATATAAATGAAGTATTTCAGCAATATTCTATTAAGCGGGCAAGCACATAAATGTAGTATTTTTGTAATACTCGATTAAGCGGGCAAGCATGTTACACTCTGCTGCTATATTGTTTTGCAATCCCGGTTGGAAACGCTTCGCGATGCATTGACTGAGCCCTTTCCTGATTGGTTTATTCGACTCATGGAAGGAGTGGTCTACCCGGATTCGTTAGTTCTGGAAATCTTACACATCAGCATCATTCCAGAAGTCATTCCTTTTGAGGCTAGTTTTTTTTTTTTTTTTTTTTTTTTTTTTACTTTAGAAGGATTTAGCACCTTTTAGAAATTGGAACTATATGTCTGTGGCAAATGGTTTAGGAATTAGCTATTAGACAGCGTTAAAAATAGACGCCCTTTATAATACTTTAAGTACTTAGTGAACGTTCCCTTTAAGCTCAGTCCAATTCATCCGTATTTAGCTACAGAAAAGTGGTTTAAGTCATGAAATTTAAAGCTTTATAACTCTGTCAATTTTAATGTTATGTGAATGGGACCTTTTTTTTTCTTACTTGTTAGAGTAGTGGGAAAAATTTACTAAACATCACTTATAGGACCGGGAAACCGTATAAAAAGTTAATTTTCGTAATTTTTTAATAAAATTTTATTTTGAGCTAAATCGCTTGAAAAACAATTCTTTACCTTTTTTAAAGCATTTTTGCACTTGGAACTGTATGTCTGTGACCTACGGTTTAGAAATTAGCCATTGGCCACCGTTGAGAGGGGACACCCTGTATATTAATAAGTTATATCACGGATAATTCCTGTGAATAATTCCTGTTCTAATAAAAATGAAAAACATTTATTAAGCCATTTTTAATAGCGATATAAATTACAAAAACGAGAACAGTGTATATGATTAACAAGGAGAGCGCCAACATTGATAATAATCACAGATTTTGATTACTTTAATGTATGTTGTAGGGCAGAGATCCTTTAGTCTCAGCTTTATTGAATTTGATACTAAAATCTAATTTTTAAAGAACAATCTGGGAAATAAACAAGAAAGGAAAATCATGAATTTGGATAGATGATGAAATACTTTCCATCAGTATTAGAACTTTAAACAGACTGCTTGCTTTTTTGGACATATTCTGCCCGTTATTGAGAAATATCATAAATAGTCTTTCTTTAGCAAAAGTAAGAGTAATTTAAAGTAATTTTAGAGTAATTTAAATAATTAATTTAAATTAGTAATTTAGATAATTTTAAAGCAATTTTATATCAAAAATAAAATTTTGAATTGTTTGTAAATGATCTAAAATTAATAAAATTATTTTAAATTTTATAATTTTTGTTCCTAATCTTTGCTATAAAACTTAAATATTTAAAGTAAATTTGCTTTTTTACTTTATTAGTTTCATTTATACAAAATATTTAACTCCTATAGATGATCGAACTACCAATTACCGAGCGGTTCTGCTCACGGCCCGTCGTCGGCTAAATCGTTCGTACTTTTCTCCGAAACTTAAATTTCCATGAGTAAATATGATTTGGATTCCCTTAGAAAGAACCCCTAGGGAGGACACTCTCACTCGGCCCTATAGCCCTCGTTCAGGTAATCGGCCGCCATAATTAACACTAGAACAATTATAATAGTAAATTTTAAATGAAAAAAAATTCTTAATTTGATCTGATTTTTTTTTTCAAACTGTAAATAGCCTGTGAAATTGTATGAACTCCAAATATATCCCCCCTTTCCAAATCCTCCCAATTTTCCTATCCTTTTCGAAAAAGTTCCAATTATAAACCTCATTAAAATCGTCAGAATTTCACGTCTGCTAAGGGTATATTTACTTTCAGTATTTTGCGGTACATATTATTTCATGCTTTACTGTTTAAAATTTCTACCAAACTTATTCTGTAATGATAAAATTAATTATCTTTAATCTATTAAGCCTTGATGTCATATTAATAGGATACGTCCTTTGTTTGAGTATAACTGACTGTTTACAATTACTTGTTATTATTAGCTGCAAAATTATGATACCATATATTCCAGTAAAGGCTTTATTCGTTACTAAGCTCAGTAAATCATATTGACCGAACTTCGTTGGCAATTATTAAAAATAACCGGTAAATACGATTAATATGCAATATTTATCAAATATACCAAAAGTCGCAGTTATTATTGATAATCACCGACAAGATCAAATTGACCGTAATATACATATCTCATAAATGGAAAAAATTGTTCAGTGTTTTAATTTGAAAGCTATTTTTTTTCTAAGCTGTGAACAGGCAGTATATTGCCATCTTAAACCACGGATGTTCCAGAGTAGATTGTCTGATTATTTTTAAGCGGAAATTTTCAGTCATGAAAACTAAATCTACAGCGACTAATCTGAAAATAATATCAAATTCCAGAAGCTTTCATAACTGAAGTTAAATCTTGAAGCTATTTTTAAAAAGAGAAAAACTTAACTCTTAGAAACTTTTGCCCTTTAATATAAATATTAGATAAAATCGTAGTTTATGTAAATATAACAAAATAAATATCGGCATGGTTTCATTGCATTTATCTTAAAATCTATTGCATTTATATAAAATCTTAAGAAAATTGAGTAATTTATGATGTAGTATGCCAACAAATTAGGTAATAAAATTTAACAACAGTTTGCCATTTAGAAAAATACGTCATTTTCACGTAAATACAGTAAACTATTTCAACTTTTAAAATCTAAATACTTGTTTTCTTTAGCATGTATGACAGAAGTGTACGATTTCCTTAACAATACGCAGAAAACTGAAATAAGCATTCTTAATGGTGTAGCATTTACTGAAATTTTATTTCGCGTGGCTTAAAAATAAAGCCTTTATTTTATGGATTATAATAATAAGCTTTAATTTCAGAAGATAAAGAGTATCCTCGTAGAATAAAACATTATTACATTATTAGAAAGCTACGTCATAGATAGGAAACGCTTTTATTATTATTATTTTTATATTTTTCCTAAATTGGTTTCGTGATATTGAATCTTCTGCATTAAAATATATTTTTTTAACTTCAGAAACATTCAAATAAAGTATTGCGTCATTTTAACACAAGCTTAGTTGAAGTTCTTGCATATATATGATTGAATTGGAATGATTGAATTGGAAACTTGAAAAAGAAATGTTTCTATAATGTTAAATTATGGAAAGTGGTACAAAAAAGGAATAAATATTAGTCTGGTGGTTTTTTTAAGATGAAAGCGACCGTATTCTAAAACATACGTACAGCAAGTTTCATGAAAATCCAGAGTTTGTATGTTTCCAGGAATTTCAAGACCAGGAAATACTTCGGTACCAGTATTTTATTACAGAAAATCTTTTCTTAAACAAAGCGAAAGCTCATCTCAATTTTATTTTTTACAAAACAAATGCTGATATTTTCCCTGGGTAACTTTATACGTACGAAACCTGAAATAGGTTTCAAATTGATGATTTGTACAGCTCATATTCAAAATATTAGAATAATTACCTTTTTTTTAGAAATTGAAAATATCGTTTGGTAATTTAATGTCTTTTAATGAAAATATGCAAATGATATTTTTATTAATAACTTATTGTTGATTAAACTTACTTGTTATCTTAAATTTAATATCATTTTTGAAAAGATTAATTGCAAAAAAAATTATTTTGAAAAGTCAAAATATTAGAATATTTATTCAAGTGGTTCAAAATATTAGAATATTTCACATTAATTCTCCTTTAATTATTACCAATTCTTAACTGGTGGCATGATTGATTAAATTCAGACTATTTTATTTAAAATCAGTATTCTTTTTTGCAGTTTGTTTCTTTTTCGTCTTAAAATGGGCCGTGTGAGTGATATTCCTGAATCTACTAAACTTCGTATGGTTGATTTGTATCGGCACGGTAAAAATCAATGTTTTATAGCGAATTATTTACATTGTTCGCAATCTAGCGTTAGTAAAATAATAACACAATATTCAAAAATTGGAAAATTTCAAAATAATCGCCAAAATGGTGGCCGAAAACCATAAACATCAGCTAGAGATGACAGGAAACTGAAGCGTATAGTTAAGAAAAACCGTTTTAAAAGTGTGCGATTCTTGCACCGAAAACGGAAAGAAGAAGGAGTTGAAGTTTCTACATCGACAACATTAAGACGTCTTCATAAATTTAAATTTGAATCTCGTGTACCGAAAACAAAACCTCTCATGACTGCAAGACAAAAGCGTATAAGATTGAATTGGTGTAAATCAAGACGTTTATGGAGCAATGAAGATTGGAAAAATATATTATTTAGTGATGAAAGTATGTTTTGTGTTTCATATGGTAATCAAGGTATTCGAGTTTGGAGAATGAAGCAAGAAGCATTTGATAAAGAATGCCTTAAACGTTCCGTAAAATTTGCTGCTAGTGTCATGGTTTGGGGTTGTATGAGTGCAGAAGGACCTGGAAAGTTATGCATCGTCTACGAAAAGGTTAACTCTCTGATATATCAAGAAATTTTAGAATATTACATGATTCCATCATCAGAAGATTTATTTGAAGATGATTTCATCTTTCAACAAGATTTAGCGTCCCCACATACCTCGGTGTCAACTAAGAATTGGTTCCGCCAACGTAACATTAAGGTACTTCCTTGGCCACCAAATTCACCAGATCTTAATCCCATCGAAAACTTATGGTGTATAATGAAGAAAAAACTTCAAGAAAATCCTCCTTCAAGTAAAATTGAGTTAGTGGCACGTATAAAGTCTATTTGGGCTAATATTGATAGAAATGTTTGTAAACACCTTGTATATAGTATGCAAGATCGATTGTACGCTGTTATGAAAGCTAAAGGGGATGCTACAAAATATTAACTACCATTTACTTCATATTCATCAGGTAATATTGTTGCGTAAAATAAAATATTCTAATATTTTGAACCAATCTAAATTTTATTCTAATATTCTGGTGTGTTTAAGGAAGCTGTATACCTAATTTATTGTGCTGTATTTTATATTTTATAAATGTTAAAATCTTATCTAAACATTCCAGATTTAGTTTATAAGAAATTTAATTGCATTTACTTAGTATAAAAAATAAATAAATGACAAATAATTTTTTCTTATTACTTTTTCTCAATTATTCTAATATTTTGAATATGAGCTGTACAAGAAAGACACACACAAAAATGGCTTATATACATATATATATAATTCGGATTTCTAATTAGAAATGAATCGCAATTAATGTGTCTATTTAGCATTACCCTTGATAACGAGCTAAATACTACATTTCCAATTTTGTTCCAATTTTTGCCTATTAATCTGTTTGTTTTAGTATGTTATTTAACGAGTTATTCCATATTTTGATGTTAAATTGTAGTGTTGTATAATGGTTCTATAGATAGATAGATAGATAGATAGATAGCTTTTTTAAGTTTCCGTAACTTATAACGCACCCTGTACATTAATAGTGTCCTGAAAAATACAATTTACTATCACTTTATAAAAATATGAAAGTAAATACTTTCAAGAATTTGTAAAGAGTAGTAAGTTTCAAAGTAATAGTACTCGGTAAAAAAGCCATTTTTTTAACTTGTTGTTATTTTCTCATTTATATTATATTATTAAAATATTTTATCTGTCATTGTAGATATTTTAATATTTATGAATGAAGAAAGATCGAGAACTTAATTATGACCATGTACGACAATCTTTCAGCTAACAATAGTAAAAAACACTGGTCGTATTATAGAAAAATTATAAAAAAGAACTATTTATGTTATTGATCCACAAGTAGTTTTTACACCATTTTATTGAAATGCCATCAAAATTGAAGAAAACTCATTTCCACTTTAAGAACTTCGGGCAGCGAAAAGTAATTAAAAGCGGTGTTTGAAACTTCAAAAGAAAATCTGGAAAATTAAAATTTTCGTACCCAAATAAAAAGAGCAATGTAAGCTGAGATTTTTAAAATTTTAGATGAACGTAAGCTGAGAAATAATTTTTCTACAAAAAAACATAAAACGGAAAAAATAGTTTGTAATATATTTCTTTTATAAAAAAAATATATATTTATTTAAATAGTTGCAAATAACATAAGATCACAGTTTCTTACGAAAATACGTCAAATTTCAAAGTATGGCTTGTCATATAAAATTAACTAAATTCTTCTAGAAATGAACAGGATTTAACAAAATATTTCGTTAACAGATTTATTATTAATTTATTTATAAATATTTTATTATTTACGAATTAAGAAATATTACAATAAACGATCATCCTTTAGCTATTGATAGTAAAAAACATAGATCGAATTAAAGAAGAATTATAAAACAGAGATATTTATTTTACTGATCCGCACATTTAATGAGATGTCATCAAAACTAAATAAAATTGATTCCGACACAAAGAACTTAAAAGATTGAAAGTAAAAAAAATCAAAAAGTTTTAAAATTAATTGTTCAAGAAACAATAAAAGGTTACATAAACTAATGTAAAACAACAAATTTTCTACAAAAAAAAAAAAAAAAAAAACTATATACATATCTGTATTATAAAGGCCAAACGTATCGCTGCGGAACGCATACGTGATTTGGCGATTGGCAACATTTCTCCCTGTAATTTCGGTTTTGCGATTTTTGGTACTGCAAATTTTACGCTTCTAAAAATCGTACATTTTAAACCTTTACACCGTCGTATAGACAAAAAAAGTACTTTTAAATGCAGTTTATTTGAAAGCTGTATATAAATTTATTTTTGAAATATTAATTTTTTTTTATAGTTCTTTGTATCAATTTTGTAACTGTGGCAACAGAATCACTCCATTTTTTCTTAAAATTGAAAAAAAAAAAATTCAAATGTGCAATTCTTTTTCATGCAATTTCGGTTTTGCAATTTTCGCTAGTGCAAATTGTACACTTCAAAACATCGTACTTTTTAAATTTTTACACCGTCGTATAGAGAAAAAAAATGTACTTTTTATTAAATGCAGTTTGTTTCCAAGCTGTATCTCTAGTAAATTTTGTGATATTAATTTTTTTATTCAATTTTTAGCACCAATTTTATAATTGTGGCAACAGAAACACCCCATTTTCTCTTAAAATTGAAAAAAAGAAATTTAAGAATGTATACTATTTTAATTATGTTTTTTAAAAATATGGTCTGTTATAAAATCCGGTGAATTTCGGTTTTATTTCGTTTAATAATTTGGATAATTGAGTTTTATAGTACTTTTTAAATTTTAGCTTAAAATAATATTTGTTTTAGAGTTAGACTGACCAATATAAGGTGCATTTTTTACTGTAACCAATTTTGTAGATTTATTATAAATCAATGAAACTGTTCTTCCTTAAAGGTTTTCTTTCGTCAAATTTCGACGGGTTCCACCTCGTATATATACTAGTAAAAAATATTTTGTAATATGTTTTTATGCTTAAATTTTTTTCAATTATTTAGATAGTTGTAAATAGCATATTTGCACAGTTTCTCAGTGCAGTACTTAAAATTAGTAATAGAATGACATGTCATACAAATTTGATTTCAGGTTCCAAAAATACACATATTTAGCAGGATATTTTGTCAAATTAACAGATTTATCCATAACCCTCTTTTTAAAATATCCTTTTAAATAAATGTCATTTTTTAGAGTGATAGTCTTCAAATGGTAATGCTACGTACATAAATTTCTTTCTAAATTATTAATCGATAATCAAATATAAACCTGGCCTATTTTTATTTTATTTTATTTTTATTTTCATTAATATTTTTTTGCGTATCTTGTAAGATTGAGATAAATGTATTTTTGACTGCACATTTATCCTAGTTATAATTTCATGCACATTTGTTATACTTCCGTGCGAAGACTGAGTTATAGCATAATACCCGGAGACCTAAACATAAACACATACTGCACAATTCAACCATAAAAGTAACTACTAAGAATGCATTTGTTAAAAATACAAAGCCTTGCTCATTGGTGCACAAAAACAAGAACTTTAGTCTGAGCTTGTACAATTAAAAATGAAATAGTACATAAAATCAACGTTTCGAGATATTTTTATTGCCGTTTTTTCAAGAAAATGTGATGCTAAAGTGATTAAAATTCAGAGATAAATGCTTCCTGCGTAAGAGATAATATGTTTTATAAAATAAAATCGTTATGAATCAAAAGTTTGGATATGTTGGCATCTACACATGGGGAAAAACTAAAGTATTGAAAGTAGATACAGATATAAGACTTTATGGTACTATGCCAGATTTTTGGTACATTATGGCATAAATTATCGTTACAATATTTGCTTGCACGTGCAATTATTTCAATAAATTCTCTAATTTTACTTTCATATGGATTATTGCACGGAACTATGAATTTTGCCTCTTCAAATTTAATATGGTAACCTTTGATAGCCAAGTAGTTGTATCTCTTTGCAATACCAAGGCAAACTATATCTATAAGGCATAAGTAGTAGGAAAAGGAGAGTTTAAGCTCATGCGGAGGGGCAGAGGGGCCGTCCCGCAGCACCCGCCCCTCCTGGTCCCTCCTGGTCCCGCCTGCGGTGCCGCCGCTCGAAATCATACTATAAGATGAAGATTAAATTTATATTTGAATTTTGAACAATCGTAGTTTTAATGAGTATTATTAATTAAGTGAAACAATTAAAATCTCAGTTTTTAACCATTTTATTTAGATTTCTTCAACTACAAGATGAGATTATCAATTTAACACAAGAAAGTTAAACATATATTTGAATTTTTCTTGATAGACATCTTAATGAGTAGTATTAATTAAATAAAAACAATAGAAAATATCAAGTTTTATAGAAAAAGACTGATTTCTTACGATTTTTATCAACTTAAGAGAGAAAACTTAAACGCACATTTCAGTTTTAAGTGGTTATCATCTTAATGAGTATCGTTAATTAAGTAAAAAACAATGGAAAATATCAAGTTTTATAGAAAAAGACTGATTTCTTACGATTTTTATCAACTGCAATATCAGTGTATCGACTTACAAGTTGAAAGTTAAACATGCATTCTAGTTTTTCAACAGCTATAATCTTAATGAGTATCGTTAATTAAGTAAAAAACAATGGAAAATATCAAGTTTTATAGAAAAAGACTTATTTCTTATGATTTTTATCAACTACAAGATCAATGCATCGACTTAAAACTTAAAAGTTAAACATGCATCCTAGTTTTTCAACAGCTATAGCCTTAATGAGTATCGTTAATTAAGTAAAAAAACAATGGAAAATATCAAGTTTTATAGAAAAAGACTAATTTCTTACGATTTTTATCAACTTAAGAGAGGAAACTTAAACGTACATTTCAGTTTTTCAACAGCTATAACCTTAATGAGCATTCATAATTAAGTAAAAAACAATGGAAAATATCGATTTTTATAGAAAAAGACTGATTCTTACGATTTTTATCAGCTACATGATCAATATATCGACTTATAAAACTTAAAACTTAAACATACATCCTAGTTTTTTCAACAACTATAACCATAATGAGTATTGATAATTAAGTAAAAAACAATGGAAAATATCAAATTTTATAAAAAAGAATGATTTCTTACATTTTTTCAACTCAAACTTCAGAATATCAATTTGAGATAAAGAAATTTAAACGTACATTTAGGTTTTTAAGTGGTTATCGCTTTAATATCGTCTTAATGAGTTCTGTTAACTAAGCAAAAACAAGGAAAATACCGATTTTTAAAGAAGGAAATCCAATTGCATTAGCTTTTTTTACATCAAACTAATGATTTTACCATTTTTTACAGAATTTTAGATGGTTAAACAATTTACACTACATTACAAACATTATAATTTAAAATCGCGTTCTTATAAAAGTATGACATGACCAGTTTTTTTTTTTTCCTTTCTATTCATACCTCCAAATATCTCCAACTTCCCCTCTTTCGAAGGGTTGAATACAATAGCCTGACGTCACCTGTTTACTTAACTACAAGACTGCGTTATGCTTTTAGAAAAGAGTGATTCTTAACGAAAAAACATCTTAAAGAATAATATATTTTAACAGTATTACAAAGATAATTTTTGAACTTTAATAAATTATTTACTTATTTATTATTAATTATCTATTTTATTAAATTATATACTATATTTATGATACTACATTTCATACATTTAGACAGATTTTAAAACTTTTCCGTTCAATAAGTAAATATTATATACATTTTTAACTGAAACCAGGTTTTCCAACGTTAGTTCATAAATACGAATTTGTATAATAAATAGTATGTATTCGTTTAAAATCATGTGAACCTTTACTAAACTATTTGAAATTTTCACCGCATAAGAGCATATATTATGTATATTTTTAGTTTTAATAGCAAAAACTTAAATTTGTATAATAAATAGTATGTGTATTCGTTTAAAATAATGTGAACCTTTACTAAACTATTTGAAATTTTCACCACATAAGAGCATATATTATGTATATTTTTAGTTTTAATAGCAAAAACTTAAATTTCCAACTTTGAAATACATTCGTTTATATATTGTTACAAGATACTAATTATATTTCTAAACTATTTTTAAAAGCTTGAATGTCATTATAAAATGTTCCTATTTATATTTTTCACGTCTTGACAACATTCGACATCTTACAACCAATAGTATACATTTCTTTTTTTTTTTTTTTTTCTCTTTTTTACTTTTTTTTTTTTTTTTTTTTTTTTAATTCTAGAAACTCAAAAAGTCATTTCTTACTGCTTCAAACACTTAAAACTTCTCTGAGTTATTCGACTCACAGTTTTAATCAAATTGGCATGTTTCAAATCACCTTTTTGAAATTTCCATATTATCAAACATCAAGTTATTTAAAATATAAATACTGCTTAGTGTTTAGATAATATACATAACTGATTCTACTTATCCTGTTCATATTATTAGTCAAATTAGCAATTTATTATAAAACTTATTTGTACGCATGCGCGAGTTGTCACGTGACATAAACGATTAACAGTAATATAAATTTTTGAATAGCAATGCAACATTCCTCATTTCTGCAGATAGACTTGTGTGAGAAGGTAATTCGAAAAGCAGCGCAACATTTTGCATTCCCACTGTTAGACTTGAGAGGGAAGGTGGCTGCTGTACAACTCTGATTAATTTTCAGATTTTAATACAAGTGAAAACCGTTTTCTTCGTCAACGAATAAAGTAAGTTTTATTATATCATTGCAATACATATGTATCAATAAAAATAAATTAAATGAAATTTAAAAATAGATTTTTTTATATATTAAGCATTTATTAAGTATATAAATATACTTCTTTTATTACACAGATGTTTCAGCAAGAGGAACTAAAACAGCAGCAAATTTCCGAAATGTATGATCCGACTGATTCATCCTTAGCACATACAAAGTTAAAGAATAATACATATGTAAGTTACTTATATGTTAAATACTAGAATTCATACACTATATATAATTAGGTTAAATTTACATTAAAATATTTTGTCCTATATTCAATAAGAAGTATTTTTATTTGTAATATTAGAGTGATATCTAACTGTTTACTTTAATTTCCCTTACAGAATTGCTCTTTTTGTGATAAAAACTTTTCATCTAAATGGAATTTAAAAGAACATATACAGATCCACACCAATGAAAAACCATTTACTTGTGAGAACTGCAAAAAACTGTTTTCAAGAAAGCGAGAATTAAAAAAGCATATGATGATGTATGATATCCTATCACCTGTTGTATGTGAAATTTGCAAATTATCTTTTACTAGGAAATGTGCTCTAATAACTCATATGAAAACACATTCAAACAGAAAATTGTTTAAGTGTGAAAAGTGTGAGAAGATCTTCAGCTATCGTTATAGATTAAACCAGCATATGCATATTCACAATCGACCTCAATTCAGTTGTAATGAATGCAACGAAACATTTTCAAATGAAAATAAGCTAAACCGACATTTGAAAGTGCACCAAAACCTACAGTATACATGTGATCAGTGTAAACAAAACTTTAGTAATAAATTAAATTTAAATCAACATTTACGTACACACCATACTAAAAAACGTCTTGTTCCTGTTAACAGTGAAATGCCTTTGCCCATTGTAGAGTTTAAAAGAATAAAACATCAAATATCAGCTTTCGGAGTGTTTAAAACTCTAACTTTTCATCCTGAGAAAAATGAAGAAGGTTGCTTGGTTACATTCCAAACTAATTTGAAACCTGAGTTACAATACAATCTTCAAAGCGAGATAAGAGAAAAAAAGGCAATTAAATGGTTTATGATTAGCAAAATTTTGTTCGAACGCGAAAGAGGTGAAGGTGATATTGAAACAATCACATCTTATTTTAGAAGTGACTGTTATATTGATCTTGTAGAAAATAGCATTATAAATCATATTGAAGAGGGATATTCAAAAATTAACCAATCATTTGAAGAATTTAACAGTCAAGGATCAGATTGGAGACTTCGAAAAATTGAATGTTTAGAACTGAATATTTCAAAGTATAGCCTCTTATCTAGAAATTGATTTTACATCATGTAAATATGTATTCTTTTTAAGTACTGAATTAAATTATATAATTATGAAATTTATGTATTTAGGATAGTTACTTAATCTAATTACGCAAGAGTTCAATTTATCACAAGATAATCAAAAAAGGAAATTTGAGAAACATACATATTGTTGTAAGAAAAATTTTTTAGACAGCCATAGATTTTGTCACCATGATTTTATAATTGATAGGAATGTATATTACTAACAGTGTATTGCATAAATAGCAGTAATAAATAAATAAAAAAAATAAACATAGTCTTGTGTTAATCCTTTTATATTATTAATCAAATTATGTTTCCTCCTACATTTCAACGCTTTCTGAATTATCATCCATCAAGTTGCTTAAAATATAAATATTATCTATACAGTTTTAATGATACATAGTATACACAACTAATCTTTAGTTAGTCCATTCATAGTATTAATCAAATTATATGTTTCCTCCTACACTTCTGTTTACAGTTTTAATGACGCATAGTATACATGACTAATATTTAGTTGGCCCTTCCACAGTATTTTATCATTTCATAACATTTCATTGAATTTTAACATTTCATATTTCAAATAACCTATTTTCGAAACCAAACTATGTGAATTTTACCGCAATGTTTATCATCATATACTTTTTCTAAAAATTATCAGATATGTACTCCTCAGAGAATTTCTATCATTAGAATAAATGAAAAAATTAATTTATATTAAACGTACACGAAATTTGATTGCAATATACGTGTATTTAATAAAAAATAAATAAGCAATTATTTATACATTAAACCTTTACTAAATATATATTTCTTGCATTATACAGATGTTTCAACAAGATGAACCAAAACACCAGCAAACTTCAGAAATTAATGATCTGAATGATTCATTCCTAGCACATGTAGCGTTAATGAATAATACATATGTAAGTACTTATATGAAAAATACTAAAATTCGTATATGAATTGTAATTAGAGTAAATGTAAAATGATTTGTCTTACTACCTACACTTTAACAAGTTCTTTTTTACCTATATTGTTGAAGAGAATCCTAATTGTTTCCATTTATTTCTATTACAGATGTGCTCTATTTGCTACAAACACTTCTTAAGTAAATGGAATTTAACAGAACATACAAAAATCCATACAGGTGAAAAACCTTACACTTGGGAAGATTACCAAATGCTGTTTTCAAGAAGACGTGAATCAAAAATGCGCACATCATCATATAAAGCATCATCAGTTATATGTAAACTTAGTGAAGATATTCAAAAATTAGTCAGACGTTTGAAGAATTTAGACATAAAGAAGATATTTAGACTATATATCCATCATATTTTCATAACACTTACCACAATATCTCAAACTTAAAATTTGGAAGACACACGCACTGCTGAAAAGTAATTTTGTTACCCGTGATTCTTCTAACCAGCATGAATGTATAGATATTATTTTGCAATGTATTATTTAAATGCTCACAATAAATATTCTTTTATATGCATATATCGTTGTGTTTATTTTTTTAAAACCTATTACATTAATAAAATAGGTTACACACACACATACATACACATAACATTTTAAGTGAAACAACACTCTCACAACTTAAAAAATGCATAAGAACATACAAAAATAAGCAGATGTATGAAAAAATATGCAAGTTTACAAAATAATTTCACTGTTTTCTAGAAATACCAACAAAAAATATTTACAATATAAAAAAATTACAAAAGTGAAAAGAAAAAACACAAATGTAAAACAAAAAAATCACAAAGTGAAAAACTCACAACAAAGTTTTTGAAAAAAAATTTACAACAAAATTTTTTTTTTTACAAAAACCAAAACTTCAAAAAATATTTTTACAAAAAATTTTTTTTCAAAAACATTTTTCACAAAATTTTTTTTTTAAAATAAGTTTTTACAAAAGTAAAAAATAAAAAATCACAACGTTAAAAAAATGAAAAATTTTAGTTAAAAAAAGTGTAAAAAAATTGCAAAAAAAAGTTGCAAAAATTTCAAAAAAAGTTATGAAAAAAGTATCAAAAATTTTGTTCTTTTTAATAGCGAATACAATGGTTTCGCCATTGCATACTGTATTAAAAAGAACAAAATTTTTGATACTTTTTTCATAACTTTTTTTGAAATTTTTGCAACTTTTTTTTGCAATTTTTTTACACTTTTTTTAACTAAAATTTTTCATTTTTTTAACGTTGTGATTTTTTATTTTTTACTTTTGTAAAAACTTATTTTAAAAAAAAAAAATTTTGTGAAAAATGTTTTTGAAAAAAAATTTTTTGTAAAAATATTTTTTGAAGTTTTGGTTTTTGTAAAAAAAAAATTTTTGTTGTAAATTTTTTTTCAAAAACTTTGTTGTGAGTTTTTCACTTTGTGATTTTTTTGTTTTACATTTGTGTTTTTTCTTTTCACTTTTGTAATTTTTTTATATTGTAAATATTTTTTGTTGGTATTTCTAGAAAACAGTGAAATTATTTTGTAAACTTGCATATTTTTTCATACATCTGCTTATTTTTGTATGTTCTTATGCATTTTTTAAGTTGTGAGAGTGTTGTTTCACTTAAAATGTTATGTGTATGTATGTGTGTGTGTAACCTATTTTATTAATGTAATAGGTTTTAAAAAAATAAACACAACGATATATGCATATAAAAGAATATTTATTGTGAGCATTTAAATAATACATTGCAAAATAATATCTATACATTCATGCTGGTTAGAAGAATCACGGGTAACAAAATTACTTTTCAGCAGTGAGTGTGTCTTCCAAATTTTAAGTTTGAGATATTGTGGTAAGTGTTATGAAAATATGATGGATATATAATCTAAATATCTTCTTTATGTCTAAATTCTTCAAACGTCTGACTAATTTTTGAATATCTTCACTAAGTTTACATATAACTGATGATGCTTTATATGATGATGTGCGCATTTTTGATTCACGTCTTCTTGAAAACAGCATTTGGTAATCTTCCCAAGTGTAAGGTTTTTCACCTGTATGGATTTTTGTATGTTCTGTTAAATTCCATTTACTTAAGAAGTGTTTGTAGCAAATAGAGCACATCTGTAATAGAAATAAATGGAAACAATTAGGATTCTCTTCAACAATATAGGTAAAAAAGAACTTGTTAAAGTGTAGGTAGTAAGACAAATCATTTTACATTTACTCTAATTACAATTCATATACGAATTTTAGTATTTTTCATATAAGTACTTACATATGTATTATTCATTAACGCTACATGTGCTAGGAATGAATCATTCAGATCATTAATTTCTGAAGTTTGCTGGTGTTTTGGTTCATCTTGTTGAAACATCTGTATAATGCAAGAAATATATATTTAGTAAAGGTTTAATGTATAAATAATTGCTTATTTATTTTTTATTAAATACACGTATATTGCAATCAAATTTCGTGTACGTTTAATATAAATTAATTTTTTCATTTATTCTAATGATAGAAATTCTCTGAGGAGTACATATCTGATAATTTTTAGAAAAAGTATATGATGATAAACATTGCGGTAAAATTCACATAGTTTGGTTTCGAAAATAGGTTATTTGAAATATGAAATGTTAAAATTCAATGAAATGTTATGAAATGATAAAATACTGTGGAAGGGCCAACTAAATATTAGTCATGTATACTATGCGTCATTAAAACTGTAAACAGAAGTGTAAGAGGAAACATATAATTTGATTAATACTATGAATGGACTAACTAAAGATTAGTTGTGTATACTATGTATCATTAAAACTGTATAGATAATATTTATATTTTAAGCAACTTGATGGATGATAATTCAGAAAGCGTTGAAATGTAGGAGGAAACATAATTTGATTAATAATATAAAAGGATTAACACAAGACTATGTTTATTTTTTTTATTTATTTATTACTGCTATTTATGCAATACACTGTTAGTAATATACATTCCTATCAATTATAAAATCATGGTGACAAAATCTATGGCTGTCTAAAAAATTTTTCTTACAACAATATGTATGTTTCTCAAATTTCCTTTTTTGATTATCTTGTGATAAATTGAACTCTTGCGTAATTAGATTAAGTAACTATCCTAAATACATAAATTTCATAATTATATAATTTAATTCAGTACTTAAAAAGAATACATATTTACATGATGTAAAATCAATTTCTAGATAAGAGGCTATACTTTGAAATATTCAGTTCTAAACATTCAATTTTTCGAAGTCTCCAATCTGATCCTTGACTGTTAAATTCTTCAAATGATTGGTTAATTTTTGAATATCCCTCTTCAATATGATTTATAATGCTATTTTCTACAAGATCAATATAACAGTCACTTCTAAAATAAGATGTGATTGTTTCAATATCACCTTCACCTCTTTCGCGTTCGAACAAAATTTTGCTAATCATAAACCATTTAATTGCCTTTTTTTCTCTTATCTCGCTTTGAAGATTGTATTGTAACTCAGGTTTCAAATTAGTTTGGAATGTAACCAAGCAACCTTCTTCATTTTTCTCAGGATGAAAAGTTAGAGTTTTAAACACTCCGAAAGCTGATATTTGATGTTTTATTCTTTTAAACTCTACAATGGGCAAAGGCATTTCACTGTTAACAGGAACAAGACGTTTTTTAGTATGGTGTGTACGTAAATGTTGATTTAAATTTAATTTATTACTAAAGTTTTGTTTACACTGATCACATGTATACTGTAGGTTTTGGTGCACTTTCAAATGTCGGTTTAGCTTATTTTCATTTGAAAATGTTTCGTTGCATTCATTACAACTGAATTGAGGTCGATTGTGAATATGCATATGCTGGTTTAATCTATAACGATAGCTGAAGATCTTCTCACACTTTTCACACTTAAACAATTTTCTGTTTGAATGTGTTTTCATATGAGTTATTAGAGCACATTTCCTAGTAAAAGATAATTTGCAAATTTCACATACAACAGGTGATAGGATATCATACATCATCATATGCTTTTTTAATTCTCGCTTTCTTGAAAACAGTTTTTTGCAGTTCTCACAAGTAAATGGTTTTTCATTGGTGTGGATCTGTATATGTTCTTTTAAATTCCATTTAGATGAAAAGTTTTTATCACAAAAAGAGCAATTCTGTAAGGGAAATTAAAGTAAACAGTTAGATATCACTCTAATATTACAAATAAAAATACTTCTTATTGAATATAGGACAAAATATTTTAATGTAAATTTAACCTAATTATATATAGTGTATGAATTCTAGTATTTAACATATAAGTAACTTACATATGTATTATTCTTTAACTTTGTATGTGCTAAGGATGAATCAGTCGGATCATACATTTCGGAAATTTGCTGCTGTTTTAGTTCCTCTTGCTGAAACATCTGTGTAATAAAAGAAGTATATTTATATACTTAATAAATGCTTAATATATAAAAAAATCTATTTTTAAATTTCATTTAATTTATTTTTATTGATACATATGTATTGCAATGATATAATAAAACTTACTTTATTCGTTGACGAAGAAAACGGTTTTCACTTGTATTAAAATCTGAAAATTAATCAGAGTTGTACAGCAGCCACCTTCCCTCTCAAGTCTAACAGTGGGAATGCAAAATGTTGCGCTGCTTTTCGAATTACCTTCTCACACAAGTCTATCTGCAGAAATGAGGAATGTTGCATTGCTATTCAAAAATTTATATTACTGTTAATCGTTTATGTCACGTGACAACTCGCGCATGCGTACAAATAAGTTTTATAATAAATTGCTAATTTGACTAATAATATGAACAGGATAAGTAGAATCAGTTATGTATATTATCTAAACACTAAGCAGTATTTATATTTTAAATAACTTGATGTTTGATAATATGGAAATTTCAAAAAGGTGATTTGAAACATGCCAATTTGATTAAAACTGTGAGTCGAATAACTCAGAGAAGTTTTAAGTGTTTGAAGCAGTAAGAAATGACTTTTTGAGTTTCTAGAATTAAAAAAAAAAAAAAAAAAAAAAAAAAAGAAAAAAAAAGTAAAAAAGAGAAAAAAAAAAAAAAAAAAAAGAAATGTATACTATTGGTTGTAAGATGTCGAATGTTGTCAAGACGTGAAAAATATAAATAGGAACATTTTATAATGACATTCAAGCTTTTAAAAATAGTTTAGAAATATAATTAGTATCTTGTAACAATATATAAACGAATGTATTTCAAAGTTGGAAATTTAAGTTTTTGCTATTAAAACTAAAAATATACATAATATATGCTCTTATGTGGTGAAAATTTCAAATAGTTTAGTAAAGGTTCACATTATTTTAAACGAATACACATACTATTTATTATACAAATTTAAGTTTTTGCTATTAAAACTAAAAATATACATAATATATGCTCTTATGCGGTGAAAATTTCAAATAGTTTAGTAAAGGTTCACATGATTTTAAACGAATACATACTATTTATTATACAAATTCGTATTTATGAACTAACGTTGGAAAACCTGGTTTCAGTTAAAAATGTATATAATATTTACTTATTGAACGGAAAAGTTTTAAAATCTGTCTAAATGTATGAAATGTAGTATCATAAATATAGTATATAATTTAATAAAATAGATAATTAATAATAAATAAGTAAATAATTTATTAAAGTTCAAAAATTATCTTTGTAATACTGTTAAAATATATTATTCTTTAAGATGTTTTTTCGTTAAGAATCACTCTTTTCTAAAAGCATAACGCAGTCTTGTAGTTAAGTAAACAGGTGACGTCAGGCTATTGTATTCAACCCTTCGAAAGAGGGGAAGTTGGAGATATTTGGAGGTATGAATAGAAAGGAAAAAAAAAAAACTGGTCATGTCATACTTTTATAAGAACGCGATTTTAAATTATAATGTTTGTAATGTAGTGTAAATTGTTTAACCATCTAAAATTCTGTAAAAAATGGTAAAATCATTAGTTTGATGTAAAAAAAGCTAATGCAATTGGATTTCCTTCTTTAAAAATCGGTATTTTCCTTGTTTTTGCTTAGTTAACAGAACTCATTAAGACGATATTAAAGCGATAACCACTTAAAAACCTAAATGTACGTTTAAATTTCTTTATCTCAAATTGATATTCTGAAGTTTGAGTTGAAAAAATGTAAGAAATCATTCTTTTTTATAAAATTTGATATTTTCCATTGTTTTTTACTTAATTATCAATACTCATTATGGTTATAGTTGTTGAAAAAACTAGGATGTATGTTTAAGTTTTAAGTTTTATAAGTCGATATATTGATCATGTAGCTGATAAAAATCGTAAGAATCAGTCTTTTTCTATAAAAATCGATATTTTCCATTGTTTTTTACTTAATTATGAATGCTCATTAAGGTTATAGCTGTTGAAAAACTGAAATGTACGTTTAAGTTTCCTCTCTTAAGTTGATAAAAATCGTAAGAAATTAGTCTTTTTCTATAAAACTTGATATTTTCCATTGTTTTTTTACTTAATTAACGATACTCATTAAGGCTATAGCTGTTGAAAAACTAGGATGCATGTTTAACTTTTAAGTTTTAAGTCGATGCATTGATCTTGTAGTTGATAAAAATCATAAGAAATAAGTCTTTTTCTATAAAACTTGATATTTTCCATTGTTTTTTACTTAATTAACGATACTCATTAAGATTATAGCTGTTGAAAAACTAGAATGCATGTTTAACTTTCAACTTGTAAGTCGATACACTGATATTGCAGTTGATAAAAATCGTAAGAAATCAGTCTTTTTCTATAAAACTTGATATTTTCCATTGTTTTTTACTTAATTAACGATACTCATTAAGATGATAACCACTTAAAACTGAAATGTGCGTTTAAGTTTTCTCTCTTAAGTTGATAAAAATCGTAAGAAATCAGTCTTTTTCTATAAAACTTGATATTTTCTATTGTTTTTATTTAATTAATACTACTCATTAAGATGTCTATCAAGAAAAATTCAAATATATGTTTAACTTTCTTGTGTTAAATTGATAATCTCATCTTGTAGTTGAAGAAATCTAAATAAAATGGTTAAAAACTGAGATTTTAATTGTTTCACTTAATTAATAATACTCATTAAAACTACGATTGTTCAAAATTCAAATATAAATTTAATCTTCATCTTATAGTATGATTTCGAGCGGCGGCACCGCAGGCGGGACCAGGAGGGACCAGGAGGGGCGGGTGCTGCGGGACGGCCCCTCTGCCCCTCCGCATGAGCTTAAACTCTCCTTTTCCTACTACTGGCATACTCAATTGAGATAAATGCATGAAGCCTTCCATCTTATACCTTCCCAAGTTATTCTGACCAATCGTTCAAACCCTGAACCAAAACAATGACCATATGCATAGAACAAAAATCAGATTATTCAATGCTGTTTTAGGCAGCGGTTTGTGCCACGTGGTCCAATGAAATTGTTCAAAGTTTCAGGCTGAATACAGCATAAATTTTTTGGCGGTTTTTAGCGAAATGCGCAAGTTGTTATATATGTAGCTGGTCATGGCAATACTTTAGTTTTTCCTCGTGCGTAGATGGCAACATATTTAAACTTTTAATCATTTCATCCTCATATTTTTCTAAAGACGACTACAGAAGACGGCTCGAAGCGTTCATTTTGTACTTTATTCTGTTTTTAATTATACAAGTTCTTATTAAATTTCTTGTTTTATGTGCACGAATGAGCAAGGCTATGTATTTTTAACAAATACATTCTTAGTAGCAAAAGAGCCCGTCATACTATTGATTTAATTCTCACGTAGACATCCGTTCTTATATTATTAGTATATTATTATTACTGTTATTAATATAACAGGAGTTCGGTGTTCCAGATTGCGCCTTTAACTACTGATCATACTCAAAGCTGCATTCAATGTTCAAATGAACACATTACTGTTATAATTCTAAATCATGGTTGTTTGTTCGTTGTTTGTTAATGAACTAGGATATAACATAATTTAAATAAAAAGGGGCAATAAATTAATGAATGTTTATCGCTGTATAACTGCAATGAAGATAAAATATACATTACTGTAACATTCACAGTTAATTTGTCTTCAATAATTCAGATAAAAATAAGCATATAAATTATGCGTAAACAATCAAATAAAATGTCCCTCGTCTGCCATGGATCTGGCGAATATATGATATTCTCATCTGTATATTACTTTCACTGATATTGTTAAGTGTTTACTAAATTTCAAGGTTGTCTAAAGTAATGAAACTAATTATAATTAAAATGCATCAATAGAAAAGGAATTTAAAAATTATCTTCTCTAGAATATATCCTATTTTCCTTACATAACACTCCAAAGTATATTTTTGAATATTTGTCACGATTTTATAAGATTCATACTTTATTTTGTAAAAAATTTCTTATTAGTAACAAAAGACTTTTTTTTTTAGTTTTAAGCCACATTTAAGTATTGAATACAAGAAAAAGTGCTTTTATAATCGAAAAGGAGACTTTATTTTAAAAAGAAACAATAATGAAAAACAGTGTATTACCTGTCAAAACTGAAATTAAATTGAAATATTTTACTAATAAAAATATGTGTTTGTTATTAAGTGTTGAATCGTAGTAGATAACCATTGTAAAATATAGAATTTAAGTAGTAGTAAAAATATATTGAAACTCATAAAATAGATCATTTAAATCTACAGATTGTGTAAAGACTGAACATAAATACTGCTGTTAATAAACGTCTGATTTTCCGAGTACTTTTCAAACTGTCAGATGTGGATGAGTGAGTTTAATTACCATTTTCTTGTTTCTATGATACGCTATTTAGAAACAGTATTTCTGTTTTGTTTTATCTCTGATTCATCAACTACTACTGTTTTCATTGTCATTATTCAACTATTTTATAATACAATGAATTAATTTATGAAGTTAAACCCTTCGTATTAACCCTTTGCATGTGAGAGGTGACTTTCACTGACCACCAGTGTCCCCCGTTAATGATTGCTCCAATTGCTCTGGACACCAGTATTTTAAACTAAATTTTTTCGCTATATCTAATGTCCGATATTCTATGATAAAAGATGGCGAAATAAACTATAAGATATCAGTGGACACCATAGAAGTATTTGACGTCCTGATTTCGGAGACACACCTGGCAGCGCTAATGGTTAGTGAGAGTCACCTCTCGAGTGCAAAGAGTTAACTGTTTGTTGCATAAAATGTGGTTGCTGTATTGGAAAATAATTAAAAATTGTAATCATTCAGTTTGGTAAATAGGAAGTATCTGCTTATCATTACTGTCTATATGTCCGATACAAACTTAGCAACGACAAGGAAAGGAATCTTTCACAATTGTTCAAACCATATTTTTAATGTTTAAAGATAGGATAAATATGAGTTGTAATGGGTATTATATTCTTGAAGTTATGTAACGGCCACAAAGTGAAAATTTGATGTGTTTGATTTACTTTTTGGTCTGACTAACTGGCCCAAATTACGGCGAGGCAGCTTTATTGGAAAATTGTAATTCAAATTTATACAATTGTAAAGTACATGACATTTAGAGGGCTCCATTATTGCCAATTTACTTCAGGCTCTGAATGCAATTGAATATCAGTTTTAAAAGCGCCATAAATTAAATATAGCAGTTATATCATTTATATACTACAGTTTAATAAACATGGGTGATTACAGGAGATGGAGATTGGCAGGAACTTAAGATGAACTTTAATAAATTCATATTATCAAAGATGAAATTAGTAGGTTTATGGACAGAGTCTAAATATATGAAGTGACTGCGCGAACAATCAATCCAAAAAAATGAAGATGGTGATACATCGTAGTGACCTCATCGTAGCAGTCTATGACACTGTCTTGAATAAGAATAATATGAATATAATAATAGTATGAATGTAATAATAATAATATAATAATAAGAATAATATTTTCTCCAGAATTGAGTTTGAAAATTCTGAGATTATTGTAATGTAATTCAAAGATGTTTAATAAGGGGATTCAGTGAAATCTTAATAGTAAAGAAGTAGTGTGCAATGACAATATGTCATATAACATTTTTAGAATTTGGTTTTATGTATTGAAGTAATAATTATAACTACTAAATGAAAGTTCGATGTAGGCTAACTCTTCAAATACATTCATACTGATTGGTCAATGTCCATGCCTCTGACATCTTATAGAAAATTCCAAGAACATCATTGTTATATTCACTTTTGATGCTGATAATGACCATAAATAAGGGTTAAAACATCCAGTTTGTGTACTTTTAATGACATTTAATTTTTTAACAAAATATAGGATTGAGAATTGTTGTTTGTAGCAATTTATTTAGATATTTATCTGAAAATTTTCGAGTAATTTATTTTCCATGATATTAAATATGTATCGTAAAATAAAATAACACTTTTAATAATCTCGGTGTTTAGCTCTTGAAACCGAAGAGTTTTCAGACATAAAAAGGAACTGAGAATCCGCAATTCAGGAATTGTGTTCCTAAGATGAATCTCATCTGTTAAACAACATGTACTTGAACTTATATTAAAAATACAATTAAATATGTAAAACGCGTTATGAATCCGTCCATAACAATATAAATGTGTGCATAAAAGGTACATGCAATAGAACTAAGTTAACACGAGAGATAAGTGACAAGGTACTTCCTATTGATTTACACTTCCTAAGTGAATTAACATTTATTTCTAATACCACTGCAGATTTAAGAAAAATTACAAACAAATTAGCAATCCAAGTTATTACTAATACTAAGAACTCAAACTATCCCAGTGGAAAATTGAAAATATCATAATGTTAGCATAAAAAAAATATTTATAACATCAAGTGAACGTCAAGTAAGTTTTTAAACTGATTTTTCCTTTAGGGAAAATCACACTACTGCAGTCAAATCTTACGAATAACTAAATTCCGAACTCAACGAATAAATTAGAGTAAAGTAACTGACCAATTCCCCGTTTACTAGAAAAAAATTAACATTTCGCCAGGCACTGCAACTTTTGAACAACATGTATTAATTTAAACATGTCATTAACAATAAAATTAATAGTGTACTAAAAGACATAAAAAGACTCATATGACTCAGGACTCGGATTAATAGAAAGATACTTATAAAAATGTCTTTCTGTGATTCTTCACACACATATCTAATTTATAAATGTTATGAAAATTACTTATACCACACTTTTTTCTTTCAAGACATAAAAGTACTTATATGTATGTTCTTCGGTAAAAGGTAACATAAAGATTGAAATTCTACATGGTAAAATTGATAATGTGCTGCAATTTTGACAGACGTATCACATTGAAATGAGAAGATGTTTTGCTTATATTATTGGTGATTCTCCATTTATTGCACGTTAAACGCGTGAAATTCTTTGTAGTTTAAATGATTAGCCACTTTTAACGTGAAAATTACTCCTTTAATTGAACCATAATTTTAATCGCATTCGCATTAAATGTATTTAACTGAATAATTGTTAAAGCACTTCAACTTTACATTTTTAATTTGCATTAAGGATGAAAATGTTTTTCTGATACCTACACTCGATATTTTTAATATTAGTTTCTTGTTTTACCAGAATAGCATTTCAAGCGAAAAAATATATAAAATATTTTGTGTCTCTAATTTAAATGGGAAAAATCTGAGTATCTGATAAACCACTTGAATTTTACAATTTTGATAAGCATTAAGGATAAAAAACATTTTTCTGATCCCCACAGTCAATATTTTGTAATATTGGTTTCTTGTTTTACTAGAAAAATATTTCAAGCGGAAACAATAATTTGTTTTTCTCACATATTTCAAATTTCGATTTAGTTTCATAACATACATACTTTGTTATATATAACATCAAAATATATCTGTACATTCTTTCCCGAAACATTTTCGAACAGTAAAAATAAGGCAATGAAATTTTATTATAGTCTTCTTATCCCTAAGGAATAAATATATACAGAAGAATTTTTTAAGCGTTTTCACTAACATTTTAAAAAATGTCAAAGAAAAATTTAGAGTTAAATGGGAATGTGTATAAATTTTTATGGCTCCAGAGCATATTTAAAGATTTAAAACCGATTTTAACGCAAAGGATACGTAAAAAGGAAGAAAAATACTTCCGGCATAATGCTTCCTTTAAATAATTATAATGATGTTTAGATACGTATTAGCTCTGCTTTTCAATGTCTCATTATTGTTTGTTCGACGCAATAACATTTTCCTGGTCTCAGCGAAACTTTTCACATAATGTCTTTTTAAATAACTTCAAATGTTTGTTAAAATATATTACTAACATTAGGCTTTTTAAATATATAATCTTATACTGTAAACTGAAAAACTAGATTTAAGAAAAACTAGAGAAATATCAAAATATATTTATGACTATTACGTGTTTTATGTATTAAAAAAACAGATTCAATAATAAATTAGGAATTATCATCAAAAGAATTTAGTATTTTATAATCTCCAAAGAGATGACTGGATAAGCATTTTAATAATACCATTATGAAATAAAACAAAGTTAGCATATAAAATGCAGAAAAGATTTCATACAAAATATTAATATGAAATATATTTCTGAAAAGTGTCATTCAAGTTTTCTATGAGGGACTTTCAAAAATACCAATTGCATAGTTTTTGTTATAATTAAGGATTTATTGTAAATTAAATATTTAAAACATACGTGTATATACGTAACAATATGAATTTACATATACACGTAAACTTTCTTACAAAGCTGGCAGACAACAGTTCATATGACTCAGAACTCAGATTAATAGAAAAAAATCTAATAACAGTTTCATCACACATATATCTCACTTGTAAATATTACGAAACTTTCAAAACTACACTTTTTTCTTTCAATATCTCATAATATTTCTTTTTATGTTCTTTGGGGTCAGATATCGTAAAATATTGAAATTATGTCTGGTAAAATTGATAATGTACTGCATTGGACACACGTATCAAATTGAAATGATAAAACGTTTTGCTTATATTATCAGTGATTCCCCGTTCATATCACGTTAAAAACGTGAAATTGTTTGTAGTTTAAATGATTAACAACTTTTAATGTGAAAATCGCTTGTTTTAACCAAGTCCTAGTTTTAATCGTACTCATATTAAACGGGATAAACAGAATATCCCATAAACCACTTCAATTTTACAATTTTGATAAGCATTAAGAATAAAAAAAAAAAATTCTGATCCCAACAATCGATATTTTGTAATATTCGTTTCTTGTTTTATTAGAAAAATATTTGTATCGGAAACAACATTTTGTTTTTCTCACATGTTTCAAATTTCGATTTAGTTTCATAACATATATGCTTTATTATATATAACATCGAAATATATCTGAACATTCTTTCCTTAAACGTTTTCGAACAGTAATGATAAGGCAATGAAATTTTATTGTATTTTTGTTATCCCTAATGAATAAATATATACAGAAGAGTTTTTTTAAACATTTTCACTAACATTTTGAAAAATGTCAAAGAAAAATTTAGAGTTAAATGGGAATGTGTATAAATTTTTATGGCTCCAGAACATATTTAAAGAATGTAAAACCGATTTTAACTCAAAGGATATGTAAAGAGGAAGAAAATACTTCCGGTTAAATTCTTACTTTAAATAATGATAATGATGTTAGATATGTATTCGTTCTGCTTTTCAATGTCTCATTATTGTTCGACGCAATAACGTTTTCCAAGGGGCAGCGAAACTTTTCACATAATGTCTTTTCAAATAAACAATATACTTGAAATATTTGTTAATATGTATTACTATAATTATTATTTTTAAATACATAATGTTATACTATAAACTGAAAAACGATATTTAAGAAAAACTAGAGAAATATCAAAATATAATTATGACTATTGCGTGTTTTGTATATAAAGAAAAACAGATTCATTAATAAATTAGGAAATTCATTATTTTCTCAAAAGAAATTAGTATTTTATAATCACCAAAGAGATGACTGAAGAAACATTTTAATGATACCATTATGATATAAAACAAAATTAGCATATAAAATTAAGAAAAATATTTCATACAATGTATTATTGTGAAATATATTTCTGAAAAGTGTCATGCAAATTTTCCGTGAGGGACTTTCAAAATTACCAATTATATAGTTTTTGTTATAATCAAGGACTTATTGTAAATTAAATACAGTCGAAATCCATCGTTCCAGTAAAAAATTCCTTATATAGAGAAATTCGATGTAAAGATTATGATGTTAAAAATAGTATTTAATGTGTAAATTTTGAACAAATATTATTTTTGATCTTTTTAATTAAGAATTTGAAATGTTTAAAAGTATATATTAACCTAACATTTTATTTCTTACTTATTTAAGCAGTTTACAAAAAGAGAAAAGACATTTATTTGAAAGCTTAATGAAAATCAAATGAGGAAGACTTACATAAATTTCAGAGGAAGAAATCTGTAATTTTTTGTTGTTTTGATTTTAAAATTACAATTGTTACGCTCTCAAAAAAAATTCTCAAATTTTAGCAAGGAATGAAAAATTGTAGTTGATATTTTCCTCCATTTGAAGGTCTCTCTTATGTGCTCTCATTGATTCCTCTCTTATATGTGTAACAATTCAATTGACTGTGTTTTGAGAAGGAGGTGGTGGGAGGAAGGTGAAAAGATTTTGAAAGGTGTGTGGGAGGTGGGATGAACTTGTTAGATTTAAAGAATAAGGAGAGAAGTAATATTTATTAAAAAAAACCCTCTCCACTGAACGATAAATCAAAAATAAGTGATGGAAAATTGATTCCATATGATTTCGAAGCTTTTTTAAAACTGAATAAATTAAGATCAATTTATGAAAAAATTCGTTATATGGAGATAGATATTTCGCTATATAGAGTCTGTTTTTAATGTAATCATGCGAAAAGGGGACCGTTCTTACTAAAAATTCGTTATATGGAGAAATTCGATGTATGGAGTTTCGTTATATAGAGGTTCGACTGTATTTAAAACATAGGTGTATACGTAACAATATGTATTTATATATACACGTAAACTTGCCTACAAAACTGTCAGACAACAGTTCATATGACTCAGAAATCAGATTAATGGGAAAAAACTAATAACAGTTTTACCATACACATAAGTTACTTGTAAATATTATGAAACTTGTAAAACTACACTTTTTTCTTTCAATTCCTCATAACATTTCTTTTTATGTCTTTTGGGGGAAGATACCATAAAATATTGAAATTCTGTCTGGTAAAATTTATAATGTACTGCATTGAACACACGTATCACACTGAAATGAAAAACATTTTGCTCATATTGTCAGTGATTCCCGTTTATATCAAGTTAAAATTGTGAAATCCTTTGTAGTTTAAATGATTAACAACTTTAATGTGCAAATCGCTTCTTTTAACCATGTTCTAGTTTTAGTCGTACTCATATTAAATGGGATAAACTGAATATGTGATAAACCACTTCAATTTTACAATCTTGAAAGCATTAAGAATAAAAACCTTTTTCTGATCCGCAAAGTTGATACTTTGTAATATTCGTTTATTGTTTTACAAGAAAAATATTTCAATCGGAAATAATATTTTGTTTTTCTCACATAGTTGAAATTTCGACTTAGTTTCATAACATACATACTTTATTATATATTACACCAAAATATATCTGTACATTCCTTTCCGAAACATTTTCGAACAGTAACGATAAGGAAAATTTTATTGTACTCCTCTTATCTCTGTGGAATAAATATATACAGAAGAATTTTTTAAAGCGTTTTCACTAACATTTCGAAAAATATCAAAGAAAAATTTAAAGTTACATAGAAATGCACAAGAAATTTTATGGCTCCTCTACATATTTAAAGAATATAAAATAGATGTTAACGCAAATGATATTTAAACAGAAAGAAAAAATACTTCAGGCAAAATGCTTACTTTAAATAATGATTCGCTGTGCTTTTCAATGTGCATTATTGTTTGTTTGACGCAATACCATTTTCCCGGCCGCTGCAAAACTTTTCACAAAATGTCTTTTTAAATGAACATCATGCTTCAATAAGTGTTAATATATATTACCATCCTTAGGTTTTTTAAATATAATGTTATTTTGTAAACTGAAGAAAGGGAATTATAAAAAACTACAGAAAAATCAAATGTGTGTGTGTGTGTATATATATTTATAGTATTTTAAAATCCCTACAGTGATGATTGAACAAACTTTTTAATGATGGGTATTTCTATGAGCACTTGTCGAGTAAGTCACATTATTAGTAACTACTAAATTGTTGGCCACCGTTATTTTCGTAAGGTTTGCATAGCCTTATTCAATTAAGGAAATATCTCTGATTAAATAAGTAACGTTTTTCCGATCTAAAATACCGATATCTAAAATCTTAGTAAGTGACTTACTCGACATGTGCTCATGGAAATACCCTGATACTATTATAAAACAAAGCAAAATTAGCATACAAAATTAAGAAATTATTTCATGTAATATACTATTATAAAGTATACTTCTAAAAATTGTCTTGCAACTCTTTTATGAGGGACATTCAAAAATATCAATTACATAGTTTATGGTTTAATCAATGATTCACTCTATATTAAATATTTAAGGCGCTGGTATATATGTAACATTATGAATTTACATATGCACGTAAACTTGCCTAAAAATTTTACATATGTTTTGCTCGTAAAATTATATACAAAACATGCGTATGTTTTTGCATTTCTAACTGAAATTCAGAAAAAAAACATTGGTCTATAACTTATGGATGAATCAAAGACTCGAAATCCCCATTTTTAAGAATACACCAGTATAAAATCTACTATATTCACTAAAACATTTCAATATGAATAAAGTCTTGCACAGACAGTAGCAGATACGTTCGAAAACCGAAATTCACAAGATGAAAAAGTATATATAAAAGCAATCTGAAACATAGACGTGAAATATCACCAAAATCTAATTACATATTTCTTGAATTCTGATTTATTAAACTCTTCCTCGTTTTCACGCTGAGCAAATGTTTCTATGCAGATTATAATGTGTACTTTTTTCCAACATTTCAAAAATTTTAATTTGAAAAACAGTGAAAAAATGTTACTGAAAAATACAAAATAGAAAGATGAAATGAAGGTGATTCGATTTCCAGACATTTCATAAATTCTTGTGGTGATTAATCTGGAAGTTAGTACATGATATGTTTTAAGTTGAAAATTTTAAGATAATCATTTTTTTAATTTTTCTTGTAATCTGTGAGAAATTCTGTCATGTGGATTATTTAGGTTTAATTATTTATAAAAATGTCAAGATTTATAGCAACTAGGAGTTGTGCAGGAGCATTATCATCGAACACTAGATTATTGGGCCGTAGCTATTCAGATTTTTTTTTTTGGAAAACAGATTGTTTCATCATGAAGCGTCCAATTATATTTTGAGTAGCTGTTTTTATGAAACGGAACATCTCAATGTAAAATACTGTTCTTCAGATTTAAATAAATAAAAATTTTACATAGATTATTCTACATAAATTTACCTAACATTTCTCACGAAATTTACATCAGTAAGAGTGATACTGATTTTTGTTTCCCGAAAAAAACTCGGAAATAACAACCATTTACTCATTCTTCATGTCATGGTTTTCCGCGAAAGTAGCTCATTTCTCATTACTGTTTACCGTACACCCTTCGCAGTATCATTGTCTCCTCATCGTCTTTGATTCTATTCATCTAATGAAAAAATGGCTGCCTTCAATACTCGTATCTACCGGGCCTTAAACATTTGTTCGTCGGAGAGGTTTATGAAAGCTAAATTAGATTACAATAAATCTATCGCAAATGATCGAGGTTTTACTGTTAAAATCGTAGGTTCCATTTGTACTAAACTAAAAAACATACTAACGCCAAAGTTAACACTGTCAGTAATAATAATTGCTGACATACTACTATTGACTGTATGTCAACAATAATAATTGCTGGCATACTGACATAATATACTCCATATTTTCTAAAAATATACCATCAAATTCTAAAATCTTGTTAAAATTTGACTTTATGGTATTTTATACACTTAATAACAAAATCAAATTCTGAAAGTTCAGATATGCAATAAACATTGTCTCTGATTGGGGTATTTATATAACTTGGTAATGCAGCAAAATAGTGCATCAGTCAAACAAAGTAACCCCTTAACAACACTTGGGAGAGCATAGAACTTGCGTTAAAAACTATGACATCAGACGTTCCGCTAATGCTAATCACTGCTGGTCCAATAATCATAATTTTCAATTTGCCAATGTCTCAATAATACAGAAATGCTCATTAATAACAATCTTGACTTTTTGGGAGGCTTATCATATATGGAAAAATTCAAACAACTTAGTTAACGATTTATCTAGCCCCCCAATTTTTCTAAACATAGTTTTAGTTTTTCTAATCTGTTCTTCCCTACCCTCTTTTTCCTTTTTTGCTTGGACTCTTCCAGTGTAAATGTTCATTTTTTTTAATCCTCCTATACCCATAAATGTTCGAACCCGCAGTTCCTCATCATCCGGATTTCGTATTTCGTTGTTGACAGTACACTCTCAAAAAAACTTCCGTCTTTTCACAGAAAATGCACTGGCAGCACTGCTGCCAGAAATTGTCTGTATATTGACGATTTTCTGTTTATTTTTTTCTCCGTCAAAAGAGGAAAATTATCCGTCACTTGAAAAAAGTTTGGAAAAAATCAATGCGGAAGAGGTGGGGATCGAACTGACGACCCCAGCATTACCAGACCAACGCGCATCCACGGCGCTACAGATGCTCATTGTGATTGAGCTTTAAAATAGTACCGTTTATTTTATGTGGGTGTGGGTTGGTGTACTTCGTTAAAAAGCTTTTAATTATGCTGTCAATCTCGGAAAGATTTCATCTTTAATGAAACTGTGGCTGGGTTTTTTTTTACGTTTAGTATTAATATAGTATAAAAATGTGAATTTTAAATATATTACGTAGAATGTTAGAGAAAAAACATGGATGTTCTATTTGTGAGAATTTTTGAACGAATAAAGAAAGTAATTGTTATTTATTTTTAAATTCGAAAACATTTTTGTCTTTTAAAACTAAATTAGACATTTTAATCAATAGAATATTTTTGTTTTTCATTTTAAAAATAAATTCGAACTTATTACTAACAGACCCAATGCGCATGCGTGCTAGATATAAACAGAAACTTTTCCTCATTTTTCGACGCTCGGAATGAACTCACAGAACAAATACGTTTTCTGGGAGAACAGAAATTATTTGTGAAAAAATAACGATAACTTAGTGTATATTGACGAATTTTTCTGACAGTGTAGGGGATTGAATTGCGTCTTTTGGCCCTTTTGTTTCCATGTTGTCAGTGTAATTTTAGGTAACTTAGATTTTATTCAATGATGAGAGGATCTTAGACACCTTACCTTGGAAAGGCGTATGCATTGTGTAATATTTACATTATGTTTGATAATCGTTATATTTAATTCTTTATAATTCTTAAACTCTTCATAGAAGGCCTGGAGAATGTTCTAAACGAATAATAACTACTTCTCAAGATCTATATCTAACACCACCTGCCCGTCGTAACAGACAGTCTACTGGTCAGCAGTTGAGCTGAGAGCTAACACCAGCCACTGGAACGTGTATCACGTTAAGCTTAACAGAAGAATTAATGATACAGACCTTTATACCAGAAATCTGAAGATTTTTGTTCTTGTTGTTGTTGTTTTTGGCACAAAGTAAGTATCATTAAGTGGTTCATTCGGAACTGGAATGAATTCAATTTGGCTCATGTTATATTTACAGATGAGTCAAGGTTTAGTTTAACATCTGATAATAAACATATGTATGATAACGCGAAATCTTCTTAGAAAGTTATTGAATGCGGGCGTTTCGCTAGTGCAATTGTAATGGTCATGAGAGAAATAATGATCGATGGTTTGGGTGATTGCTTTTAGGGAAGACTGGAATTTGATTCCCAAACTTGTGGTTAAAACATCATTACCAGTATGAAAATACTTTGTTATATTTGTGTTTAATTCAAGAGAGATCACATTGTATGTTGTATTCACGGACCTTATTTTTTTCCCTGATTTATCCTAGTTTTTAATTCTTTTCGCACATATGATCGCTATTTTTATTGTTACTTGCTACAGTTTTATTTCATGGTATACTCTATATTTTTTTCGTTTCTGTTTCTGTTTTATGAGTTATGTATAATTTTACATATTTTCATAAAATTGTAATTTACAATTTTCAAGAAATCTTTCATTTTAGACATTTGTACATGTACTTGAAAATGCGAGTAGCTAAGATGTAGCTAAGGTAAAATTTTTATCGAATTTATTAAATGTAATAAATTACGCAACCTTTAAACGCAAAAATTTATTTACACATGTATATAGTGCGCAAACATTTCACTCATGATTTAAAAAAATAGAAAAAGTGTTACTACCGACAAATATGATTTATTCCATGAATTTCAGTTTTGACAGTAGGTCTAACTGTTTGATAAATTTCACTTTTGACATTAAATTTGAAAAAAAAGTCTCATAAAGAGGATTTAGAAAATGAGTTTGGATTTTAACATTTTTATCGGCTTTAAAATAAGTGACATATAAATTTCATTTATATTTATGTATGACTGAAAAGACAAAGTTTTATTACAACGGGTATTATTTTTGAAAAGATTAAAATATTTTCTTAATTTTGATTTGTGGAACAATGCTAAACTTTCCATTATTTAAAACATTTTCCGAAAGATTCTACAATATACCTTATTAGTAAAATACGGCCTCAAAATGATTAACCTATTAAAATATTAAAATATTTAAGATAAATATAAATATTTTCTTTATATTTTTAAAAGGGCCATTTAGAATAAGACATGAAAAATAAATACAATTACAGTTTTTAAATTAAACAATACATTGATTTATTTTCTTAAATAAAAACTCATATCTTTTGTAAAGGAAAGACCAAAGCTGGAAAAAGGAGAAAAAAATAAAATAGCTCATGTATTATTGGTTTAAAAAAATCTGTAATTCTGTTATGCTATTAAGTTTATAAAAATAAAAGTTAAAAGTATTTTGAAACGTCATGAAAACAAAGAAACGATTAAAAGCAATGTATTTCAAAATAATAACTAAAATACAATTTCTTTGATGGCTTTGTGGTGGTTCGTGCCATCTGTAATGTCTTCTTGCTTTGAATTTTTTTAATAAAAAGCAAATAGTAACATTGATAGATAGTTTGATTTTCCAAAATCAAATCTTTTTACATTTATTTAAACTATTACATTTATTATAAACTATTACATTTATTATAAACCATTACATTTATTATAAACTATACATTAGTTTATAAATGTACATTTTCTTTAGAAGAGATGTTTTTCTTCATCTAACTTAATTTCCAGTTGTACGAAAGTTATCCTTATAGTAGGATGGAAAACTTTATTATTTCCAAATTAAAAAAATGTCTTTATTATACCACGATCTTCAGTGGATATCATTCTGGTAGTTCAGAGCAATTTCTACTAAGGCTACAGATTAGTATCCAGTAGTTCTAGTCTGCCCTATACAGGAGTATGTGGGAAATTTTGATACAAATAATATTTTCGTAGATATCTAAGACTTTTGCAGATCGCGAGGTTCACTGTCAAACTTCATAGACTTTACACTTTGGCCAAAGCAATTTCTTACATTGGAGTGGGATTACATTACACAAATTTCTATGTACTCTGATTAATTTTATTCAGCTTTAGAGAATGCTCTATGGACTCTTATAGTTGAATTACATATCTCGGTTCCTACTGGGAGTTTCTAGAAAACTCCTTCATTTTCTGAAATCCAATTTTGTACCAAATTTTATTCGAATATCGTAACATTTTTCATTTGGCACAAAACTTATGCTGTGAAAGTTCTAGACATCCTAATTGAATGAATTATATCGTAATGAACTTATCACGAACTCTGACTTTTTATCATGTATTTCAGTTCACATTGAAATTGCTATAAAATACTTACGTATCCTCAAATCCAGTATTTTTCGCTAAATATTGCCAAATATCGCTAAGTTTCGAGCCAAGGATATATTGTTAAAGTTCCATGCGCCCTGATTGATTGAATCATATTTTTAAGAACGCTTCTTGCATTCTGATTTGTTGAATTGCGTATCATGGTTCCTATTGGTTATTTCTAAAAAAAATTCTTCAGACTCTGAAAAGATAACAAATCCAACAAATATCACAATATTCGTCGACATTTTTTCATTTGTAGCCAAGCATATGTTTTGGAATTGATAATCTTGAAATATCATTTTCCAATTCTCATCATTATTACAGATATTTCACTAAATATGATGGAAAATTTGGCAAAATACTGAATACTTTGTGACTTAGTTTTTATTTTTTGCCAATTGTTCAACAGCTTAATAGCTGTTTGAACCTTTCATCGGACTGATATACCTTGATTGGAAGTGATCTCAAAATGATCGACTAATTGAATTTATCGAAAATGGAACTTAGCCAAATGGTCTTCTTGTACCCTAAAATAATAGGATAGAAAATTTCGTCACAATTGCTAGAGCCATTTTTTAGATAAAGTTTCCAGATAAACTCACATGCACGGACATATACAGAAATAGAGAGGTGATATGATAAGTTAGAATATATGTTAAGTGACAATGTTTGATAAGTTACAACCAATTGTAAACCACGTTATAGGTTCCCGACCGCTTTAATGCTGCAAATAAATAACAAAAATCTGTCAACAAGTTTATGAGCTGTATAGTTACATAATTATGAATAGTGTGATTTTTAGAAAATGATTATGATATTTCAATTGGATTAGAGCGAATGTACAGGATTAGGGAAATCATCCGCGATAAATTATAGTCTGGAATTTTTAATTTATCAGTACATAGAGATTTTAAATTTTTATAAATTTTATTTTTCTATATAAGTTAATGTAAATAGATAATATTTGCAATGATCTCTGTATACATTTCAGAATCATGATATTTTAATAAAACCACCATACTTACTCTACGAATAACTCTAGTACACAGAATTTGCACTTTATCTATAAAAATAATTTCGTAATAAAAAAAAATAAGAGATACTGGAACATTTTTTCAACAGTATTAACTCAAGTATTTTTTTCAAACTTTGAATCCTTTGGCAAATTACTTCACAATTTTATTTTATAATTTGACTATGAAATAATGCACTTTCGAGGGCGATTATAAATTTTTAGTTTATTTAAAAAAACACATTTTAATTTAATTAATATTTTTTTAATTTAATAAGAATGTTTGTGCAAGAAATTCATCTGATAAAGATAATTTATCCTTTGTCACATATGACCTTTATTATTTCGTGTTTCTTTATCACAAGTAAATCAGCAGGATGTTTAGAAAATCCTATGTATTTAAAAAGAATATCCGTCTTTAGTCTAAATAAACTTCTTTTCAAACTTTAAGGCAAAACAGTTGTGTTTATGTTCATTATTACTATGGGATCTACATCTAAATCCAAATATATAGATTACTCTAAAGGTTCTGTATTCGAACGATAGTTAAGGGTACTGTATTGATATTAATTTAGTTGACTACTCTGGAGATTCTGCTTTGATAAGTTTTTCGTGTGTTTAGTTTCATGTAGTTCTTTTTTTTCTTTCAATTTCAATTTTTCTTCTTTTTTTATTTCTTACTTCTTAAAAATAAATGCTCCAAATCCATATAAAAATAAATTTCAATTCCGGAAAATATTAAAGCATCAATTTTTCATAAATATTTTTATGAGGTTTTTAAAAAGAAACTAATGAAGTATCGACAAAATATTTTTCGTATATTTTTCTTTAAAGGATTAAAAATTATATGTAATTGAAAATAAATAATTATTTTATGCATTCTGCATCTTAATTGTTTTAGAAAAACTTTAAATAACTAATGTTCAAATATATATATATATATATTGATAAAAGAAATTTTCAGAAATTCAGTTAAAATGTATTAGTAAATTTCAGAGGATATTTGCAAGAAAAAAATATTTACAGTAGTTTTTTTTTGTTTTTTGTTTAATAAAAATAAATGAAAAAATTTACATATTTGGTCTCTTTCAGAGGAATATATTAGTTATCTAATTAGTTCTTAATTAATAGTTTTTCTTAGATATACTTTAAAACAAATGTAATTATTTTCAGATTAAATTTCTATATGGTGACCGAAAACGTACATTGATATAATTTATAAAAAATATCTTTTCACATTTTTAAACTCAATGCTCCATAACAACATTAAACAGTAAAAGTGTATCGTAACGATTTTGTAAGCAAGCAAATAATATTTCATTTCATGTGTATTAAAAATATTTGCTTATTATTTTCTAAAAAGTTCGTATGGATTATCTCACAAATGGAACTATTTACAGTTTCTTACATGAAAATTCTTTAATCGTGTCAATGTAAAAATATATTCTTGCATCCTTACTAAAAGGGTAAAACTTTAACATAAAATAGAAATGAAAATATTATTTTTCAAAGTTAAAATATATTTTTGGTAACGACTTAACGGTCTAGGATCTTATTTTTAAGCAGTGACACAGAAAAATTGCAATAACTATCATAAAAATGAAATATAACTTACTTTCATAGATCTAAAACTGTTCAGTATATAATCTATTTCGCGCTATTATTTTTTACGAGATTAAGTTTGAAGATGTTTTCAATCTAGTATTTTTTTATTTACCAAGCACTATAGCAAAAAATTCTTATAGTGAAATTTAAACAAAAATTTACTTTAGAGACGCATATTATTGCATTATTAAAATAAAATTTTCTGGTAAGCTACTTTTAAAGTTTTTCTTTGCATCTAATGCAATATTCAGCCTCAGTTTTTTTAAATATTCATGCGTTAAGCAATGTTAGTAAATGTTATATTTTACAAACAAATTGGCTTATAGGACTTTAGGCTGTAAATATGCAAGAAGAAATGCTATTTTCTCCAAAAATCATTTGACGTTGAGTACTAAGCTGAAAACGCACAGAATTTATGTTTTCAGCTTCATTTCTTTAAAAATTAATCTATTGCAATCAATCACAACAATATCAATTGCAAAAAGCAATCATTTGATATCACTGAATACTATACTGAATGTTCACTGAATGTACAGACACTGAATGTACAGACACAAACAGACGCATGCGCGCACATACACATGCACACACACACATATATGTATAATGCTCATCTTGTTAGTTAGAAAACATCTATAATTTTGAATTTTTTACTTTTACTTAATAAAATTTTCTAAAATTGGCGTTATTTATTTATTTATTACTGTTATTTTTTTAATATGCTTATGTATTCTAAGCAAAAATATTCAAAAATTAGTATATTTTTCAAAGAATATCTAATATCGGTGCCAAACTGTCTTCAGATTATACGATTTGTGAATACATTGTATCTAGCAACATGAATAAAGCGGTGATGATAATTATCGATTATCATGATTTGGCGCCAACTTCATAAAGTAATTGATTTTTTTTTGTATGTATATATTTATAAATTAAATGATAAGCATGTAAAGTCATCTCTTGTAAACAATATTCGTACGAAAATCCATATCTGATGAAAATTAAATTCTATATGAGGAGCCCAGAAGCCAAGGGGTACAAGTGACAAAATGTCGATTTGGAGTAAATTGAGTTTAAAGATAATTGATGTTAAATTGGAACATCAATAACAATTGACTAAATTGAAATAGGAAACATCTGCTTGTTGCATTCTAATCTTTGAACTCTCATTTCAATAACTGTTAAAAAAAATAGAGTACAATTTTCTTTAAATGTATAATTAATCAATATTGTTTGTTTTTCGAAAAAAGTGGTTTATCTCTATAACTCCCCAAATAATCAGAAAATGACCTATATTTCTTTACCTGAGATGAAAAAAGCATATTTCCAGATACCCTGTGCACTTAACTCAATTTTTTCAATTTTGTCACTTATACCCCTTGGCTTCTGGAGTCCTCATATATTAAATTTAGCGTTTATATGCCAGTACATGTATTCGATGTATGGTTATTGGATAATGTTTGGTCATTAAAGAATTAAAAATGTATATAGTTAATTCTTTTTAGTGTTTTTTTAAGTCCGGTAATATTTATTTTTCAGATCTTTTTTTTTTTTTTTTTTTTTTTTTTTTTACATTTACAGACAAGTAATGTATTTGCTGCATTTAATTAGTGGCGATATTAATTTTTTTAATTTTACTCGCTTAGCAATAGATGTCAAATTTTGACACTCGAATCAAACCAAACTTAAAAACTAGCCGTTGGGGGCCCCCGTAACACTTACTCATCATGGATATGCATGGAAAAAATAAGAATATAAAATGTGGGTAAACTATGTAAAATAAAATGCACCGCAATTCCAAAATAAAATTTAACGTATATTTAATTTTTTTAATTAATACTCTATTACTGAATTGCGAGTATTACTTGATTATTCAGTCGACCCATTTCAACAAATTATATAAATTGCCCAACTATATAAATTGCCTCCTAGGCTGCCCTCGTAATTATACAGATTGGCATAATTTTTATTTTAAATAACGAAAAACAAATAAATTAGTAAAAGATTTAAAAAAAATAAAAGCAAAACGGCTAATTTAATGTCACTTTATGACCAGGGCCAAACTAATTCAAGGGCAAGCGGGACAATTGCCCCCCCCCCTAAAAGACAGATATAAGTTTATAAATTTATCGTTAAAAGAGTTTCAAATGATAAAAAAAGGCCAAAAGTGACCAAAAGTCATTTTTTAAGTTTTAAGGTCTCACATTTATTCTTATTTTCCTGTAACCGAAAAAAATTGCATTATATAGTTTCTTAAAGTTATCTTTCTTCGGCTATTGTATAAATCGATGTGAATAGTACTCGATATGAAATTTATGTACACATACAATAGGTATGAATTTTAGTTTTAGTCACTTCAGTATAATTTACGAAAAATTTTACGATAGAGGTGCCCTCCTAATAATGTTTGCCCCAGAGACCCCCGCTGCTTATATCGGGTCCAGTTTATGAAGCAACAAACATATGTAACATGTTTAATGTTAAGTGAATGTGACAGTATTTTTGGGAGAGCCGGGATAATTAAGTATTACCGAATTCTTTAAAAGAAACATCCTTATAATTCTAAAAATAATAAACATATTAACTAATAGTTTACTGCGTCGGATTAAGTGTCTCTTTTCCTATTAAAATATATGTTTGAGTTGAAATTTGAATGAAATACAGGATAATAAAAATCGAAAAATGTGGAAAATATGATTACTAATATCACGGCAACAAATTATCCGATCAACCTTGTTCTTTGTGAAAAATGTATTTTTTTATTGCTATTTATACACACTGCTTAAAATAAATAAAATTGCAAAAATTTATATACCTTTCATTAGAGCGAACATTTCGAGAGTCCGAAAAAATATATTTCTAGATAATTGAGGTTACTGATATTCAATAATATTTTTCTCATTATTACATACTAATTACGCACCAAATTACAAACTTATCTTAATTTACTCGGGAGATGGAGCGTTTACAAACACGCAGACAGACGGACGGCAATTTTGTTTTCTAAAAATATGTTTTTTGGAATCTACAGAGCCTAAAACGTGTAATTCCGTCAAAATAAAAATCGATTTTCAAAAGAATTGCAAGATTTACCCTATACTTCGTATGATGGATAAGTCAAATAGAACGCCAAGACCATTATAACAAAAAATACCGACAAGTAGACTGCCTGATTGGCTGTTAACTATGAATCGATAACTAGATTAATAAATGGACATAGGTTAATAAATATTTATTTTTCCAATTTAGATTCTGAAAATGAAACATAGTTGAAAATAAAATCGACAAATAATAAAAACGTTCTGGACAGCATATTTTTGATCAATATTGAATACTTCAAGAATGTCAAATTTCCTTTTCGATATCTTTCTCATAACTTTGAGAAAAAAGAGATTGATGACCACAACTGCTATGTGCCTTGGAAAATGGATATCTAATGTCTTGAGACTTTTAAAACTCCAAAGGAACTTGCTTTTAGTTTATTATGTAATGAAAAAAAAGTTATTTTTCAAATTCAGATTGATTTCTCTCAACATTTGTTTATAAATAAATTTCTCAATTTTGAAATACTCTCAAAAGTCCGATAAGTTTATTAATGTATTTTCTCAAAATTGAGCTTTATGCAGTAATACATCGGGAAGCGGATGATGCAATCATCTCATCGAGTTCATGGGTAAAACTCTAGATTACTTAAATCTCGATTCGCATATTGAAATGCAATCAGACTGCCGACTCATATCTTAGTGGAAAACACTAAAATCCCAATTTTAGCGGTTGACTCATAAGTTTATCATTATGTTTTCCTGCTCCCATTCCTCCATATTTTCATACTTTTGGGAGCAGGAATGCGAAATGGTGAACCTACGAGCAAACCGCTAAAATCGGGTTTTTAATTTTTTTTATCAACATATGACTTTGCAGACCGATTGCGTTTTAATATGCGAATCGATATTTAATTAATCATAGATTTTCATCAATGAACTCGATGAGGTGACTGACAGAGGGCTTCTGTCTGCCGGTCTATAATGAGAATATTTTACAGCTTGCACAACGAATTAGCACAACGCAATAATAATAAGTATAATGTCATTGATTCTAACTGTAAGATTAAAATACATGCATTATACTACATCATTTACATGTTTGTAAAGGAAGGTTACTATCGCAGTGAATATACATCACACTGCTATCACAGAAGAAAAATAATATATTTTTCCAACAATAGAATATTATAATGTATCATCCCTTTCAATGTTATTTACATAATAAATGCACATCCTTTTTTGAAGCTTTCAGTTTGAAACAACGAGTTAAAATATGCAATATTTTAGGTAACGTTTATACATTTATGTTTAAGCAAAAGTAAATCATTTTCATATTTACACAATTAAAATCAATTACGAATTTTATGATACTCATGACAGAATATGCATTAAATAAATTGCATAACTGTTCTAACTATTCTAATTATTTTAATGATCATAATCTACAACGTCACACTCTTCAATATATTACATTTATTATTCATAAATGTATTCAACTATTATAACAGTAATGCTGTGTGAGTGGTAGAATTCAATGTTGCCTTTTGTACCAAAAAGAAAATTTTATTTAGTTAAAAAAAAAAAAAAATGTGTGCAGCATTTTTAAAATTATTTTTAAGAAAGAAAAATCACAATGATGTCAAATTATTCAAATGAGATCTGATGTGAGTTACGCAGATAATTTACTCAACCTATGTTAACATGCTAAAATTGAGTTCAGATGGAAAATATACTCTAGAAATAACAGGGAATATTTATTATATATCCGGTTACTTGTTTTATATATTTGTTATACTAATAAGCAAAAGTGAGAAAACCTGTTGCTGTTTAACTGCGGCAGTCATGTTAGTCTAGTTTTTTTGAGCATGAAATTTCTGTTGTGTGATTTTGGGCGTAATTTCTGATTTTTTGTAACATAGGTAAGCCATACATATAATATATACTTAACAACTAAGTTAATCCTTAAAATACGCGCTTAATAATGCTTAAAATTGTCTTTAGTTTTGTGTAATTAAACGTTCGTTTACATATCTTTTTTGAGTGACACCTTATCTTCCTAACCTAAATCGTGCCCTGGGATAAAACGGCTCGAGAAGGATGGATAAGTATCCTATTTCTGCCACAAAATGTTTGTAACTAACTTGTTATGATTCTGATTGATTTCAGTAAATTTTACTCAAAGTCAGTTGATGGTTGGGTCGCTTGTGTTAAAAATGGACACATAATTCGTGTCCGGCAATAGAAAGCGAATATGATGAGACTGTTTTAGAATGTGAATGTATTCTGTAAGCGTTTATAATTATTTAAACTAAATAAATATAGAGCAAATTGTTCTGGCATTTCCGGTAATTTTATTTGTTTTTTTAAATAAATATGATCCCCCCTATCGCCCCCATACCTTTTACAAAATAGGTCAACTAACATAATGTTCTGTTTCTAAAAAAATAAGTTGGTCTTTTGTTTCCTTACAACATTATTGAACTTTTTAAATGCAATCGAGTCTCCATACATCGAATTTCTCTATATAACGAATTTTTTGTAGGAACCGTCCCCTTTTCGCATGATTACATTAAAAACAGTCTCTATATAGCGAAATATCTATCTCCATATAACGAATTTTTCCATAAATTGATCTTAATTTATTCAGTTTTATAAAAGCTGCGAATCAATTTTCCATGACTTATTTTAATTTATCGTTCAGTGCTGAATTTTTTCTAATATTACTTCTCTCCTTGTTTTTTAAATCCAACGAATTCATCCCACCTCCCACACATCTTTCAACATCCTTCTCAAAACAGAGTCTATTAGAAGCCATATTAGAGAGGAATCAATGAGAGGCGCATAAGAGAGGCCTTCAAATGAAAGAAAATCTTAACTACAATTTTTCATTCCTTGCTGAGCATTTTTTTTTTTTTTTTTTTTTTTTTTTTTTTTTTTTTTTTTTGAGAGCGTAACAATTTTAAAATCAAAACAACAAAAATTACAGATTTTTTCGTCTGAAATTAATGCAAATTTTTCTTATTTGATTTTCATTAAGCTTTCAAATAAATGTCTATTCTCTTTTTTGATACTGCTTAAATAATTGAGAAATAAAATGTTAGGTTAATATTTATTTTTAAACATTTCAATTTCTCAATTAAAAACATCAAAAATAATATTTGCTCAAAATTTACACATTAAATACGATTTTTAAAACATCATTTTCTATACATCGAATTTCTCTATATAACGAATTTTTTACTGGAACGATGGATTTCGTTATATATAGACTCGACTGTATATTGCTACAAAAATATACAGTAGGCTCCCTCAAATCCGCAACCATAAAATCTACTAACTACTAAAATCTATAAATAATCGCAAATGTAAACTATGAAACTTTCAATACAGATGAATTCTTGTGTTTTTCAAAAATGAAGTGTAAATTAATTTCTGAAAATATTCAAGATATTGCTGATATATGAAAAATATTCTTTTTACCAAATATATTTAAGTATTAATTAAGCTTTTTTTGTTATTAAGTCTGGCTAAACCAGAAATAAAAATTTCATACATTTTGACATTGATATGAATTTGTCGATAACAATTATAAGGCAAATATCATTAAATAATTTAGGGAAAATGAATCCCATTTTTATTATGCGTGTTTAATTATGCAATATTGATTATTCACGCGACCTTTACTTTTGATATTCTAATCAGTTTTAAAATTATCTTAGATTGAATTTTTTTTTACCATTTTTTAAATATTACTATATTGTAAACATAATGTACAATTTCGATTGCATTTTTACATTCAAATTATCATTCTAAAAAATTTAAACACAAGCAATGACAAGAAATCCGGAAAATTCTGAAATACGTATAACCTATGGGTTCAAGCTCTGCGGATTTTAGAGAATTTACTGTGGCTTATTTTTTTTAACCCTCTGACAGTCTTGCAAAAGGGCAAAATTGTAATGTTGTTTTCCTGCATTTTCTTTAAAATGCTAAAAGATGATGAAACTTTCAACAGTATAAAAAAAAAAAAAAACTTGACTACAATTATGAATGTAAATCTTGAGAGTAGTAATCATAGTAGAATGCATTAAGGGTGTATTCCGATCCAAACTATTTTTAAATTCATACTTTAAATTTATTTTTAAATTCATTTTTTGCACCAAAATGCTCCAAACTTTCAAATCATCTTATTTAGAAACTATACAAGGTGTCGTAATTGTCGATTTTTTGATAAATGTAGAAAATGTTGCAAAAAAATACTGTCAAAAACGGCGTTTTGGACTAAATTTTCCGCAGCGGAAGATCTGCGAATGAAAAAAGGGGTCACGCTGGGAAAATAATTGTTTATAAATCAAATTCTAATGGACTGAGTGAAGAATGAAATCACACGTCATCTTATACGTCTCTTCAAAAATCATTCCAGAAAGTTTCACGTCTTTACCTTTAAAACTGAGTCTGTATCAGAAAATTTTGAGCTGTTGAAGATGAAAAATTATTTTTCCGAATACACCCTTAAAAATCTATTAAATCATTAAATTTATATTATTTTAAATATTGCTTGTATTGCTGTGAAGCCTGGAGCTTAGTGAACGTATTAACACCGGCTTGTCAGTGAGAGGGTTAAACATCTTTTCGTGACTTCTTATATATATATATAAATGTATGTATAATACGCATATCTATTTACATATACTCAGATACACGTAAGTAGAGATGCATATAATGATAAATTCAAATTAGAACCTATGATGATTATGTCTTTATATCACAAATAAAAGAAACCTACATCTAGTTTCTCAGTGTAAGTGATTACTTCTAACTGCACAGTCCCATGAAGTTAGTTGATACGGATTACACTTGTTTTACAATACGCTGTTTATATTTTTAAATACGAAATAATTTATACCACTTCTCACTTTCTTTGAATCTAGACACACGGCAGTGTGTCAGCCAAGTTCACAAAGTAAAAGGCGACACACCGGCCGTGGGTTATATTACCCGAACCATTTCGAGCCACTTTTGACCCCTCAATAACTTAAATTCTATTTGACCTAGATACTTGCAATTTTTTGTGTCGTGTAAGACCATCTTCTAATTTCCGAATCCCAATTTTTTTTTAAAAATCTTTTACCTTTCACGAGAAATTGACGTCTGAAAACCACTGTTTTTACCACTGACTCACTGACTCACTGATAGAAATGTTTGACTACTTCCAGATGACTTAGGAAGTTGAAATTTGGTGTGGAGGTAGGTTATTGGATCTATAAATAGGAAAAAATCAGAAATCACCATTAATTAAACATTAATGGTTGGTTAGAGGATAAATTATTGGATTACAATGGAAGTTTATGAGAATTTCACAAAATACCAGAAATAGTGCCAAGTAGGCGTCACTTTTGGCGAGTATCAGGGCTAATCTGTGAAACTACTGAACCGATTTCTGAAGTAATGGTATTAAAATGATGGTATTCGCCCCGGTTTAAACATAGACTATATCTTATGTCTGTGCCACTAACCAAAAGAGGGTTCAGAAGCGAAAAACATTCTAAAAATGTGATTTTTGTTTTACTGAAGGGCCTTGAAGAACGAAATTTGGCATGTTAATTATTTATAAGATATAAATGATCAATAATGACATTTGCCAAAAAATATCAAATTTAAATGGGTGAAAATCCGCGAAGAGCGTTCTAAAAAAGCTCGAAATCCAATTTTAAAACAATCTCAGCAAACAAAAAACCGATCTTAAAAGTAATGATATCAAAATGATGATGACAGTCTTTGCTCCAACATAGGATATATCTTATGTCGATTACACTAACCCAAAGGAGGTAAAAGAGCAAAAAACATTCTAAAAATGCGATGTCTGTATATTAAGGGACTGGACTGGAAACATAAAGTTTGGCATTTTAGAGTTTATGGGAATTTCGCGAAATATCAAAAATAGCGCCAAGTTGGCGACACTTTTGGCGAGTATCGGGGCTAATCTCTGAAACCACTGAACCGATTTGAAAATTAATGATAGCAAAATGATGGTATTCGCCCCGGCTCAAACATAGGCTATATTTTATGCGTATACCATTAACCAAAAGAAGGTGAAGAAGCAAAAAGCATTCTAAAAATGCAAATTTTGTGTTACTGAAGGACCTAGAACTATAAGATTTGGCATTTTAATTATTTATAAGATATAAATGATCTCTAAGGTCATTTGATAAAAAATACAGAATTCAAAAGGGGGTGAAAATGTGCAAAAAGCGTTCTAAAAGTGTTCTAAATTGGGATTTTTAAGCATTTTCAGCAAACAACAAACCGATCTTAAAAGTAATGATATCAAAATGATGGTGATAGTCCTTGCTCCAAAAAGGCTATATCTTATGTCGATTCCACTAATCCAAAGGGGGTAAAAGAGCAAAAAGCGTTCTAAAAGTGCGATGTCTGTATGTTAAAGGCCTAAAAACATAAAATTTGGCATGTTTATTAATTATAAGATATAAATGATCGCTAAAAACATTTGTTAACAAATACAAAATTTAAAAGGAGTAAAAATGCGCGAAAAGCGTTCTAAAAACTTTCTAAATAGCAATATTTAAGCAATCTTGGGTAGTTAGCAAAGCGGTTTAAAGAAAAAACATGTAAGAAAAAGCATGCGTTAAGCATAGATTATGAAGCACTTTCCAACACTTAATGAAATCTTTAACAAAACTTTGTTATTTAGGGAAATAATAGTGTATAGTCAAATATACCCTAATATGTATTCCAGTACATTAGAACAGCCCTGTTTTTCATATGTTAGTTCATATAATGGGAAAATTTAGCTTAGCAAGAAAATACCCAGTAGCTTGAAATTTCTTTTTCAGCAATTCATACTATTAGATGGAAACATACTTGAATACTTTTGTTCAGCCCTGTAGTTTACATTGTACCTTTATTACACGTCAGCATTAGGGTAAAATTTATTGTAAACTAAAACATTTTTAAAACAACTAAAATCATATTCTCATAAATCATCATTCATAGGCGTCCATGTACTGAATTCTTTGCGTGTCCCTGTATATCCCTTTATCTATATTCTGCAAACATTTCTCAGTAAATTGAATGCAGCTCAGCGTAAAAATGCATAGCTTATTTAAAAACCACGTTTAAATAATTTACGCTCATATTCATTAACGTTGGTGAGCTATTTTGAGTAGCCCTGAATATCAACTATAACATTTATACACACCATATAATGTGCATATATTTAGCGAAATATAAACGCGAATATCATAATTAAAATGCATTTCATCCGTCCATCAGCCATCATCGGACACATGTACGGTACTTCGGAAAGAATATACTATTTGAAATCATTTATATGGCCCTGTAAATGCTATGTACTTCATATTATGCAAGACTGTAGCGTATAATTTATATTAAACTTCAGTGACATATATCAATTTTATTTTACATGAAAAAGCTTAATATATTTAAAATATGTCACACACAATTCCCCCTTTTACCATAATCTAATGGAATTCTTTTGTGTGGCCCTGTAAATGAATAATAGCTACATTTTCACCTTATATTTTATAGAATGCATATTTTAATATGTTTGACAGGGTATGACATCTTTAAAATTCCTTTGAAACGATTTTTCCCGATAGGCCGTAATGTACTAGGAAACTTTTGATTCGCCCTGTAGATAAAGTAATCATGGTAGAAACTTCATTTCCGATAGGACTTGTGCTAGGGTAAACGTCAATAACGTCCTAAAATTCCATGGCAATCCGAGTATATTAACGATTTTTCCCCATAGGCCGCATTGTAATGGGAAACTTTTGATTCTCTCTATAGATAAACTAATCCTGGTAGATACTTCATTTTCAATAGGGTTCGTGCTAGGGTAAACCTCAATAACGTATAAAAATTTCATGGCAATCCGAGCATATTTACGGGAGTTAGAGCGCGGCAGACGGCCATCCGGCCAGACGGACAGACGGCCAGACAAACCGAATGCATAAGCACTTTTCAACTTTGTTGGAAAGTGCTAAAAAGATGCCAAAATGATGGCGACAGTCCTTGCTGTAACACAATTTTTGGATAAATTACCAGATTACAATGGGAATCTATGGGAATTTGGCAAAATACCAGAAATAGCGCCATGTTAGCATGACTTTTCGTGCGTAATTTTTGTCGTCAATATAGTGATATTTCGCCAAGTTGGCTACAAACGTTTTTGGTCGACGAAATAATTAAGTAGTACCCAATCACGTAAAAGAAACATCCTTATTAGTGGAATTTAAAGGAACATAAGCAGTCCTAATATTAAATTTTTGAATTTGACTGAAAAAAAAACAATGAATAAATGTAGGAAAAAGCTGAAAGATTAATTAATATTAAATAAAACTAGTTTGACTAATTTAACATATTTATTTCAAAAAGGAAACAAATACTTACCTATTTGACAAAAAATAATGATATCCTATCAAAAACATGAATGTGAAAAAATGCCAAGTTCGTTAAAGGTTTCGCTCATAAAAGAAGTGATTTTACAAAAAATAATGATATCCTGTCAAAAACATGAATGTGAAAGAATGCCAAGTTCGTTAAAGGTTCCGCTAATAAAAGAAGTGAGATCTAACTACAAACCAAGTTCTTTCGAAGCTCCTTAAATCATAACTCCTGTCATGCATAATATTATTCAATTGCTTAAAATGATTTGTTATGTTACTTGTTATTCAATAGAGCGACTTGGCAAGTTTTTAGCTACCAACTTTAATCTTTGAGTCGGAGTACAATTTAATCTTGAATATGATTGGCAAAGATCTAGTCAATCGAGTGTTCGAATAAGTATATTGAAGTTAAGGTACTGATAAGTTAAGGGAGGGATCAACTTTAATTTCTGATCAACTAAATAGAAAAAATTGAATAAGAGAAAACTTGCTAAGTCGCTCTATTGAATAACAAGTAACATAACAAATCATTTTAAGCAATTGAATAATATTATGCATGACAGGAGTTATGATTTAAGGAGCTTCGAAAGAACTTGGTTTGTAATTAGATCTCACTTCTTTTATTAGCGGAACCTTTAACGAACTTGGCATTCTTTCACATTAATGTTTTTGACAAGATTTATATATACTAGAACATACTGTCTTGAGCCTAAGCAGAAAACCAATTCTATGCCTGTAACTAAAAAGGGCATGGTAATATTTTAAGTTTAAGTAATGACTTGCACCATTTATGCTGACACATATTGTCATAACCTTACTTTCTGTATGGTTTTTGACGAAGCATTATTGTTGTATGAAATGAAAAACATCGTGATACTAAAATCCAATTTTTCATACATATTTCAATAAAATGTAAAAGAGAAGATATGTACGCCTATAGAAATATCATACAAATTGAAAATAAAATATTCATACACAGAGTGTTCGAGAAATCTGTTATGAGATTCTATACAATAGCAAATTCAATGCAATTCTGTTGAAATATTTTATTCTTTTTATTTTATATCCTATTGAATTTGTGCAATAGATATAATTTTTTTTTTTTTTTTTTTTTTTTTTTTTTTGTAATATTAATGCTTGTGTCTGTGATTTTTTTTTTTCAAATATTTTGCAAATACATGAAGGCGAATAAACGAAACAATTGATATCCTTTGTTTACTCGTTATAAATTAATTGCATATCCCTCCTGAATAAATTTTTTATGCTTAACAAATAGATATAAATTGAAATTCATTTAAACGCATTTTATAATACTTTTTAAAAGGCTTGAAAGACACATAAAAATTACATTATAGAGTATATACTAAATATATAGCCAAAAGTGCATATAAATACACATTAAAAGAAATACAATTACTAAAACAAAAATTATATAAAGCATCAAATTCAAATTAGCACCCAATTTTACAAATTAAATGTTTCTCACTATTTTGACCAACTATAGAAGGCTTTTGTTGGGCCACAAAAAATTAAAATTGTAATAGAGGTCGGCATGTTCAGTTTATTATCAGTTATTTCAAAAAATTTCCAAACATTCATCTCCGTTATAGCTTTTTGTGGAAAATATTGTAATAATCAACAGCGAAATTTGTTATAGTGGTAGCCAAAAAATGCGACCATATTCATCATGTATACAGGGTGTTTCGCTACCAGACCGACAAACTTTGAGGGATGATAGTAGACATAAAGACAAACATTATTAAATAGAAAACCATGGGGCGAAAACGTCTTCTGTAGGAGCTAGGCGCCATTAAAGTTTAAGGTCCAAAAATTCAAACGCTGATAAAAATTAGAAAAAAGGGTCGATTTGTTTGCGGTTTTCTCTGAAATCATTCTTTATATCACGATTTTTTATTTTTTTAATTTTAAAGGTTAAGTTAAAAAATTGTCGATAGAGGGCGCTTTAGACTTTAGAGTAGCGTACAAATACTTTCTGCCGTTCTTTTGTGCATGGGGTTGAAATTATTATAATGATTAGCCTTTAACTTAAATTTTAAGCCAAAAAACGGAAACATGGGGATCGGTTAACTAGCGAAAATTTAACTGTGAACCGAGAGGGAGATGTTAAACGCTCTTAAACATTGGACAGACTAATCGATTTTGTTGCGGTTTGCGTGTAGGTCATTCCCTTGGTAATTATTTTATTCAAAATGACGTACAGCTTTCATGTCCTCATTTTTGATAGAGGGCGCTTCCGACACATGTACGACATTTCAATGTTATTACTCCTGGGTGTTTTACTACCAGACCACCATGCTTCCAGGAAGTGTAAGGGATGCAAAGACGACTCGGAATCACACAGGAATGTAACGTTGAAAATTGCTTTTTTGCATGTTATGTTTAAAAAAAAGCAGATAAAAAACCACAGAACCAAGCAGAGAAACAGCAACATGTTAAAGTGACAGAACAAAGTTTATTTAAAGGTTTTACTGCAAAAAGTGTTCGAAATTACGACCAGAAAAAGTCCGACAAACTTGACAGCGACAGTAGATGGCGCTGCGATTTTCTTGCGGTAGATGGCTCTGAACGGTAATGCGCGTGAAAGTTTCTCTCTCGTTGCGCAGCTTTGTGTGGTTCCAGCACGATCGGGCTCTTCCACATTTTACCAATGATGTTCACCGATACCTGAACGTAACATATGGACAGCGGTGGATAGGTCGTGATGGCCCGGTTTATTGGCCTGACAGATCACTGGACTTATCAAGTATAAGCTTCTTCTGCTGGGGTCACATGAAAAGTTGGGTGTGTGAGAATCCCGTACCATCAATTAAAGACTTAGCAGCTCGTACTTCTGTAGCTTCCGAAATCTATCAAAGATCCCAGGAATCTTTCAAAGCGTAAGGAATTACATGCGACGCCGCTGTCAAGCATGCCAAATTACTTCTGGTAGTAATTTCGAACATCTTTTCTAGTAAAACGTTTAAATAAACTGTTTTATGTCATATTAACGTGTTGCTATTTCTCTGCTTGTTTCTGTTTTTTTTTTCTCTGCTTTCTTAAACCATAACTCGCAAAAAGACGTTTTCAACGTTACATTCCTATGTGATTCCGAGTCGCTTTTGCATCGCTAACACTTCCTGGAAGTATGGTGGTCTGGTAGTAAAACACCCAGGAGTAATGCCATTGAAATGTCGGACATGTGTCGGAAGCGCCTTCTATGTAAAAATGAGGACACCACAGCTGTACGTCATTTTGAATAAAATAATTACCAATGGAATGACCTACACGCAAACCGCAACAAAATCGATTAGTTTGTCCAATGTTTATGAGCGTTTAAAATCTCCCCCTCGGCTCACAGTTAAATTTTCGCTAGTTAACCGATCCCCATGATTCCGATTTTGGGCTTAAAATTTAAGTTAAAGTCTAAACTTTATAATAATTTTAACCCTATGCACAAAAGAACGACAGAAAGTATTTGTTCGTTACTCTAAAGTCTAAAGCGCCTCTATCGACAATTTTCGAACTTAACCTTTTAAATTAAAAAAATAAAAAATCTTGATATGAAGAATGATTTTAGAGAAAACCGCAAACAAATCGACCCTTTTTTCTAATTTTTATCAGCGTTTGAATTTTTGGACCTAAAACTTTAATGGCGTATGGCTGCTGCAGAAGACGTTTGCGCCCTATGGTATCCCATTTATTAATGTTTGTCTTTATGTCTACTATCACCCCTCAAAGTTTGTCGGTCTGGTAGCGAAACACCCTGTATAATGTGTTATACGGTATTGTGTACTAGAAACAATTAAATAGATGCAGCAAAAAATACATTATTACTTTTGAAGATATATTTTCCTACATAATTTACAAGGGTTATTTCATTTAGTTTTAACATCGAAACCAGTGCCGAATATACGGGGTGTTTCAAAATGAATATCAGGGTCTCAACGCTTAGTAGTATTTATTACGTAGAACTTAAAATTGTACTTAATACATAGAAATGAAAAAAATAACTCAAAGAGTATTACCTATAAACTTATAAGGGTTCAATGTGAGCACCTTTCCTCTCACTGAACACATCAAGTCGAAAGCTCAGTTCTTCCCGGATGTTGTTTAGAAAAGAAGTTCTGTTCAGACGCTAACCCCATCTGACAGCATAGGATTTCTAGTTGTAGGAGTTGATAAAGGATCGTGTGTATCCGCCTCATCTACCAACTGACCATTGGAGCTGTTGTAGCAATGACCCCACAATCACTAATCGACATTTTTGAAGAATTGAGCTATTGATATGATGTGTGTCGTATAACGAAAGTTTCTCACATTGCAAGTTTTTAGGTAAAAACTCTTTGAGTTTCTCTTTCATTTTATGCATTAATTATAAATTTCATGTAATAAATATTACCAAGCGTTAAATCCCTGATATTCATTTAAAAAAACACCTCTTATAACATGGATGATTCAGTAAACGCTGAAATAACGATATAGTGTAGTGATATATATTGAAATATTTCCCATCAAGCGACTTTTATGATGAACGAATTCTAAAAACATGCAAATAGAATGAGTTAGAGGAATGTTTTGGTGAATATTTTGGAGGTAATTTTCCGTAAAAGCAGTTTGAAAGAAGAAACTTCAATGCCATCTTCATTTTTGCTGTTTATTGCAATAGCTCATTCAAGTGCTAACATTACTTTTTTTCTGAAGAACCACTGAAATCAGTTAATATAAATTAGTTATTAAATCTTAATGTCATTAAAATATATAGTAGGTCTTATTCAAAGAAATATATGTATTTTTATTTTGTTGATACCGGATGTGAGCATTGGGAAATTTCAATTTTTATTTCGTTTTCATACTCGGATTATCCTGAAAATTTTGGACGATGTTTATGTTTATCCTAGCACGAGCCCTATCTGAAATGAAGTTTCTAGAGAATGTTAGTTTATATAGAGGGACAGTCAAAATGTTTCCGTTACATTACGGAAAATGGGAAAAAATCGTTCCAATGAATTTTAAAAGTGTTACAGCCTTTCAAACATAAAATAAAAATGATGTGTATTTACGAAATGTAATAAAATATGCATACTGCATAATATGCGGTGGAAAAATAATTACTATTTACTTACAGGGCCACACAAAAGAATTTTATTACAAACAGTTTAAGAAGATATTGTTTGCGGTTTATTTTAATTCTGTTAAACTATTTATTATATAATGACATTGCTATATGTCGGTGAAGCTTACTATAATTTAATTCATATATAATACGAACTGTGTAGCATTTACAGGACCAGGCAAAAAAATGCAGATAGTATATTCTATGCAAAGTATTGCATAATAGCAATGACGCCACGCATGAATTTTCAATTATGATATGCGTTTTTAAGTTTCACTTTATTCATGCATACTATATGGTAAGTATAAATACTATAGTTGATATACAAGGCTATAGAAAAGAATACCTAAAGGCTTCTGAGAAAGATCGTAAACTACTCAAAAGAAATTTTTGAATGTGTTATACGTTTTTCTGCTGAGCAGCATTTAATTTACAAATAAATGCTTGTAGATTAATAATAAAAAGATGTGCAAGGCCAGGTAAAAAATTGGATACACAGCCGTCTGTGGCTGATAATTTATGGAAATGTGATTTCAATACTTTTAACTGTGTTTTAATTTGAGTTAAATTTTATCAAAATAGTAGCGTGTAATAAAGGTATTAAGTAAACGACAGGACTGTATAGAAGTATTTAAGTATGTTTCCACCTATTGGTGAAATGCTAAAAGAGACATTTTAATATGTTATACTTTTATATGGTAAACTAAAATTTCCCATTATATAATATATATATATATCACCCTGTAGATCAAATACAGGGCTGTTCAAAAGAATTGGAATGCATATTTGGCTATGGAAGGTAACTGCTAAAACCAGATTTTCAAATAGCTTATCTGTTTTATAAATGTGTACTTAATTATTTTGTTTACCTTCTCTCCTAAATAACGAAATTTCGTTAAAGATTTTCGAAAGTGGTAGTACCATAAACTATTATTAATACGTGATTTTTCTTTATATTTCTGATTTTTTGTTATTTTGAAAGCATAAGAATTTATATTACCAAGAATGCTATGAAATTTAGGTGTCAACTGCCGCTTTTTAGATTAATAAAGAATGTAACCATATCACTATTCTATACTATTACATAATTTAAAGTTTTATATCTTAAAATTAAATATTATAATTCTTTTATTAAATGAATAAAAGTATTTTAAATGTCATTAAAATTTTAGTTTTAACTCAAGAAATTCGTATATATCCATATTTTAAATGCGCGGTATATTTTATTGCAGTTAATTTGTGTGTATATGTATTTTATGTACACTGTTAAAAAAAACTGAAATTGACAGATATATTTTTCCAGAATTTCACAGAGAAAATCGCTTTTCAAGACAAAAGGGAATTTTTTATTAAAAGGCGGAAATTTCTATCTTATTTACTGAAAATAACGACACGAATGAAGATGGAAAGACTCAACGGAGATACTCCGTTATCTATCACAAATTTACTTTCAATGTTTACAAAGACTGACATGTTGCAGAGAAATGAAAAAACTCAATGAGAAAATACTGGCTATTTCCTAGCATTTATATAGTGATACTGAATTGCAACTCTACTGATGGACACAAACTTTTAAGCAACAAATTAACCAGACCACATTCTAATCATTCATTGAGCAACGAAAAATTTCTCTAATAAGTTATTTAATCAAGCCATATTACAATTATTCATTAACCATAAGAGAATCATAATAATAAATTGACCTTATTAATGAAAACTAGCAAGAACCATGACAGCATAAAAAAATTACAATCATCCCCCTTAAAATATAAACATACTTAAGAATTCTCGATATAACTTTAAAATCATATACATTAGAAGACTCTATGGCGTGATAGTTAGAGCAGCATCTCACTCACAAAAGATCGTCAGTTCATATCACCTCGATGACGTTATTTGTTTCCTCGGTCAGTAAATACTGGTGCTTCTAAACTGTTCGATAGATGGCACCACCAGGCAATTGTTAGACATGTAGTTTTATAATAGAAAACTACCGCTTCTTTAAATGGAGATTTTCCTTCTTACATTTCCTTAAACGGAAAATCTACTAACAGAAGGAGAAAAATCTGATAACATTTGTTGCCTGTAGATTAACCATGAATTTACGGATTTATTTTTAACAGTTTATGTTCATTCTAATTTGTAGAGTTTTTGTTAAACTGTTGTAATGAATAATATAACATTCATTTTTAACTTTTTTGCTCTCGTGTGTCCAGTCTAATTAGACATCAATTTTGTTTGCAAATATTATTTTCGGCACCAATAATAAGCGTATATAAAATAAGCCTTATTTTAATTAGAACATTTTTTATATTATGTAATCGATGGCAACTTCTAATGGAAAGGTGTGCTGATAGAATAAAATTTGCATAAGAGACGCCGGAGTCGAAAATATTAACAATAATGAGCTACATACATAACTTGGCGGAACCAAATATTGTTAAGTGAAAAAGATTTGAAAATGCTAAAACAAATGAGCTATTTTCTTTTTTTTTCTAACTTTTGTAAATGAATACAAAACAAAAAGGAATTTTAATCAGTCTTTATCTGGATATTTAACATAGTATTTCAAGCTAGTAAATTTTTTATGTTTTCCATACATAATTTAAATATTTTTAGAAAACAATTTATCCGTGATTAAATGTATCCTATTTATCACGTAAATTTTGTTGCTAGTTTTAATAGACTATAAGAAAGGTTTAAATTATTTAGTACGCTTTCTTTGAATGTACATTAATCAAGTATTTCTTATTTTAATTATTTTTTGTGTATTTTTTATTGGTTTTTTAAAAATAATTTTCTACATTCTTGATTTTCTATATAGATAGGAAATCAGGAAAATTAAACCTTTTAAAGTTATATAATTCGAAAAGCGTTTTCTTACATTTATTCTCAGTTACGGAAGCTAAGACCATAAAATATTTAAAATTGCGAATTGTTTTTATTTCGCTTTGTTTTATTAAATTAAGAACCGGAATCGTACTCTAGAAAAAAAGATTTACATTGAGAATTTGCAATGTTAGTCCTGCAGTATCTAAAATAATGATAACAACTAGTAAAAATAAATTATTTATCTCACAAAAAGTATTGTTTAGAGCGTGTTAATTAAGTACAGGAATAAGAAATTTTAGTTAAACTGTAAAAATTTGTAATTTCCTATGAAATTTTGAATGTATGCTCAAAAGTTCCTACATATGTTTTTATTCTTGCTGCTAGTTTTTATAGTATGTAAGAAAGGTTTAAATTATTTAATACACCTTCCTTGAACGTACATTTATCATTTTATTTGTTTTAGTGATTAAAATATTTTTTAAATAATTTTGTACCTTTTTGAACAAAATTTTCAACGAAGTTTGAACGAATCCGGGCAGGTTGTCGCGGATGTTTGCGATATTTTTTTAACTATCCGATAATGGAATGCTATTGGCTGAGAAACGTACTTCTTATCACGTCTTCTTCACCAAAAACGCATTCAGATGAAAGCCGTTTCAAATTTTTACTCAAGTAAGATTTCTTTTTTTAGTTATAAAAAATCGTGTTTTATATGTTCCAAAATTAAAGTTTCATTAATAAATTAAACATTAGTTACATTAATACCAAACTAAAATTACATTTAACATTTTAAGAGGGGGGGTGATTGTGTTGTGTTAGAGATTCGATAATCAAATCAATTTCGAGGACCGAACTACCTGTTCGGTGTGGCAAGTTGGCTCAGTGTTTTGATATCCTTTTACTTTCATATAGAAACTATAACTTAATATTTTTCAAATTTTCATGCGTAATTGAGCTGTAAGTGGCATTAATTAAACAAACTAATAAATAAATAAATAAATAAATAAATAAATAAAATTTTAATTATAAAAATAATTATATATTGAAGAAGAATTGGGCCTACAAATTCCCCATCTACCCTACTATAGACGAAATATTTCATTCAATTACTTTTTAAAATTATGTTCTGTTATATAATATATACAAAGTAGCTATAATTATATTAATTTATCTAAATCGAAAGAATTACATAGACACATTTGAAATATCGATTCCCTTCTTATCAAAAAGAGACTGTTATATAATCCTCTTAAAAAAGGATCAACTTCTGTGGTAAAGTATTACTGCTAACTTCTAGATATAAATTATTTAGTATCTAAAATTGTTAAATTATTTCATTGTCTTATGTATTTTAAACGACACAAAATTTTCTCCATTAAAAAATGTACGAAATAGGCTTACTAGAAAAAGTAACATATATTTATATATACATATATTGAAGAATGTCTTCCTTTTAAATAATTGAAACTGATATTTTAGAACACATTTAAAGTAATTGTTATAATCTCCTCTTTGAAAAAACTTAGGTTTAACTTTCTTATGAGTATGATCAAGAAGAGCATGACAAGCTGTATCCATTTTTCCATTAATTAGTATCAATATAGAATACACAGTATAGCACGTACTACTATAGTTAGATACAGCCCAAATTTTTTCCTTCATTTTAGGAACTACGGACTTTGAGCTTATTCTGCCCAAGATCACTTTCAGAATTTTCAAACTAGGTTTTTGTGACTTTTACAAAAGTTGTTCTCTATACAGGGTGAGTCATAAATATCGGAACAATAGGCTATCTCCTTAAATATTGTCCCTAGAGTTATACTTCCAATTAAAAATTTATAAAAAAAAGGTAAAATTTTTGATAAGATAAGTTGCAACTCTTGGGGGGGGGGGGGTGTCTATTTGAAAAATTACAATAATTAAATTTTTATACGGCCCCCGTAGGATAAAAATGTCAATTAAGAAAACTTTCCTTATCCAGTCCTGAATTAGACACAAAAAATTGCATTTTCATATCTTCAAAACTCGCAGTTTTATAGCCGTTTAAATAAATCATCAGGTTTTAAGGGATTAGACACAAATTGAAATGCGCCCAATTCAAGAAACAATGTTACATTAACAGTTCTAGGAAACATGTAAAAAAATCTATTCTTTGAGTTAGAATTTTGATTATTATTTTTTCTTTTTTGTGATGGTTAACCATATAATTTGCTAAGAAGATCACAACCCGAAATTTATAAGAAATTCTAAAAATAATTAAAAAAAATAATTTAAATGGGATAATTTCAAATGGTCATGTCTCGAATCATTATTTATCGGATTTTCATTTTTTTACATTTCATCAAAGATGAAAATCTAATTTTAGTTTGGTTCCAGGGTTTTTTCAATATTAATTTTAAAACTATTAAAAATCTTTATTTGAAAATGGTACAGTTAAAAAAATCATATTTTCAAAAGTAAATATTTTTTCAAATTTGCCGAAAAAAACTAATGTAAAATAATCAAAAGTGACATGTTTCATGTTTTTGCACATCTAGATTTTTAATGATTTAAAAACGATAAATAGTGTTGGGGAAACCTTTTATACAGAAAAACGAATTTAAAGTTTTTAATAAAGTTTGGCTCTTAATAAAATGTTTAAAGCTTTTTAAAAAATTGAAAGCGTAAAGTAACTCCTTTCTGCAGCTGAAAAATCTGATCGTGTTTAGCTTTTCTCATTTCCATCTCCTTTCAGTACTGTTTAAATGTCCGTCAGTTTTTAAAATAATGCTTTTTCTAAGATGGAGATTAAATCTTTTTTATAAATTTAGCTCTCACAACTTCAGGCTTTTCATCGTCCTAAAGAGGTTGTTATAAAAATCTGTATTCTGGGGCCAGGCCAGGCCTAACGTATTTTTCGTATTAGGGGGGCCTGCTTCCTTCTTCCTAGATCTGCACGGGACAATATTCTCAATCCCGGTCTCGACACAATCCGTATTAAAATCATTGTCTCTGACTGACCTAATACGTGCATAAAATAACTAAAATTTGCCTGAATCAAAATTTTCACGAAAAAGACATTGATTTTGAAATCACTTTTATTTTACAAAAAAAAAAAAAAACCTTTAAAATTCATATTTTTTAAAGAATAGCATATTCAAAAACAATTTAAATACAATAAATCCAGTAAAAAAATCTGTCTATGACGGAATCCTGTCTTAAATAGAAAATTTATTAATCCATGAAAAATAAATATAATAATACCTGAGAAATAAATAAACTCCATTTAGACACCTCTTAAGCAGGGCATTTGTCTATAACGTATTTTTTCTTTCCTATGTGATTCCGTCTTAAAAGGTTTTACTGTATATCATTTTTCAGTCCCCAACGCATCGAATATGGATTAACGATATTGGAATATAAGTGAAACATTTACATATAAATAGAGACCCACTGATGAAATAAATATATCACTGCCTTTGGCGATTCTTTAATAATATAAAGTACAAATATGAAAAACGAAACGCTATAATAAGTATTTTTCGTCAGAACTCCTCCATACAAAACAATTTTTAACCACACCGAAGTAAAAATCTAAGCAAAAATTCCTGGCTAAGACGTGAATTTATTTTAAAGTGAATTTAAAGAAATAACACATTTTATCACATACACATTCACATACTTAATTTTAAATAAAGATGTATGTAATTATGCATGAGTAAAATGATTATGGTTTAAACTTTTTTCCAGGCCGGATCGGGTTATGATTTTAATATTTTTACAGGCCGGATCGGGGTATGATTTTAATATTTTTCCGGGCTGGACCAATTTTTTCCCCTATGGATCAATTCGGGACCGGACATATATATTTCGATAAGTGCAGACCGCTAGTGCAGATGTCACTAGCATATTTTCATACAAATTTAGCGTAAAATCTATACGCTGCTATGTTCTGTCCAAAGAAAAAGCGTTACCTAAAATCGATTTCTATTAAAGTGCAATTTGTGAATGTTCCCTATCTAGCTTTGAAATTGAGTCAAGAAATCACCGTTTAGAGGCAGGAAAAAGGTGGTGTAAGTCGGAAATTTTGGAGAATTTTGGATTTTAATATCTCTGTCAGGTTTCTAGATATGGAGATGGAATTTTTTTTTTTTGTTTAAATTAGAAATATACAGGGTGTTCACTCTCAACGGTGGCCAATGGCTAATTTCTAAACCGTTAGTCATAGACATATAGTTCCAATTGCAAAAATGCTTTAAAAAAGCTAAAGAATTGTTTTTCAAGCGATTTCGGTCAAAAAGATATTTTATTAAAAAATTACGAAAATTAACTTTTTATACGGTCCCCCGGTCCTATTACTGATATTTAATAAAAATTTTCCATCACCCTATCAAACAATAAAAAAAAAAGGTCCTATTCATCTAACATTAAAATTGACCGAGTTATGAAACTTTAAATTTCATGACTTAAACCACTTTTCTGTAACTGAAAACGAATGAGTTGGACTAAGTTTTCAGGGATCGTATACTAAGTGCTTAAATTGTTATAAAGGGCGTCCATTTCCAACGCTGTCCAATAGCTAATTCCTAAACCGTTTGACACAGAGATGTAGTTTCAATTACAAAAATGTTTTAAATGAGATAAAGAAATATTTTTAAAGCAATTTAACTGAAGGTGCTACCACTGTATAAGTTTTACTGTAGTGTTATTTTTTTTTAAATTTATTTCTAGATTGGTTAAAATAGTTGAAGACGTGAGTTTTAAAATTCTCTTTATCGAGAAAATAAAATGTTGGTAAATCTCGATTATATTTTTAAAAAGAGTGTTGTTTTGATAAGCTTTTATTTTGCTTAAAACGTTCGTATATGTATTTCCCTAGATCAAAATTACTGTTTAAATTTTAACTCACTTCCAAATATCCGATCGAGGTTCAATTTGCACACTTACTTATATCCAATGACAATGTAATATTAATACAATTTTAGGTGCGTACCATTTATTTATTTTATAGAACTACAGCAAATTCTGTTAGGTTAAGTAATCTAATAGAATTTTAAATACATGTCATTTTGTAACGAATTGTGACTGTTGCTTTTCATAATTTAAATTAACAAACTTTCTGTTATTTTTTTACTTATATTTTTAGTACAAATTTTACTTTTATATGAATAATCAACATAAGTTTAAAAATAATATTGTAAAAATTATATTACTCTCAATGTTTAATGTTAAATTTTATATCTTGTGTTTATTTTTATTTCTAGTAAATTTGTGACTGACCCCTAATTTGCAGCAAAAAAGATGCTTCAAATTTAAACAGCTATTACTCGGTTTGTTTTAATCGCAGAGGAATGGGACTATTTTTTGCATTACTTGTTAGAGTACTGGTAAAAATTTACTAGACATCTCTTATAGGACCGGGGGACCATATAAAAATTTAATTTTCGTAATTTTTTAATAAATGTAATTTTTGATCTAAATCGCTTGAAAAACAACTTTTTACCCTTTTTAAAGAATATTTGCAACTGGAACTATATGTCTATCACTAACGGTTTAGAAATTAGCCATTGGCCACCGTTGAGAGTGGACACCCTGTATAAGGAATAATTTCCTAACTTCGAATTTTGCCCTACGGGGGCCGTATAAAAATTAAATTTTCGTATTTTTTCAAATAGACCTTTCATAGACTTGCAACTTATCTGATCAAAAATTTCACCTTTTTATGAATTTTTGCAATTGGAAGTATAGGTCTAGGGGCAATATTTAAGGGGGTAGCCTACTGTTTCGATATTTATGACTCACCCTGTATACAGTGGCGGTCAAAAGTTTCCGGCCAGTTAGTTTCTTTGATTTATTTACCAAAAGGTTTCAGCAAAGAAGAAGCACAATTGCTTCAAAAGTTAGGATTATGTGAATGACCTCTGGCCACGTGGTCATTTTGATTGGATACTGAAGATGCTTGATGCAAAGAGATAGAATTCGAAGTTCGCGTGTGCAAAAGTTTCCGGCCACTTATCATTCTGTAGTTTTTTCTATTGGTAAAGTGTTTTTGGTTGTGTTTATGAATGAATCAACGTGTATAGCATAGTTTGAATTCGAAATTGAAACGTTCAACAATTATTCTTCATAAATGAGTGATTAGTTTGTCGCTAAAAAGCCAATCTTCTCCAGATATTGCGACAAAGTTATCGACCGGTATAATCGACTGTAAACGATATTTAAAAATTATATAAAGAGGGCCATGGCCTTCAGGACTTTCAGAGGTCCAAGAGACCGCGGAAAAGTACTACTCCTGTGGACAGAGTTACCAGAAGAAAAACAATTGGTAATCCGCATGGAAATTCCGTTGCAATATACTGCGATTTACGGAATGAAAATATTGCTGAAATAAGTTGGTCTACCGTGTCATGATGCTGACGTGATAGAGAACGTTTTGGAAGAGTCGGTGTTCAAACTTTTTCCTAGGTAAAAAAAAATATCAACATACCCGACTGGCGTTTTTCAAAATCACAAAGTCTGGTCAAATGAAAACTGGACAAAAGTACTATTTTTCCATCAATCGAATTCGAAACAGTTTTGGAAATGATGGCAAACACAACGTCCGATGATATAACAACTAAAGATATGATTCGACCTATGTTATTCCTACAATGAAGCATGACGGAGGACATGTTATGCCGTGGGAAGTATTTTTTTCAAAAAGTGTCGGTCCGTTATTTGAAATCCACAGCCAGGTGAATAATACAATGTATAAGGATATCATGAAAGACCATTTTCTGAATTATTAGAGAAAAAATTTTGGTCGCAACCATTATTCTTAAAATATTAACGACATAATTAATGTATGCAAGCCACAATAATCAATGGTTTTCGAAGAAAAAATTTCGTTTTTGAAATGGTCAGCCCAAACTCACAACATGAATCCAATAGAAAATCTTTGGAAGAAGTTGGTAAAAGTCTGCGGAAATATAAATATTTTAACTCAGCCGAAATTTCGCCAAAATTGATAGAAATATGGAAAAAACGTACCATAGACTATCTTTAAAAGTTGATTGTATGAATGTCATTTTGCTGCGCCGCAGTACTTATTACTAAAGCTAATAAAATAGTAATACGATAAAATACTAATTGTAAATGTTGTTGATCAATGAAATTTTCTATTAGAATATCACTTTTTTACAAACTTGTGAAGGTGGCCGGAAACTTTTGAGAACATGCGTTTTCCTTTATACTTAATTTTGTCAATTAAATTTATTGATATTTACACGTTCTTCTATAAGTAAGTTCCTAACTATTATGTCAATAAAATGCATAAGTATCACTTTGAGATTCCTCTTCATATGGGTATACTTACAAATTAACTGAAAAATGTTTGCTGGCCGGAAACTTTTGACCGCCACTGTATAGCTAACACAATATGCAAATGATTCTTTGATTGCGTTCACACGTGCCCTATGAAAGATTATTTGTTAAACCTGCACATTTGTCATACAATTTTTATTTTTTTAAATTCTGACTACAAAGTGTTGTGCACAATGTTGTTTAACATTTCTTTCGGAAAAGAAAATTTTTTTATATTAAAAATTTTTCAAATTAAAAAACAAAAAAGCTTGAAAAAATTTGGGACTGTTTGTATAAAAAATCTTGATTTCTCTACGAATATACATGCTATCCGCATAAAAATCAACACAGTATATTACAATAAGCCAACTTAATCATAATCTACAGTTTGAACGCTTTTGCTACATTAGTTTTGACGGGGTTATCTAAAACATATTCGTTCTTTTTCAATTTGTTGATCGTCCCATAATGAGTTTCGGGGAAAATTCTTCTCTTAAATGTATGATCTGTACTAATATGTTCACACTCATTGAGTTTCAGGATATTTCCTCATGTATTTTTCTAGATATTTAACAAAATGTCTAAAATCGCAGGTGGCTGGTCACCATTGGCCGTATTGTGTAGTCTGAATACTCATTCCAAAAGTGTTTTGATTTAGAGAGAGGAAGAGACACGTAACTTGCCTTTCCTTGTCCGTGATATATATTGTTTCTGCAATCGCGGTTTAATGGTTTTTAGGTGAAACACGACAAATAGCCACATCGATTGCATATCTTTCAAGGAGGCCTTATAACTTCTGAGAGGTATGTGTAGAAAATATTTTAATCCCAAGTTAACCAGTTTAGTGGTTCTGTTACTCTTTAGTTTTTGATAACGATTGACAATGTTCGGCCTCATACAGCATATGTAGTGTCAAAATTCTGTCAAACAGACGATATCATTGGTATTATTTTATTACTTTACTCACCCGTCTTTAACCCGATTGAGTAAATGTGAGATACTGAGAGCGTATATTTTTTTCACGCCAATTTTCTTCCCAAATCCTCCAGGAACTGAAAATGACGCTTTTTGAAACCTGGTGTGCAATTCCACAAGGATACATAAAAACTTTGGTAAAATCAATATGTGAGTTATGCGTATCTGTTCGAAGTGATTACATACAATATAAAAGAAAAAAATCCATAAAAAATATATTTAATTTTCCCATCATTTTCCAATCTTTATAAAATTAATTTCATTTTCAATATTTTGAAAATGATGAACTGTCAAACGTTGCAATTTATGTTAACTAATGATATTTGTACAATTTTTTCTTAATAATATTTTGTTAAGTATCTGTCATTATCCTTTAATTTTGATGACCAGTGTATGTAGCGACGACGAGCAAGTCTTTTCAGGTAGTCTTTACATTAAACATACGATTTTATATTTTACGATAAAATATCTTACAAGAATATTTTTTTATTATTATTAAACATGTTTTCCAAACGATTGCATTTGATGTTGAATTTCTATACATTTATATCAATAAAGATATATACAATTTAATGTATAGATCGTCTGAATTAGTAATTACATGAACATTAAAAGACTAGTGAAAAATGCTCCAAGGAGCAGTGCAAAAGCAGAATATGATTTTAATTGAGCATTAAAAAGTAATGGACAAGTGCTTCTGTTAATTACTGAGCATGAGGAAGGATAAGGGATCCCTTCTTGGCTACAACTCACTTCAATGCCAACTTTGAAAAAATCATATTTGCGCTTTTTCCATATAAAAGAAATTTGCGGTTCTTTAGTAGAATTTTCCACCGTGCTTTAGATGTTAACCAGGGGTGTAGTCATAAAAATAACATAAGATATATGCTCTAAGCAGAGGGATATTCTAGAATGTGTATACTATAAGCTTTCTTGAAAAACAGAGGGTATATGGTGTTCTATTAAAAACTCCAGAAGGTGTGCGGCGTATAGCCTGTACTACATCTCTGATGTTAACTGCACTGTTCACTCTGCACTATACTACAAATCAATTTTCTGTGCAATTATACACTTAGGGTATGCTTGGTGGCAGTGCATGAATGTGATACCTGCAGGAACTAGGTATCTGGCATTATGTCGCCTTCCTTTACATTTATGTCTAATTAAGCTGCATCTTTAATGGTTACGTCTTTACACTATACATTTTTATAGTAACTGCGACTGATTTGTTTTCACGAAAAAAGCGCAAATATAATTTTTTCAAAGTTAGCATTGAAGTGAGTTGTAGCCAAGAAGGGATCCCTTGTCCTTCCTCATGCTCAGTAATTAACAGAAGCACTTGTCCATTACTTTTTAATGCTCAATTAAAATCATATTCAGCTTTTGCACTGCTCCTTGGAGCATTTTTCACTAGTCCTTCTATTTTTCCATATTCCATAGGGATACTGCACAACTTGATTTGTATTTTATATATAGAAAACAAAATCTTATTTGTATTGAAATTAAAAAAGGCTACATACTCTAATACTCTGGTGTTACAAATTAAAAAAAAATTTTAAACAGGTTTTTCTATACCAAAATTCTACGATGGTTTTCAAAACAGAAAAAAAAAAACAAAAAAAAAAAAAAAAAAAAAAAAATCAGTTTTTTACTAAAGTGAATAAAATAATAAATTCTTTCAAAGAATAGATTTTTCATTCAAATATCCATTATTTTTGCCAAAAACAGGAACTTTTTTTATGCAAGAGTAAAGTTTGATACAAAAACCATGCTTCTTTGTTTTCTTAATCCGTATTTGTTACGGACTTATTAAAAACGTACTCCACCGCTTTTATAGGAAACGATTGCTTTACTGTGTTATGGAGCATTCTCATTGGCCATAAAGAGACATTCTATAAAAGCTGTGGAGTGACTCTGCAACAAATGGGTCAAATTTTTAACAGTGCACTGTTAAAAATCTGCTGCATTTTGCTGTAACGTCCTCCACCACTTGTATATATCTCTATTCCAACCAATGAGAAAGCGCCATTTCACGGCCAAGTAACCGTTTTCTATACAAGCAGGGGAGTGCGTTGCAGCAAAATGCAGCAGATTTTTAACAGTGTGCATATCCTTGGCGCTATAGTTTACAGGAGTGGTACATTGTTCAAAATTTGAAACTTTTGCTGCATCGCCACTCCATCGCTTTGATAGAATAACTCTATTTTGATCGATGAGAATCCTCGATAATGCATTTAAGTAATCGTTTTCTACTTATCTACTATATCGTTTCCGTATATTTATTTTTTCAATCAGCACCAAGGTGCGCACTTTATTAGAAGATGCGCTCTATTAGAGGGCGCATTCTATTAGAATAAATACGGTATATACTTATAGTAAATACACTTTGTTAAAGTACAGGGCCCCAATATTTGACAGGTATGCCAGGCATTTTTGCCATTGATGCCATTGTGCTAAAAACAAAATATAAATAAATGAAAAAAATGGATAAAATATAAATTTGGTATGGTGCAAAAAATTGCCTAATTTAAAATTAAAAATCAAATTTAACAGCCACCAGGGCTAGACACCGTGCATAATTATTCAGTAAATGATTCATTAACACTAATGAATCACCGGAATAACACCGGAAATTCTACTCAAGTTTGAAAATAACATTTCTCACCAGAATTTTTATTCAAAATTATTTAATTGATTTATTTAACGTAAATTTGCGTGGATTAAATTTAAATTATTTCAAGAAAATTTTTCTGGTTCGAATTGAAATTTAGTTACATGATTGGAGTCGAATCGACTCCATCCGGGCGTTCTAGTGTTAAAAAATGACAAAAATCAGCATGTCAAAAATTTCAAAAAAATTCATAATTCGTTAAAAAATTAAGTTAAAAATAAAAGAAAAAAAAGCATTCTGTATTTTTTTATGCTTAATCGAATGGTGTAACTGGTTTTTCTCTCCGATGATCACAAGTACCTTAGATTGATGACTGCCATTCTTTTATTTCATCTTGTAAAAAAACTGTTTAACGTAAAGCTATGAATTTTTGCAGGATTAATTAGCATCGCACAATCTTTAAAATAAACTTTACCGCAACATTCTATCTGCAATAGAACGTTAGATATACCCATTTATGACCAAGTTTGGAAAATACGCAATTTCAGAAACACCGCCCAGCGAAATAACGTTTTCTCGATGACTACCCCGGAATAAAAAGTTTGTCTTTTGTTTTTAAAAAAAAAAAAAAAAAGTTTTTATCTTTAGTAGTTTTCGAGAAAAGTGCTGTGACACAAAATTTTTGTCCGATTTTCAGAATACTCTACAGTACACCTACAGTATGCCATAAAAAAAATAATTTTTGTGCTATGTTGTGCTTCTTGGTCAGACGAACATTTAAAAAAAAATCATCAAAATTGGATAAGTATTTAGTTAGTTATTGCAAAAAGAAAAATTGAAAAATCCGTGTGCACCATCGCTCAATCATATTATTGTAGCGCGCTGCCGCGCGCACAATGATAAGGATTTTTTATTGCATTTGATCTTTAACAAATCGTTATTGCTCTCTAGAGTAAACTCAAAATCTTTCGAGGCTCTATGAATAATGCCTCCAATACCTAAAAAAGATTATCTCATATGAAATATGAGGCACTCATCGTGGCAGATGGAGAATATATAAAGACCTAACTCAAATAAAGAAATTTTCTTTAAATGATTGTCTTTTAACAATATAATTTTTTCCAATGTGTTAGCTAGATAAGTAGAAAAAATATTATTTTTTAAATAATTTACGTTATTTCTTTCCAAAAGATGACTTTTTTATTAAAATTATATTATACTGTTGTTATTAAATGAAATTTATGGATTTTTATTTATTAAATTATGATATTTATTTTTTATTAATTAAGAAATGATTAAAATAATTTCAATAATTAATAAAGAAATTTACTTTAAATCATTGTCTTTTAACATTATAATTTTTCCCAAGGTATTAGCTAGGTAAGTAGAAATTTTTTTTTTAAATAATTTACGTTATTTCCTTCCAAAGGACGACTTTTGAAATTATATTATAGTGTTATTATTAAATGAAATTTACGGATTTTTGTTTATTAAATTATGATATTTATTTTTTAATAATATGCAATTTTTTATTAAAATTATCTTTTCTAATAGAGTTAGGGAATATTACTATCATTATTAATTTATTAATGGATTGTTATATGTTATTAATACAGTAATTACAATTAATCAAAAACTATTTTTACAGCCTTTGTTGCATTTAAGCTATATTAATCAAGTATTCAAATAAATAAAACGATTATATTATTTTAACAATTCATTATTTATCTTTAAAATAAACGGTCAAGTGCGAGTATTACTTGAGTTCGGAAGTTTCCGTACGAGAAATACATGAATTATTAACTGTATTATTAAAAACATTGTTGCTAAAAGAATAGTAAGATTTAAAAAAAACATATAAAATGTAGGATTGCATATAGTTGTACATAGTAGAAATCCACAAATAGATATAAAAGTCAAAGAGACATGAAGCCTAAGTAACATCAAATACAATGGAACATCAAATTCAGTGGTCCAGTTTATTATTACAGATTCTAAAGGCTCGTTGGAGTTAAGTTTAGAGGATGGTCAGGATTGGTTGCCTGACATCATGATAGTCTCTTAGAAAATATATAATATATCCCTCTAAACAGTACATGCTCAAATAAAAGAATAGATTGTGTGTTTAGGGGATTGTAGTCAAGTTGTTTATTTAATAAAATATCAAGCGAAGAGTCTCATGAAATTGTTAAGTTTTGAAGCTCTGTAATATTTTTTTTATAAGGTCATCATTTTTTTTAACTATTGATTCTATTGAAATAACTACAAATGTTATGATAAGCGTTATGGTAACGAATGGTTCTAAATGCTGGAAGTAACCGGAAACGTGAGATAAAATATTTTATGACCGAAATTAAATTAACGCCACATTCTAATTTTGCAAATTTTAGAAATTCAGTTAAAATCAAAAATCTTATAAAATGACATAATTTGTTGAATATCCACGATTAAAAAAGAAACATTTTACTTAGTTTTTATTATTATTATTGACCATTTTTTGGTAGTTTTTGTTTATTAATTTTCATGATTAAAAATGTTTACAGTATTCTTAAATTATTCCAATGATATATCATTTTTTAAAACATTTGTTAGAAATTGCATTGCACAATCAGTCACTAAAAATGCATCGCTACACTTAGTAATTTGGAAATCTCCTTTAGATTTTCACTCCTAAACATCAAACAGAACACATCTATATATGACAATGACATATTTTTGCTATAATTACAAATATAATTTCAATTTCTTCAAAGCAGATTTATTTTGATTTAAAATGTAATAATAAAGTTTTTTTTTTTTTTTTAAGTTTGTGTCTGACATTTTATATTGAATAAAATGCGAGCAATTTCTTATTGTTGAAAACTTATGAGAAATGCCATTCTATTATGTACATTGACCTTTCTTATTTCAGTTAGATGAAAGAAATCTATATTTCATCAAAATTAATGATTCAATTTTCTGCATTGCATACAAAATCTCCGCTGACATTTGGAATAACATTGTTTTAAAAGAATTTTTTTTTCATTTTTTAAAATGCATTCGAAATTGCTTTCAAATCCAATATAAATATTCTATTTTTTTAGAAACATTAGAAACTGTCGGAAAACTTCGGGTAAAGACGGATTGTCAGTCAAGTGAGGTTTTAAAAAGATTGGAAGTATTCGTTTTGTGTGATATATTTTGAAACATTATCAAGTATTATAAATCAAAAGAGGGAGAAACTTCGTTTGACGTGGTTTTTTTTATTGAAATCTAAAGTTACATTTGGAAATTCTTGTTTTAATAGATTACTCTGAAATGTCAATGTTCTATTTAATTACAAAAGAAATTATCACAATTCTTTATTTGTTTCACATGTAACTTTATTTTCGTTTACGAAAGGTGTTCACCAAGCATTTTTTAACAAAAAAAAAAAAAAAAAAAAAAAAAAAAAAAGATTTTGATGAAAAACATATGCACAAACTTAAAGTTCCAAACCAATTTTTGTCTGTTGTTTTAGCAAAATGTAGTTACGAATCAATTTTCGAACAATTGAAGATTACATTTTTCTAAGTTTGGATTTTTTAAAATAAGTTTAAAAAGTAAATAAAGTTTATACGTATTTTTATTTGTCTTTTAAAATCAGAAATTAAATGTTTCAAAAAATAAAAGAAAGATATTCATCGAGCATTTTACTAACAGAAAAATGATTTTCATGAAAAACATATAAACAAACTTAAATTTCAAAAAAAAAAAAAAAAAAAAATGCCGTCTGTTGTTACAGCGATTGCAAAATGTAATTATGAATCAATTTTCAAACAATTAAACATTACATTTTTCTAAATTTAGTTTTTTTAAATAAGTTTAAAAATAAATAAAATTTATAAATAATTTTTTCTTGTCTTTCAAATAGCAGAAATTAAATGTTTCAAAAATGAAAGGGAAGATATTCATCGAGAATTTTACTAACAGAAAAATGATTTTGATGTAATACATAGGAACAAACTTCCAAAAAAATTATTGTCTGCTGTTTTAGCGATTACAAAATGTAGTTATAAATAAATTTTCGAGCAGTTAAAGATAAAATTTTTCTAAATTTGGAATTTTAAAATAAGTTATCAAATAAATAAAATTGATATTCCTTTTTTTAATAGCAAAATATTTTAAAAATGCATTTTAGAAGTGCTTATGTTTAACAAAACATTTAAAAAATTTTTTTGTCATATAAATATTATTTCAAATTGAAAATAACGTGTTTTCTTGGGGAAAATTGGTGAGTGTTGCTTAGGAATGATATCTAGCAGATTTATATATTTTTTGAATTAAGTTTCAATATCTGTTATTTCTCCTAAATTTTTGTATATGCAATTTAATACTTCAAAAATCAAACAAAATGGGTTTTCTAATCAATTTTTTTTACATAAAAAATTAATATTGTTCTGTAACTTGGAATGAAGTAAAAAGACGGCCTTTGAAAATAATGAAAAAAATAAAAACTTTGAAAGATACTAGATGAGCTAGCTGAATACACTCTTTGAAATTTCTAAAAATTTAAAACTCTATTGAAATAAAAAGAAGAAAACTTCTACTTAATTCTAAAAAATTCAATTATTTTTCCAAAAAAAATTCTAGTTAATTTTTATATCGCGTTATTTGTATTCACCATAAAGGTCTGCACGGGCCGGAATTTCCAGGCCCGGGCCCGGCCCGTAGGAAAATTTTTTCGGCCCGACCCGGCCCGTTGTAAAACTCAAAAGTTCGGCACGGGCCCGGCCCGACCCGTTACAATTTCTACGATTTCTAAAATATTCAGATTTTTTTCCATACAATTAAGATTTTTTTAAAGAATACTGCATACATATCTCTATGGAATGATTTTATAGTATGTTTTACAGGATATACACATTAGCAACATTAGTAATTACCAAGTTTCTTAGGCTTTCAACAATCAAATAAAGATTCATCAAAAAATTAATATGGCTTAGAATAAAAAAAAAGAAAAAAAGTTAAAAACATCGTAACTTTTGAATCTGTTCAGTAAAAGAAGATTTATAAAAATATTTCTATATCATTTTATTAAAGATTTTTAAATCCAAATTCATTCATTAACTCAAATATGCGCCTTTCTGATACATTTCTAAATACATTTTTTTTCTCAGAAACGCACAGCAGGTATCTTTATTCAGAAACTATATAATCAAGTGGCATTAACAGTTTTTTGGTACAAGCAATAAGAATACTGAAAGGAAATAAATTATTGTTATAGTTAGCATTTTCAATCGAATTTCTGGAAGCGATAGCATGGGAAGGGAGAAAAACCTGCAACCATTTGAGAAACTATTGTATCTGAACAAATTTATGCAAGTATTTTATTCATCAAAAATGAAAAATGCTATTCGATTCCAAATGCCTTCAATAGTCGGGCTTATCACTTTTATATTTTTACAATTAAAAATTAATCTGAAAATGTGTCAAACTTTCGCGTTATTGAGAAATTAATTTAAAAACCATCAAACTTTCGCGTTATTGAGAAATTAATTTAAAAACCATCAAACTTTCGAGTTATTGAGAAATTAATTTAAAAACCATCAAGAAGTATGTATCCAAAGATTAATCTAACATAAGTTCTTTATCGCTGTTAATAATTTTACAAATCATGTTGTTTGCCCTACAGATCTTGAGAACAATTAAGTCTTCTTCCGGTCCGGCAAGTCTATATGTAGAAAAATAATGCAAGCTTGATCTCGGCCCGGTATGAGTCAGCTAAAAAATATTAAAACGGATTACACACAATTTTACTGTCCGATGCCGATCTCACACTGTACAAGTTACATTTTTATATTGATGCTGTCAAACTAGTATGGCTCGTGACGCACATTTATATTTATTCTCGTTAAAACCATTTGCGTTGAAAATAGATCATATTTTATCGTTTATGTTTAAATCTTCAGTACGGGCCGGCAGGCCCCATCGGCCCGGCCCGTTTATTTTGTTTGTCGGCTCGGCCCGGCCCGTTAGAAAATTTGAAACGATTCCGCCGGCCCGGGCCCGTGCAGACCTCTAATTCACCATTTTTAATCGAATATTTTTTAAACTTTTGCAATTAAGTAAGGTGGTGAGTTACAATTGACTATAGTAAAAAGTTTTAGAAATATAAATACGTTATTTCTTTACACAAATTAATGCAAATGAATAGATTTGGTCGGATAAAGAAAAATACTTTCGATTACATAATGCATACACAGATTATGTCTATAAGTGAAGAAGTCATTTAAATTGATTAATAATCAGTAAATAATTACATCAGTTTAGTGCAATTATTTTCTGATTCCTGCTTAAAAATCTAAATAATATTATGTCATAAATGTATGATTACGAATATACACTGGTGTCCAAAATTTAAGCATAATTGGTAATTAAGTAATTGTTTTTAAGTAATGAAAGAAATATGAATCGGAATGTGCTGAAACTCCAAGTGTGTAAACAAAATAGTACGCGTCCCATATTTTCGCGAAGAGTTTTCCCCGAAATCGAACAGGGGACCGTCAACAAATTGAAAAAGAACGAAGATCTTTTGGATAACCCTGTCAAAACTAATGTAGCAAAAGCGTTCAAACTGCACATTATGATTAATTGGCTTATTGTAATGTACTGTGTTAATTTTTACAAGGATAGCATGTATACTCGTAGAGAAATTAAGGTTTTTATAAAAACAGTACTAAGTTTTTTGTTTATAATTTGCAGAGTTCTTAATATAAAATAGTGTTCTTTTTTGAAAAAATGACAAACATCATTGTACACAATACCCTGTCATCAGAATTAAAAAATAATAAAAATTGTATGACAAATGAGCAGGTTTACTAAATAATTTTTTACTGCGCATGCGTGAACGCTATTAAAATTTCATTTGCATATTATGTTAGTTTAATGTATAGAGCAACTTTTGTGAAAGTCTCAAAAACATAGCTTAAAAATTCTGAAAATTATCGTTGATAGAATGAGATCGAAATCCTTTATTCCCCAAATTAAGCAAAAAGATGAGGGGCTGTATCCATATTCCATTGTTTAGTGCCTACACAATATTGCACGTACAACTATATTTAGGTAAAACCCCTGTTTTTTTGCTTCCTTTAAGAATAACGGATTTTGAGTTGATTCTATAGGCTCCCATTTTCAGAATTTTCAAGCTATGTTTTTGAAACTTTTACAGAAGTTGCTCTATACATTTAGCTAACACAATATGCAAATGACATTTTGATATCGTTGACGCATGCGCAATGAAAAATTATTTACTAAACATACTCATTTTCCATACAATATTTATTATTTTTAAATTCTGATGACAGGGTATTGTGTACAATGATGTTTGCCATATTTTCAGAAAAGAACATTATTTTATAATAAGAACTCTGCAAATTATAAGCAAAAAACTTAGGACTGTTTTTATAAAAACCTTAATTTCTTTACGAGTATACATGCTATCCTTGTAAAAATTAACACAGTACATTACAATAAGCCAATTAATCATAATGTGGAGTTTGAACGCTTTTGCTACATTAGTTTTGACAGGGTTATCCAAAAGATCTTCGTTCTTTTTCAATTTGTAGACGGTCCCCTGTTCGATTTCGGGGAAAACTCTTCGCGAAAATATGTGACGCCTACTATTTTGTTTACACACCTGGAGTTTCAGCACATTCCGATTCATATTTCTTTCATTATTTAAAAATAATTACTTAATTACCAATTATGCTTAAATTTTGGACACCAGTGTATTTAATTTTATTGTATTAGAGAGTATTTGTTAAATAAAAAAATATTGTAACAAAATAACTAAATTGTCATTTTTAAGGAGAATTTTAAAAAAGGTAGTGCTTTCACGTATTATTATTACTTAGAGATAACATTATTAATTAGTATTTTTTTTCTCGGTAACCAAAATAAGTTTTAAAATGGATTTTGTTCTTTTTTTACATTTTTATTATTTTATATTTATGTATGTTACAGGCCAAACCCGATTTTAGGCCAAACAAGATTGGCCTAGGCCAAACCGGTCTATCCTAACGCCCATAGGATAAACTAGTTTTTCCTAGGCCAAACCGGTCTATCCTGACGGCCATCGGATAAACTAGTTTTTCCTAGGCCAAACTAGTCTATCCTAAAGCCCATAGGACAAACTAGATTTTCCTAGGCCAAACTAGTTTGCACTAAGTCTTATAGGATAAACTAGTTTAGACTGCTGTTTATTGGTCTGAATTAGTTTCTGCTAGGCCGATCTAGTTTATCCTAGGCCAATTCAATTTGGCGTGATTTTATTAAATTCAATGACCGCCTCAACGCCAACATTCTTGTTTGTCCTAGGCTGATCTAGTTTATCCTAGGAGAATGTAGTTTTACGTGTTTTTAGCTCACGGGCGTGAAAGCCAGAAAAATAATGGGCTCACAGGTTCTGTATAGGCATGTACGCATGTACAAACGCTTGTATGTACGTAACGCGATAACTCTTGATAGAAATATCCAATTTGCTTCAAATTTTGGATGTAGGTTCATTCTGATAATGTATTTTTCTGATTAAGTTTGGGAATTCATTGAAAGAATAAAGCGGGGCGAACGGGAGGTTAATCCCCCACCATTAATTTAGAGAAATGGATTCACCATGCAGAATTGTCAGTCTTCCATTAAAATTTTAGATATAGGATCATTGTGACAACGCGTCTCCGTGATTAGTTGTGAATGCTTATTGTTTAAGTCTAAAAGAAAGGGCAATGTAGGAAACACAACATACCTTAGATAAATGGTTTTTGACGCTGAAATGACGCATTTGCTTCAAATTTTGAATATAGGTTATTTTTGATAAGGCGATTCCCTGAATAGTTTTGGGATTTAATTGTTAAGTATGCAGGGAAAAATGAAGGATTACCCTCTTACCTAAGAAAAATAGTTTATTCTGTGGAAATTTAGATAAACAAATTTGGCGTAAGAAAAACTACTTTATCCAATTGGCGTTAGGATAAAGTAGTTTGGTCTAGGCTAATCTGATTTGGCTCAAAATCGGGTTTGACCGGTAAAAAACATGTCCTTCACAAGAATAAGTATAAATGTGTGTAAAGAGTCATTACTTATAACATCAATACAGAAATTTAAAATGTCCTTTATTATTATCATTATTATTAAAATTAAAATTACAATAATAATAATAATAATAATAATAATAATAATAATAATAATAATAATAATTATTATTATTATTATTATTATTATTATTATTATTATTATTATTATTATTATTATTATTATTATTATTATTATTAAAATTATTATTATTATTATTATTATTATTATTATTATTATTATTATTATTATTATTATTATTATTATTATTATTGCATAATCGAACCTGATCGGAGCTGAACATAATTTGGAATCGATGAGCGTTTTTTCACTTATGAGAAATTACTTACCTGTCGACAAATAAGCTATTCTTTTCACGGCGTCAAGTTAAGTCGTAAGCGGAAATTGGATTCAAAACGTTGCTTTAATAGTATTTTTCAAAGGTACATCACTTTTATGAACAGTAAACGCTATTTGATTACATATTTTCTGAGTGAGAAAGCCTGTTAATCTTATGCATTTGCGAAAATGAAGTAGTTCTTAAATGTATCAGGATGTAGCTCTTTTCAATTTGAGAAAAGTCTTAAGGCATGACAGGGAAGCATATTCACAAATCTACTTTTTACTGAACAGATTCAACATTTATGATATTTATAACTCCACTTTTTTTCCTTTTGTTCTAAACTACATTAATTGTTTAATGAATCTCCATTTGAATATTGAAAGATTTAAGAATCTAAATAATCAATAATACATTATGAATTTACCATTCCGTGAACACATCGTAGTTTAAAAATACATTGTAAATTTATCCATTAAATATGCATGCAGTATTTTTTAAAGGAATCCTAATTGTATGTTAAGTAAAATCTGATTTTTTTGCAGAAATTGAGTAGGGCCAGATTGAGCGAGACTGGGTCTCTTTTCACTGATTTTTGTACAGGCAGGGCTCGGGCTGAACTTTTAATTTTTACACCGGGTCACGGCAAAATAACTTTCCTTCGGGAAGGGTGGGGTCCGGGCCTCGAAATTCCGGCCCGTGCAAACTTCTGACAGTATTCTACAACCCTTCGAATAAAATACATTATATAGGGATGATGACAAAACCACTTTGCACAAGGTTAGCTATGGAGCAGTAATCGTGATCAATATTAAAAAGAATATTTCTTAATTAAACTGGTGGCCTTGTATTCACAGACTGATTACACTAATCGCGTAGCCTTATTTTTCTTAAGAATAACGCCCTCGAAAAATGAAGTAAGTTGGATTACTTTTTCCCATTTCTATCAATTATACTTAACCATTGAACCCCTAAAACTAATCACAGATACGCTTTCTAAAATTAAACAATTATCGAAATTTGAAGCAAATCAGATGATTCTACTCAAAAAAAACATTCATCTGATTTAAAGAGGGTAATCCTCCATTCCTTCCTTTATAATTAATAATTAAACGCTCAAAACAATTCAGGTATTCGTCTTATAAAAAAAAAAAACTATATTAAAAATTTACGGCGAATCGGATAAATCTGCATAAAACCCCTTTATCTAATTTAAGGAAGGCGATAAAACGTCCACTAACTCATTATACTTAATAAAAAGAAAAAATCCAAATTAATTAAAGAAGCGCCTGATCAAATGGATTCATGTCCTAAATTTTAAGCAAATTGGATAATTCTGTATTATAACCAATTTATCTAATTTAAGGAAGGAAATAAATTGTAAGTTTCCCCCTTATATTTAACCGAAGAACCACTAAAATTAATCAGCGAAGCTCTTCATCAGAATGAACAAATTCAAGATTTGCAGCATATCGGTTAATTCTGCATGAAAAACCCAATTGAAAATTAGGCGGGATTCGCCGTTCTTCTTATTCAATTAACCCCCAAAACTAATTAGGGAAGCGCTTTACCACAATGAATTTATTTCTAAAATTTGAAGCATATCAGTAAATTGTGCGTGAAAAAAGCATTTATATAAATTATGGGGTAGTTACCCCTATTCCGCATTCCTTTACTTAAGCAATGAACACCCACAACTAATCATGAAGGCACCTCAAAAGAATGCACCTTTATCTAAAATTTGAATAAAATATGCTTTGAAGCATATGAAATTTGTTTTGAAGCTTTTAATAATGCATGGAAACCCATTTATTTGAATTAAGGGAAGGGGCGAATCAGCCTTTCATCCCCCCCTTCATTCTTCTCCAATGACCTCCCAAAATTAATGAGAAAAGCTCCTCATAAGAATAAACCTATATTGAAAGTTTGATGCAAATCGAGTATTTCTATCAAGAACTATTGCGTTACGTACTTACGTATGTACATAGATTCAGAACTTACGGGCACATTAGTTCTCAGGGTTTGGTAGCCTGCTGAGATAAAAACAAGTCAAATTACATTATTTCTATCAAGAGTTATCGCATTACGCACATACGTGCGTACATACGTACATACTTGCGTACATACATGCGTACATACATACATACAGAACCTGTGAGCTCATTATTTCTCTAGCTTTCACGTCCGTGGGCTAAAAACATGTAAAACTACATTGGCCTAGGATAAACTAGATCAGCCTAGGACAAACAAGAATGATGGCGTTGAGGCGGTCATTGAATTCAATAAAATCACGCCAAATTGAATTGGCCTAGGATAAACTAGATCGGTCTAGCATAAACTAGTTCAGACCAATAAACAGCAGTCTAAACTAGTTTATCCTATAAGACTTAGGCCAAACTAGTTTGGCCTAGGAAAATCTAGTTTGTCCTATGGGCTTTAGGATAGACTAGTTTGGCCTAGGAAAAACTAGTTTATCCGATGGCCGTCACGATAGACCGGTTTGGCCTAGGAAAATCTAGTTTATCCGATGGGCATTAGGATAGACCGGTTTGGCCTACGCCAATCTAGTTTGGCCTAAAATCGGGTTTGGCCTGTAACATTTATATTTAGTACGTTCTTACGTTACAATATATATTACGATACATTACGATTATTTTTTGAAGCTTTTATATTTTTTCCTATGTCTAAAATATCTTTTCTCGAGATAATACCTCAAGCCGATGGATTAATGGAATTTCCAGGGTTCAAATATCCGTGAAAAGATGCTGCCTTTAGACACAAATTCTTTTCATAATGCATCATCAACCTTTTTACACGTTAATATATTTCAAATCGGGGTGTTAAAATCGTGCGTGAGATGTTACATAGAATGATGAAATTTTATTGACATGAGCATGTTGGTTCTGACGTAAATTATTTTCATTACAATATCATATTATTTATAAAACACTGTAAAGTAAACTACATCTTTTCTTAAGAACGTTTTTTGAATATTTGGAGGTATATCAATATATTAGTCTACGTTGAAGATAATGTTCTCTATTTTCTGTCAAATGTTTTTATTTTGTCGCTTGGAGTCACTTGGGAAAATTACATTTTGGCCATAGTTTAGGAATAGAAACTCCTTAAATAACGATGAATGAAACGAATTCTTTTTTCGATTTGGGATATCTATAAATACATTTTTTGTTCAAACAAACAGATAAACAAAAATGAATCAAAAACATTTTTCATTATTTAATGTGATAACAAGTACGAAATTAATTTAAAAATCGATTGCTTTAATTTATTAAGAATTTTCAAAATCTCATATTATGAAAGGATTTTTCTTCACGATACTTAATGTCATTGGTACAAAAAAAAATAATTAAAGAATAAAATTCTTCAAATATTTAATGGGTGTGTGCGCCAGAGCCTTATGTGTAAGCATAATGTGTAAGCTTGTAAAAAAAATACATAAATAAATAAATATTTTTTTATAAATTATTGTATAAATATTTTTAAATTGCAGATTCATTTTCATATGACAAGAGGATTGGATTTTTTTTTAAGTATTTTATATTACAAAGAGGAAAAAAGAAGATACATTGTCACTCAATAATCTAAATTTCGAAAAATCTCACTTTATAGAAAATTGTGAATTTTCTTAAATAAAGAAATATCGAATATTGTGTGTTTAACACAGTAGGAAAAAATTATGTTTCTAAAGTTAACTGTTAAATTCTTATTGAAATAAAAATGAAGAATTGATTTCTTTCAATGCTATGATATTTTAAGGATCCAATGTTTATACATTTCTACCAATTGAACTTTATTTTATTGATATTTTCTCAAATGAAATGTTTTTGATTTGTTATATCAATGTTAAATAAGAATTATACTAATGAAGTGTCCGAGTATTATATATTTTGAGAAACACAGTACTGACCTATTAAAATTACATGATAATTCTAACGATATGCAGTAGAAAAAGGTTGAATCACATCTCTCACTGTAATATGAAGGTTAATATGTTCAAATATTAAAAGTGGGGGGGGGTTAAATTCAGCGAATATTAAATGCGTATTTGGAAGGCTTTTGAGCAGCGTTGAATAGTATTTTTAGAATATTTTTATATCTATCCAGACTACAAACTCATTATTTAAAATATGACTATCTTGATTATAACCTTCACAGGAGCATAAGAAAGGAAAGTTTTAAAAAATGAGAAGAAACATGGAGAATATGACATATTTTTTACAAATTAAATAGCGTTAATTTTTTTCAAAATATTCGCATTAGTGTTAGAAAAATCATTCGTCGATTTGAGCTAAAACTAATTTAAGTAAAAGCATTTTAAGTCTTAGTTTTAATTTTGGTTTAATGTTATAAATGGAAACGAAATCTTCATAATTTCTGATAAATAATGTTTGTGAAACGTCACATGATACAGCTTAATAAAAGAACTATTTAATGCACTTCAAAAGCGCATAAGATTGTTTTAGGCATCTATCATTATCGTCTGCACTGAAAGATATCACATGTCATCCCAGGGGCTTACTTAAAACTATTTAAATGACGTACAAAATGCTCAGAAGAATTAAAGCATTTTTTTCATTATGTCATAAAAATGGACTCTACCATCAATTCCATCTTTATAAACCTCTAGAAACAAAATAATTAACCATAGCGGTGTAGAGAGTAGATGTATGTATTTTTGATAAAGTTTGGTATCTTTAAAAGAGAAAAATGGAGCAATACAAGATAAAGAGACATAAAGTTTATCCTGCTAAAAGCGGGAGATTTATGAAATTTGTATGAAAGCATCCGCAATTGAATTCAATTTTATTTTTCTAAATTTTCTAAATGATTATAATACCATGCTTTTACAACAGTGCTACTTTAAATCTTTCATTTTTTCAATATCATAGAGCAATTATAATTTCCCTTTTTAATTACCTTTGTCTTTTTTTTAAGTTAGCATACAACTCTTTTTAATACTTTAGTCTTAAATTCTACTAAGTATAAAAAAAAATATATGGCATACACATGCATCTTGGGTACCTAATAAGGTTTTGTACGGGTTTCAGTTTTCCAGGTTTTCCAGGTCAAATATCAGTATTTCTAATAAACAAATAAATCTAGTTGAAACGGTCAAAATGTCGCCTTATATAAAGAAAATACTGGTGCCGAGAAACTTCCTAGTATTGAAATTCCCAGACTTGTACGACGACTGATAATACATATTCAGCAAGGCGAGTGGTCAGGGAACATAGTCGAAAAAGTATTAATTACCAGTTTTAAAGAGAAATTTACATTTTTAATTCCTTTATATATTTTGAAGTATTTTCTGTAATGAAATACTGGTAGTTTCTCCTTTTTTTGACCATGTTTTCCCCTGACCACTCGCCGTTTTTAGATTGATTTTAAAAATTTCAGTTTGAGTACAGATATTTTTTTTCATTCAATCGATTTCTTACATCATATTTTCCCTAAAACGTTTTATTGCTCTACTTTTTTTAAAAAGGGTCTCGCTATCAATAGAAAACATACTATTAAATATTTTCGTATCAATCAAAGCTGAAATTAAATGTTTCTACTTTACAAACTGCTGGTGAGCATTGGGATTACCTACGTTCAATCCAACCTTACCAATGTTTCATATTAGTGAATGATAATAGAATTTGTCGCGGGCATTTGAAAATTGTATTATATAGAGAGTTTTGATTCTTAAAGGAGGATTAGATGTTTTAAATCTGTCAATGCAGAAATGTATGTCTTTAACACGTTCGCTGCCACTTATGTAAAGATGTGATGGCAGTTAATGCCGCACTGTAGAAGTTGGTTTTTCCCAGAAGCCGATTTACTTTATATAGCACAGAATCAGTGAAAGATATTCCCGCGCCAGCTCATGACTGGTTTTTGGACATCACTCCACATCACGCGCCAACGCGTGAGTGGCCCCGTAATGTTGACGCCATATCACGCGCTGGCGCGTGATATGACTTGGATGATAGGTGGTTAAAAATCATATCATCCAAAAAAGCAGTACTAAATTCAAACACAACAAAAAGAAAAGGGACAGTAAAAAAAACCCACAGAACTTTTGAAGAAATTTTATAGGGGACTACCCATGAACTTTACTACCGAACACATAAATCTGTAGCGGCATTTAAAATTATGGGCGGACATTCAAATGTCAAATAAATTTAATACACCATAAATAAAAGAAGGGTTCTCATGTCACTTAACTCCTGACGCGGAGAAAAAGGGAGGAGCAAAAGAGCAAGACACAAGCCCCAATGTAGCAGAAGGCGGGGGGTGGGGTTCTGAAAATAGGCTTCCCCTGGCATCTCTGAACAGAGATGTGTATGAAAACCAAACAATCTAATGAGACATGAAAGATATAACACAACGTTATTTATCAACATAAGTACCAAGCATGTTGCACCATTTTCATACCGCTTGATAAACTTCAAAAGGCCCTCCAAGGCTTTGCACGCGCACAAGCCGTCAAAGGCTTCTTCCGTATTCAAAGCCCGAAATTTTTCCCGAGAGCTTTATGAAGCTTAGCAAGTGATATGATTATTGACTCAATGTACTTAGTAATTATGTGGAAATATAAATGTATATCTTATCTTTAGTGTCGCATTCTTTGACTTACACACGCACCTCTGAACACAGTCGACAGGGGAAACTTATTTTCCATCTACCTCTCGTATAACTTAAGACTTATCCAACGAAAGCAAAAAGAAAGAAGAAAAGGTATCACAATTGGAGAATTGTGTGCCGAATAAATTACAAAAACAATGAGCGGATCATTTTCAGCAAAAGAAAGTTAAGTTAAGCAGTTAAATTTGGTTAAAGTGTATGTGAAAAGAACAATATAAAAGTGGTTGTGCTGTACACAGCTTAGTATTGTATTATTAGCGAGAGTGCCCGGTGATAGATGTTACAGCTGAAAGGTGCCAAGTACTGGAAGATTCTCTCAAATATGCCGGACAGAAGGATGTGCTTCTTAATTACTCTCATCTCATGAAGAAAATAACTTTTTAAAAAAGTTACAAATTCATTATTTCCCTTTACTGCCTGGAAATTAATATTTGTGCAGAATGATACAATTTTGCTAATTCAAACCTTTGCCATCCTTTCGGATTATAGTTGATTTCTTTTAATTTGATAAATGCATACTTAAAGAAACAAGAGTAATTCAAACTCTCAGATTTAACAATTCTTTAGATATTGTGTAATACAAAAAAATTGATTTGATCAATACTTCAAATAAAGTTATTCAAGATAATTATGATTAACTCATTACCAACTATAGTTGAGACATGTTCAAACTATTATTATGTATGTTAATGTTATTTATGTGTGTTCTTAAAAAATATGGAAAAGAAGATAATATGGTCCGGCGCTCCAAGCCCTTTCAAGGAAAAAGGCTGAAAATGAACAAAATGGCAGCCATTTGCAACAAAAGTTCTGTCTCTGAGCCCTTTTTTTACACTTTGACATATTTCTAAAAATATTATTTCTTTTTAAAAATTCTGATAGTAGTCTAAGTGTCAATAACGTAAATTACATTAATTTTTTTAAATATATTATTGCTTTAATAATTTTTACATTCCTTTTAAAATTTATAAAAGGGAGAGGCGCATTAGAAAAATTACAAATCCTTCGCCGGTGTGCTTATGAACATACAGTAGGAGTTGGAGAGTAAGCTCAGGGCGCACGCTTATTTTGCCAGCATTCAACCGAATTCTAGGAAATTCTTTGTTTAGGACACTTCTCTGGTTTATTCATAATAGAATGAGAGGGAAATATATAATGGTCCGGGAAAAATGGAAGTCAACTACTTGAGGGAAAGGTTCTGTTATGCAGAAGTCCCCTTCTCCTAAAAGTCATTAAAGATAAAAGAAAACACCGCGTCGCGTCGCCACAATAAATGATGCCGGTACTGATATTAGTTAGTGAGTCCGTCTATTTGCAGCTTTAAGAGATGGAAAAGAGCCGTTACAAGATACTCCCACTTAGCTGTTTTAACTCGCAATTCTTTGGCAAATATGCGTAGGGATTGGCAAGAATTTCAGAGAAACTAATGCATTTTGATAGGTTGTTTGCATACAACATGTAGAGACTTTATTGTTGTTACTTAAAGGAATTCTTGTTGTAAGTAAGCTTCCATAATTAAAAAAGAGAGCTATGCATTTTAAATATACATAATAAGCTGCAGAGATAACCTTATTTTATTACAAAAGTCGGCAGCTGACAAAAGTAGCAAATGAAACAAGGGGGTCACCTGAGAATAATAAGGCGTCTATCTGTGTTTTTTTTTAATTGACTTATCGATATAGAAATGCTCTATTTGTATCTATGAAGGCATTTCTGGATTAAAATAACGTTATAATATAATTGCAAGGTCATATGTAAATTATATATGACATCATTCTGATGGAAAAATGCCTTCATAGATACAAATAGAGCCTTTTTATATCGGTAAGCCAATTTTTTCAAAAACACAGATAGCACCTTATTACTCTCAGGTGACGAAGTGGCCGTTATTAAAAATGTCTGGAAGAGTGCGGCACTTGCAAAATTTACAACCTCATGTTGAACTAGGGTAATTTAATATGACCATAATAACTTTATCATAAAGTAGATGCGTGTCTTAAAACTAAAACAATCAATGTATATGTTATGCTTACAACTAAATGGTAAGAGAAGAAAACTAACCTTTCGAGTTTTCTTTTTCAAACGGAAAGATTTTAGCGGATAAATTAAGAGACAATGGCATAGAATATTCGATAAACTATGGTGATTTATCCTTCACTATTTTTTTTCTACTTAGAAGTATTACTTTTTTAAAGAAATATTTACCCCAAAATTAATATTTTACTCTATACGTATTAATTTAAATTTTGAAATACGCAAGGTTGGGGGTAAAAAGGAATCAGGAAAAGTTATATGTAAACATAATCATTGGTTTTTTTTTTTTTTTTTTTTTTTTTGTAGAAATTTTACTTATGTCGAAAGTAAAAACATCAGGAAACGATTCTATTAAGAATAATAGCTAATTCCGTTTAAATAACTTGAAGAAATTCAGTTATTAGGTTTGAGGAAACAAAATATTGTGTTATCAAGCTGCTTCAACTCTTTTAGGGGCAGAAAAAAATTGTTCGGAAAATGATGAAATAATTGAATGACACTAGAATTTACAAAAGAAAATCTTAAAAAACAAAAGCCTTCTTTTCTAAATTTTGATTGTAAAAGCTAAATTTTATTAAAATATTCTTGACGCCGTTTGTCGGTTTTGCAACTAAAGAATTCGGATCACTCCGTGTAAACACTGTCTTTGAAAACGTTAAATATTTCAGAGTGAAAGTTCATTGATTATCATTCAATTAAATTATCTTTTGTGTAAATCGATAAACTTTAATTTTTGAAACCATCGAAGTACATTTTTTATAATGCACTATTAATTCTTTACTATGGAAGTTTTGGTGAAGCCGGAAATAAAGAATTGAAAACTGTTTTTTTAAAAACAATAACTAATTCAATTTATTCAACTGGAAAAAATTCAATTATCTAGTATGAGAGAAAAAAGTGATGTTTTCTATCAAACTGCTTAAAGTACTTCAGAATGAAATTTCATTAATGCGTAATTAAATGACGCTTTGTGTAAGTCAATAAACTATAATTTTTGAGACCTTCATAGTGCACTCTTTATAAAAAAAATTAACATTGTTTTGAAGATAGGTCTGTAATATATTTATAAAACTGTTATCTAGTATAGTAACATTTTTACGGACTGATATGTAATTTTATGCTAAATATTCCACAATTGTCAATGAAATAGCTGATAAGTTTCGCTAAACATTCTTTTAAATGAAATTAGTAAGAAATCATTACTTAAAAATGATTATTTTTATGTGTTTAGTCCTAGAAAATAGCTTTAATCTTGTTCAAAGCTTTATAACATGATAAAGAGATTTATATTATATTTAGAAATATCACAATTCTCAAATATTTCTTAACAAGAACATGCATTTTCAGGTTTTTACATTAAAAAAAAATCCTGAAATGTGTATTAAGATGCTAGCTAAAAAGAAAGGTATTTTTTTATTCAGTGAAAACCTATAAAGACATGAACGATTTGTTGTAATATAAAGACACAGTTGATGCATTTTATGTGCCACCAGTTTTGAAACCTAAATAAAAACTTTCCATGACAATCTTTTTAATGCAATGCGCAGTAGTATTATAAAGTAATAAACATGAAATTCTTTGAAAAAAACTAATTTTATTACAAGCTAAATAATATAGGCGATTAGTTATTTTTTAAGTGTTAATAAGATGATTTAGTAATTTCGGAAACTAATTTAGATTTTAATTTCTAAAAATAACCTAAGTGGGATAATGATATATTTCTTTAGATTTCAAATATTAATTCAATTTCTTCAAACAAAATAAATTTGAATTTTAAGCATAGGAATAACGCTTTGTATCTTGCATTTGAAATTTTATATTTAAATAAATCCGAAATATTCCTGAATGTTACAAACTTATGAGAAATCCCATCACGTTTAGACACAATGATTTTACTTATTCCCATTTTATGAGTTAAATCTGTATTTCATCAAAATAAATCGTTCAACTTTTCCGTTTACATGCTTACGTGCAAAATCTTCTCTGACATTTGGGCTAGTGTTATTTTCAACGAAAAATACTTTTTTTCATTTTGTAAATGCATTTAAAATGCGTTTCATATATATTCAATATATATATATATATTTAATATATATATATATATATTCAATATATATATATATATATTTAATATATATATATATATTCAATATATATATATATATTCAATATATATATACATATATATTGGTACAAAATTTCTATGGAGTTTAAATAACACCAATGTATGGATTATTGTTTAGTTTAGTTATATATATTATAATTAAAATTTTTATAATTTACATTATTAAATTGCACTTAACTTTTAATAAATGAGTGTACTATATCACTACTAAATATATAGGGTATATTTCTTAAAAAGCTATGTATTAATTTTTAATCTTCCTTAATTAAGATATTGAGTTCAACCTAGCATAGTCAAAATTAAATGTTATTGATTTAAATTAATAGGGCAAACTATGGTGTATGGTTTAATTTATCTGATATTACATTATTCTGCTTTTTAATTAATTTATTCATTTAATATTATGATGTGCACAATTAGACGTTTTTTGTTTTTAATATTTTATTATCACCATTTTTCTGTCACATGATATATGAATACTTCATGTTTTAATTTACCACGTGCGATATCAGGGTTAAGGTAGTGCATTTGGGATTCATTCTACTTTATAGCTCATAACTCTTTTATTTTCTCTATATCCACTATAGATTACTTGGTTTTTCTTTAATTAATTTTGATTTTATGTGTGTTGGTAGTCCCAAATTCCTATTGTTTTGCTTTTTCATGGCAAATACGAAGATGAAACCACATACTCCATTTGTAGATCCAAAGTATTTGGGACCTGAAGATTCTGGTTTAGTTCTACAAATTCCATTTGTATTCATATTGCTCTTTTTTTCATCCATATTCAATGTGCTAAAAGTTTTTTAATTCAATGGTTAATTTGAAATGGTTTATACTGTTTATTATTATGTTATATGTTAATATGTCTTATATGTATGTATATATATACGTATAAGACCATTAATAGTAGACAATATTAACCAGTTGAATTTATCAATAAATCAAACTGAACACGAGGAAAAATTTAAATAAATAAAATGAATGTAATAGAAATCTGTAGAACCATATATATATATATATATATATATATATATGTGTGTGTGTGTGTGTGTGTGTGTGTGTGTGTTGCCGAAATAATACGCAATGACTAATAATAATAATAATAATAGAGGGACATGTGATTAGTAATTACGTTGCAATAATTAATTTTATAATGAGTGTTGATTCACCACACTTGTATGTATAATTGTACAGTTATATATTTATTAATTTAAATTAAATCCATTTCTTCACTTTTATAAATAATAATAGTAATGTTGTATTTGTTTAAATTTTAGTAAAATGAGGACATTATTAATCTCTAATACATAGTATATCATAATACATAAAAATAATGTGCATTTTTTAATTATAAATTTTATTATTGTTCCATTCTCACTTCCTAAATTATGTATATTAAATTTTAGTAATGCTTGTGGACACATTAAATGTAGCCAATTAATTTTTTTTAAATAACCAAACATCATAATTTTATTTATTTATTTATTTATAATTTATAATATTGTATAATATTGTATCAGCATATTTTTTATTATGATTCAAAAATATCTAGGCAGTGTATGCTTTAAAAGTTAGATTAATAATAATAAATATTTATTTAAATATAATTGAGATTTTATTTCAAAACAGCATATTTTACTAAAAATAAATGCTAAGGATGTGATCACTTTATTGATTCCTTGGATAATAGAATATAAGTCATTTTTAAATGTTCTATAAAGGGTGCTAGTATTATATATTCAAGTTTGTTCCTGACTATACTGTACATTCATACTGCTTGGTCCGTTATCATTTAAAAAATTCCTACCTTTGGGGAAGGGGAAAGTGTCTGCATCATTCAAGGTAAGAAAGACTTACAATTTGCCAATATATATATGTACATTTTTCAATCCATTTTAATCATAGTTTATTTTTAACTTATTTGTTTTTCCAATATCTTATTTCTGTATTTATTAGCTATAGTAGTCTTAAATTCGTATACTTTATCTTTTCATGGCTTATACGAAGATGAAAACATAGATTTTATTTGTGGTAATTAAGCTATTTAGGACCTGATGAATCTGCAATGGTTCTACAAATTTTCGTTATTACTTCTATTCTATTTTTGCTATGTTTTAAAAATCCATGTTGAAAATGTCAAGGAAATCAGTTTTGTAGTTAGTGAATACATTTCTTTATAGTTTATACTTCATATTTTTAGGCTAATTTTTAATGGATCTGAATTGTTTTTTTTATATCTGTACACACACAACCATACATATATATATATACATATGCATATTCAGGGTGGTTACAATCAAAGGTATATGGACCATGGGGGAAAGAAATATGCAATAAAATCTAGTAATCCAAATTTCGACCAATAGATGGCTATTTTCATTCACGTGAAATGACGTTAATAAATTTAGAGGAGCTTAAAAAACCAGTTGTCTCTGCCGTAAAGTCACTACAGCATAGCTATTGGAAAAGAAATAACGAGAGTTACCGAAGAAGTTGCTCCATCAGAAAGGCTGTAATCTGTCCTGAAACATAATGCATCACCTCACATAGCCCGAGCACGGTAATGACGACACTGTTTCCAGCACACTTTGCATATGATTGGGTAATTTTGAGATGTTTTCCAAGAACCTGGCTTCTCGTACTCCATAATTTACAATTCCTATGATTTCTGGTTGTGTGGATTCCTGCATATTCTTATATATGGAGGAAGCGCACAGACTGTGCCTGATTTGAAACCAAGCATAAGTCCTCATATTGTTGCAATTGAAACTCTGATCAACACTCTATAACACATTTTAAACATGTGATAGACGCAAATTGAATACACATTGAACATATGTTGTGAATGAATAATGTTTTATGTTTCAAGTTTTTTGGTCTTCGGACGCCCCCTTACCCCATGGTGACAACATTTGAAATAGTATACAGTCTCAGCAAAAAGAAAAAAAAAATCTTGACACTTGTGATTTAAGACGTTTTGTTAAATATCTAGAAATATGCATGAGGAATGATTCTGAGCCTCCAGATGTCAAAACAAACAAGTACAGGTTATATATTTTTGCGAAGGCTTTTTCACAAAATCCAAAAGGGGACCGTCAACAAATTGAAAAATAACGAATATCTTTTGAATAAACGTGTCAAAAGTAATGTAGCAAAAGCCTTCAAACTGCAGATTATGATTAAATGACTTGTGGTAATAAATTGTGTTCATTTTTATAGGGATAGCAAGCATACTAGTAGAAAAATTAAGTTTTTAATAAAAACGGTCCCAAATTTATCCAAGTTTTTAACTTATAATTTGCAGAGTTCTTAATATAAAACAATAGTATTTTCAGGAAATATGAGAAACAACATCGTACATGAGACCCTTTAAACAAAATTTAAAAATATTAATAATAATATGAAAAATGACCAGGTTTATTAAATAAATTTTCACTGCGCATGCTTCAACTCTTTAAATTTTCATTTACATATTTTGTTAGCTAAATGTATAGAGCAACTTTTGCTAAAGTTTTAATATCATAGTTTGAAAATTCTAAAAACTATCATCGAAAGAATAAGATCAAAATCCGTTATTCCCAAAATGAAGCAAAAAGATGAGTGTCAGTATCCATATTCCATTAATTAATGTCTACACAACATTGCACATATTTCTGTATTTGGATACAGGTCCTCATCTTTTTGTTTAAAGATAGAAAACCAACGATTATAAATGCACAAATAAAGTATGAGAAGGTAGCAAATAGCTATTTCGAATCTACTATGGAGATTCTTCATTAGTGCAAAACTCAGCGAGCTAAAAAATAGCAAAACTGAGCAAAGAGACAGAGAGACGCAGGCTTATATACCCGCTATGGGAACAATCCCGCCTAAAGAAAAGCAACCAATGAGAAGAAATCAGCCAAAACAACTGGGTGGACAAGTAGCGACATCTATCGGAGAACAAGCGAAAAAAACTAAAAAGCGAGTGAAAAAAAAAGATATTAAATTAAAGGTTTCCAAATACTTGGAAAATAAGGAGTACTCGATAAGTCATTGACTAAGGAGGGAGAATTTTTTATGATGTGGAATCCACCCAGTTGTTTTGGCTGCTTTCTTCTCATTGGTTGCTTTTCTTTAGGCGGAATTGTTCTCAGAGCGGGTATATAAGACTGCGTCTCTCTGTCTCTTTGCTCAGTTTTGCTATTTTTTATCTCGCTGAGTTTTGCACTGATGAAGAATCTCGATAGTAGATTCGAAATAGCTATTTGCTACCTTCTCATACTTTATTTGTGCATTTAAAATCGTTGGTTTTCTATCTTTAAACATTTGTGCACAAAGGCTTTATTTGCTATTTTAACCTCATCTTTTTGCTTCATTTTGGGAATAATGGATTGATGGATGATAATTATCAGAATTTTCAAGCTGTGATTTTGAAACTTTAACAAAAGTCCTTCAATACATTTAGCTAACACAATATGCAAATGAAATTTTTTTACAGAATTGACGCATGCGCAGTGAAAATTTATTTATTAAATCTGCTCATTTTCCATACAATTATTAATGTTTTTAAATTTTGATCAAAGGGTGTCATATACACTGTTGTTTCTCATATTTTCTGAAAATGCCATTGTTTTGTATTAAGAACTCTGCAAATTATAAGTAAAAAACTTGGCAAAATTTGGGACAGTTTTTATAAAAACCTTAATTTGTCTACGAAAACACATGCTATCAGCATAAAAATGAAAAAAGTTTATTACTATAACCCATTTAATCATAATCTGCAGTTTGAATGCTTTTGCTACATTAGTATTGACAAGATTATTCAAAAGATATTTGTTATTTTTCAATTTGTTGACGGTTTCCTATGGGATTTCAGAAAAAAATCTTCGCGAAAATATGACTTGTACTATTTTGCCTAGACATCTGGAGACTCAGAGTCATTCCTGATGCATATTTCTAGATATTTATTAAAACGTCTAAAATCGCAAGTGTCATTTTTTTTTAGACTGTATATATTTGTTTCTTATTGTAGTTTTTCCCTATGATCCATGTAACTCATTTTCCTAGTTCCATCGATATCTGTCTGCCAGAAAGGACTCTAGTAGGCCCAAATGGGAAAATGTTAACTATAACCACACTGTTTAACTTCCTAAATCATGAGACAGATATTGCGTACACTGTAAAAAAAAAAAAAAAAAAAAAAAAAAAAAAAAAAAAAAAAAATCCTTTAAATTTACGGCGCAGCAATGTTGCCAGCAGTTGTGCCGTAAAAATTGCAGTAAAGTTAGATGGGGCTACAAATGCAGTTTAAAATTATTATATAACATCTCCAGAGAGGTGTCAGTATTCTAAGATGTACACATTTATTAAAAATGTCTACATATAATTTTAAGAATTCTAGAAGTACTTAACTTAATTTAAACGGTGCTTTTTATTGTCTCCTGCAAGCGACATCGGGACTCAAGTTGGTTTATGAAAGATTTGGAATGAGATGAATGAAAAGCATTTACAAAATGAATTTTTTTTTTTTGCGGAAGATCATATTATATCATATTATACATTTATGGGATTTTAAGTTGAATGATGTATTTTGATGAAGAGGAGATTTAGACATACATATAAAGTTGTGTGTTCGCAAAGTTTCAAGACTGATTTTTCCTGGGTAGCAGTGCGCACGCATATCTGCGCACCGTTAGCTAACGGGGCGCATGCCCATTGCTGATTTCAAGACATAGGACAGAGTAGTTCACTATATAGTACAGTAAATGCACGTTTTTGACCACCGTCGAAAACTGGTTCAGCCGCTTGCAAGACAATGTCCATTTTTGATACTCTTCGGATAATTTTTTGGAAAATGGTTACAAATGTGGATATCCTTATCTATTAGTGCGATCTTGAAAGGAAATGTCAAAGAACGGCACACTCCTCAACTCCAAATCCACAAAAAGGCTGCATGAGCAAGTCTTGCATGAAAAGAGGGCTGTGTTTTGAGGAGTGAACAGCCAATAACATCTAGATTTTATTTGCTTTACGATTTTTAATGAAATATTAAACTTAAAAATTATTTTAAACAAACACAATAATAATTGTAAATAAACATGTTGTTTATTTAGTACAAGATATGAGACATTGATGAAGAATGTCAGCTGGGCGCGGAGGCCTACCATGCATTGATCAAAATTCAAGATTCAATGTGAGATTCAGTGAGGAGGCCTACCCAAGGGCTAAAGCTCTACTAACCTTACCCAGTGACGCAAATTAGACATCTCTCATCCTACAAATAGGCAAAGTTTTGTAAAGTTTATTTGTACAGATTATTTATGGTTATTTTCTTCATAAGAGATGAGTTCATATTCTGCGGAAGTTGCAATGAAAAATCTGCATATTAATGATACTACTAACGGATTATTTAGTAAATTGACAGCAAGGCATTTTGAAATATATATTGATTGTGTTCAATTAGTCTAACACAGTCTATAATTATCTGGAGTATGTTTGGCCTCTTTGAGATTAAAGAGAACCATGATGATATTGTTGTTAATCATGCTTTTCTAAGGTGAAAGTGTGAGGTTAATTCACAATTTAATATATAATATAATGAGTTTCCTATGTGTTCACAGATGCAGTTCGGCCAGAAAACTTTATTAAATTTGTGGAGGTATGACGGGAATGACGGGTTTTGTCGCGAATATATTGATATTTCTGTGGTATAGAAAAGTTCATTAGATACATTTTTGAGGAGACTGTATGAATAGAGCCCCGTTTCGGTATAATCTCATTTTTCTTGCCAGTACTGAATTAGAGATATATTTAGTTGTTTCTTAAGATATGAAGCTATATATGGAAAAAACCTAATGTCTATAGCCAGAGATTTGGAGTCGAGAACTGCCTCGTTAGCTAAATAATCAGCAATCTCATTCCCAGTCAATACAGAGTGTCCATGAACCCACTGGAAATAAAAAAGTCTTGAAGGAATACTGCAGGAATTGTATTATAATTAAAGAGTTTTCATGCAGGGCAGAATGTTACAGGTCAGTTTTACGCTTGAGTGTTCCACCATTTGAAAGATGGAATCACACTCGTCCGCCCAGACCTCAAAGATGAGTGGGTTGTGCACTACAACAATGCACCCTCTCACATGTTGCTGCCTAATTTTGGCTAAGTTTAAGGTGGCAATACTGCTGCAAGCCTCTTATAACCTATACCTCACTCCCAACAATCTGATTTTTGCTCTTTGGATCAAGACAGAGTGGAAGGGAATGATTTGATACGATTCCAGTGATCCAGGCAGTGGTCCTTTAACAGTCTTGCGCAAGAAGACTTTTTGAGAGCTAATGAAAAATCGAAAAACTCTAGCAGCAGTGTGTTGATACCAAAGATCATAGTTGGACGAATTTTACTTCGCTATACAAATATGTTAAATAATTTTTTTATTATCAGTTCAGTCTTGCAACTTTTCGAACACATCCTGTATATATGTATATATATATAAATACCTATATTCACATAGACCTATTCAAATCTATCTATTTAAATATATACATAGTAAAAGTTCAGGTAAATATTCATTATGAGTCAAATCAAATTTACAAAACTTTGGGAGTATACAATTTAAGTGAGATATATTTTGGGATATTATGAAAGTATAAAGTAAAAATAAAAACTTGATTTAAAATTTTAAAAGAAAGTTATATTCTACTTTTCATTCAGACAGAGTAAAATTTTGAAGTTTTTATCATATTAAACTTTTATGAAATATAAATGCACTATTTATCTAGAAAAGGAAGAATCAGAATATATTATTTATGTTTACTTACAAATTTATTTTGGGTTAAGTGAAATATTATCTTACATGTTTATATACATAAAGATAATTTTTCTTAAATACATATTAATGAACTGTGAGTTCCAAAGCTCTTGATGTTTCAGCAATTAGAAGATGCCATAACCAATAAATATTTAGTAAGTTAATTACTGGCACACAATTTATAAGAATATGATAGGTGCCCAAATCTTTTAAAATTAATTTTATTAGTTTGCAAAGGGAAAACAATTTATGGTGAATGCAGTTTATTTTTGTATTTTTAATTTGTTGTTTCATATAATAGAAGTTAAATTTTTATGAATTCTGTGTTAAATGTACTTATGTTTAACAAAATATTTTTCAAATAATATTCTTTCTTATAAATATATTTCTTAAATTTTGCTGTTTTTTTTTTTTTTTTTTTTTTTTGAAAAAAGTGATAATGTACGAATGGTACATTAGAATGATCTAACATAAAAATATACTTTTAATCACTTTTCCACACCTTTACTTTTAAATTTTGTGTTTTTATATACATAAATTCGAGGCGCTGCTCCTTACAAGCTACGCCATTCAACCCTTTTGAGATTTTGGTAAAACGCCTTGTTTTAAAAATATTATCAGATTATGGAAGATTGAATGATATTATCACAAATAATTAGTATTTTTTGTAATAGGATTTCCTGCTTTAGCACTCGAATTTGGAGTATTTCGTTTACCATGGCCTCATCCACCATAAATTCGACAGCTGAAGTTTGCTTTTGGAACTTATAAAAAAAAATAGTTACAGGCTTGAAAATCCGCTTCTAGAAAATGGTTAGGTTTAAAATGTCACCTACTCTATGCATTTATAATTAAGCTATAAGTAATATTCTTCCTTTGGGTACAAAGATTTAAAAACTCCATCTACTTGGTAATGATATTCAGATCATTGAAAATACACTGAGTTTTGAAAATTTTCGTTTATATTTTATATTTTAAACGCCTTTTAGATGTTTTCTGTAAGAAAGGAATTTTTTTTCTATTATAATGCACCATAATCAACATTTTCATTTCATTTTTAAAATAGGAATTATTTTTTTTTATTTAATAAATTACTTAATAATTTTCCAATAAGTATTTATTTAATACTAATTCGTATAAAATGAAATTCGAAAATATTTTATGGCTGTCTTTGTGCTGCACCAAAGGATGAAATATTTTAAAAAATTGTTACCGGCATTACCATGTGATTCAAATGTGACGTCACATGAATATTGTCCAAAAGAAAATTATCTAGAATGTATAATTTAATTATATGACGTAGTTTACATTTGAAGTTTCATTCGTAATTCATTACATGTACATAAATAATTGAGTAATAATGAAATTGAATTTTAATTTCATTAAATTTTAAAGGTACTTCTGTAATAGCATGCAACATTTTTTTTCCTTGCCGCAAATAAGGGACAGAAATTAATAATTGGTATCATTTTCGAATTCTTAATGCCATTTTCTCATTATAATTTAAATAAAGACTAAATTGAGAAAATTTATTCTCTTTCAATTTAGTTAGACAATTATTATTTCTATATCCTTTTCAGATATCCAGGTCCTTCCACAGGACTATAGTAACTCTTAAAATTTTTAAATGTAACCTATTAAAAAGTGGTATTATTGAAATACTAATTTTTTAAAAATTATAATAGTATTTCTTCAATAACTACAACATTTTTTTTTTATTTCTGTAGATGAGAGACACAAAAAAGGTAAATGATATCCTTTTTCTTTCAAAAATTTAATAGAAAACTTAAGCTCCAAATTTTATCGTCATTGCTTTTAATTGAACAATTATTATGCCACATATCCGCTTTTATAAATTTGATTCTGCAAAATTAAAAAAAAAATAAGAATGTTACATCAATAAGTAACAATCCCTATATATTTCTTTTCCCCTTTTTTAAGCGTTTTCAAATCATGTGCGCAGTACTAGCTCTCATAATGGAAACTTATATCACTTTTATATATTATCACATTTTCAACAAAACAGAACTTATCTATTAAAAGTTTCTTTACAATATATTTCAGATTTCTTAAAATTTCTATTGACAATTCAAATTGAATTAGGGTAGAATACGTTATATTTTCTATTCAATAGGTGGTTTTCTACACTTTTTTTCATTTATGTAAATATATATAAAAAATATATGCATAAAAAGATGGCTGGATTGAAATATGTTAGAGTAAGGAGGAGGGCGGTGTTGTCTGGATAATACGCAATGGTTATTTATTTAAAATAATAATAATGAGAAGGAGAGAGGTATTTGCTAAATTGAAAAAAAAATTATACAGGTTGTTCATTTGACACTAATGCACGGATAATTGTATAGTTACACCAATTAATTTCTATTAATATTATTTATTATTTTAATTTCTTTCCATGATTAACTGAACAATTGTATTTTTTTTCAAAATATATATTTTTTGAAATTATTATAAAAAATATGTATTTTCGTAGTCATTTTTTAACAGAAATACCACTTACAAAATGATTCATCATCTTGATTCATCATATCATCAATTCTAACTACATTGGAATTTTCTTTCTTTGCATTATATTAAAAAGGAATTTAACATTTGGAATTTCAAATCTTATACCTAAAAATTCTGAAAGTATTTCTAAGAATTACTTCCCTTTTGGTATTCAATAATGAAATTTATCGAATTATTAAAATATGATATCAAATTTTGATTTTATAGTTTAGTTTTTTCAAATCTTCTTACAATTTCAGTAAGTGGGGTCAGCCTTAAACCTTCTTATGTAATACAAACTGAACGAAAGCATAATTCGCAAACGAATATCTATGGTACTGGCCAAATTATTATGCTTACAAGAAAATTTACACTTCAATCAGACTAGAAAATTGTTTATTGTATTAGATTTTGCATTGGTTGTATATATAAACATTACATACAATAATAACATTTACAGGTGTTTTTTAGTACTTTGAATGTCCGATAATAGCAACTATGAGTGCCATTATATGCCTTGGCATCTCTTGCTTATAATTCTGAATCAGTCCTTTCTTTTCATCACCATGATGCCAAATACGAATTAATCACTTAATTTAGTTAAACTTTTAGTTGAAATTTTTTTTAAATATTTATTGAATAAGAAATATAAAATTTAAGTGTCAATTATTTTAATAAAAATATTTTTTTCAACGTTGAAAACTTTACACTAGTTTTAATTGAAATTATTTCATGTAAAATCTTTCATATACTTTAATATCTCAATACATTTTTTTTTCATTTTGTAGCCAGAAATGCATAATTTCGTAATTTCTGGTAAAAATTGTCAATTAATTTAATGAAAAATATTTTTCTATGTTAGGGAAAGCATTATACTGTTTTCAGTGAAATTAATTCATGTGAAATCTTCAATATACACTCAAGAGCCAAAACATTATGACCACCTGTCAATAACGAGTTGTCCCACCTTTAAGCGTGCAACACAGCTTCAACCCGCCTTGGCATGGATGCCACAAGTCCTTGGTAGATGGCCGGAGACAGTTTGTACCAGATGTTTAAGCAACGGTCCCGCAAATCCGAGATATTGCGAATTGGTAGTCTATCCCATATAGCACATTTGCCTCCCCAGGATGTCCTGGGGAGGATTCACATCCCAGGATCGTCATCCCCCAGGCATCCCTGAGGATGCAGAAAATTGTCACCAGGAGGTCCTCAGGAACCGAAAATGTCCGCTTTACAGCATCCTGGCACGCTCCCCAGGACCTCCTTCAGGGTCCTCCCCGGGAGGTTCTGGGGAAGTTTTGAGGAGGTGATATAGGAGGACTTTGGGAAACTTCAAGGTCACTAATATGTTAAAAAAATTTAAATTAGAGCTATGATTTAATTTAAAATTTTTTAGAAGAAAACACGAATGCTTTTTTTTTTTCGATTATTCAGACGCATTTACATAAACAGAGATTATTCAGTAACAAATTTCTTACCTTCATTTTTCCTGCTGGATTTGAACCCGAGTACCTTGGTATTCTGGACGCGCGCTCTCACCGTTGTGCTGTAGGGTCAGTAAGGAATAAAGATTTCTAAGGTATACATGCATTTTTACTCCGCTTTTGAAATATAAAACTAGGAAATGTCCTCATTTTTTGTGTCTTTTTCATACATTCGACATAAATTTAAATTAATAACTCTAAATAAATTATCAATAATTATTTGTTTTAACATAAATGTCTTCGAAATTAAATTTTTTTAAATGAAATTGTATTTTTAAATGATAAAAATATCCTTTTAGCTTTTAATACTACAAATCCATTAAGATCGTTCTTTAGTTAGAAAATTGATTATGAACTATATATTTTAACACACAACGAATGATGTAAAACGTTTCTGATGATATCCCCTATAAAATTTAATTTTAGTTAGTAAAAATATTAATTCCAGAGATTAAAATAGCAAGAGATTAAAACACATAGTTTCCTTAAAATTATGAATTTTTTTTTTTTTTTTTTAATGATTGACAAATAAAGACTAAGTGAATCCTTTCAAAAATAAAACTTTTTTGTTCTTTCTCTCTCTTACTTTTTTTACAGAAATTTTAATCGATTTTTTTTCTTTTTTCTCTTGGTGCTCTTATTAAATGAATTTATGAAAAAAAAAATATATATATATAAATTTGCTTAGTCTTTTCTTTCCTAATTTTTACTTTTTGAAATATTTCATTGTTTCAGTTTCATAGCGGCCAAGAGATGCTGCTCTCGAAGCTGGTAGATGGGAGGTGCTGAGTTTGCAGCCGTCGGCCTAATCGTTCGGAGTTTTCCACGGTTTTCTTCGAATCTAAAACTTCCTTGCGTAAATACGGGTTAGGTTCCTTTAGAAAGACCCTCCGGAGGGCAGCAACCCTCCTCCTTAATGTGTCCTTGATTTTTTTTTTTTTTTTTTTTTTTTTTTTATGATTGACAAATAAAATCTAAGTAAATCCTTTCAAAAATGAAACTTTTTTTGCTCTCTTTCGCACTTATTTTTTTTACAGAAATTTTTATCGATTTTTTTTTTTTTCTTACGCTTGGTAAAAGGTACTATTACTATACAAATTTATGAAAAAATATATATAAATTTGCTTAGTCTTTTTTTCCTAGTGGGATAGTCTCTAGTTCGTTTCATAGTTAGCAGTGAAGAGATTCTGCTCTCGAAACTGGTAGATAGGAAGTGCTGAATCGCACCCATCGGCCTAATCGTTCGGAGTTTCCCGGGTTTTCTTCGAATCTTGGATTTCCTTGCGTAAATACGGGTTAGGTTCCTTTAGAAAGACCTTCACTGAGGGCAACCCCCCCCCTTCCCTTGATATGTCCCTCATGTTGATAATTAGCCGTCATAAATACAACCAATGAACAAACACGTTTTAAAGTGATTAGGTATGTTTTGGCGAGTATTTATTAACGAATAATTAAATCCGTTAGTAATGAAATTCTTACGGGACGGTACGAATTACAGATGTTTGGATATTTATCACTTGTCGCGGGATTAAAAAATACGGTAAAAGCACTGTATTATTTTATAACATTGTAAAAATATTAAAATTCTGCATTGTCATTGAAAACATACCATTATACAAATTTGTATAATTTAATTATAACAGGATTTGGTGTGAAAATCAATTGTAAAATTCCATCATTACACTGAAACACTGCTTGAATTTGAATGGCATAAAATAGAAACTATTAATAAAATTTGAATTTGTCACAAAACCTTCTTATTTTCTTATTGTTATAAATAAAATTAATTTACAGTTAAATCTCCATTTAGCAGTCTTTAAAATTGTATGAAATTTTTATGATCATAAAAAATATGCACCATTTTTCATTTAATTAACGACGGGAAATATTTTTGTTGATTACTTGAAGTGTAATTTTAGTAACTAAGATTTTAGGCAATTTAAAAAGCCTGAAAAAACTGATATCTTTATTTAAAATATAAGATGTTTTTATCAACTAATTTTTTAAAAAAAAATTCCAAACTAATACATGTATACATATACTTTCTTTTACACCTACAAACAAATTTGTTTTACTAACTCAGTTTCACTTCTAATTCTTGGAAAAACACTCTTTTTTTTCTTCCTCTCATTCAATGATTTCCCGCGAAAATTCTTCGCTGTCAAAATTGATTGGAGGGGCGTGATTAGCCTATTGAGTGCCTGAGTGTTGGAACGGTAACTATGTCTATGCTGAAAAATGCAGTTGCATTCATTGCAACATTTATTGTCACCTAACTAAAGTTATCCGAAGAAATAGAACAGAAAATCGGTTTTTTAAATGAAAGTTTTAAGTGATGTCAAAATACTCTTCAATTAAAAATTGTGTTATACTATATGTTATTTATGAAATACAGATAAATATTTATCTGTAATTTCAAAATCTATAACGTTATTGATATTTCAGAAGTTTTCTTAATGAAAAATTCATTTTATCTTTCAGAATTTAAATAACAATAATAATATTATGTTTTGTAATCTATAAAATAAATTAGAAAAATAAATTGTTAATCAGTCCTATTTAGATTAAAAAAAAATAATTAATGATAAATAAAACAAAATAGTCTAAGCCTTCAGAAATGGCATTTAAATTGATGCTTCTATTTAGCTAACATTTTCTTATCCTCAACATTCGGTAGGTAATTGATAATAACCTGAATTAAACTTTTAAGTTGCGTGAATTTACATTTTTAAACAGAAAATCTTTTCAAATAAACCACGTATTGATATATATTTGGGAAATGGGGGGGGGGGGGAAGGTGCAGCTCAATATTTATATATTTTAAATCCAAATATGCCATTTTAAAATGAATTGCTGCGCTATCTTTCAGTTGTTGTTATGTGTTGGGATAAAAATATCTAGTTTCGTCGCGACAAATTTGTTTGTTTATTTATTTATTTAAATAGGGTTTAGTAAGTATGTTAGCTAATTATATATATATATATATATATATATATATATATATATATATAAATATTTAATATCTGATATTAAAATGCATCAGAAGTCGATTTAGATAATTTTCATAACAAAGTTTTAAACGAGTACTTATAATCAAACTTACGTTAAAAATCTCTTTTTTTTTCTTTCCATAAATACCTTTACCTCTGAATTTCAGAAAAAATATATGAACTAGAATTGTCTTCTATTTAAAAAATTTTAGAGTATTAATTTAGAAGCTTACTATTTAGTTCATTTAAACAAGTTAAATTAATTTCTAAATTAATAAAAAAGGAATAATAATAAAAAACCAAAACGCAATAGGTTATTTATTAATAATTAATAAAATATTGATAAATGGACCAAATTTATTTTAGAAGATACATAATAGTATTTAGTATATAAAAAAAGAATTAATTGAAATAATAAATTAAAATTTTTAATTTAACTAAAAAAGATTAAAAGTTATTGCAGTAATTAAAAATTATAAAAATTTAATAACAATTATCTAATTTGCTTAAAAATAAGTAATCGAATAATTAATATAATAAAATTAACTCATTAATAATCGAAATCGATACCGATTAAATTGAATTCACCATTTTAATAAAAAAAAAAAAAAAAACAATTGAGTATTGTACTCCAGAATCATTCATAAGATGGCGCCAGCACTGTGACTTCCTGGGCACTTCCCCAAGGATGAATAACCGGGTACATCCCTAGGAGTGATTTCCCAGGTACTTCCTCAGGAGTAGCGTCCCTGGGAAGTTGCTCCGTGGGATGTTACTGGGAGCTCATTCCTGAGGACACCGTAAAAGACTCTTCCCCAGGACGTCCTGATCTTGTCATTTTAGTTTTAGGAGGAATATGGGATGTCTTGGAGCTCCTGGGGAGGTACTGAGGAGCTTTTGTGCTATATGGGATGAACTCTGAGCTGCCGTCCCATGAAATCCCAAATGTGGTCTATCGGATTGAGATCCGGTGAGTTAGGCGGCCAGGACATTAACTGGAGTTCAGCATCATGTTCCTGGAACCACTCCAATTAATTTTACCGTGTGACACGAAGCGTTTTCCTGTTGGAACATTCCATTTCAGGCTGGAAAAACAGAGCCCATGTAAGGGTCAACTGGTCCACAATGATGTTCAGATACCATGTAGCATTCATGGTCTGCTCTACCACAACCACGGGTTTCAGAGACACCAAAAAGAACGTCTCCCAAAGCAAAATACCGCCACCACGGCCTGTGTATGACCTACAGTACATTGAGGGAGCAACTGTTTGCCTGGAAGATGGCGTATCCTGACACGGCCATCGGCGTGATGATTCACAAACCGTGATTCATCTGACCAGGCAGTTTTCTCCCACTGATCCATGGACCAGTCGCGATGTTCCCGGGCCCAGCGCAGGCGCAGTTGGCGATGACGCTTGGTCAGCAAAGGCACACGAGTGGGACGTTTGCTGCGTAGCCCCATATCCAACAGTGTCCGCTGAACAGTGTGCTCCGATACTATTCTGCTTGGCCCTGCATTATATTGGGCTGTCAGCTGAGCTACTGTCTGGCTCCGGTTTTGTTTCACCATGCGAGACAGTCTCCGACAACCTTTTTCTTTGATAGCGTGTGGACGTCCAACACCATGTCGTCTACTGCTGGTTTCACCGTCATTCATCCACTTTGCATACGTACTAACAACTGTAGATCGCGAACAACCCACGAGTCGTGCAGTTTCTTAAATACTTGTTCCGAGCCTTCGAGCCATTACAATCTGCCCTCTATCAAAGTCGATTAGATCCGCAGCCTTTCCCATCACACATAGAAGTAAGTGAAAGAATGATTCTTCAGACTCTCCAGCAGCAGTTAAATACCACTTCCACCATATCACGTGCTTTCCACGTCATCCAGGCTAGTTCATTGCAAAATAAAGGGGTGGTCATAATGTTTTGGCTCTTGAGTGTATTTAAGTTTTTCGTTATTTTTATTCATTTTGTATGCAAAAATGCATAATTTTAAAATTTCTCGTAAAACAAAAATTACATATACCTTGGTAAACAAACTTCCCGTAAGACAGGGTGACGTCGTTGTGAAGTCACATTGTGCATTTGTGACCGTCGATGCGAAGTCACAGTGACTAAAATGTGAAGTCGTTATGGCCGTTTTAGAGCTCGTTTGTGACGTCACCTTTTTACCACTTTGTGAAGACACGGTGTGACCAAAATGTGAAAAATGTGTCATTTGTGACAAAATTGTCTTTGAAAGTGTGACTATTCTGTGACGATAGTGATTAAGATAAAGATTGTGAAGACACTTTGTGACATTTTGTGAATATTTTGTGATCTGTGACGATTTTGTTACTAACTTTGTGACGGTGGCTACATTGCCAATGTTGTAATGTTACACTGGGACACAGTTATACAGTTATGAACATTGATATATAGTGTAAAATCATTTACATCTTTTACAAAACTTTATTATATTTTGACAATATACCTCAATTCAAACTTGAGAGCTGCTATAAAAAGAAAGCACCAAAAGAAAGTTGCTGAATCAAACTGCAATGCCATACAGATTTTAATCTTTGTTGAATTTTTTTTTCTGTTGCAATAAATTGGAATATTTAAGACAATTCAATATTCGATCTATCACAATTATTTGAAATTTAGCTATTTGTTTTTTAAAAAGCATTAAAATTATGAAAGAAGCATTTCTGTTTAACCCTTTAAGCGGCCTTCAGATTTTTTCGTGAATATTTAATAATTCATTAAATATTAGCAATCAAAACATATTTTGTTTTGATAAAGTCTGTATGGCATTGCAGTTTGATTCAGAAACTTTCTTTTATACTTGCTCTCAAGTATATCACACAAACCTCAAAGTAAATGTTGCGTAATCTGTAAAACCGAAAACCACCCCTTATATCATTGTGTTAAATATAAAAACATGAAGTTAAGTGAGCTAATTAACCTTGTTAAGAAAAATAAACTTTGCTTCAATTGTTTAAGTTCAGCCCACCTCATTAATTATTGTAATTCAAAAAGCACTTGTCATGTTTGCAAGAGCGCAAGCCACCATTCGTCATTACATAATTATACAACACCAGTAAACAATCCTATAAACAATCTCCCAATACATGAAACAATAAATAGCAATTTTGTTTCGGAAAATTTATCACAAAACGAAACTACTGCTCATTCATTTTTTTCGTATGAAAATTATAATAATAAATCTGTTTTAATTAGCACTGCAATAACTTATTTGACAGATGTAAATGGCATCAAAATTCCTTTCAGGGCAATATTGGATTCCGCATCGCAGAATTGTTTTTGTACATTGAAAGCAGCACAAATATTAGGCTTGAAAAAAGAGAATATAAATATTCCTGTAAGTGGAATAAATAAATTGCCTATTTACATTAAATCAAGAATCAAATCAAAGTTGTCAAATAAAATGAATAGTACCAATTATGATATTGAGCTATTAATCGTTCCAAACATCTGTGACTTCACGCCCTCGAAAAAGACAAAGATATCAGATTTAAAAATTCCAGCAAATATTTGTTTAGCGGATAAAAAATTTAACATTCCAAGCAGTGTGGAGATAATTATCGGTGCTGAACTGTATTTTTTTCTTTTAAATGAAGAAAAAATAAAGTTAGGCAATAATTTATATTTGCAATCAAGTATTTTCGGTTATATTGTATGTGGTTGTATTTATGACAAAACAGTAAATAATAATAATACTAATTATTGTTTCTTAACAAAAAATCTTGAAATACTTAATGACACTTTGAAGTCTTTCTGGGAAATTGAAGAAGTACAAAATTTAAAACCCTGTAACAGTGAAGAATTAGAATATTGTAATGATCACTTCGATAAAACGCACTTCAGAAAACCGGATGGTAGGTTTGTGGTCACGATGCCGTTTAAACCACAGGTTTTAGAACCCGATTTGGGAAATTCCAAAAATCTTGCTTTGAAAAGATTAAACTCTGTGGCAACGTTTAGATCGAGATCCTGTTATGAAAAACTTATACACAGAATTTATTAAAGAATATAGAGATTTAAATCACATGCATGAAATAAACGAAAACACGAGCTTTAATGATGGCTATTACTTACCACATCACGGTGTTTTACGACCCTCTAGTAAAACCACAAAACTACGCGTCGTTTTTGACGCTAGTGCCAAGTCAACCAACGGAAAATCTTTGAACGATTTATTATGTAAGGGTGGAGTTCTGCAAGATGATCTTTTTTCGATATTAATTAGATTTAGAAAGCATATTTATGCTTTTACTGCGGATATTAAACAAATGTTTAGGACGATAGAAATAAATCCATACCAGTACAAATATTTAAAAATTTTGTGGAAAGACAGTATGTCATCCCCGGTTAAGGTATTTCAGCTAACAACAGTTTCGTATGGAACATCTTGTGCCCCCTACTTAGCCACCAAAGTATTACAACATATAGCTCTAGATGAGAAAAAGGAATTCCCGTTAGCATCGAAAATTGTTTTGAAGGACTTTTATATGGATGATTGCCTATCGGGCTCATCCACTTTAGAAGAATTCAGATTAATGAAATCGCAATTAACAGAACTCCTCCTAAAGGGAGGGATGGTTTTACACAAATGGTGCACCAATGAGATCCAATCTACTGATAATCACGTGTTTCCCCTGGACAGAAATTCTGAAGAAATAACTGTAAAAATATTAGGGATGTTGTGGAACAGTTTCAATGATATCTTTAGGTATAAAGTTAATATTAACACAAAAAAAGAATTTAACAAAAAGAGATGTACTTTCGCAAATTGCCCGCATTTATGATCCTCTCGGTCTCTTAGGGCCAGTGATTGCTAAAGCAAAATTATTCATGCAGGAGCTATGGCTTCTTAAAACAGAGTGGAATGAGAAGCTGCCCTCTCATGTTGCCAAACAATGAGAAACCTTCCTCGAAAGTCTTAAAGAACTGGAATCCATTGAAGTACCAAGATTCCTCCTAGCTGTGAACCAATCAGTCGTGCTAAATGGTTTCGCAGATGCGTCTTCCAAGGCTTATGGCGCAGTGATATACATGCAAACATTTAATTCTAGTGAAACAATCAGTCACTTATTATGTAGTAAATCCTGCGTGTGTCCAACCAAAGTAATAACAGTGCCACGTCTCGAACTGTCAGCATGTCTTCTTCTGGCTAAACTCACTAACAAGGTCTTAAATTCATTAGACAAAAAAGTAGCTTCAATAAATTTGTTTTCTGATTCAACTATTGCTTTAGCTTCGATAGACACTGCTCCTCATCTCCTGAAAATGTTTGTGGGAAACCGCGTTGTGGAAATTAAGGAACAAACTAAGAACTTTCCATGGTTTCATATTCCGTCAGAACACAATCCAGCTGACTTGATATCAAGAGGTGCAAGAGTGGAAAACCTGTCTTCTAACCAGTTGTGGTGGCATGGCCCGCCTCTTTCAATTCTTGAAGAAACAATAGCAAAAACTGACTCTAATATAAGTGACATTAAAAATGAACATTATTATTGTGAGCTTAAAGCTCCCAACAACTTGACATTCGCTATACATAATGAATTCAATTTGTGTGATAATTTAATTAATCTTAGCAATAATTTCCAAAAATTAATTAGAATTTTAGCTTATATTTTCATATTCATACATAAATGTAAAAAAGTAACATCTGCAACCGGCCCTCTGTAGCTGGAGGAATTAAGAAAAGCAGAGAATTATTTAATAAAAGATATACAGGTAAAGTATTTCAAAATTGAAATTTCGGCCCTCCAAGCGGGATCTTCGGTTCATCGCGCAAGTAAGTTAAAATTCTTAAATCCCTTTTTAGATAGAGATAGCTTATTGAGGGTGGGAGGAAGACTAGCAAAATCAAATTTGAATTTTTGCCACAAACACCCTATTATACTTCCGGCGAGCTGTCGCTTGACGAAATTAATTTTTCAATATTATCATAAACAAGATTTTCATGTAGGACCCCAAGCTCTTTTGAACACTGTGCGTCAAAAATATTGGCCGCTTGCAGAATGGCAAGAATAATGGCAGAATGGCCGTGGCAGAAATATTGCGCGTAAAATTGTACATGAGTGTTTACAATGCTTTAAAATTAAGCCTATAACGGCTAATCAAATGATGGGAGATCTCCCTCCTGAAAGAATAGTGCCCAGTTCCCCATTTTCAAATGTGGGATTAGATTTAAGTGGGCCTTTTGAAATAAAATATAAAGGTCAAAGAAAGGGTACTTTTCAGAAAATCTATGTTGCCATATTTGTATGTATGGTCACTAAAGCTGTGCACTTGGATTTTGTCTCAGATTTGACATCCGAGGCTATAAAAGCAACTCTAAAAAGATTCTTCGCTCGTCGTGGGACAAGCTCTGTAATCTTTAGCGACAATGCTACAAATTTCGTTGGGGCTTCAGAAGAACTAAAACGTTTACGCAGACTTGTTACGAGTGATGAAGTTTCGAACTTTTTAGCTTCTGAAGGTATTAACTGGAAGTTCTCCCCTCCTAGGGCACCAAATTTTGGTGGCCTTTGGGAGGCAGGAGTCAAATCTTTGAAATACCACTTAAAAAGAACTGTGGGCTCAGCTTCTCTCACGATCGAGGAATTCCTGACAGTTATCACACAATAGAGGCTATTTTAAATTCGCGATCACTTTGGCCTTTGTCAACAGATCCTGACGATCTTCAGGTGTTGACTCCTAGTCACTTCGGCAAGCCTCTTAATTTAATTCCAGAACCTAATTTAAGTGAAGCAAAAGATAATTTGCTAAATAAATGGCAAAGGACTCAAAAATTAACACAGTTAATATGGAAACGTTGGCAGAATAATTATCTGAGCCAGTTACAAGAAAGGAATAAATGGCTATTTAAAAAGCCTAATATTCTGCCAAGAATGCTAGTTTTGCTTAAGGACTCACAACTGCCCATTTGCACTTGGTCACTAGGCCGCATTAATAAGGTTTTCCCAGGCGCGGACGGGGTAGTCAGAGTAGTTGAAGTTCGTACCGCTAAAGGTAATTTTAAATGACCTATTTCAAAAATAAGTATATTACCCATTGAAGACAACATCATAGATCCTAAACCTTAAATGTGATTTATTATGTAATAATTTTTCCTGTATTATTTGTGTTTATTTTTTTGCTTATAGTTTGTATCATGTTGTGTTATTATTTGTATTGCATATGTATCTTGAAATATAAAAATATTTCAACGCCGGGCGGGATGTTCCGCTCCTGTGATGTAACTTTATAACATCGCCTTGGCGACAAACACAGCCCACGCCAATTATACGCCAATCGGCAATTTAGTGTAACCCTGCTCACGTGTTGTGTGACGCAGTTGGCTTAGAAAAACGGTCTCTTAGCAACAAGCTCTGAATGCTGCAACAAGCGGCGACTCTAACAAAATAAACATTCCATTAAAATTTACAGTCTACTTGCTATTTCTTTTTAATTTAGTTTTTCTTTTTAATTTAGTACACCTCCGTATATGTCCATTTTAGCATGTAAAATTTAAATACTAAATTTGATTATTTAGGTTTTCATTTATGTCAAAATATTTCATGCATTATAAACATTACTGAAACTGTTTATATGGGGTGTCCATTATTGGAAAATGACTAATTAACTATCCCAATAATGAACGCCCCTCTTAAAACCTTAAAAATAAAGCACATGTTTTAAATGGTCGTTAGAATATAAAATTCAAAATTTGCTATTACTATTCAAACGAAAACATTCAAATTTTGTAAGAAAATAAAGAATACATAAATTTTTTAAATAAAGGCAACTCGTAGCATATTCATTAAGATTTTCACTGAAAAACAGTGGAACTTTGAAACATTATTTTCTGCTTCCTGATTGGTTTAATTAAAAGTTGTCCAAAATAGCCCAGATTGTAATACATGCAAAGGGAAATTATAAAAAAAGTAATTAAAGCAAAATATTTATTAGTTATTTTTTATGAACCAAAAAACAAGAAAGGGGGTCCATTTCTGGAAGGTTGTCTATTGCTAGCACACCTACCCTATGAAAATTCCAACCATAAACATAAAATAAAACCACAAACACGTTAAATAAAATTATTAATATTTTATTTACAAGATTAGAGGGTAATTATAAATAAGAAAGCCATTTTAATCATGATGTACATTAAAAGTACATATAATAGATATTTTAAAATTTAGTGTTATTTCTAAAGCTCAATCATATTTTAACTCTTATTGATTAACTTCTAAATTTTCTTTCAGACTTATAGTTGTTATACTTTGAAAATATTCCAATAAGAATGTTTATCAACTGAGACGTTTTCACCTACTATGATTACTTCTTTTATAAATTTTATAACATTTCTTAGGTTGAAAAATACACTAAACAATTATTATTATTATTATTATTATTATTGCATATTCAAGAATTTCTTTTAATAGTTCTTTTTTTACCCCATTTCTTAGGAATTTCTATTCAGAGCAGATGCAATTTTTAAAAAAATAAAACTATGCCATGTTTCATAACATTCCTTGATACAAAAATTTTAAAAGTATGTTTACAAATAATTTTTATTCTAAAAAAGGATTTCTTTATTAAATATTTTAATTAGCATGAAATGTTTAGTAATTATATAAACGATTGCTTATAATACTCTTCCATATGCTGCTATATTTATGGAAACATGCTGTTTTAACCAGATATTCTAAATAAAGAAACAAATTAGATTAAAATGCAATTAAAATCACTAATTTTAATAACCTGATCCAAATTATTGATAGTAAAGTTTTCTATATAAACAAAATAAATAATGTATTAGACTATTAAGTTTATAAAACATTTATGTTTTTAACATGTTTTTGAAAAGCTAATTAAAATCGTTCTAATAATAACAATAATGATAAAGCAAACAGTGAAAAGAAAAAAAATCATACCTATGTTTTTTTTTTACGTTTTTCTATCCAAATTGCTTTTTGTCGTGCGTGTTAAGTTCAATATTAATTATTGTAACACAGACTGGAATCATTTTCATCAAGTCAGCGCCACAATAATTCTCTTGAACTCATTTTTTGCTTGATATATCAGCTAAAAATTGCTCTTGAGGATTTTCTTGTTTAAATTTTTAAATCCGTTTCAATACGCGCACATAACTGCTATATGCTCTCCAGTAAACTTATTTCTGGCACCTTAGAACTTTGTTTTATTCTTCGGTAAAAAGGCGTCTGCAGACGATCATGAATTTTTTAATGCGCTTGACCGTTTATTTCATTTTGTAAACAACAGATTTGAAAGTTAAATACACAATAATTTAATAAGAGTGTCTCTAGCTAAACTTTTTTATTTAATGAATTTGGTAATTTAATTTATCTTTTACTTTTGTCAGTTTAAAAACAATTAAAGTTAAAAATTATTCATAAACCCTTTTTTTTTTTTTTTTTTTTTGTAAATAATATTAACAATTAGAGTTTATTAGATCAAACATAGTTTAAATTTTTAAAATGTGCAAAGGTAAATTTAATGGTGATACTATATTTTTTAAGTAAAGTTATCAAACGTAGTAAATACATATCTTCTTAAAACAATTAAAAAGTGTTATAGAAAATGAAAAGTTTTTCCTTGTCAATCTGTAATTTTTTTCACATTAATTATCTGTGGGAAAAAAATCTTGTAAAATAACTTTTTTAAAAACTACTAACACAAAACTTCTAAAACAAAAATTGCAAGAACATTTTTGCCGTACAAGTTAATTTCATTATTAATTATTGTCATACAGACTGGAATCATTTACACCAAGTCAGCGCCACAATAATTCTCTTGAACTCAATTTTTATTTGATATATCAGCTAAAAATTGCTTCAAGAATTGCTTCAAAAATTTTTCAAGTTCATGTTTTTGTCACATAGCGATTTTAAAATGTGGTGGTATTATGTCACATATTTGTGACGAACGTTACATGAAGTGACATCCCAGTGACGTAATTTTTTTTTATTGCAAACAAAACATAATTTTACATTAAATGTTATTTAGAGACTTTTTGTAGTTATTTTAAGTTTTCCAAGATGTTCACATCCAAGTCACACTGCGACGTCAAAGAGTGGTGGCATTTTGGTCACAGATGTGATGTGACCACAGGGACTTGCAGAGACGTCACAGTGACGTCACTGTGACCATGCATGCTATGTGGGTTGCTGCTGTTTATAAGAAGAATTAAGTAATTTTCTTTCGAAATCTGTCTTAAAATGCGAAAAAAATTGACATCTACTAAACACGTTTTCAGTGAAACGCGTATGATGCGTTCTCGTTAAAGGCATGTGTATTGTACAACAAGGGTCAGAAGAATTAAAGTGATTTTTTTTTCATTGTATCATTAAAAATGGAAGACACTACTTTCAATTCCAACATTTAAGGGATTCTCACAAATCAAATAATGAATTATTGTGGAGGTGGATACACTGGAAGAATGAATTTTTGATAAAGTTCGGTATCTTAAAGATAAAAAAGAGAGGAAGAAATTAAAGAATAAAGGCGGTCAGACTAAAAATTGATGATCTATTAAGTTCACGTAATTTCTTCTAGACTCAATTTTATTTTTTTTCTGAATTTTATAAGCAATTCTATTGTTATGCTTTTATAAAATTATTTATAAACCATGTTACTGATAAGCTGTTTAATATTTTCTAAGGTCAGTATTCTTTAGTAAAGTTGTAACATTATTTCTCTTTATGCATCAAATATTACATATTATTTATCTTTCTTTTTTTTCAATTTGTATGAAATTACAGAAATCGCAAAAAAAAAATAATAATAATTTCAAACACAAGTCCTAACATCTATTTAAAATATCATGAGATAAATCTGTTTGAAGAGAATTTTTTCTTTATTATTTTCTTTACTAGCAGTAAAGCTAAATATTTTTAAGGAACTGTATACGAAATCATTTTTAGATTAACATTTATAATTTCAGTTCGAACCAAGCTATTTGCTTGTTTAATTAGAATGTTTTTTTCGCAAAATTTATACTTTATTTATTTTCTTTATCACCCGATTCACTTATCGACGATAACTAATAAGTAATGGAATAAAATGAATAAAGGGAGGAATAGGAAAATTTTCATATTTAATTAGAGACTGCAGTGCTTTGAATTACGTGTGATCGATGGTATATGCAAATCATTGTTGCCGTTTAAAATTGAATCTGAAAACATTTACGACAAGGTTAATATACTTATGACATTTTATGAAAATTATAATTATGGAAAATTACGGCTTGCTTTATGTACTACAATACTATATAAATAGAAGGTGTTTCATGAAAGATAAGCAAAGCTGTAAAAGGTGATAATACACATCAACACAAATAACCTTTATCAAAGAAAGCATGGTAGGAACAAATTTGTTTGAGGTTCTTCAGACTTGAAAACAAGATTGGAAATGCAAGATGCGTATTTGCAGTCACACAAGACATAATATTTATTTGCTTTTATACAACTAAAATATAAATATACAGGGTGTCCCAGCTAAAATGTTACAAACTTCGAGTGGTGGTAATGTGGATGATTCGAAATCACATAGGAGTGCCGAATCGTACACTGTAAAAAAATATCCGTTAGTATACACAAACTTTTTCGTAAAATTTTACGGAATAGTTTCATTTTCCCGAGAAAACAGCATTATTTCCGTATTTCACATTTTGAGATGAGAAATAACGGAAGTGTTCCGTCAATTCTCCGGCAACAGTAAATCTTCCGTTTTAAACAGCACAAGCTATCGATATTTTTAACCGATAAGTGTCGTGGCGCCATCTGTATAATAAATAAAAAAAATCATTGAAACATTTCTCTATTTCTTCCTGTTTTAATAATAAAAAGATAGCATATTTTTGCAATATTAAAATAATAATAATAATAATAAGATTTGTCAATTCTTTTTAAGTTTGAGATAGTTAAGGAAAGTTTTTTTTTTCAGTATGATTTTAAAATAATGTTTAATTTATTTATATCTTAATAAAAAAAAGTGCGCAGGATTTTTTTAAAGTGGAAAAAAAATCTACTTTTAATTTTAATATATATATTTTTTAATCTATTCAAATTAAGAAGTTTACACGTAAAATTTAAAATATATCGAAATATATTACCGAAATTATTATCATTTTGGCGATTACCTAAGTCACTAAAATCAATAAATGTAATTAATTTTAATAACCCATAGTAATTCACTTTATTGAGTTTACGATAGATCGTCATACAAAATATTTGTTAAAATACATTTTTTAAAGCGTGTTAGTATCCTTTTATAAAATAAATAAATAAATAAATAAGAATAATATTACAATAAAACTTTAAAATTCTTCCAAAACAGAAGGAAACAAATTTTTTTAATACTTTCATTCATGCATGTAATATTTTAAAGGCGAAACTTTTTTATATATATAAAGCTAAAATTAAAAAGCTAATTATTAGAAATTATAGAAAGAAAATCTGTAAAACATGATTTAGAACGGTCTGCTCAGTAAAAAAATATTATCTCTACAAAAATAAACCCGCTTTCAAAATCTTGTCTTTACTTTATGAAATGATTCGAAATAATTAAAGCTAGTTGAAAAGGATGTTTGTATATTCCTGGTGTAATGGTATTACGCTGCAAACTACGACAGCGGAGGTACCGGGTTCAAACCCCATGGAAGGTAAATAACATTTCTTCACTGTTGTTTAAATTAAATGTATATAATGTGTCTCTGTTGTAAATGTGTCTTAGTAAAGTAAAGAATAAAAATCATAAAGATGTTAGTGTGTTCATGAAAAATTCTTTTAACTTTTCAAACGAAAATTTTTACATAAGAAAATATTAAAAAAACGGAAATATTTTGTGAAAAAACGGAACTATTTCTGGAATTTACGGAATTTTTTTCCGTTAAAAACGGAAGTAGTACTGGCGTCTAGATTACTGGTACTATTTCCGTTTTTTAACGGAAATTTTTTACAGTGTAGCCTCTTTCCTAACCCAGTAAGGGAAGATAATTTTTAGGATCGTTTTAGAAAAGGTTCATAAAATGATGAAATTGTTGAATAATACAAGAATTTACAATCGAACTTCTTCGAAAGTAAAAATTTTTATTTTTCATTGTGAAAGCGAAATTTTATAAAAATATTTTTGGTGTGTTTTGCAAGTTTGAACTAAAATTACATGGTCCCGTCCTTGGATCACTGCACTAGTAAGGAATAACACACTTTCAAGAATCTTTGCGCCATGAATGCTACCAGTCTTATTGCCCGGCATCACTCTCGCAACACCAGGGCCAATGCCGCCAGTTGGCTTCTTTTTTTTTTATTCAAAGTTATTTTCTTGCACCACTATTTTGAAATGATCAAATTCGCCTTATTTAAAGACATATTATCACAGAAAGATATATTACCAAGGCATATTATCAAGATATATTATAAATACATATTATCAAGACTAAAATAAGGAAAATTTTATTTAAAAAAATAGTGCCAATCAAGAAATTTCAATTAAAATAAAATAGAACACCGGTAACACTGCCTGGTTATGTTAGTTTTGTATGATTCAGACATTTCATATAGCCTTTCTGAATCAGAAAAACGTTTCTGACCTGGCTAATCTATTTGATTCTGAGTCGTCCAGGCGCACCTTACCGCCTTCTTAAGTTTGTAACATCTTAGGTAGGACAAAATATCTGAAAATAAAACAAAAAAATTTCGCAGGTGATATTTCTTTCCTTTGTAAACGAAAAACATATCACAAATAACATAAAATTTAGCTCTAATAAGTAGAATCTCTCTTAAATGGAGATAATATATAATTTTTTTTAAACTCGGAGTGCATATTTTTTCTAAGGGGAATTGAGAAACCGACACATAATTGTATGCTATTTAAACGGGCTTTTCTCTCTAAACTATATTTTTTAACTGTTCACTTCCCAAATATTACACTTATACTTTTTGCAGCAGGGTAAGAAAAGAATCCTTTTATAAACAAAATGGTATTTGCATACTTAGTAAAATATATTTTAAAAACAAACCTGTTTGTCTTTATTTTTTCTCCCCTTCAAACATCCCGGATACTAGAATGAAGTTTGTAGAGAGAAATATTTGATCTAGGTTTCACAAAACATACATTTTTAAACTTTTCTTCAAATTTCTTCGAAAACTCGTTGTAACATAAAAGTTCTTGATAAATGCTATGTAATACGATTGTTTCTCTACTAGAATTTATGGCATATTTTTATTATCTTTGAATTTGTATCAGATAGTTAGCGCTACAACGCATATAAATGTGAAAAGTGACGTGGTAGAGGAGAAAAAAATCAGTAAAAATCATTCCATGCATTTAAAATTGTATTTATTTTTTCAACTTAAATCTCTTTTGATATTTTTCAACAATCCGTACTATTTGAAATAAACGTCATTAATTAGAGAGAATACTTTTGAAAACATTTTTACGATATTAATAACTGTTATTATTCAAAGTACTATGAAAACGCCAAGTTTTTCTTCATATTATTATAATTACCATACATAAATGACAGATATATTGGTGTATAATGGTTATTTTTGCAAAAAGAAAATTGATCAAAATGTACTGATCCACGTTTGTAGATATAAAAATGTAAACTTGAAAATTAAACCGAAGAATAAAGATTTTTAGAAAAAACATCTTCACTTCATTGATGTACATTGTTTATGTGCTCTCATTTCAATATCAAGGACCATGAGGTAGGGGCCCTGTACGTCGTTTAATAGTAATTGTTGCACATATGAACCGGATTGATGTGTGATATGTGTGTGATAGCCCAAATTTGCTTATTCGGAGGTCATGTTCTTGTGATGCAATAGTTTCCTGAGTTAAAGTCGTATCTGTCTTTCCGTTTCCGACTGATTGCACAGATGCCTTATAATGTCCATTTTTCCAAAAAAGAAATTTTTTTTTAATTTATCGTTTAAAGGCTCGTAGATGGATAGGTGTGGATATTTCAAGAAAAACTGGAGGCATCATGCTTAGAACTTACCGAATTATGTAAAAAAGGGACAATTTGAAACAAAATCCCGGTCTAGAGACGATAGAAATAAACTAGACGGTAAGACAGAGAAATTTTGGCATTTGTTTCTATCCAAAAACTATACATATTATATAGAATTAAACGCACCAATATCCACAGTCCATAAACGGCTGCTAGCAAGTACTTTCCTTGATTTTTTTCGAAATGAGTCATTCACCAAAGATTACAAAATGGAATGAAGACACTCGTGTTCTTTGAATCCGAAATCACAGTAATTGATCGGATGGATGATTGAGTATTAAATCTGGATTTAGATATTAAAACGTAGCCTGTTTGCCAAGTCATATCTTGGTGGAAAGCAACTGAAAACCAGATTTCAGCTGTTAACTGATAGTTTACCACTGTGTTTTCCTGCTTACAATCCTATATATTTACATTTTTTTGGATACAGGAATGCACAATGGTAAACTTACGACTCATCCGCTAAAATCTGATTTTCAGATGTTTACCACCAGGATATAACTTGAGAGACCAATTGCGTTTTAATATAAGAGTCGAAATTTGACTTATCCCTAGATTTTCAGCCATGAACTCGATGAGGTGTTTGTCTATGCTGCCACCTCCCGGTCTAACAGTTATCACAATAATCTTCGTTACAAATTTCAGGTATAAGTTGAGTTGCGTTTTTAAGAATAATTTTATGAAGCCGAGCAACGCTAGGCTGGTCAGCTTGTTATAGACAGAGGAGTGTAAAAACGGCATTTTTAGAAAATAAAAATGGAAAGAAATGCATAATATATCTATTAAATATTTAGGAATTTTTTAAACAGGATTAAAGGATGCAACATAAGTTTTTTAAAAATGAAACGATAAATGATAAATTTAATAAACCATTTAATATTACTGGAATTACAGATAATCTTTTTAAAAAGTAAATCTTCATAATATGAGGAAACGGTTTTTCTTCCTTCTTTTTAAAGCCGCAGAATATTTTTACTATACATTATTTAAGTTATTTAATTGTGCTACAAGTAAAATAAAACTAATAAAAATATTCCGTATTAAGCATTATTTTCTAAGTAAATATTCAAAACTGTAATGTTATTTTATCAAAATAATCTTGTGCATAAAGTATGACATAAAAAATGTTTTCAAGTACAGTGAGACAGAAACACTATACTCTGACAAAATAAATATAACCAAAAGCTTGTGAAAGGTAATATATTAAGCGACACAATCTCTTTTGGGAATCCGATGTATACGCATATAATTTTTCTGATAAGGCATTATTTATATATATATATATATATTTTTTTTTTTTTTAACTTTCCTAATATAAAAAAAGACATTTTTTATAAAAAAAAGAACAGTCAATTCATCTCTGGTGAATTTTGTCCATTTTTTATCTGAATGATCAGAGTTATTTTCTTTAAATTTTGAACTGTAATTAAATTACTATTATAGATCCTTAATTTTTTTTCATAAAAAAAGAATTTGAAGCGCACAAGAAAAAAAAGATATAGCTATTTTTTGTTATGAATAAGAATGTTTTTTGGGTAGTATATAATACAATTTCACACTGTACTATTTGTTTAATAGAATATTATATCTATTTTCAGATTTGAAAATGGCTATGTGGAAATATGCACGTGTACTACAAGGCAAAGTATTAAGATGGATTTAAATATGCATGATATATTTACAAAGCATCTATAAACATTATGTGTGCATTCGTAAATGTAATGTATTAAGTATTGAATAATCAGCACGAAAATTACGTTGAAAACTAGATAAAGATCTCGATCACCAAATATGAAATAATAAGAAAAAAATCATTCTGAGTATTGGTCCATTTTAAATACCATTCTAATTTCTATAGAGAAATATTAAATATCCATTTTCAACATAATGGCTTTGGCGAGACAGAACAAATTTTCTTGATAAGTAATGGAAATTTGTTAGTACATTGTCTGGAAATCTTTTTACTGTTTTACATACATAAGTAATTTTCTAAGATCTATGAACTTTGATTTAAAATAAAGAAGCCATTTATCTATCTTCATATAGAAACACAAATCAATCTTGTACATAAGAAAATAATAATACATTCATAAATTAAAATGATTATGCATGCATATATAAACAAGTCTTAAAATTCAATGTTTGCTTAAATAATTATTTATATCAGTTGCCAAAAATCTCAGTATTTCTTAATAATAAAATGCTCCACAATTACGTTTATGAATAAGTTGAGTTGCGTTTTCGCCAATAAAAACTGAATAAAGACTGCATCATGCATATCTTATAAATACTTCAAATGCTTATATATACGTCATAAACATCAATATATGCATAATATCTGTGTATTATATTCCATATACGTTCATAATGTATATATCTTATACAAGTGTTATATATTTATTCAACGAATATCCATTATATATGACTACAACTTGGCCACAAATGCCATGTAATGTCGTATATATTAAGTAAAATATGTCTTATAATACATCTTAGTAGCTTGACAGTTCATTCTAGAGAATTGTGATAAAAAGAAATCCTCAAATCAAATTTCCTAAAGCATATAGCACCAATCTTTAAAAAAATATCCCAAGGCTTCTATAGTGGAAAACTACCAAGAACAAAATTTTTTGCGTCATACTAAAGCGTTTATGTTGAGAGTTATTTGACAATATTTTCTATTTAGAAAAAAATATTTAAAATTTACATAACACAATGATATGAAAAAATAAGCTATAGGGCTATGGCTGAGTTATACAATGAACGAGTTATAGATTATCTGCTTTACCATGTTAAAAATGCTTTTTACTTTCTACAAAGTAAAGTATTTTTAAATAGATAATTTCTTTTCTAATTATGCTTGTTCAGCTTTGCTGATTTTGGAAGGAAAGTTCAGGCTAATTTAAATTTTTAAGAAGGCATCTGCTGTCATATGTTATAATATAAAACTAGTTTGAAGTTAGTTATTAAATCTGAAAGCACTAAAAATGGCATTCAATGTAAAAATTATTGGAAGATGTTTTTAGATTGTTCATTTTTATTACATATTGAGAGTTTCATATGATTCTCAGATGAGCGAGAGAGTTGATAATGTTAATCAATACTGTGCGCTTCACCAAGGCAGTTATCGTTCAAATGTTGTGTGATTTAAAAAAAAAAATATTTAAGAATTATCTATATGCCGTAAAATGCTACAAACAGTGTTATTTTTTTAAAAAAGCAATGAAATAATACCAAGTGATGGGTTTTCATTTGAAACTAAGAGTTTTTTTTATTTTTTATTTTTGAACCATGTGTATAATAATAATATTTTTAAAATGAATACTGTGCAGCATTACAAAAATAGTATCCTTGCCTGGAACGATTTTTAGTTATATCTGAAGTTATGTATTCGAGTGTTCATAAATGCTATATCTTTACTCAGAAGTTTCGAATTTTCTTTATGTTATTTTTCTATGTTTATCATATGACAGTTTAAGAATTGAGAAAACATGCAAATTAAATTTGAATGGAATAATCGCATTCTAAGAATAATATAGTACAGCTGTACTTGAATTCAAAGTCATTTTCATTACATTCAACAATTATTTTCGGCATCTTTAGTTTCAAAATTCAATTGCCATGACATTTTATATAATACAAAAAAAAAGAAGATTGCATATGCTCGCAGTGGATTTCATAAAATTTTCTTTTGCAGTTGATAAATGCTCCAAACTTCAATAACTCCAAAAATATGTATGTTAGTCGCTTTCAAGATGAAAAATTTTAACCCTGTTTTTAAAATATTTAAATTCTTATATTGAAAAAATTGAGTCTGAGTGTATAAAAAAAGAATAAAAACTGATTAAAAACTGACTTTGCTACAAATAGCTTTAAAAACGCTATTTGTAGCAAAAAAAAAAAAAAAAAAAAAAAAAAAAAAACAGATACATTTACAACGTTTCCTTTATACATATGATTAACAAGGTCAAAAACGAATTATTCATCTTTGACCTTGTGCCCTTACTAACAGTGTCTTCTACAACTTATGATGAGCTGTATTGTTTTAGCTCGAAACGCGTCCCGCTTTATTTTTTATTTTATGGTAATTTTTACAATGTCTATTATTTTAATTAATTAAAACTTGGATTTAAATGTACCCTACTCTCTCGGAACGAACAATTCTTATTGGATCGGAATGTGGTCGCTTTAAGGAGCTTTTATTAATATATGTAACGCGCTAAAAGTAATTCTCTATACGATCATGTGCAAACAAAATCAGTTCAGTAATAGTTTAATATTATTCTAAGCAGATATCTGTACAAAAAATGGTACTACTTGGTTATCCCGTCGACCAAGTTGCCAAACTAATAGCTAAATTATGCATGTTGACATAATTTTTATTTTAAATAACAGATAAATAAATAATTAGTAGAATATTATTAAAAATACAAGTAAAAAGTCGAAATAAAAATCACTTAATGACGTTTTAAACACGTGTATCATATTTAATGTCACTGAATATAACATTCACGATCATCCATCATTCGCACTTAATCTTATGATTTGGCGATAGTTTTTTGGTCGACGGGATAATCAAGCAGTACCCAAAAAACTGTAATAGTATCAAATTGGAACAATATCAAACATATTTTTAAAAAAAATTATTACCAATTTTAACTGAGAACCATGCGTAAACAATACTGAGTTCTAGTTTAACAATATGTGCAAAATTTATTTATTGGCTAATACAGGGCTTTTTTTTTCAATCTGTCATAATCACCCTATTCACAAAGAGTTTAATTAAATCTAAATTATTCCATTAAATTAAATATGTATAAGATGTGTAGTACGATTATTTATAAAATTCACAAGCTGTTATTTATCTGTAATTAAAAGCTTCGCAAGTGTGAAATGGAAGGTAATGAATAATTAATTTTATTAAAAATGAAAATGTACTAAAATTATCTTTAGTTGGACCTAAACACATTAAACAAAGAATTTTCTACATGGAAGCAAAACTATTTGCAGGAATTTCTGTTTAAAATTGAAAATTAAACAACTGAAAATATTTCTTTAGGAAAAAACAATTAATTCAGCTTGAATGTCAAAAAGAAATAGAATTTATAACAAAGTGTGGAATGAATATTTTGTTATCTAACATGTTAAAGTACATCGGAGTAAAAGTTCTATTACATGTAACGAGTTCTGGAAATATAGATAAATATTTGTTTTTAAAAACCATTAGTGAAAATGTATTATTTCAGAAAATTGTATTTTTAAGCCGTTCGTTTTTGTTAAACATTAGGTATTTTAATAGAAAATAATATTCTATATATTATTTAAATCAAATGGGTAATTGTGATTGTAGATCGCTCAGAGGGTTTTGTTTAATATTTTTTTTTTTCCAAAACAACTTATCCTTTAATTAATAAATGAAAATTGTTTATTTATAATTATCAAGTTCTATATAGATGGTAGCACTAATAAGTGAAATTGAAAAATAATTATAAAAGAAATCATTTTAATTTTATTTTAAACAACTGAAAATGTCAAAATCAAATTAATTTAAAAAAATCCAAAATTTTAATTTTTTTTAAAATTTGAAATTTAAAAAAATAGCGGAAGATATAAATATAACTTAAAAATTTTAAAAGTGAAAAAAATTGTTTAAAAATAAATTTGAAATGCTGAATCATTAATAAATCAAAAAAGTTTTTAAAATAAGGTACCCTGGGGTAATAAAGCCACGTTAAGATTCTACCAATTTTCACGGCTCAGTTTTAGATTGTATTTTTCATTGCCTTAAAGTTATTATAATTGCAAGACAAGCGTTAAAATTAAGATTCTCTTCTAAAATTTAATCACAAAAGTGAACGGATGACATTAAAAAATAATTCAAATTAAAATAATAGTCTCTTTCAAAATTTTATGATTTGTCGTGTGACACGAGATATTCAGCTGTAATTTTAAATCTTATACAGTGTTTGTGTACGAACTCTGTGACGGACAGACAGACAGAGGATAGAGACGAATAGGGTTTCGTTAGATGAACGAAATCCTAATAATTATATGCTCAAAATCATAAGATCCTTAAATATTTTATAAATATTAAGACAATGCAACATTTGTTTATTTCAGTTATTATCCTCGTATTTATTAAAATTATTTTCTTTATAATTATTTATTCAGTTTTAACAGCAAATGGTACAAGATCATGATCACGATTACTCTGCCAGGGATCCAACTAAAAATGCCATAGACAAGAACCCCTGACAGAAAAGTACCCTCTGCTACGAACAAAGCCATAAACAGGGAAAACAGCCAAAAAAAAAAAAAATATAATGTTAAATAATAAAATAAAATTATGAAAGAGCGTCCTGGTGCCAGAAAGTTTTTAATAATGAGGCAAAGTTTTAAAAGTCCATTACACTGTGATAGATGACTGAAAAATGGCAATAGAGGCTAGAAAATATTACAAACTTTAAAGTCATTTAAAGACTGTAAATGGAACTGTAGCACCATGGCACCCTTCGGAGGTTTTCTTGGTGCCCTTTTGAAGATTTCCTGCAATTAAACATTTTAGAAGTAAAATTCCATAATAAAAAATGCTTTCTTTGAAATCATTAATATTTTATCAGAGATATTTTTAAAACCTGTGTTTAGAAAGCTGTTGTCTTGCCATTGTACATTAAAATCCAGAAACATACTTTGAAAATTTAAGTATCCATATTTTTGCAATTTCTAGTTTTTGTTTATATAGTGTAATTATGATATTTAATTTTTTTAATAATTGAAAATAGCTCTTTTCAATACTTGAGAAGTAAGAGAAAAATAAATCTTTTCACCTGTTCCCTCCCCTTTGAAGATACATGTACATGAAACCTCAGTTTTTAGCTCACAGGCTATCGTAGCCTCAGAGCTTATGTGCCCGCCCGATCTGTATGTATGTACGTTCGTTCGTTCGTGCGTAACGCGATAACTAATGATAAAAATATCCGATCCAGTTAAAATTTCGTACGTAGGTGTATTTTGATAAGGCGCTTCCCTGATTAGTTTTTGGAGTTCATTCGAAATGTATAAGAAGGGGAAGGGGGGGCTCATGCCCCTCAACTTAATTGATTTAAATGGGTTTTTCATGCAGAATTATCAGTTTTCGTTCGAAATTTAGATATAGGATCATTCTGATGAGGCGTCTCTGTGATTGGTATTAGGTGTTCTTTGAATAAGTATAAACAGGGTGACGGTGATTCGAATGCCCCTCCCCTTAATTTATATAAATGGGTTTTTCATGCAGAATTATCAGATTTCGTTCAAATCTCTGAATAGTTTTGGAAGTTTAATGGTTAAGTATAAAAGAGGGGGATAACTCCTCTTAAATTATATAAATGGGTTTTTATGAAGAATTTTCCGATTTGCTCTGAATTTTGGATTTAGATTTTTTATATGATAAAGCATGTCCCTGATTAATTTACGGGGCTCAATGATTAAGTATAAAAAGGGGAAAGGGGGGAGTTGTTTCCTCTCCTTTAATTTGTTTTTGCAACGGAATTAACCCTTGAAAATGTAAGACTGTAATGTACAATTAGTATACGTAGCCTGTGAGCTCAATGCCATCAGTTTAACTGGGCAATATTCTTTTTATTTTTCTTTTTACTGTTGTCAAACTGGCCTATTGGCTATTTTATATGAAGAATAAAAGGATTTAGTATTTCTTCCTTGACTTTTGAAATTTTAGAGGGTTTTGTCTTTATTTTTTTTACATATAAAAAATAGTGCGGAATGATTTCCAGCTATGAAAACACTTCCAGACTATCCCTCTGAAACTACCCACATGAATTAGACAATATCATACTTGTCTGTTTTTGTACTTTCCATAAAACTAATCCACGCCTTCAAGATAAATCAAATCGTATTTTTATATCTTAAAAAAAAACCAGCGCTATCTCTGATTTTCATAGTTATTTATTTGTATCATTATTATAGACGCGATTAAAGTTTTTGGCGCTTACCCTACAAACATTTTTTATATAGATTTCTCATAAAATAAATATATGATTTGAAACTTCAAAACTGTAAAGGTTTTTTGCTTATCTCTGTACGATTCATTTGCAATATGTTAAGGCATGCGTGTGTACTAATAGTATTCGATAATATTGCCAAATGTTTTCAGTCACGTTAATAATGGCACCCTTCATAGAGTGCCAAAAGCCAAGATGCGCCCCTGGTTACTGAAAAGTTAGACAGGCCTGATACAAACTATTTGAATTAGCGTTTATTTAATTATTGATAAAATGTTGCAGAAAAATAATTATAGATTAATTCGATCTATTTTACGATGTACAGATAACCCCATGATGATTATGGCAGGTTTGAAATAACAATGAAGGAACACAGGCAGAAATTAAAAGATAATATTTCTACATATAATATCATTAGAGATCAACAATTTTGCAGAAAGTTTGGTAAAAGTTAATATGAATCCATTAAAGTTCATTTAAAAAGTCACAAACCGTTTTCAGTGATGCCTTGAATTTGATAGCTAAAAGGTTAAATGTTCTTGAAAATAGATTGAGATAATTTCTTTTGAGGGGAAAGTATGTCATTTAACTTCAGATGCAATCCCAATAATGGACGAAAAGTTATTTAGTTGTCTCTCTAATGAGAACTTATTTTAAAGATTTTATTCATCATTGGTAATCACGTGTAGTTAATTAATTCTTTCACTAATTAAAGTATTTAAAGTACATTATTTGTAGCATTTCCAACAAAATAACAAAAGTTCTAATAACATTATTTGTGTACCAAGTTATACGTAAAAAAAAACTGTTATCTAGGACTTCGAAATTTAAATCAAAATTTATAGGAACACCAGGTGAAGACTTTGAGTTAGGAAAAATTTTGCTCTTTCATATTCGGCTCCATAACATTTAACTTGTATTTTCACGAAGTTTTGGTTAGCATAAAAATTAAACAACTAGAAATTCTTCTTTAAAAAATAACAAATATATACTTGTCGAAAAACAAAATAAATACAATTAGTAAGAAGATAAAAAAATATTTTGTACATAAACAAGTTTAGGGTACTCTGGGTTTAAAATTCTGTTTTCAAATTAAGTTTTCTGTAATGTAATTGCATCAATCCTATTTTTCAAAAGCGTATGTTTAGAGTTTTTCTTCAAAAATATCCAAGTGGCTTATTTTGTAAAGTCTTTATCTTTATACAGTAAAAAAGAAAAACTTTATTTAATAAATAACTACTGCTTAGAATAATTGCATTTAATCTTACAAAAATAAATGTTCTCTATTAAATTCGTTTTCAATTTTAATGTAATACACAAGTTTCAAATAATTTTCGAAGATTATAAATTAAAATCATGCTAAATAAAAAGAATGGTATTGATATATTATGTAACAAATACGCGTTTAATAAACAATAATAATAGACCCTTAATTGTTTTAATAAACCCTTAAATAAATTTATTTTAAATGTATATCTGTATAAAAGTAATTGTATAATTATGTGTGTGTGTGTGTGCGTAAATTTATTTATACACTATATGACCAAAGTTGACCGGTCACTAGTGATTTTAGACATTTTGGGTAAATATCTTGAAATTCCAGATATATAAACTGAATAGTATAGGTCATTACGCGAATATTTTTTTCCAGAATCCCCATAAGGGACCGTAAACTAATTGAAAATGATTCTTTAGACTGAAGAAGAATATCTATTGGATAACTCTGGCAAATCTATGGTAGAAAAAGTGCTCAAACTATAGATTATGATAAAGGCTTATTAAGGCTTATTATGATGAGACATATTGTCATAAACTGTGTTCAGTTTTATGAAGATAGCATATATGCTCGTAGAGCAAAAAAATGAAAGACAGTGTACAAAAATAGTACGTGCAATACTGTGTATGCTATATTGACTCTAATCAATGGATGCATGAAGAACATTTTTTAATATTAAGAAGTCTGCAAATTATAAGAAGAAAATTTGCGAAATTTTGGACTATTTTTATGAAAACCTTAATTTTACTACATGAATATACATGTCATCCTCATAAAAATGAACACAGGACATAATAACCATAATAAGTCAGTAATAATATATAGTATGAACAATTTTACTATATTAGTTTCGACAGAGTTGTCGAAACTAATGTCACTATTTTTCTATTTCTAGGTAATTCTCTATGGGGTTTCGTGATATAATCTTCTCGGAAACATATATCCTGCACTATTTTGTTTACACTCCTGCAGTTTCAGGATAATTCCTAATGTATGTTTCTAATGACCGGTCATTTTGGCCATATAGTGTTTATATATGTTGTGGTATGTGTATGTAGGTACACATATTTATATACAGGGTGTATCTAAACTACTGGGCAAAACTTTAAGGGGTGATAGTACACATAAAGACAAATAATATTAAATGGGAAACTAAGGGTCCCAAACGTCTTCCGAAGGAGATAGGCGCCATCAAAGTTTAGGGTCCAAAATTTGAAATTATTATAAAAAACGGAAAAATTGGTCGATTCGTTTGCGGTTTTCACGAAAACTATTCTTTATGTCAGTATTGTCTTGAAAATAAACTATAAAGATAAATTTAAAAAAATGCTGATAGAGGGCGCTTTAGACTTTGGAGTAACAAACAACTATTTTTTACCGTTATTTTTTGCATCTCATTGATTTTTTTTAGAAGTTTAGATATAAACTTAAATTTTGAGCTCAAAATCTGTGGTTAAGTAGCGCAAACGGAACTGTGTTCAATGGGAGTGGGGAGGTTCAAATTTCAAATGATTATAAAAAACAGAAAAATTGATCAATTGATTTGCGGTTTTCACTAAAATTATTCTTTATGTCAGTTTTGTCTTGAAAATAAATTATACAGATAAATTTCAAAAAATGTCGATAGAGGGCGCTTTAGACTTTAGAGTAACCTTAAAACTATTTTTTACCGTTATTTTTTGCATCTCATAAAATGTTTTAGAAGATTTTACATAAACTTAAATTTTAAGCTGAAAATCTGAATCGTTGAGAGTGGTTAAGTAGCGCAAACTGTACTGTGTTCAATGGGGGTGGAGAGGTTCAAATTTCAAATGATTATAAAAAACGGAAAAATTAGTCGATTCGTTTGCGGTTTTCTCTAAAACCATTCTTTATGTCAGTATTTCCTTGAAAATAAATTTTAAAGATAAATTTTAAAGAATTCCGTTAGAGGGCGCCTTAAACTTTAGAGTAACCAACAACTTTTTTTAATTGTTATTATTATTTTTTTTTTAATCTAAATAAATGTTTTAAAAGCTTAGAAATTTTGAGCTCAAAATCTGAATCGTTGTGAGTAATTCAGTAGCGAAAAAATGAAATGTGTTCGTAGGGTGGGCAGGGTAACATTTCAACTCCTGAACACAGTTCAGTTTGCGCTTCTTAACCCCTCCCCGATTCAGAATTTGAGCTCAAAATTTATGTCTAAGCTTTTGCAGGCTTTTAATGAGATACAAAACATAACAGTTAAAAAAAGTTGCTGGTTACTCTAAAGTTTAAGGCACACTCTAACGGAATTTTTAGAAATTTATCTTTAAAATTTATTTTCAAGATAATACTGACATAAAGAATGGTTTTAGAGAAAACCGCAAACGAATCGACCAATTTTTCCGTTTTGTATAATCATTTGAAATTTCAACATTCCCATCCCCATTGAACACAGTTCAGTTAGCAGTACATAACCACTCTCAACGATTCCGATTTTCAGCACAAAATTTAAGTTTATGTCTAAGCTTCAAAAAACTTTTATGAAATGCAAAAAATAACGGTAAAAATAGTTGTACGTTACTCCAAATTCTAAAGCGCCCTCTATCGACTTTTTTGAAATTTATGTTTATAATTTATTTTCAAGACAATACTGACATAAAGAATAGTTTTAGTGAAAACGGCAAATCAATTAACCAATTATTCTGTTTTTTATAATCATTTGAAATTTGAACCTACCCACTCCCATTGAACACAGTTCCGTTTGCGCTACTTAACCACAGATTTTGAGCTCAAAATTTAAGTTTATGTCTAAACTTCTAAGAAAAATTAATGAGATGCAAAAAATAACGGTAAAAAATAGTTGTTCGTTACTCCAAAGTCTAAAGCGCCCTCTATCGTCATTTTTTGAAATTTATTTTTATAATTTATTTTCAAGACAACACTGACATAAAGAATAGTTTTCGTGAAAACCGCAAACGAATCGACCAATTTTTCCGTTTTTTATAATCATTTCAAATTTTGGACCCTAAACTTTGATTGCGTCTATCTCTTTCGGAAGACGTTTGGGACCCTTAGTTTCCATTTAATATTATTTGTCTTGATGTGTACTATCACCCCTTAAAGTTTTGCCCAGTAGTTTAGATACACCCTGTATATTCGTGTGCGTTGTGTAATTCTAGCGAAAAGTTTTTAAATTTATGCAAGCATGAAATGGTTGTTATAAATGTGATTTTTCATTAATTTTATTTTTAAAGTTACCTTAAATTAAATAATTTATAATGAGACTTATCAAGCACAATTATTAGAACGAGATATTTTATTATTATTTATTTAAATGCTTAAAACTTTTATGCACGGCTACTGTATCACATGTCACAGTTTTTTGCTGCAATGAATTTACTGGATTTGATAATAGTTTCTTTTTTCTTTAATTTTGTATTTTCATTTTTCTTATAAATATTAATAAGAGAAGTTAATTATAAATTATTTTTAAATGCTTTGTAATAAGTTATCGATGAGGTATCATGGAAAGTACACATCTACTTATTTATTGTTGTTATGATATTGAAAATCGTTTACATTATAGTTAAAGATTGAAAGATTTCAGTAGCAAGAGATTTTAGCAATTGTTATGAAATTTTTAAAGGATTATTTTAAATGAATGTAAAGATAATGTTATAATATAAAATAATTTATTGATATGATGATTTGAAATTTATTTCGAAATTGTTATGTCTCAATATTATTCTCGAACAGTATGAAAATCTGATTTCCTAAAATTTTTAAGTAACGGTAACGAGGATTAAAAATAAAATTGTAGTAAAATTAGCGAAATTTTAGTAGATTCTTTTGTAAAGTTATAGATGTCTCTAAATTTGCTTAAAAGTTTTGTAGATTGACATCATTTTCCTTTACAGTGCACATATAAAATTTTAGTAAGCATAACAGATTTTGGTAAATTTAGATTACTAAGGTTACAGTGTTTTTTTTTCTTTACAATGTACGCAAGAAACGCCGCAGGGTTTTCTAGTATTAATGTGAAGTTTAAATTGGGAAAACTAGTCTAACAATTAAGTGTTTTTTTTTAGACAGTCTTATATGAATCAATTTAGTCTAAATCACACTTTATAAAGTTTGATAATAAGATTGTACGATTTGGTATTTTATATACATCATCCTAAGCATTTTGTAACTGAAATGGCGAACTCAAATTATTTTGAAGATTTAAGTAGTTTAAGAAAACCATTTTTCAACTGCAATAGAAACCATATTTGAGAGACACAAATATCATAATTATTGAATTTATTATTAAATATGAAAGATTTCTTACTTTAATTTTACTGATTAATATTACTTGATTTTTAATTAGATGTATTTGCATGTTCTCATGTTTCATGATTTTAAATTCCGAGTAAAATTTCAAGGATTATCCAATTTCTCAAAACATTTTAAAATTTTCATGTACAACAAGTTGAAATTAAATATGTAATTTTGTTGTTTATTCTGCCTTATACTCAAAAGATATAATGCCGACCGTTATATGAGACCAAGATCCGATCAATTAAGATGCTGAAGTTGCCACTTTAAGAAGAATTATAGGGACGGAAGACTACAACTGTCCTGAAAGTTTTCTTGAACCACTTAACTGATTCCTGTTTTTGCGTACAATAAATTGAAAACGTGGGATAAACACAATTTTTTTAAGCTAAAATATTTAATCTAAACATTTCTACCATTAAATAGTGTGATATTGAACATAAAAAAAATCGTTGTGTCAGAAAGATTTAACTGACGGATCAAGCAAACACTTCTTGCCCGTACTACGTACAGCCAAATCAGTTAAGTGGTTATTTTTTACCGACATCAGAAAAAGGTAGCGGTTATCAATTTAAATCTTATGTTTTCAGTAATTTCTTAATCAGTTCACGCTTAAATTTCGTAAATGTGCACCAATTTTCATATTTTATTTTATTTTTATATAAAATATTTGATATAAAATATATTATTTTATTTTGATATATTTTAGCTGTAGGCGATTATATTTCTTTTCACCTTACTTATAAACATATATAATAACATACACTGCGAAATGGAAAATTTTCATTGGTAGGATATATTTCGAAAAATTGCAAATTTATACAGGGAAAAAAAGAAAGATACAGTCTTTTTGAACTATTACATGTGTATTTTTCATAGTCAGGATTCTCATCCAATTGGTTAATTACAGTAGGCGCCAAGACCAAGCGAATTACATAATCACTAATAGGAGCTTTTGCGTTAATATGTGTCAATAGCTATATTTATTTTTATTATACGTATATAAAAGAAGTTAAATAACGCACTGTCAATATGATCTACATACCTAGTTATGATAAACTTCTAACGAACTCTTCTTTCTAATCAAACATGTATAAAATTTAAAAGATATCACATGTGATAATTTTACTTAAAGTTCATGTACGATTATACATCGAGAAAAACTTGCCTCGATTTTAATTCTAACTTTTTAAACCATCAAAATTAGTAAAAATATTAATTTCGTGTTTCCATTATATGGTTTTTTACCTTCAGAATAATTCATAATTTTGCACCAAGTTACATTTGACAAGCTTACGCAAATTGCCACTTTCGAAACCATAATAATTTTCCCGTATTTGGAAATAAACAGTAATATCGTCTTTGATTGAAATCATAAAAAACATTGTCAATAAATAATCAATCTTATTGAATAGCGTAACTCAAAAAATCAAAAATTATGTAGGACACAGATGTCATATACGCACCACGTTTCCGGGATTGCAACAAAACAACAAATTGCAACGGCCATTTTATGCCTCACATGGTAACCCGTCTATTGTTATTTATTTATTCATAAACTGTTTACTTACTTTTGTTTTCTTTTTTAAAATGACTTAATTTTTTTTCTATAGTTATTCATTAATTTTTTTTCGTTTTTATTAATTTCTTTTTAAAATAATATATTTTTTTAATGTATACATAACTAGTAATTCTAAAATTGGCGACAGAAAAATAATCGCACGAGAGTCGTGCGTATATGACATTTGTGCCTCATTTAAATCTAAACTTATTAAATTAAATAAATTATTGGAAAATCAAATATTATTTCTTTAAATTTATATAATAAATTATGAAGTTATCAATTGAGGCTTTTATATCCGGTATTGCGCTATAAAAAATTAACGAAAACAATTATATTTTTAATTTTTAACGAAATCTAAAAGTGACACCTTCCACGCTCACAAAATTTACATGCATACTTTTCATTTTAGCTATTTTAAAAATATTTTATTGTGTAATAGATTACTATTAAATAAATTTCCAAGTTTAATTCTACATTTGCCAGTTGCAAATTTGCATACAATAAATTTTTACATCATTTTCATAACGATACTTTTTTACATTAAACCATTTATAATTCAAATTTATTATACAGTGTATACTATAAAATTCTGTTCAGAAAAATCCGGGTAATAATCAAACGGAATGGAATAGGAATTTGCGCATAACATGCATAATTTAATGATGATGGGTAAATAGGTCAATGGTGTTATTTACTATTTCAAAAACTTCATTAGCAATATTAGCGCACGGCTACATAAAAGTACCATTTTTCCTTCCTTCTCATCAAGAAGCAAACGACAAACTGAATTCAAATTTAAAACTTTGAAAATGAAATTTTTTTAAGCCGTACAAAAATTGTTTTTATAATGTTTTCGTTTTATGTTATTTATTTCTCATTAAAGCTTTTTTTCCCTAGCATTGATTAACACGAAATGCAGATTTTCTTATATATATACAGATAATGAAATATTTCAACGAAATTGCTTTCGACTCACTCACTAAAGTTAAGGCACATGAGAATTTTGCAACCAGAGATTTTTAAATATCGATGATCTATGCTCCTTTATAATCAGAAAACTATATAGTAATGTTAACAACTAATAACATCTTTTGATTAGATATAAATTTATAAAAAACATTTTTTCTAAATATGCAGTTACATTCCATTATTTAGTAACTGTATATAACTAAGGTTTAAAAATATAAATGATAAATGAAAATGAAAAAAAACATAAAGAGAGTATTCTCTCAAAATTCTCAGAAAATTTCTCAACATGTACAAAGAATGTTACTATAAATCATTTTCTAGGAAAAATGATGAGCGGTGTAAAATTTGATGTAACATTACTTCCTTAAAGTATTTGATATTGATCAAAAGACTAAAGTATTTATCCGGAATTTTTTTTTCTTAAAAATGTTTTTTTTTTCACACTTTAACATTTATTCCATAATAATTTGTGAATTTGTAGAATCGTTAAACGAATTTATTTTTAAATTACAGATTTACGTATCTAAATATATATCGTTTATTTATTAATATGTAACCAACTTTTTAAATTACAAGGTAAAACATATTAAAAGCTAGAAACAAGTTTCATAATTTTATTCCTCATTTATGTATTTATTATTATACATGGCATTAAATGATAGGCAAATTTGATGAGTACAATGACTAAATTTCTTTTTAAATTTCAAAAAGAGACTTTTGTATTAAAAAAAGTCATGGAAAAAATCATTATTTTTCCTAAATTTTAAAATACATAGATTTTTATTTCAAAATAATGCCTATAAAAGTTAAAAAGTAAATAATTAAAGTAAAAAAAAATAAAAGTGTAGCAATTTCGTTTATGTGAATTTATAATTTTTTTTTTTTTTTTTTTTTTTAATTCCTGTATATTATTTCTTTTGTCATCATCCCTTTTATCGTGCACTTGCAAAACGTACATCTGTGAGTAAGACAAAAAATAAATTTGAGCAAGCTATTGACATAATGCACTCAGAAATCGTTAAAATTAGTTATTTTATTAAAAATAGTTAATGAAAAATTAATTAAAATTATACCAGAAAAATATCTCAAAGAACTGCTCGAAAGCCTATGATTCAAAATGCGCTTAAAAATATATCAATTGTTTTGTTTTTAATTAATCTACTCGTAACATTCAATTTTATTTTGGAAGAAAAGTGGCATTTTTCAGCTTTGCATTGATCAAAACTTACTTCGCATACTTTGGCATTAACCTTAATTTGTCACTTCCAAAACGTCAGAGAAAGAAAGATTTATACAGACGTTACTGACCTCATTTAAGGGCATCAGTAGAAAGTGAAGCAAACTATTCCCTTTCTATGTTAAGGATTATACACCGAACGACAGAACAATCAATACTTCTTACTAAGAGATTTGGTAATCACAACTTAAAACTTTCGGGTCTGGTGTATTATTAATAGTAGGAGAAAGGCGGATAAAACCGGGACCCTAATGCTTTTCTTTTTATTATTGCGCACCATATGAACAAAACAGTTAAAATTTATTTTAAAACGATAAATTGTTTCCTTGCGAATAAAAAAAATATTCACTCAGACGCGAACATTAGCAATTGAGATCATAATAACACTTTTTCTAGAATAGTGCAATGTCCCGGTTTTGTCCGACCTAATCGGACAAAACCGGGAACTGGAAAAAAAATAATTAAAAGTACATTGTAACTTTGCAATAATACTATGCATTGAAGGAAAATTAACATTTTATTCTTATAGAGTGTGGATCTTTATCAAATATACATAAAATAACAAAGAATTTTCTTATACTTTAAGTGTTGAAATTGTTAGGCACATAAATCAAAAATGAAAGTTCGATCTTGTTCATTTGCATTGCTGCATGCTTCATATGCCCACCCTCTTCATTTAAGGCACTGTATCCAACTCTCCTTAGGTTTGGATTGTTCATATAATTGCCGTTGCAAAAGATGCATATTTCACTTTCATCTTCCTTCTCGTATGATGTCAAGGGATTTTTTTTCTTGGGACTCTTCTTTTTCACATTAGTTTTTCCACTTTTCTTTTCTGTCGTCATGGAAAGTTTTTGCTTCAAGATTAAGTTCTTCTTGTCTTGTTTTTCCATCCTTTCGTTTTCTTCTTGTTCGAGTTCTAATTTATAGGGAGTTGAAATAAAAATAGCTGTTTTACCTTGTCGCTTGTCAGATTTCCTGATCGCCCTAGTATCCGTTTGTACTGGAATAGGCTTTATATCGTGTATTGAGATTGCAAAAAGACGCTTGATATCTCTGACGAGACCTTGAGAAGACGTCAAATAACCGGAAACGTTCCGGTTATTTCTGACCATCTGCATCTCGGTTTTGTCCGACCACGCCATTTTTAGGAAATATTATTCTGGCGTTCTTCAGATAACTCTTAGAAATCAATACAAAACGTTAAACTAACAAGTAAATAATAGACTATCATATGTTATACTTATCTAAACCAAATCTTTAGGCATTTAGGATTGGTAACGTAATATTTCAGAGGTCGAATTTCTAACTTTGTCACGTGAAATCTTTAAAAAATCACTACTGCGAAATGAGTTCGTTTAAACGACTTCTGCTTACTGGGAGCCGGTAGGCCGCTCGCCTAGCACTAATTCTAGAGGTTTCGGCAAGATACCGTCAAAAATAAAGCCATAAAGTCTGTTTCCCGGTTTTATCCACCTACCCGGTTTTATCTAACTTTCCCCTACATGTGTTTTCATCGAATATTATTTTGTCTTAACTATTATTTTGTTACTTTCAACATTTAGAAGTGATAGTATATGTCTATGCTTTTTAACCGACTCCAAGAATCGACTCCTTTATCTATATAATAAAGGCCAAACGTATCTGTGCGTAACGCATACGTCATGTTTTGAATGGCAACACTTTCCGATGAAATTTCGGTTTTGCAATTTTTGCTATTGTAAATTTTTAAACTTCTAGACATTGCACGTTTTCAATCTTTATACCATCGTTTAGAGAAAAAAATGCACTTTTAAATGCCGTTTGTTAGAAAACTGTATCTCAATTTGTTTTTGAGATATTAATTTTTTTGTAGTTTTTGGTTCAATTTCTCTAATGGTGGCAACTTGAGTATCGCATTTATGTGGGAAAAAGAAAAAAAATAGCCATAGAGGAAAAAAGAAAAAAAATAGAGATGCAGTTAAGTGGCTGGAGGTGACGCCAAAAGTGTAACCCTAAAATTCGCAGCATTGCATCAAACACAACGGCGTGCTTTCACAAAAGAGAAAAAACTTTTAGCGGTGCAAATTTAATTCATAATACAATGAAATGCTATTTTATAATGCTAAAATATATTCAGATCTTTTTCATTTAGAGAAAAAATGATGTTAAAAAATTCGGTCTCTGTTCCATGTGATTGTTTTGTTTGGGCCGAATGAGAGACTTAAATTGGAAGAATAGCGCCCATCAAACCGTTTTAATCGCATACTGCACCTCCGGCTATCTCTTTTCTCCTTGGAAAATAACAGATCACTGTATATTTTAGTTGTCATTCTTTCATAGCAACTGAAAAAAATAGTAATTAAAAACCTGTTATGTCAATATATCGTCGGCTATAAAACCCGGTGAATGTTGTTGGTTTTATTTCGTTTTTATCTATGAATTTAGTGACTTTCAGTTCGTTGTAAACTTACTTTACAAAAGATACATCAATTAACCTTTACAAAAATGTATTTTAAAGAATATCTGGGTGTCATATTTTCTTAGTTGTTTTTAAAAACTGAGAATGCAATTTTATTCTTTGGCGAAATCTTTGGCTAATAACTGCTATCGTGCGTCTAATACACAGGGCCGTAGTGAACAATAGGGAGGGCTCGGGAGAATGTAAGGGGGGCTCATAGTTTTTTTTTCTCTCTATCTGACGTAGAAAGATAAATTAGTGCATATTTACATTGTAGGTACTCTGTTTCTTATTAAACTGTTAAAATAACTTCATTTTATGCTTAGAAAAGTATATGACGATAAAGTTTTGAGTGTATAACTGATGCAAAATAGCCCATCATGTTAGCTTCATATGTACAAATAGGATGAGGGAGTGTTGAAACACTTATTTTAGATACAATTTAGTAACTCTGCAAAACTGTGAAAAGGTTTTAAAACTAAATTAGATTTCTAAACAATATTTCATTTGAATTTTCGGAACAGAAATTCATTGAGTGACCTTGGAATCTTTTTCGGGGGGGGGGGCTCAAAATATTTTAGTGGGGCTGAGCCGCCCATAGCGCCCCCTTAGCTATGGCCCTGCTAATACGGAAGTACCGATAATTTTCAAAGCTGTTATATGATTAAAAAATAATATGTTTCATATAAAATTGCTATTTGGAATTAGTTGGCAGTTTAAAAAGCCTATTACGCAGAAAAAATTTATTAGACTTTCCAATTTTAAATTTTAAAAATGTTTTTCACCTTTACTTTGTGACCCGGGAACCCCGGGTTCGGTGTACTAGTATTTATAATATATATTATTATCATAATCTATTATCGATATTTGGATAGTTAAGATTGACATTATTAAAGCAATAATAATTTTGTTCTCAAAATCGAAAAAAAAATCGGACTCGAAAGAATTAAAAATCTATTGTTTTTTTATTAATTGTTTTTCTGAAAACTTTTCTGTTTTCTCATTGCAAAAAGAAAATGCATTATATGTTTTTGTGAACTATGAAACTTTAAAAAAACTGGCGCACTTTATTTTATAAAAGAAAGTGGAGCAAAATCAGACAAGAAAGAATCAGAACAGACCGAAGAAATTTTCCGTTTTAGTCAGGTTTTTGTCTTAGTATTTATAAGCTCATAGCATTCCTTTCGTGGAAACCAGGAATTCGGTATAGACAAGAACTATTTTCTAAAGTTTTAGTTAGTTTCGGATCAGCGTAGTTATTTTTACATGAACAAAGAAACAACTTTTGCTTTATACAGATATCTCTCTTATCAGGCACAAATGTACCGTATTAGTTTAATATCAACTATTAATGTTTTTCATAAAAGTCAGAATTCCGTTATAAACAGGTGTGACTCCCATAAGGTATTATGAACTAATATTTGTACATGAAAAAAAAAAATCCTGAAAAATTTCAAATTATGAATGAGCTCTCATGATCAACTTCTTATTCATTACAGGTTATATATTGAGTTTAATTTTAAACTAAAAAAAAAGGTATCTATCACTCAAAAACATTTAATAGACCTAAAAGACATTGAAAAATACGTAAAACTGACGATCATCATGGCTAAATTTTTTCCTTTAGCTTTCGCCGCATGAATTTTGAATGTCAATGAGTTCTACTCATTAGTAGATAAATTTCAGCAATGTTTTAAAACTACTTTTTGAAATCCAAATATTTTTTTAATAATTCTAATTTGATATGTTGCTGTATTTTATTTTAATAAATAAATAATTTTTATCTATATAAAAACCTATTTATCCTTGTATGTGTGCCTTTTTACAAGAACGCATGATCTTTTTACGAGGATTTTTCTTTTGTATTCCTTTACGAACAGTAATTAAAAAAGTGCCTTTTCAGTTGTACAGTGTTTTTTAAGTGCGTTCGTAATTATGTAAATGCGTAGTACCTATAGTTGTTGTTCAGTCCGTCCGTCCGTCTGTCTGTCCGGATATAACAATGCAAAAACTACCCAACTGAATCGTTTGAAATTTAAAATATATAATTATTACATAATTTTGTCAAGTCATTCCAAATTTTATGAAAATCGGATACATAGATCAATTACACGGACAATCAAAAGCATTCCATTACATTACGGTCAATGGGAAAAAGGTTTAAATGCATTTTAATCGTTTGTAATTTCAAATGTATAATTATTGCATAATTTTATCAAGTTATTTCAAATTTTATCAAAATAGGATGCAGAGTTCAATCACAGGGGCAATCAAAAGTATTCCGTTACTTAACGACCAATGGGTAAAAATGTTTCAAATGCATTTTAATAGTGTTACACTCATTCGAATATAATAAAATTGATAAGCATCAATAAAGTTCATATTATAAAATACATTTTGCATAATATGTGGTGCAAGGAACATATGTAATTATACTACAAGGCCACACAAAGTTTTTTATTACAAAATGGTACAGGGAGAACATTGTTTGGTGAGCATTTTAATTGTGATTAACTATTTACAATTTTATGAGGTTTATATATGAAAGAGATGTTTTTAAAACTTCGTTATCGTACGAACGCACTTCATTTGCTACGCTTCACGAGCAATTTCCCACTTATTTTAATTTAACTTAATTTTCCTGTTTTATATGTGTGTAAATTCTGTACATTATATACAGAACTCCTCAAAAGAATTCGAATTACCGTATTTTCGGGTGTATAGTCCGCGGCTTATACAAGAAAAAAACCTTCCAAAAAGCCGCTGCGGCATATACACGGTGCGGGTTATACAAAGATTTTTTTTTTAATGGAAATCGTGATATTTTTCTACAACTTTTAAATCTCAAAAAATTTGAAAAAAAAAACATCAAAGTTTGTAAATTTTTTTCGCTATGCCGCGAAATTTAGAGAGTTATCCCATGTTTGTAAAGGCTTTTTTTTACTGCTTAGGGGCCATCCATTAATCATGCGAGGCTCAAGAGGGGGAGGGTCCATAAAAAATCACGAAACATCACAAGGGGGGACGGGGGGGGGTGTTGTAATATATCACGAGTATTTATTTTTTCGTCAAACGCGTACAAAGGCGAAAGCAGCTTGTAGTGTGACCTTGATTCACCGTTGCCAGACAATGAATGAAGTTCCCGCGAACAACGACAAGCGCCTGCTGGACTCAGGTTGTTAGTGTCAGTTATTCTGTTGTTTTGGCACTGAATACATGCGTAAATTGTTTAACCTTGTACGTTTTGCATTAAAACAATGTCTAAAGTAGGCGATCTGTATAAAGACCTATTTGCAGAGTATAAGAAGGGGCAAAAAAAACCTAGTGTAGCTAAAAAAGAATCCAATGAATTGTGGGCTAATGCGAAACAAAAATATACTATCAAAGAAGAATTTATGAAGTGGGCGAATGATTTTAACTAGATTACCGCCGAAAGCACCAAGCAAAGAAATCAGCTTATATCCTCTTTTATTGTTCTAATACTAAAAATGTAAGTTAAAATTTGTATGTAACTATATCTTTTATGGTCATTGTTCTAATAATAATACTTGAACCTGTATTTTATAAAAAATATTCTAAAAAAATTAAAATTCTTTGTAAGTACTAAAAAATACACGTGATATAGGGTAGGGGGGGAGGGGTAGTCTTGAACCTCACCATGTATCACCAAGGGGGAGGGGGGGTTAAAAATGCCAGAAAAAGCATCACATGATTAATGGACGGCCCCTTAAATACAATTATTTCTGGGTTTGGAAGAACTGTCGTAACTATCACCAAATATTGCACTCATAGATCTATAATAACTACCGTATATACTCGCGTATAAGTCGTGAAATTTTAGACAAAAAAAACTCCAAAGTGGGGGGTCTACTTATAAGCGAGACCTCAAAAAATGGCAGGAAATGTATTAAAAAATCTTGAAAAAACACCAATTTCATCAAAGATTCGTGATTCATTCATTTCATCATGATTCATCCGTATTCAGCGATTTTTGTTTTTGAGGGGGAGGGCGCTTTTTCGGGATTTTTTGAAAATTTAAATTTTTTTATAAAGTGGGGAGGGACCTTTGATCGGGAAGGGCGGATTAACGGGATTTTACGGTAAATAAAATATCAGAAAATAATTTGCTAGCGAATCGGTGCTGCAGCACCCCATTGTGTTTGTAGAGTGCAAAATCCAAAATCCGGAACCCTTCCAACCTCGACGATTCTGAATTTAAGATTATTTAAGATTTAGTTTATTTTTCAAAAAAATAATCTACCCTATCCTGTTGCAAAGAACAAAAAAAAAGTGCGTTATTTATGCCATTTCTGAACGATTCAGAGCAGTCGGTCTTTTCCGAAACGATTCCGAGGAATCGTTCCTTTACAGAGTCGTTTAATTTCGGAATGAATTCGAGGAATCGAACTTTTCCGGAGTCGTTCCATTTCAATTAGAGGTCGAGGAATCGTTCCCTTTCGGAGTTGGTACCCTACCTGTTGCAAAGAGCAAAAAAAAAAAAAGTGCGTGATTTATGTCATTTCTGAACGATTCAGATCAGTCGATCTTTTTCGAAACGATTCCGAGGAATCATTCCTTTACAGAGTCGTTTAATTTCGGAACGAGATGAAGGAATCGAACTTTCCCGGAGTCGTTTCATTTCAGGTAAAGTCCGAGGAATCGTTCCTTTTCGGAGTTAATGGATCTCGGATCGATTCCGAGGATTCGCTCCTTTTGGGAACCAATGACCTAAAATACGTATACATTTGCTATGTCCGAAATTTTAAATTTCTCACCGATTTTTTTTTTCGAAAAAATTCAGAAAAACTATCAAGCTTGTTAAAAAAAAAAAAAAAAAAAAAAAAAAAAAAAAAATGCGCGTACACGCCGCATCGCTAGAAATTTTGTCTTAAAACACGTAAACGCCGAGGTGTTTCTTCCGAAAATTACGGTACTAATAATCTTAATTTTTTAGCCGAATTACTGTAGGTATTATGCATCACGAAAACATTTGGTAAATTTATGTTAAAAATTATTACTAATGGCTTCTAATTTCGAACCCTGACAGAAATATACGTTCGTAAATGGTGTATAGCCCGCGGACTATACAGCGATGCATCTCCGCGGATTATACACGAACTTTTTTACTGCACTACTCGATTTAGGGGTGCGGGTTATACACAGGGTGCGGGCTATACACCCGAAAATACGGTAATTAACCTGACCGAACACTCTTCATTTGAAACATTTGTCGAATATTTCAAGATGTACAGTGGCGGTCAAAAGTTTCCGGCCAAAAAAGTTAGTTTCTTCGATTTATTTACAAAAAGGTTTCAGCAAAGAAGAAGCACAATTGCTTCAAAAGTTAGGAATATGTGAATGATCTCTGACCACGTGATCATTTTGATTGGATACTGGAGATGCTTCATGCAAAGGGATAAAATTCGAAGTTTGCGTGTGCAAAAGTTTCCGGCCACTTATCATTCTTTAGTTTTTTCTATCGGTAAACTGTTTTTTGGTTGTGTTTATGAATGAATCAACGTGAATAGCATAGTCTTAATTCAAAATTGAAAAGTTCAACAATTATTGTTCATAAATGAGTGATTAGTTTGTCGCTAAAAGGCCAATCCTCTCGAGATATTGCGACAAAGTTATCGATCGGTAAAATTGACCGTAAACGATTTAAAAAATTATATAAAGATGGCGTGGCCTTCAGGACTTTCAGAGGTCCGGGAGATCCCGGAAAATTACTATTCCTGTGGACAGAATTATCAGGAGAAAAACCATTGATAATCCGCATAAAAATTTCGCTGCAGTATACTGCGATTTACAAAATGAAAATATTGCTGAAATAAGTCCGTATACCGTATCAACATGCTGACGTGATGCATAACTTTATTAAAGATTCAGTGTTAAAATTTTTCAGAGTTGAAAAAAATACAAACGTACCTGACTGGCGTTTTCCAAAAAACACAAAGTCTGGTCAAGTGAAAACTGTAAAGAAGTTCTATTTTTCCATCAATCGAATTCAAAACAGTTTTAGAAGTGATGGCAGACACAACGTCTGATGGCCTAACAACAAAAGATATGATTTGACCTATGTTATTCCTACAATGAAGCATGGCAGAGGACACGTTATGTCGTGGGGAGTATTGTCTTCAAAAAGTGTCGATCCGTTATTTGAAATCCACAGCCTGGTGAATGATACAATGTATAAGGATATCTTGTAAGACCATTTTCTGCCTTATCCTTCTATAGTAAAAAAAAAACTAGTCTTAAACAAATCTCCAGGAATGACTCCTGGAATGGTGCTGATGTGTATGATTTCCGGAAATAAACTCGTCCGGGAGGACCACAGATTCCATGAGTCGAATAGACCAATCAGGAAAGGGCTCCGTCTATGCTTCGACCAATGAGGAGAGGGTGAATTCCAAAATTGAGTGTACACTGTAAAATCTGCTGCATTTTGTTGCAACGCACGCCACCGCTTGTATATAATATCTATATTCCAACCAATGAGAAAGCTCCATTTCACGGCCAAATAACCGGTTTCTATACAAGCAGGGGAGTGCGTTGCAACAAAATGCAGCAGATTTTTAACAGTGTATGGAAAATAAGGTGAAGAAGCGATTCCATGGAGTATTGGCGAGCGCAGCAAGCAGGGGTAGCCTACAAGTTGGAATCGCGAAGCGATTACGCGAGGGGTTGGGGAGCAAGGGGGCGGAGCCCCCCTAGTTAGAGAAAAAAATTTGGTCGTAACTATTTTTCTTAACATGATAACGACATATATAATGTATGCAAACCTCGTTAAGCAATGGTTTTCGCACAAAAAATTTCGTTTTTGAAATGATCATCCCAAGCGCCCAGCATGAATCCAATAGAAAATCTCTGAAAAGAAGTTGACACAAGTCTGCGGAACTATAAATATTCCAACTCACCCGAAATTTCGCCAAAATTGCAAGAAATGTGGAAAAACGTACCATAAACGATCTTTAACTTTTGATTGTATGAATGTCACGTTGCTGCGCCACAGTACTTATTACTAAAACTAATAAAATAGTAATACTATAAAATATTAATTGTAAATGTTGTTGATCACTGTAATTTTCTATTACAATACCACTTTTTACAAACTTGTGAAGGTGGCCAAAAACTTTTGAGAACATGCGTTTTCCTTTATACTTATTTTTGTCAGTTAAATTTATTGATATTTACATGTTCTTCTATAAGTAAGTTCCTAACTATTATGTCAATAAAATGTATAAATATCACTTTGAGATTCCTCTTCATGTGGGTATATTTACAAATTAACTGAAACATTTTTGCTGCTCGGAAACTTTATGACCGCCACTGTATTTCTCAGATTTTTCAGTTATTTCAAGAATAGGAATAATATGTTCCACTTCATATTTATTAACGGCGACTTGATTTGGAGGACACTTAAGGAGCCAAAAATAAATCAAAGAAATATTATAATGTTTGGGATCATCCTGTAAAATAACATGCACGAAATGCTCTATGTCTGTAGATAACGAGTATATGGATATTGTACAATATATCTATTCAGCTTTGAAATAATATAACATATATTCGTGGGATCTGTCGATTTTTGTGGAAAAAAAAATCTTTCATATATATTTTTTTATATCATGCAGGACGTTTCTTGAAATTTAATGCCAGTTTCAAAAAATTTGACAAAATGCAGTAGAAATAATATAGTGCAATTGGAATATCAATATATTATATATTTGGTACAATATGAGCAGTTGTGTCTAATATTTTTTATCTCTGCATGTGCGCACGACATTTTTATTTATTTATTTATTTATTTTATTGTTATTATTTATAGTTAAATTATTTTATGGAGTAAATCAATAAAATAATATCCAGTCAAATATTGTGAAAATTCAGAAAGATGTCTGTAAAATAATGAGAAAAAAATTAATTCCTCTCTAAAAGTTGCTGAATGATAAAGAATTTTTCCACAAATTGCCATTTTTTATTATCTGACTTTCAAGAAAAGTTGTTGTACTAAATAAATATCAATGGATAGCATCAATGGAAAAAATGCTTAGATTTTGATATTTCTTTTTCTTTGTTAGAGAAAGTCGCGTTCTTATAGTTTTCTAAGAAACACTAAATCGTCAATAAAAAATGAATATTTAAAAAAAGTAAAAAGTAAAGCCGACGATTTATGAAAAACCCCTTTATCATTTTTAGCTCTTTTTATGGAGCAGCCAAAATTTTATCTTAGTAATTAGGTAATATCTTTCTGAATTTTTCATGATATTTGATTGCATTTATCACTTGGCCCATAGAATGATGAAAAAAATGTGCGTGCACGCACAGATAAAAAATATTTCGTACAACTGCTCATATAACATCATATGTTTAATATTTTCACATTTTAATTGCACTATATTATTTCAAATACATTTTGTCAAATCTCCTGAAACTGGCATTAAATTTGGTAAAAAGACCTGTATAATATAAGCAAAAAATATGCAGGAATTATTTGAACTTTTCAAAAGAAAAAGATACATATCCACGATTCTATTCTTCGGAATCGACCACAAATGAATAATTGTATTGTATAATATACGCATTTTCGGGATCTATAACTATGGAGCATTTCGCGCATTTTCTTCAACAGAGGGATCCGAAACATCATTATATTTTTTAGCCTCTATAATTGTACTTCTAATCAAATCGCCGTAGATAAATATGAAGTGGAACATATTCTTCATATTTCTGTTCCATAAAAATTCTACAAATACATCTTTAAATAATTACGAATTGCATAAATTGCACCCTGAATTATGCTAAAAATATGTGCTATAAATACAGATTGCTAAATAGTACATTTCAAAAAATATATTTAAAATACACTTAAAAATTATCTATGTTTTGTATCGCTTCTGTGAACGTCGTCAGGATAAAATAGAAAGAATCTATTTATCTGAATCTAGAATCTTTCTATTTTATCCTCACAACGTTCGAAGAAGCGATGTGAAACGTATATAGTTTTTAAGTGTATTTTAAATATATTTTTTGAAGTGAACAATTTAGCAATCTGTATTTATTGTAGCACATATTTTTAGTACATCTTTAAATATTCGATAAAATGTCTCAAACTGAATGTATACCGTCATATGTTTTTATTATATGTGCTAAAATAGATATGAGTGAGTTTTGAATTGTTTTATGCTTTCTTGAACTCAACTTGAACTCAACCACATTTTGCTACACTTTATTGTGCGAGTATACAATGAATAAATGCATATTAAGGTGATTATTAAAAAACATCGGTACATGTCGTATATAAATGGTGTCGGAAAAGAGTTTTGCGATGTGCAATGTGTTTCCAAAATAAATGAAATTTTAAAACACTAAGCGAAGTGTGTGAAAATTCTATAGATTACATATCAGCTTCACAAAAAATTGAATGCATTACCGTTGACATTGAACTATCTTTAAACACGTAAAACAAGGGAATTTTAAATGTAATAAATAAGATTTGCTTAGATAATTTAATATAAATTTTTTAAAATATCTAAAATTTTATTTGAGTTGGCTATTTGGGCAGACATTTTTTAATCAAAATTTTGTTGTATTTGAACTATTGTTGTCAATTTTGTTCACAACAACCAGTAGAGTCTAGAAATGTCTAGAAGAAGTCGTTTGCCCGATTTATTAAGTTAGTAAGCGGTAGGATGGATGGAAATGGAATTGTCACAGTCCGATAATACTACACGCTCAATGTCTCTCGCAGTGTATTCCAACGATTCTGGGATCAGTATCAATTCGAAGATTTTGTGTCGTGAATACATTTTTCAGTCCGCCAACACGTTATAACATCTGCAGAAGATCGGTTTCTAGCTCTTTTGGCCCGCAAGAGAAGACTCACTACTTTGCCGCAATTTATTGCGGACAACTTTGCAGCATCAGGGAGAAGAATTTACGCACTAAGGTGCGAAGACGTATTTACAATGCAGGTCTCTACGCAAGGCGTCCAGTTGCGTGTGTGTTTCCTTCAACAGACGATAAAGAAGGGCCCGCTTATTTTGGGCAAGAGAACAGCTTTCTTAAACCAAACAACAGTGGGCTTCTGTATTCTTCACTAACGAGTCCAGATTCACACTGCGGAGCAATTTAGGACGTCTTCTGATCTGAAAAGAGCATTGTATCCGATACCCTCAATGAAACACTGTCGAAACACACAGGTACAGAAACGGTAGAGTAATGGTTTGGGCAGTGATCGCTCTAAGAGTTCACTCTGACCTGCATGTTTTCCATAGAGGAACTGTGATTGGTGTGAGATATCGGAATGAGATTTTTAATTCATATATGCGTCCACATGCTGGTGCTAGGTGCTATTGGCAGTGATTTCATTTTAATGGATGATAATGCGAGATCACACCGAGCTGTGGTTGTTGAGAATTACCTTGAGGATCACGGTTTGGAGAGAATGGAATGGTCAGGTCACTCTCCAGACTTGAATTCTATAGAACATCTTTGGGACTATCTTGGAAAGGTTAAGGTTTAATTCCTCTTCCAAGGTCACTAAATGAGCTGGAACATGGCTTACTTCATGTCTGTTCAGTGCTACCTATTTCGGTGTCCGAAAATTTAATTGAGAGCATGGAAAGTCAATGCTGCCAATACATTCAAGTCTGGGGCGAACATATTCAGTATCAGAACCAGTTTTTTCATATTTCTATCACATTCTACTACATAACTAGTATATAACCCTCGTCAAAAATGACAGAATTTTGACATGCGTTTAATTTTTGTGAGACTTCATACAAACAAACAGAATGACGATTTTATTATTGAACAGTTTGTATTGTAGAAAAGCATATTTTAAAAACAGAAAAACAGATGACAAGATTTTTTTCTGATATTAAATTTCTGAAATAGTTCAACAACTGTTCAAAACATACAGCAGTATTTATCACAGCAATAAAAATAATTAGCAAAGTAAAACACAATTTCTGAAAACTTCACTAAACATTAAAATCAAATACTGATTTTTTAATGCATTATTTTATAAGAAGCAATGATTTCGCAGCGATTTTAGACATATATATAGGAAGTATATGAAATAGAATCCTATATCACCGATTAATGAAGCTTTATGCTTTGTTTTTAAACATGGATTTGGAACCATCTAGTAGCAGTTTAAAAAAAAGTTTTGGTAAAATTGTAGTTTTTTTGTAGAAAATATGCAGAACCAAGATGCATTGATTTAGATCAAAATCAATTTTTTAAAACTCTAACTATGTGATTTTAAAAATTCATTCCTTATTAATGAAAACCAAAATCGTTATTATTATTTCCTTCGTAATCTTATTATTATGCCAATTTTTAAATGTTTAGCCTTTATCTATTTGAAATGTGCTTACATTGTAAACTAAATTTACATTTCTTACGAAATGTCATTAAAATGTAAGGACTATACAGTCATGTATAACATATAATAATTATAATAAAGCAGGTAAATTTTTGATTTTTAGCATAGTAATTTTTGAATATAATAATTTTGAAAAGTAAAAAAAAATTATACTTTAATAATAAAATGAGGAAAAATAATTCTCAATCTTATTTATTCAGTCATAATAATATCTCATGTATCCATTACATCTCAAAAAAAAATTTTCTTTACAATAGAAAACAAAATTTTAAAAATTATGTGGATAAATGTTGATATCTTAAAAAAAATAATAAAACGCAATTTAAATTATATCAAATAAATCATAATAAATTACTCAAGTTATTTATACATATTGAATGTTATTTTAAAATTATATAACGGAAACATTCAAGAGAAATCTCTTACACATTATTACACCTTGCAATTTTTATTTAATGCTATTATTATTATTATTTTACTATAAATCCCATGGAAAAAATTTCTTCGTTTACATTGATTCCGGTAGATGGCAGCACAATAAAAGGTGAAGTTAGTCCACAGAGCATAAAACATGAAAAAACCATTGTCTTCGGCGATTTTTTTTGAAATGTTGTAAACTTATTTCCTATAATAAATGTAAACGAAATTGAAAATAATTTAAAATATATTTAAAAGTTTTAATACGATTTTACAAATACTTTAAAATCATAATTGGATATTTTTATTATTATTATTCTTTTAATGAATCACTCAGAGTCGTTAATTTACTTTTTGTGAAACCACTGATCGTTTATTTTGTTTATGACAAGTTTTTTTTTAAATTGGAACTTAATATATTGTAACTAAATGCGTTATACATGTTTTATAGGGAAATTTATTCAACAAACATTATTTCAAGTGGAAGAAATTTTAAAAGCATCATTCGAACATCTGTTTTCAATTAAGCCTAACGTGGCGTTTAGGTACGGTCGATGATTCCCAGATCAGAGTGGTTCGTCCAGGAACCGTTCTTACACTTTTCTCAAGTCGCATTTTATTATTAGTAGGTACTGCGATGTACTTATTTCTCCAAGAATCGAATTTTCCACCATGAGTGCTTTTTTTGTTGTAATTTCATTTATACGCAAGCTTAAGTAAATTTCTATGTCGCATTTATTAAATAATATTTTAGCGCACATTTACTCCAAATTTGTTGTTCCTATATTCATTCATTTGCAAATTAGACGCAAAAAACCGTTTGTATCTTAACTTTTGGAGACCAGTGTATTTCGATTGATTTGATTCAAATTTCTCGCTGGTAATCTAAGACGCTGATGGGTATTATGTGATGAATAACTTAAAGGTTAATGATATAATCAAATATATTATAACCACAGTTTTAATGATTTAGCTGATCAGTCATTTTGTTTCTCGTTCTATAAAATTTGATTGATGATTAATAAAGATTCTCTTTAATATTAGAATGTGTTAATTAAATGCAGAAAATTATTAGATTTTCTCCATTAACTTATAAGATAAATTTCTTGCTTATTAAATATATTTTGTAACTTACTTGATATTTCGCTTAATGATCAATTTTAATACCAGATCTTATAAATTAATTATCGCGATAAATGCATTTTATTTTTGATTAAATTATTTTCAAATGATATGTGTGGAATTGTTATTATAAAAAATGTATTCCAAATTCGTGAAACATTAATTGAACTTAATAATTAATACTTCTAAATAAAATCGATTTCCATTGTGTTGTGAATACGCTGTAAATGTGTTGTGCCAAATAAAAAGATTGTGAAAAAAGTTTTGTTAAAAATTAAAAGAAGAGAAAATGTGTTTTAAAACATATTTCAAAACATTCATGAAAAAATAGTGTTATTTTAAAGACACCATGTAAAAAGTATATTGAAATTGTTTTGCATGGGTTATTTTTAATGCCATAAATTGTGGGCTATTTACAGTCCGTTGTTAATTTCATGATAAAATGTTGTACTTTACAGCACTATTGTAAGAATCGATTTTTATCAACACTATTTATAACATTATTTGAACACAATTAGTAACACTATTTTTAGAATACATTTCTAAATAGAAAAACTCTTTTACACCATATTATGAAAGCAATCACAACATAAGAAGTGTTTTGTATCGGGATTTTTCAAACTAACTATGTCATCTAATCACAAACACTTTTAATTAAACAATTTTTTTGGCTAAAAGTATGTTTCCATATTTTTTTTAAATAATAAGATGTTGGAAACTATGCTCACAAAATTAATTTTAATTTATTGTTAATTTGTTGACAAAAAGCGTTCTAAAACGTGTTCATTTTGTGTTTGAGAATTTGCAAAGTATGTGTGATAGTTTTCTGTTTGCAAAAATTACTTATAAATTGAAGAAGTATGAAATTTATAATAAACAGAACGTGTGAAAAAATAAATGTTTTATCTAGTGTGGAAATGGTATTGAATAATAACAGACATGAATAGCTACGAAACAAAAAATATCAATGTTGAAATACTATTTCATGCAAAGAATAATTACGTGACATGCAAGGTTTTAAATTAAATAATTGTTTTTTTTCTTTTTTTAACTGAAGCTATCATTATAGTACCCGTAAAAAATTTCAATAACGCGTCTTTATAAGATAAAGTTTGAAAATGTGAAGAAATAACTTGTTACTGTTTGTATGTGTTTTTATTTAAAAATGAGAACAGCCCTCAGTTGTTAAGTACGTAGCAGAAGTTCTGTTCCAGAAGTTCAGCAGGATTAAAAGTCGCATAGTCACAGAATGTCAAATACGTATATATATATATATATATATATATATATATGTAATAATAAATCGATTTACTTGAAATAATAAACAGGTTTGCTTGAAATAATATGTCGATTCTCGTGGAATAATATCTGTCTTTTTATCAATGTTGGTTTAGCAGCCGTAGTTGGAAGCAATGGAGTTGTTTTCTATGGGAGTTTCTCCAGTAAAAATGCAAGAAAATTAGTTTTTAGTCGTTTATTATTTTTGAGCACGACCATCAGTTATTCCACATCTCTCCAGTCTCCCAAATTCCTAATAGGCAACTTGCTCTAAGCCTGCATTATCTCAAACATTCTAAATTATTCCGAAGATGAGACGGGAATGTTGGCATTTGAAAGGTCAAAAGCATTCTCCACTCTCCAGAACCAAAAATGACTCTCTCAAAATTCCAAGCCAATCTAGCCCCTCCTCTTTTTACGTAAGGCTTTTAAAGATCCATTAGGATCGTTTTCAATGCAAAGATAATCCGACCCACTCTCTACCATTGGACGCTAGGCGTGACTAGAGGTACGAACTCTTTACCTAATCGAGTAATAGCGTAATTTGTCCACGCGAAAAAGCTTATGAATCCCTAGCAGACCATTCATTAAAAAATAAAACAAAATTAAAGTTTCGATAAATGTTTTTTAATACTAAAAAGGAAAATGGATTTATGTACTGAAAATAAGATTTCGAAATAAGATATTGGCATTCAAGAAACATTCTAGCTCTTTTTAAGAAAATAATCAATAGATTATGCTAAGTTAAATAAAATAAAATAAAAGAACTTTAGCCGTTAAAAATATTAATACATTACGAAAACTGAGAATAAAAGTATATTCCATAAAACGTTAGAATAAAACTCAGGGCGGGAAAAATGGCGAATTTTTTTTTATTTATTATGTATATATATATATACTTTTACTCATATGAAAATATGATTTTAAACAATAAAGTCACGATTATAATCTGTCCTGATTTCTAGCATATTTCTTTTTTACGAACATTATCTTCTTCAAAATTAAGTAACTATTTATGATATGTGATGAATTAAGGAACTAATTATAATGTGTGATGGCATTAGTTTTGTATCTACAAACACAAAGTGCAATTCAACCTTCCGGTAAGTGGAAATCGTTCGTGTTGTTGTACAATCTATGTTGAACAATGATTTATGAAAAAAAAGGATTATGGATGGTTTCATGAAACATATATTGAGTTTCTTGGCCTTTAATGAAACATAAAAAATCTCTTTCAAAAAATGTGGTTAAAAAATATATAGGTGTGTATAATTTGAAACGAAGTTAAAAACGTTAACCAAAATTTTAAAAAACGTCCTATTTATATGCAAAACAATTGGCTAAAACGTTATAAAACACATTAAAATTGCAATCTAATATAATGAAGTTTTACATAACTACATGTACCTCATCACTTAAATCATCATCATGAATAAACTGAGAAAAACACTGAAAATAGCCACATATAGTTATAATATAAGTTAAAAGTTCTATAAACTTCACATAATTTTATTGAAAGTACACTTTTCTAGAAGCAAAACCGATTCTTTAAGAAACATTCTGTTGTAATAAATGCTTCATCCTAGTTTGATAATACTGACATTTGCGATTTCTCGAGTATTTGAATCATTTCAACATCTGAACAATATTTTAAATTAGTTTTCCACTTCGCTATGAATGTACGTTTTCATTCAATCTAGTTTTGAATAATTTACCGGATTCAGCGATGTACACAGAGTTATATTAGTTGCTAGGAATCATTTAGTACCACTGCACTTGAATTTTGGAATCATACTTAAATTTGCGATTGAAGAAAAATGAAGCTAAATTATTTTGCGGTTTAAATGAAGTAATGATGAGAAGTGACTTAAAAAATCTAAAACTTCATTCTGTTAACTTGTTATAAAAAGGAATAGAAATACGAAATGCTGATTTAATGTGCTGAAATAGGAATGGGGTCAAAAGAAAAAAAAACTTTAAATTTTCAAATGCAAGATACGGCAGTCATTAAATAACTCACATTATAGGTGAAAACCACCCGACACATCAAGATCCTTTTTTTTATATGATAAAACATGTCAAAACCTAGACTAACTAACGAAATAAATAGGAACACTGTCATTATCTCAATGACTGAAAAATATTCATTTTTTAAAGACAACTGTTTCTTTGAAAATCAGCCGGTCATTCGTCTTTAAAGTACGAGTGAAATAAAAATCGCCAGGTTTGATGTAGCAGTAGGGAATGGCTGTTTTGGTAATATGACATTTTCAAGACGCCGAAATTCGTCACTCGTTCCGATGAAAATCCCAGGAAGTCGTTGGGGCCAGTAGATAAGGAACTACAGGTTGATAAGGGTACCATTCAACGTGTATTCATAAAGACGTATGTTAGAGGTCATACGGGATCAAAAAAGAACATTTCTTGTCCGAGAGAGCCAAAGATAAATTCCTGATCAAGCACAAACATTTCCATAACAAGTTTAAAGAAGTGGAGCCAAGAATGTTGTTTCTTTCCTCAGATAAAGAAAACTTTGTTCAGGTCTAGAAATAGAACTCAAAAAGTATAGACAGATCAATTAAATTCAATTAAATCAATAAAATTCTCAAAAGTATTCCAGCCGTCGTGCACAGAAAATATCCAGACTGATGAATCTGAGGGGTCGTGAGCAGCGAAGACGACTTGAAACATCCACGTATTTTTCTTAAAGGTGCCAGAATCAATGCCGTCGGTTTTACCTAGATATTGAAGCTCTGGATTAGATTTATTACATGTGAAACGTCTTGATTTGTTCATGAAGACTTTGTACTATCCCACTCAACCCATAATACCCAATAAAGAATGGTCAAAAACTTTCATAAAAATTTAATCCTTAACTTCTTGTTTTCCTCCCCCTCAAGCTCCCCAGGTGTTGACACAACGGACTATAACGTATGTTGCGTAATTAAGTGGCATTTCAATAAGCATTTACAGAACATTGTTGAGGAACTGAGAGTCGCTGTTTGTAATGAATGGCAAATGTTCCGAACACTTATTTGATTATAGCCTGCAGTACGCTTCTACGGCATATAGAGTCTGTTATTGTTGCTGAAGGTGGTTTGATTGCATAATGCTATTAATTTTGTTTGTGGTTAACTATAAAGAACGTTGAAATTGCAAAAACCTTTCATCTGTACCCATCAAAGAGGAAATTGTTGGCCAGCAGCAAGATAGGTGCTGATAGTGATGGAGAAGGGGTGGCTAATGTTCTACCACTGCATGACAACTGCTGGACAGCTTCAGTCAACTTTGCTGTTGGAAATAATTAGATAAAATTCTGATCGGCCTCCGTTTTATTTCATGCGCTGGCCCACCACACGATGGAAGTGCAAGAACTTTTGCAGTATTATTGCTGGGGATCTTTACACTAGGTGGCGTTGTGAATATCGGAGACATCAAATATTTCGGAATTCATCATTCTGGTTGTTCTATTTGCAATTTCATTCTGGAATTTTAACGTTTTATTAGTCACCATTTAGTACGTTGCGACTGTGATCAAGAACAATAACAACCATTAATAATAAAGTAAATCAGCAAAAACAATAAATATATACTTTATTTTTACAGATTTTTTTTTAATTCTTAAATCTGATTTTCTAAGTTACAAATGACTTCGGTTTTCATAATTCACGCATTTGAGAATCAGCTTATAAAGTGCACATGATTTCTATATGGCTTTAAAGATTAGGAAGGCAAATAACAATAGAAACAAATTTAAAATATGTAATAAGAACAGGTGAGGAGTGAAAAGCCATAGCATACGCTGATGGCATTAATGCTCGCCCGATCACAAAATCCAAACAGCGTCGAACGCGGTTAATAATTGGGAGGGTCCAATGCATGTCGGCAAATCTGAATATATTCGAAAATTTCTATATATTACATTGTTTAGATATTATATAGCTATTTCTATGTACTGCTTTCGGTTAAACTAGCTAATAGAAAAACGGTCTAAAATTCTATAATACTTTTTATGAGAACTTTTTGTAAGGTGCTGGGTGGTTGTCTGCTCATAGTAAAAAAAACTGTCTGATGGTTTGCCACTGTACAAACACTGCAGGATAAGTAATGATGCTGGATTAAAAGTGCTGGCACAGCAAAGGAATTGCTGTGGATAGATGCTAGAACTGCACTGAAAACTAATGGATTGAAGTAATGTGATGGCATACTAATGGTGGCCTGCTGTTGGCCATCACTGATGGGCCAGCTGCATTTCGTACGGACACTTTTGTACTGGTTTAAGTAATGGCACCATTGAACGTTACCGCTGATGGCACAGCTGGCTGCCACATTTTTTTCCAGCTGATGGCCCACTGTTTCTTTCTTTGCTGGGTAGTTTATATTGTTTAAAAGCAGGCGTTATTTCGTTCTCAAACACTTGCTTTACCCTGTATTTTCTTACCCCTTTTACGGAGAAGTTATTTTATTTTAATTTCTTATAAATTCTCTGTTTCTCGACACACTAATGATTCGTAGTATGACCGCACCGCAGTATGACAGCTCTAAAATACAAGGATTTAACAATAGACGCTTTATGTGAAAGCTGACAATTTGTCGGAAAATTGGTACCTTGATTTGAGAATATTTTCTTCCTATAAACAGTTGTAGTAAATGTTTGTAAAGGTAAAATAAATTCTCTTTGAACGAGGATATAAAAATAAGGCAGTCGGTAATTTGATGCGTTCCCAAATATAAAATTTATAGGCAAACAAATGCCATGTTAAAAACACTGGCAAGATAAAAAGGATCAGCAACAATAAAAATCGTCATTAATATATCTTCTTCAAAATATAATGGGAGTACCCCTTTTTTAATTTTGTTTCGGAACTATTCTGAGCATATGATTTGCTTTGAAGTGAACAATTATGTCTGAATTATAACAACCGAGTCTTAATGCGTGTATTTATACCTATTTATAACAATGCTTTTTTCATTTCCACTATTTTTTAAGCCTAACCTTCATTTGTTTGACCCTTTTATAAAAAATATAGCTTCCACATTCACCTTTATCAATGTTTCTTATAGCTGCACTTTCAAAATATAAAAAATAAGTAAATTTGGAATTATAAAGTGTATTCACAATCAACGATGTCCAATGGCTAATTTCTTAACTATTAGTGATAGATATATTATTTCAATTACTTAAAAGTTTTAAATGAGATAAAAAAACATTTTAAAAGCAAATTGGGCCAATAAAATTGTGTGTTAAAAATTACTAAAATCAACTTTTTATACGGTTTTCCAGTCTTATAAGTTATAGTTAATATTTTTTTCTATTATATTGACAAGCAAAACAAAAAAAAGATCCATTACTTTACAATTAAAACTGACCAAATAATAGCTGTTTAGAGTTAGAGCATATATCTTTTGTTGCAAAAAAAGGCTCATTCAGAAATTTAATAGAGATAAAATAATTGTCAAATATATTTAAAAATACATTCGAGTTTACTTAACACATTAATATAAATTAAAAATCTATAATGGTCCCGATATATTTATCAAAATATGCATCTTGTACTACACATAAAAGCGGGAAAATAGACAGAATTTTTGTTAAATAAAATGATGAGAAGCAACACCCCAATAATTTACAAAATGATGCATATATTTAAATGCTGTTAAATTGAATTAACCTACAGAATTTGGATCGTATCATGGTTTTTAGCTTTTGATAACTGATTTTTATGTAACTTTTAGGACTGAATCTGAAACTGATCTTCACTTCTTATCATTTTGTAAGGAATTTTTTTGCAACTCAAAAATTTCAAAGTCAAAAAGTAAAAAAAAAAAAAAAAAAAAAAAAAAAAAAAAAAAAAAACCCGGAAATATGATACTTTAAAACAGATATGATTGTTGTGTTTTTAACTCATGATAATTGATTTTTATGGTTTTTTATTGTTGAATCAGAAAGTTACTTTCACATTTAACCATAATGTCAATAAGTTTTACAAATCGTAAATTTCAGTGATTAAAAGTTGAAAATTAAAAACGAACCCCCCCCCCCTTTAACTCCTCCAACCCCTGAGCTGTTCTTCTGCACAATACCACTATTTTATGGGATACTGTGAAATACGTATAAATGGTAAGTACTGAAAATCATAATATTACATTGTCATTTGATTTACCCCAGTATGTAAAATTTAACTTCGACTGATATTTGAAAGTGAGTTAAAGTTCGAGTAGACATTTTTGAACTGGATAGACATACATACGATCGTAGAAAGTTAAATAAAATCTTATAAAGGTAACATAAATTTGTTAAGAGAAATCATGTAAAAAATAAAAGCCTCAAATCATCACATACACACAAAAATATATTAAAATGCAATTATTTCAGCCATTTTAAAACAGAATTAATAAAAGTTAACTCAAGCGTAATACTTTTACTATTTTTTTCAAAACGAAGATACGTGTGAAATAAATTCTTTTAATACATAAAGGACTTTGTATAAGACACCTCAAAGCATGACCAAACTCAACTCTGGTATAGAGAAAAGTTGCATGCATTTTAAAGTTTCATAACTCAGGAAAATTTAGTGTTATATGAATGGAACATTTATTTTCTCCTTTATAAGAGTAACTTGCAATTTTTATTAAACATTAATTAATGGACTCGGATCTGTATAAAAAATTAAATTTCCTAAGTTAAAAAAAATATTTTTATTGGTATAAATGACTTTCAATATTTTTTTCTTTATTTGAAACATTTTTGTAATTTGAACTGTATTCCTATAACTAACGGTTTAGGAATTAGTCATTAAATATCATTGAAGATGGACGCAATGTATATAAGACTACATAACAGTTGAACTTAGATTTTAAAAAATTAAGAAATTTTTAGCACTGAGGTAAATTAAGAATCTAGAATTTGCAGAATTTCAGTGCCTAAAAATGCTAAAATCAGAATAAAAGAATTTGTCTTCACATTTCGTTCTTTTCAATTAGAAGAGAGAAGAAGTCTACATGAAGCCGCTTAAGTGCACTTCTCCACTTTTCATTTTTCACTTAGGTATGGAATAGAATGTTCTATAATGACTCTTTTGTACAGTACCTTTTCATTAACTTTGTTTAACTTGTTCAGTTGTGTCACAATTTTCAAAGTTCCTTTTCAGTAGCAGAGTAAATTTGAACACCTCTTGAGGCATTTATAAAAACATTCCAGAGGAGAGAAAATATTTACTTTGCGTATTTGTTCGCATAATATAGGCGACAGTAATATTTTCTGTCTTATTTAATCTACATTATGGATGATACTCAATACTTATGTGGACATTGCATTATATGATATACTATTGCGAAAATACCAAAGAAAAATAAATAATTTTTAAAATATTTTATTTTATAGGTTCTATTTAATACAGAATTGGAAAATTTTATATGTTATGATCGTTGTACACGAAGATTTTTTTTATGTAAAATGTCATTTTTTACTTTTGTAAATTTGACATCAGTCTTTATTAAATGGCAATTGGCAATATCATATTTAAAAAAAAAAGTTCACAGTAGTAGAATATCTACTAAAAAAATTGGCTTATTTAGTCAAATTAGCATACATCATCTGTTTGCTTATCCCACAGTCATCTGTGTAGAATTAATAATGAACGTTTGCTAATACCGACGTCTCAGAGCAACAATAGTATTCTAGTAATATTCGAAATTGAGATTCCTGACTTACTAGTATGGTAAACTGTCTGCATCTAGAAGAACAGTAGTGAATTTTTATAAAACACGTTTGAGGTATAGAATTAAACTTAATTTTGTGTCTCAGAATTTTTTCAATTAGATTTAAACACAAGTCATAGTGAATTTTTAAAATATTTTATTTTATAGGTTCTATTTAATACAGAATTGGAAAATTTTATATGTTATGATCGTTGTACACGAAGATTTTTTTTATGTAAAATGTCATTTTTTACTTTTGTAAATTTGACATCAGTCTTTATTAAATGGCAATTGGCAATATCATATTTAAAAAAAAAAGTTCACAGTAGTAGAATATCTACTAAAAAATTGGCTTATTTAGTCAAATTAGCATACATCATCTGTTTGCTTATCCCACAGTCATCTGTGTAGAATTAATAATGAACGTTTGCTAATACCGACGTCTCAGAGCAACAATAGTATTCTAGTAATATTCGAAATTGAGATTCCTGACTTACTAGTATGGTAAACTGTCTGCATCTAGAAGAACAGTAGTGAATTTTTATAAAACACGTTTGAGGTATAGAATTAAACTTAATTTTGTGTCTCAGAATTTTTTCAATTAGATTTAAACACAAGTCATAGTAGCATTACGTTATATATCTCATATTTTATTGTTTCTAGATGTTCTACTGTTGCTGACAAACAATAGGTTTATTTATTTATTTATGCCTAAGTGGAACAAGATGACCAGATTGCTAGGATCCGGTGTAGACCCTATTTGTCCCACCCATTTGCAGTCAAAAACTGGAACTGAATTCTTCGAGTAAACGTTTGTAAACTTCATAGCACCTTCAAAGACTCGCATGTCTGCCAAAGCATAAAATTATTTAATGTTTTAAGGAAAGGTTTGTAACCTCTTTTACAGCATGTACAGGTAGTTTGCTATAGTTTTCTATCAAACTTGATAGCTTTATTCATCTCAGTTGTTAAATAAATAATTCGCAAATACCCTAAAAACATCTGATTTATTGTTATGTGACGTTTCTAAGATTTATTAAGCTTAACAACTCTTTTCATTTAAATTGTTTTTTTTAACCAACACTTTTTGCAAATTCTTTACATAAAATAACGCATGTGAAATACGTACATTCTTAAAATTTACACTAAATCTAAGCAACAGATAAAAAAAAAATCAGGGATTGATTCATGAGTTTTAGTGAAGGTGATTTTTCACAAATTATATTTCATCGTTATAACCAATTTCCCGATCATAAGCATAAAACTATACATTCATATATATTAAAATCAAATATCGTGAAAAGCTTAGCAACATTTGGCAACCAAATATAAATCTCCATAAAGGAAGAGAACTTAGATATAGCGAACTAAGTAAAAAAAAAAAAAAAAAAAAAAACTCCCACTGAAATTCAATATCTTTATATATCTTCACTATACAAATATATGTATAGTGAAGTATTTGAAGAGGATTGTTCTAACTTTATTTAACTTAGTAAGCATATTATGTATCAAATAAAATTTTCTTTTTTGTGACTTACACCAACTAAACTGTTTCAATATTGGCAATCAGTTTCAGCATGGAGACAACTGCCATGCACTGCAAAGTTCTAATAGGTTTCTAATAATAGTAAAAATAGTTCTAATAATAGTTCTAATAAAAATAGTTCTAATAATAGTTTGTTCACAGACCCTTTTAAGACGTGATCAATTACTTTAAATTATAAAACATATTTAATTTTGTTCATGTATGAAAGACCATAGTGACTATAACAGATGAATTAATGCAGATTATTCTGTAGTTCTTACGAAGGTCTTAGTGCTTTCGATCACCTATTACAGGTAGTGATCAATCGAGTAGTATTGATAAACCTAGATAAACTTTGAAGACACATTCTAGAGATTCGAAGATCACATTGTCATGTGATACACTGTTAAAAATTTCTGTAAAAACACAGAACAAAAAAAGAAAAACTCTCTATAAATTTCATTCTATAAATGCATTCGTTAGAGATTCTCGGTAATCATTTTACACACATTTCCCTTATCTTATATGCAATTCTCTGTAGGTGTTTCTATGTCTTTATTTAAAGATATTTTTATCTTTGTTAAATTTTATGATTCAAAATACAGAATTTAAAAATCATTTTGCAATGTTTTTAGAAATATTAACGAAGACAATTTAGTTAATATTAAAAAAAAGGAAAGAGATTTAGAAGGGAAAAAAATCACTTTGTCTGATTTTTTAAGGATTTTCCCCCGCTGAATCATAAAAGACATATTTTGTGCTCGACAGTAATAGCTCTTATAAGGCTCAGTTAGTAAAATATTTTTCTCGTGTTTAGAGCGGTCTCGGGTTCAAACCTCAGCACGGTCAGAAACAAATTGTTTGAAATTTCAGTAGTACAGCACTTCAAATGTATTCGAAAATTTAAAGTTCTCGGAAGTTCACTGAAGTTTGAAGGATTCACTGATTTTGGATACTAAATTAAATTATTATCATTGAAAAGAAATTTACAGAGTCTGTTGTAAATTTACCAAATAACCTCTCTATTTTTTAAACAAAATCTCAGTTTTTCAGATCTTTGTAATTTTGCATAAGACTTAAGTTAATGGATTACCCATAGATTCTCTGCAATTTCACAGAATTTTTTTCAACAGTGTTTGAATTGGAGCACAATTATTAGAAATTTCTACAAATTATCTCATCTTCTTTTCTGTTGAAGAAGAAAATTAATTTGAAATCATGATTATAAAGGAAAGTTTATATGGGACTGTCTTATGAAATAATTTAGAGCATATTAGTCAAGAATTACATTTAAATAAACATGACAAACGGAGATGCAAAAATTCTAAAGACAGTAGTATTAATAGTATAAAAAATCGAAGAAATGATTTCAGCATTGTATAAGAAAAACGTATTCAGTGCAGCAAAATTGCAATGTTGGTATTAGTAATTCGTAAATGTTGGTTCAATAATCGTGTTACAACTTTTAAAACAATGAGTAATGTAGTAACATACAGTAATTTGAAAAACTCACTTTTGAGAAGACATCAACTTTAATATTTATTATTAAAGTTGCAACAACATCAAGCATCAACAAGCATCAACTTTAATAGTTTTAGCTAAACGCAATCGAGGATGTTCTCTTTTATATACATTTAAGCTTAAGAATATGCCTTTGACGAATAAAGGTTTTAAATTATTCAGAGCTAAAAGTGATTAAAAATTCCTTTCTTACTGAAATCAAAGTGCAGACTTAATCTTCTTGGAAGTAAAAATTCGGAGTAATAATTGCGTTCAATAATTAGAATGCTCCTAAAAAGAGAGATAAAATCTGGGAATGCATATAGCCAATTGAAAATTGGTAAGTAGAAACGAGATATAAAATGACTATAAAAATGTTTGGAGCATGGTATTGGGTGTTTTACTAAGCATGTATACAGGGTTCGTCTGTTCTTGAACTTGTGCATGACATTTTCCGAACAGCATTACTGTCCTTGTTTAAGGGAAGAGGTTCTATGATTAAATAGGAATTATTTTTCAGAAATCGTTATATTAAAACTCAAAAAACTTATTTACTAAATGGAACATCCAGGACATAAAAGAACATTTCAGACCAGTAAGATCTAAAATTACAGATCGCTTCGATAGTGCTAAAAGTTTTGTCATCAAAGTAAAAATATTAATGGAATTGTCATTCTTATATCAGACAAACTAAACGTAGTTTATAGAACAGAGGAAAAAATATTTATAGTGTGTTAGCAAAATAATAATAAATCGGTCATCATAGAGAATTTTGAGACATAAATCACACATTTAATTTCCTTTCAATTTACAAAATTAATTTGTAAACTATCTGTAGACATTAACTAGATTTCAGCAAAAGTTTTACAGCTCGAAAAATTATAAAATGCTGGTATTGTGACGTTTTTGTTTCTTCCTTAAAAATATTTAACTTTTATTCAATGCTTTTTTATTTCGCTAAAACATATTCAAAACGATATTACAAATTTTTAAAGATTTTATTTAATAAAACATATGACCAGAAAAAATGCGATAAATATATGATAAATAATGATATATATGATTAATAATGACTTTATAAATTGTAAAAGAAATAGCTACATCAAATTCTTTTAAATATCCCACAGAAAATGCTTCTAATGTCACATTTTAAAGATTCAACAACATACCAGAAAAGTAAATTAGTTGCTTAAACAAGTTATAGACAAAGCATGTATTTTTGACAAAGCATTTTAATTATGCTTAGTTTAAAATTGAACGTTTACGTAATACTGACAAAATAAACTAATACGTTTATTTATGGACTTCATTAATCGTTATTTTAACGAAGAATCACGCATATTAGCACCAACTAAAGAACACAAAAGGGATATTTTGTAATACAAAGAAAGCTAGTGAAATTAATAAGGAATTAATTAATATTCGGAATTTATAAACATAAAATTAAATTTTACTAACAATTGTTTTATGTAATTTAATATTTTTGATTAGGTTTTTGTTAAACAAGATTTTTTATAAAACATCACGTTTTTGTCTTAAATTTAGATTTGGCTTTAAATTTAGAATTATTGTTTCAGGAATTCGTATGAATACGGTTATCGTAACTAAAGTAACTTTAATAATTACAGAATGATGGATCTTCTGTTAGAATAACAGTTCTTGTATTTGACTTTTAAATTAAATGTGAGTAATGTTATAAGAAGCAGTGGATAGGCCAAAGTACTAGCATAGAATATAAAAGGATATTATTTAATAATGTTTTTATTTTCCTTTCTAAGAACAAGGTGGTTGTAAGTAAAGTTAGCCTGCTTGGACCTACGCGGAGTCCATTCTGGTAGACATACATTGATGTAACTTACGAAATACATTAAATGGACCATGGGAAAAAGAAATTTATAATAAAAAAAATAATTTGATACTGGTTCGCTAGATGAGGTATTCACAGATAGATGGTGCAGGACAAAGAACGAGCGTTACAGGTGATGTCGCTTTATCAGAAAGGTAGTAATTTGTCATGAAAGATGATGCACCCCTTCTTATAGGCATTATTTCCACTATGTGACGTGGTGCAAAATCTGAATCTGAAGTACAAACTTCAGATTCAGACTTTACGTTTGTTCTGTTGTTCTTTGTTACGTTTGTTCGTCAGTTTGTGCTTTTACGTTTTTCGTTGAAGATTTTTTTAATGAAACTACTTAAACATTTAAAACTGGTTCGGAAAGTGCAAGTAAATTTATATAAAAAAGACATGCAACCAGTGTAGAAAAAGTACAAACTAATGCGGTCAAACTCAGTTATCCTGTTAAAAATATTACTTAAGGATATTAAAATAGAGAAATTTGAAAAGAACACTATCATAAGTTTAACGACAGATAGAAAAAAACATCCAGCGTTTACTTGAAGTTTCATTTCCTGCATGTTATTTTGTTGAGATTAGGCTTCAGATTAGCTATTATTATAGAAATATTCTTTGAAAAGGTTTGTGCCACCAGATTCAGTTAGTACCTGAGAAAAAATTGATCCTGATTAGTTTTTTGTCTACACCACCCAATATGTGGCGCTGTTATGCAGTTTTTTTTTCATGATTTTGCAATAGCTCTACCTCAAAATAATGCACAGATTTTCATCAAATTTCAGATTCTGTTATAAGTTGACATAAGTTGTTGCTGACTATATTTTTGTTTAAACCACCATATTTTGTTTAAACCGGTGGCGCTTCTATGCTGCATTTTTCACGAAGTATTATCACGTATAAGATAGATGAGATTTTTAGGATTGCTACTTCTGACTAGTTTATAATGAATTTCAGCAGGTGCAGGAGAAAACAAAATTGTGGTTTTTGACTGAGGCTAAGAGTTTCATGCAAGAAAAATGATGCAAAATTAGTAGTATCTTCAACGTGTTTCAAATCCAAAGAAACAAAAGTAATTCTAAAAAAGCAAAAGGGATATATTCTATGTATGATTAGGCTGTTGTTGATAATTATATTATTAAACATGCGGTAAGCGGATCAGAATGTTCAGATAAAAATTAATTACTTAGGCTACATGAGATTCTGGGCAAACGATAGCTACAGATGGTAAAAAATGTTGGTAATAAATAAAAGGGATCACCATTTAGTAACGCTAGACATTGGAAAACTTTTTGGAGCTATATTGTGAAAAAAGACAAATGTTTCTGAAATACTCAGATATAATATGCAAACAAAATTATACAGTAACCTCTTTCGCTTGAATGAAGATTCCCGAAAGTGCATTTTATCTGTAAAAAATCGAAAACCAACATATATTCTAGATTTACACATTATTAAGTGAATAACTTATTATTTAAACAAACTAATATTCTTCAAAGTATAAAAAGGTTTAATAGACATAAAATATATACGTAACATTCAAATATAACAGTAGAACCGAATAATATTTAGCATAAACAAGCTTCCCTGAGCTTTGCATTAAAAATCAGCTGAACTCGCTATGGCTAAAATTTATAGAACTGCTCGCTTTTTCCACGAATCATCACACGAGTCTCACTCTGGATATCACGCTCATTCATTCCTTGAGTTTATTGTTGAATACTTCATCCTTTACTCCCACATTTATATATATAAGTTTCAATTGCTGCCACTTATTTTCTGAAATGTTTCTGGATAGTTTTTAGAGTGTATTTTTAAACTGGAATATTGATTTTCAGGATGCTATCAATTTTCAATTAAATATTTTCAATTGCTTCATTGAAATTTTACATATGAAAACAAATAATATGAATTTCAATATTAATGTTAAATTGATTAATTTTGAAGTAAAAACTGTCTGTTGAGCATGAAAGTTTACTACATTATAAATGTCAATAGTTTATAAATACAATATTAAACTATGAAATTTACATGAACGAAAAAATTTACAGCATTTTCAAAATAACTCCAAGCATTTTGATTATTTTATCATAAAGAATATTTTAATGAAAAAACAAGTAAGAATAATTATTTTGCCGTTTTAATTATCATTGATTAAAAGCCGACATTAGTCACTCGAAAAAAAACTACAGAAAAAAATCTTTGGATACAATCTTTTAAAATTTTGTATTACAATTTGATAATTTAACATATTTATTTTCTTGCATAAGATATCAGTGGTCAATTTCTAACACTGTTAGTTTGTACTTTTTCGATTTTCGTTGAAGATTTTTTTAATGAGGCTACTTTAACCTTCAAAACTAGTTTTAAAATGTAAGTTATTTTATATAAAACAAACCATGCAACCAGAATAGAAAAAATAAAACCTAATGCGGTCGACTTCAGCTATCCTTTTCAAAAATTTATTTAACGATATTAAAATGGAGAAATTTGAACAAAACCCTCATAAAAGTTTAACATTAGGTAGAAAAGTTTATCAAGCGTATGAAGCGTACTTGAAGTTTCATTTCCTGCGTATTATTATGTTGATATTAAGTGTCTCACTGGCTATCCTTATTGAAAAGTTCTCCGAGTAGATTGTGCCAATTATAGTAGTCATGGTAGCTCAGTTTTTAAATATTTAGCAACTGAAGCCAGACTTCGCTCATTGAAATTCCACCTTGAGCACTTTATCACCCAGTTGAAAAATTACAAGTCCTAGTCTCTTAAGTCTACCCAAACCGATGCCAGACCCCAAAAAAGCTCTTGAAAATCCCATCGACATCTTTGGAAGGTGACATGATCTCACTATAAATGGTTTGGAAATCGGTTTCGTTTGTAGCGATATGGTCTACAAATGGAAAAAAAATAACTTTTAGCTATTTTTGTGATTTTAATGATTCGGAATCTTTCTGCGCACAACCCTGTTGTGCCATCTTCTCGGATTCTTTCATAAGTATGGGTAACATTAATACTTGGAGTTATTAATCATCTAGACGTCATTACTCCAAGACACCTAAAAGTAAAAAAAAGCAAATATAGGAAATATTTTGTTTTATTCATAATAAGCTTTTAAAAATTTTCGATGTCACTTTTTAAGAAATTCAAATATTTCCTTTGATTTTTAATTCTTTTTGTTCTCAATACCTCATATCTAACATTAGTCGTGGTTAATGGTAATTAACAAAATATCGCTTTGTAAAGTTCATAAAATCAAAATAAACTAATATTAAATATCAAACGGTAACAGTGTTTCTTTATAAAGAGATCCAAGTAAATTATGTATTTTATAATCCAATAAGCATTTAAGGAATTTTTAATACGGTTAAATAGTAAAATTATTCTAATCAACCCATTACTCTTTTGCATTTCAAATAGCTGTATTGACATTAATGCAAGAAATGTCCGTATTCAATTTTAGAATGCAGAATTGTGATGTAAATTAATTGATTGATACATAAAAGTGCATATTTATTTAAACAACTTTCTTAATTAATCAAAGTGTCTCCTAAAAAAGCCTTTGAAACGACTGGATTTTAAAAGATAATTGTAAAAAATAAAAAATCAATACCAATAAAAATAGCAAATTCTAAAATATGCTCTCTATGCTATTAACATAGTTACACAAACCTTGAATAGAATTAATTAAACATTAAATTATTTTTTAAATCCTTTTATTTTTATGTAACTTCTAGGATACTCTCTTCATTTAAATAAAAAAAATTTGTTTGTAAAATTTAAAAAGTAAAAAAATGAAATTACTTACGGCCTTTTGAATCTAAAATCTTTTTGAAAAACATTAAAAATAGAAAAAACTTGAAATTTCCGTTTCTTCTTCCGGAGGTAGTTTCTTTAATTAAAATATCTAAATGCATATCTAACAGGAAATAGTTTTTCTTTTTATTTCCTATAATATTTTTTATCCTGAAAACTTTAAATAAATGAAATTATTCTAGTAAGTGAAGTTTTCATTAAAAAAAAAATTATCATTTAAAGAGACATTTTGATAAAAAAACAAACTATTTACTGTAGAAAAAAGGAAACGTTCATTGATTAAAAAAAGCTGTAATTTATATTTAAGTTTTGTTCATTATATATATTTATTGAGACTTTGCGATTAAAAACTGTTAATTCCACATTATTATTTAATCACAAATATTTCAGCTAGTATCACACTAATCAATGCTTATATTTTGTATTAATCGTGTACTTGGCTAGTTATACAATCAAGTGCACAAACACGCCCCCAAGTTATGTCAGTGTTTAAAGATTCTGAAATGAACATCTCTGTTCACTTCGTGTTAACACGTTTCTAGAGCTAATAACTTACTTAAGTCGATTATATATGAGGACCCTGGGGAACAAAATTGAAATAAAAAGAATATTGCCCAGTTAAACTGATGGCATTGAGCTCACAGGCTAAGGCTACGCATACTAATTATACATTACAGCCTTATACTTTCAAGAGTTAATTCCATTCGAAAAAAAATTAAGAAGGGGAAACAGCTCTCCCCTTTCCCCTTTTTTATACTTAATCATTGAACCTCCTAAACTATGAAGGACATGCTTTATCATATAAAAATTCTATATCCAAAATTCAGAGCAAATCGGATAATTCTTAATAAAAATCCATGTAGCATTTGTATAATTTAAGAGGAGTTATCCCCCTCTTTTATACTTAACCATTAAACTTCTAAAACTATTCAGAGATTTGAACGAAATCTGACAATTCTGCTCGAAAAACCCATTTATATAAATTAAGGGGTTGGACATTAGAGCCCCCGTTCCCCCTGTTTATACTTATTCAATGAACACCTAATAACAGTCACGGAATCGCCTCACCAGAATGATCCTATATCTAAATTTTGAACGAAAACTTAATTCTGCATGAAAAACCCACTTATATCAATTGAGGGGAGGGGCATGAGCCCCCCGTTCCCCCTCTTATACATATCGAATGAACTCCAAAAACTAATTAGGGAAGCGCTTGTCAGGATATACCTATATACAAAATTTCAAGTGGATCGGATATTTTTATCATGAGTTATCACGTTATGCATGAACGAACATACATACAAAACGGGCGGGCAGATAAGCTCTCAGGCTATGATAGCCTGTGAGCTAAAAAATGAAATAATTGCACAGACAACCTGGAAATATGCCTTTTTTCAGGTAAAGAAATATAAGTGACCATTTTCTCCGAATAACAATAAATATGGATTAATTATAAATTTTAAGAAAATTGTATTCTATTTTTGTACAGCCCTTGAAATAAGAGTTCAAAGACCACAATGAATCAAGCAACAGTTTCCAATTTCAATTCAGTCGATTATTATTTATGTTCAAATTTAACGTCCATTTTATTTAAATTCAATTTACTCCAAATCGAATTTTTACAACTTGTATCCTTTGGCCTCTGAGATCGTCATATAAGAAGGATCTCTTTTGTATAACACAATTCCAAATGTGCATAGTATTCAAGAGCAATTTATTTTTCCTATAAGGAATTGTTGTTTGATTAAAGTAATGAACAAAACAAATCTAGTCATCGAGGAGTTCTAAAACTTATTTTTTCTTCGGTTTCTCAAATCCATTACTCAGCTTAAGAAGTAGTTTTACTTATTAATTGGGTAAATAACGTATCACAGTAGCAGTGAAATACTTACAACATGCGCGAACTTAAAGGGGGAGGTGCGCTGGGTGCCCGGGCATCCTCCACCCCTTGCTTGCACAAATTAGAGCGCACTTATTAAGAAAAATCGAAATTCACAAAAGAAAAAAGAAGAGAAAATGAAAGTAGAGTTAGTTCAATTCAATTAATTTAAGAAACTAGTTTAGTTCAGAAAACTAACAGCCTCAGTTTTGAAATATGATGAGAGAAGAGACACATACTCTTTTTCTTTTCATCCTTTTTTTTAAATTTTGTGTTCATCTTTTTAAAAATTAGAATATTTACAAGAATCTGTATTAATCATAGTAAATCAACAAGGTGGTTCTATAATTCCATTTTGACGTCTTTCACTTACGGGAGATTTTTTAACGCCATTTTTTCTATTGCATGTTTTCTTCAATTTCTTGAGCAATAAATGCAAGTTCTCGACGAAGGTAAAAAATTATTCGTTTCTTTGCTTTCATAGAGTAGTCTAGAAAGGAGCAAAAGAATTTGAAAAGGAATGCAGATGTGAAGCGATAATTTTACAATGTGATTAGCTGAGTGAAAGGGAGGAGTGCCCAAGTTCTGCCTTCTTTGAAAATAAGAAATAATAGCACATAAAATTCAAATTAATCTGAATATTGGTCGATTGATTGACTATCGTGTATTGTGCTTATTTTTTGACATTTGCAAAAAAAAAAAAAATGTTTGTAGTTTTTCAATTCAATATAATTTTTTTACCTCTGAAAAATTATGAATGATTTTTCGAGTTTCTTCTCCTTCCTTGGCATTTTATGTATATATATATATACACTGCTCAAAACAATTAAAGGATATTGCAGTTTTAGTGGATTTTGTATCTGGGAAACATTTTAGCTGATTGATACATGGTCGACAGACATAGAAGGTTATATGAGAATAAATTACACATGTTTGGCAGAAAAAAATGCATTTTATTGCGCATTTATGCACAAAAGGAAAAAAAAACACAATTTGTGCATATGAGAAAAAAATAAGAAAAGGTGTTTTCTTCAAAGAAAATCATTTTCAGTACGGGGTATGGTTTCCACGGGCGGCCAGCAATGTTGAACACCTTTGAGGCATGGACTCAATGAGGCTATTAATGACGAGTTGGGATATTCTGCCCCACTCTTCCAGAAGAGCTCTTTCCAGTTCTTAGAGAGTTTGTGGGGGTTGTTGGCGGCCAGAAACTCGTCTTCCTAGAGCGTCCCAAACGTGCTCGATTGAATTCATGTCTGGAGAACACGCTGGCTATTCCATTCGAACGATTCCTTCCTCGAAAAGGAAATCCTACACCAGGTTTGCACGATGTGGCCTGCAGTTATCGTCCATTAAAATGAAGTTATCTCCGATTGCTGCAGCGTAAGGGGCTACAATAGGTCTGAGGATCTCATCCCTATATCGGCGACCAGTCAGAGCTCCATCTCGAATGATGTAGAGTTCAGTGCGCCCGTCAATGGAGATGCCACCATACACCAACACTCCTCCACCGCCAAATCTGACACTTTCGTGCACGAACGCAGGATTATTCCTACTGCCACGGTCCCTCCAGATGAAAATACGCCTATTATCCGGATGCACAGAAAAACAGGACTCGTCAGAAAACAGAATATTGCTCCATTCATTTCTCCTCCAGTTGACATGTTCGGTTGCCCACTCCCTGCGGTCGCGACGATGCCTTGATGTTAATCTAACACATACCATCGGTCGGCGAGCATACAGACCTGCAGCATGGAGCCGGTTTCGGACAGTCTGAGTTGAAATCGTGGTGCCTGTAGCCGAGCGAAGGTGTTGTGGGAGAAGAGTAGCGTTCATGTTTAGGTGTCTCCAAGTTGTTAACGCAAAATACCGTGCTTCATTGAGCGTTGTTGCCCGTCTACAACCTTGCCCTGGTCTTCGGCCTGCACCTCCACTTTCCAAAAAACGGTTCCAGATCCTGGAAATGACACTTTGTGACACTCCAATGACTTGCGCTATTTCGGCTTGAGTTTGGCCCCCTTCTAACCTACCAACAATTCTCCAAGCTTCTGAATCTGCCAAATGACTTCGCTGAGACAATGTACTCATTGAAACAAAGCAATCACTGAATGCCGATCATCCTTGTCTTCATTCTCTTTTATCCAGTTGAAGGTCAAATTTCATTCGCTGCCGCTGAAGCGACGTTTTTGAGGTCGAACTCAAAATCTGCATACTCCACAGTTTGAAAACCAGAAAAATTTGCATTTGTGATTTTCTTCTTCTATTTTCGGCAAAAAAAAATTTCGTTTATATCTTTATTTTATATAAAACTTCAAATATCCTTTAATTGTTTTGAGCAGTGTATAAAGCCCCGTTCCATGCTCTCAAAAAAACTTTCTTCTTTTCACTGAAAATTTACTGTCAGCAGTGCTGCCGGTATATTTCTTTCAATTGACGGATATCCATTTATTTTTTTCCTTTCCAAAAGGTAAAATATCCGTCAATTCAGCAAAGTTTGGAAAAAGTAAAAGCGGCAGGTGCTGGGATCGAACCAACCACCCCAGCTTTGGAAGCCGAACGCGTTGGCACAGAGATACATTTGTACAGCACAAAAGCGCTTTGAAGTAAATGTGTTCGTTTCCAGTGGGTGTGGCTTGACCAATTTCTTTAAAAAACTTTTAGTTTTGAAGATAATTTCGGAAATATTTCGTCTTTAATGAGAGTTTGGCTGAAATTTTTATATGTTAGTATTAATGTTACATAAAATTGTGAATTTTAAATACATATTTATGCCAATTGCTAGAGGTAAAATATGGATGTCTTATTTTTATTCGATAAGTTTTTTTTAGTAATATCCATTTTTTGCATTAAATTTTTTAATTAAAATACCTTTTAAAAGTATATTTTAAATGCGAATATTTGTTTTATAAATAACTTTGTAAATTCAACTTTAATCAACTTATCTAAATTTATATAATAATTTGTGAGTATTTTTCAATTAATGAAGAAAGTAATTGTTATTTATTTTTAAATTCGAAAACATTTTTGTCTTTTTAAACTAAATTGGACATCTTAATCTATAGAATTTTTTTTTCATTTAAAAAATAAATTCGAATTTATTACTAATAGACCCAATACCCATGCGTGCTTCGAATAAACGGAATCTCTTCCTCTTTTTCAGACATTTGGAAGGAATTCACGGATCAAATGTGTTTTCTAGGAGTACGGAAATTATTTGTGAAGAAATAAGGATAATTTAGTGTATATTGAAGAATTTTTCTGGCAGTGCAGTCTTTTACGAGTGTCCTTACTAGTGTTTACCTTATTCCAGTGCAATAAAATCTGATGAAATTCACGTCTTTCGAACGGGATTTTTTTTTCGAAATCTGCATTTTTTACTGCCAAATTAAAAAAAATTTACAGTGATTCTTTGATGAAATTCGCGTTTTTGACAGCAATCCTTTGATGAAATTGGTGTATCTTTAGCACGGTTCTTCAATGAAATTCGCTTTTTCTTTCTACGATCTTTTGAAGAAATTTGCTTTTTCTTTCTGCAGTCTTTTGACGAAATTTGGGGGGACGGGTTTCCGAATCCTTTGACGAAATACATGTTTTTATCGCGATCGTTTGACAAAATCTACTTCTTTAAGGCGATCCCTTTCTTTTGCGACCGTTTGACGAAACTGATTTTTTACAAGAATCATTTGTCGACATTCGAGATAGTTTTGCGCTAGACCGATCGAAAAAATTCTCGACATCTTTTCGCATCAATTAACAAATTTCTCTACTCCTTTCCGTAAACTATTGAAGAAATTTGCAACATTGTTTCTTTTATCATTTATCGAAATTCATGATTTTTTGAGCAACTTTTTGATGAAATTTGCGGTTTCTTTCTCACTTTCTCATCGATAATTTTCCACAGCCGTGTGAAGAAATCATCAATTTTTATCCGCGATCAATTCATGATTTGATTTTGGAAAACTTCCTGAACGAATAAAGATCGCGGATTTCAAATTAATTTTAAAATACTCATTGAAAAATCCCAGGTCTGGGAAGTATCCCGTTATTTCAAACTCTGGCATTTCGATTAAAACTTCATTTCAAGTAAACCTTCGTTGTTTAGTGTTTTTCAAAAAAACATAGAATTAAACAAATTTAGAAAGGATTATGCAAATTTAACATATATGTAGTTGTGGTAGGGGGTCTTTGTCTTCAGCAACATGCTCCCGAGCAAGCTACGGGTGTTCTGTCTTGAAACAAGCGAATTATTTCGATTTTTTTAATTAGCCAAATTAAAATTATATTTTCTGCTGTTCTGATTTAACATTCTTCCAATTGAAATTTATTCACGGCAATAGGAAAAATTACTGGAAACTTGACATAAAAGTATCAAAATAATGTCAAAATATATTTTCGTTCACAAACCAAATTTGGTAAGGTTCCCTATACATCAAATAAATTTATTATCCCTTTCCAACACTTTAGAAAAAATAAAATTCTGGGTAACATTTCAACCAAGACTTTGTCCATATAAAAATATGTATATTCTCGAAAAAGCAATCTTTTGATCTACTGAGCTTCAATCTTTCAATGTCTGTTTTAAGAACAGTTTTCAAAAACTGTCAATATTTCTCATGCAAACAGCTCTTAGCGATGCTCTGAATTTCTTTCTTAGAATTTCATTTGATTTCCCAAGTGCAGTAAACCAGTATCTTTCCAACCTAAGTAATGTTTATCCTTTTCTCGGAAATTACATTTTCTTCTATTTATCAGAAGAAGACTTTTTTTCTCCCGCACATAAAAGTTCGAATAACTTTCTTTCTAGTCGAAAATATTTCTTCAAAAAACTTAGAAGAAACATTTTTACATATCTGCAAAAACTGCGACTTTTTGTATTTTACTTATTTCATTTGTAAGAGTTATTTAAATTTTGTACATGTGAATTTTGTTTTTATCTTTGTTTTGTGATTGGTTTTCATATCAGTTGATTAAAAAGTGACAAAAATAACGATTATCACATAAGCAGGGTATTTACAAGGTGATCCATAAATACTGTGACGCAAATGAAAGACCATAACTTTTAGCAGAAGGGACAAAAAAAAAAAAAAAAAAAAAAAAAAAAAAAAAAAATACAGGTTCATTCACTATTCAAAAGAGAAGAAAATTCTGTGCAAGAAACAATCAATATTATTCATAATTTCTTCCCATACGTCAGTAAAGTATATAAGTAAATAATTTTACATTTTTTTTTTTTAAGATTGAAAAAGCAAAAAAATCGAACAACGTGATCACTCTTCTGATACATTAGCATACCAGAATCTTTTTCGATTGGTTGGACTGAAAATATTTTGAATATTTATCTATGAAATATCTATGAAATATCTATTAAAATTATCTATGAAATCATGGACTATTGTGTTTGATATTTTATATGTTTGGCTATGAAATATTTTGATAGAAGTTTCATATGATTTATCAATTATTGGGTTGATGTCACTTCTGTTAATGGTATTACGAAGATACTGTTGTGGTTACTCTTAACCACTGCCATATTTTTTTATTTAATTTAATTTATCGTCTATTTTTGTTTTAATCTTTATTCATTTATTATATATTTCGCATTCTAAAAATTACCTTAATTCTCGCCTTTTTTTAATCTCCCCTGTAAAGTCCTTTTTATTACCTAACATTTTGTTGATTTCAAATGTTGAAATCAGTTAGAAATTTTGTTCCTTCCGGTTGTGAAAGTTTCCTGTCTTTTCTAGAATGTTTGATGGGGTGTCTTCTTCCGTTTTATGACTCCTCCTATTGTCCAATCAGGTACTATTCTTCTGATACGTAATTTAAAAGTTGGTGCGTCCTGTTATCCAGTTTTGGCTCCGCATCTTTCTGGTGATATAAAAGTTTATTCTAAAAATACAATTTCCCTATTCGTGGCGTTGCGCTTGGCCTCTCTATTTTATCGCCACTTCCTTTTGCCCTGCCAGTTGGCGTATTTTTAATTTTATGGCAACCCCTTCCTTCTTTCCGGAGCGGCCGCTGTCGTTTCGTCAGAACAGAAGGGAAGTGGTTTTGAGTCAGTGCAGAGCAGGGTTGGAAAAAAACCAGGTTTTTTCGAAAAAAACCGGTTTTTTGGTTTAAACCAGGTTTTTTTGGTTTAAACCGGGTTTTTTTAGAACAAACTTTTTTATAAGATATGCATGCATGTTTATTGATAAAAATAGACATTGTTGGATTATAAGTAGTATAACTTCATTTGAAAGTAATTTAAATTAAATAATTATAGTGAATTATGTAGAAAATGGAAAAAAAATTCATATTTTAAACAGTTATTATAATAGTCTTGTGTTCAAAGAATAAATTACTATACACAATCAAACATTGATACTTTGAAAATATTTATAAACAATTTTTTGATTAATAATAATAAACATTTGATGCAGTTTGATGACTATAATATTCTTTTCTAGAATTTAAAAAAAAAAAAATTTGAAATACTTCTTGAGGTTTTTTTGTGTAGCAATTTGAAATCAACATTTTTGGTTATTAGATTCAGCAGATAACAGGGGGGAAAATGAGATTGGTATTATTAAAATGCTTTAACTAACACCAGATTTTTGAATATCTTATTCAACTTCATATTTTAATTTTAATTCTTAAAGATAATTTTCCCAATAAAAAATATTCTATTACAGTTTGACCAAAATCTTAAAGATCACCGAGTTATATAGCTTCATATTCAAAATCATTATGCATGTTATGATAGATTGCTTTAAGTAATCTGCTTTTTTTTATGAAAATATTTTATACTAAATATTGCATGTTTTTAATGTATTTTATCTTTGATCAATTCACATGTTCTAAGTTTTTCTTTAGAGCAATAGAATATGATCACCAATGCATACCAATTTTTATCCTATATATAAAAAATAACCTAAACCCACTATATTTAATATTTATTGCTGAAATAAAACATTAAAAGTAGAAAATATTTGTATCCCATAATTTGTTGGTCTTAAATTATAAAGGCCCCACCAGTGGCCGAGAGATACGGACCTCTCAACTGGTAGACGGCAGGTGCTGGGTTCGAACCCAATCGCAGCTGTCGGCCTAACCGTTCGGAGTTTTCGTGGTTTTCTTCGAACCTAGCGTAAATACGGGTTAGGTTCCCTTAAAAAGGCCCCCACGAAAGGCACTCCCCCCCTGGTCCTATATCCCTAGCGTAGATAATCGGACGACAAAAATAAACCAAACCAAACCTTAAATTATAAAGAAAAATGAGAAAATGTCACTCGATTTTTTTTTCTTGAAAAAAAACAATTGGTTTTTTTGAGAAAAAAACCAGTTGGTTTAAACCGTGGTTTAAACCAACTGGTTTAAACCGTGGTTTAACCATGGTTTAAACCGTGGTTTAAACCATGGTTAAAACCAATTGGTTTAAACCGTGCCAACCCTGGTGCAGAGCAGACGTCCGCAGAAGTACGGTAATGAGTGCCTGCGGAAAAATGATGTATGGGACCCCAATTAAAAATGTTGTTCGTTTGTTCGTTTTTTACGATTAACGTTCTGCATTTTAAATGCGAAAGATGGAAGTCTTTAAAAGACAAGGAAAGACTTTTATCCCTTTGTGGAGATATTTTAAGATTTGCTCGTCTATGAAAGATACATCTTATGATTTCCAAAAAAAGAAAATAGCGTAAAAAAATATGTTTCGATTTGACAGAATGCTTTATTTTCTTGAAAGAATAATTTCTTTCAAAATTGTTGGAACATCGCTCACTTAGAATGTCCGTTCGCGGTACATTGTATGCTCAATACAGGAAGGAGCACTTCTTCGTTTTGTTGCGTATGTTAATATTTTTCCCCTTATTCTCCAAGAGAATCAAGAAAAGGTATAATCATTTGAAAATAAGTTCTTCTATTCATTTATAAATTTTTGTACAAGTGAAAATGTGCCTTCCATGCCCGGCTCTAAAAATAAGAGAGTCATATCTTCTAAAAGTTATAATATGCTCCAAGAATTTATATTTATTTATCTTCATAAAAAAAATAAAAGTTCTTTACTAGAAAATGTTCTGAACTTATTCTTCTGTGTGTATCTGCTGACATTCTCATTCAAGTTTATGCAGGTAAGCTCTATTTTTATTTTTCAATTATATTTTCCTGCAAATGATTCAAAAAGTTGTTGATCTATGTCGCTTCATGTCTAGTGGTCTTTTGCAGCCAAATCAATGCAGTGTACTACTAAAAACGATTACACACTTTAATTTCTTGTTTCGGAACGTCGTTTAGAGAAACGTTCCATCATCCCAAGGGGACACTATATCTTATTCCTGGTGCCCGTTCTATGTTCACAACAAAACACGACAGATACCTAGAGCCATTACGTATAATATTTAATTGATTCTGATGAAATCCTGACGGATGATTCAAGATGGATTTACAAACGAAGCCCCAGACCAAGTAGCCGTAAGTTATGATAGAAAGGAGGCAGAAATTAATTGCAAGCATTTTATTACGAATAGAGAACATGAGACATCTGAGATGAGAAGAAAAAAGTTTAGAAATCTCAGCAATTTTTAAACGCATGCTAATAATATGTTTACGGAAAAGCAAAAGGGTTTGTGAATGGTTACTCAGTTTTTTTACATTTTTATCGTCTTCAAACCAGGGAACAGTTTGGGATCAAACTAGGGAACCCACTACGAACAGTTTGTTCGTAAAGCATCTTACAGAAAGGAGAGACATTTCTTCATATTCACATCCAGGTTTTAAACATATTTCGTTTTCAATCATTTCGGATTAATTATGAGATTTTGGCATACATGATAAAATATATATGTGTTTCGGATATCTAAAATCTTGCTCCCAGGAAGTTTTTTTAGTACATAATTTATTTATTATTCTAAGATCTATAGAAATGTTGGGGCCAACTTATCCTAGTTCATAACAAAACTGTGCTCAATATGAGAAACTTGGGCCAGTGTCTATAAATTCGGTATAGATGGTGTTACTGTGCAAGACTTCAACTATTTACCTTATACTAGAACGATAATTCGGGTCATTTTTCTTTTCATAAGTACTCTGTGACGTCTCGACCACTATTTCAGTATGGTCAAAATTTGCCAAATCGAATTAAAATATCTTTTCTGCATCTCTATAGAATTACTTTTCATTGTATTTATTAAAATTATATTTTTTAAAAGTTTTTGTAAGGTAGAATCTAAATCGACTACATACTTATAGATTAAGATATTGGTGACGAATTCTTGTTGTGTTTCTCCAGAAAAATAATGCTTCATGCTTTGACTAATATATTATATAACTATGCTTGAAATGAATAATCAAAACGCCCATTTTGAATTCTATTTTAATTATTTCAAATTATAAGCATTTCACGCATACGTTTTGTAAACTATTTTTTGAATCTATGTTGTATTTTCAAATCACAAAAGAAATTATTTTTTTGTGTTCATTTTTACGTTAAAGGCAGCATTCAATTGTGAAATTTAATTAAGAACAATTCATACAGGTCGAAAAAGAAATTTTTTTTTTGTGCATTACTCTTTTAATAAAAACCTATCTTATATCTACCCTAAAATTTATAAAAACTGATTCATTCTATAATATAAAAAAATACATTTTCTGTTGCATTGTTATGAAATTTAACAATTCATTGTTTCCTACGAAAGTTTATACGATTATATGTGTATGTGTTTATACATTAATATGTACTTTACTCGAATGATTCTTTATAAAGAAAAAAAACATCATTTAAAAATACATAGATAATGCGTAAAAAAACAAACAACCATTTCGAACCTACTATAGAGATTCTTCATCAGTGCAAGACACAGTGTGCTACAAAAAGCAACATCGCACTTAACAAGTGCAGACACAGATAAAGAATCTCGATAGCTGATTCGAAACAGCTGTTTAACACTTTATCATGCCTTATTTGTGCATTTCTAAACGTTGATTTTCTAAATTAATACATTTTTAAAGAGAAGCTTTTCTTACTGTTTGAATGATTTTTTAACTCCCACTATTTCTTCTATTTCTTCTTTTTTTAACTTCTACAAGCTCTAACAATATCATTTTTCTCTGCTTAAAGTAAATTAACCACTGTTACATAGCATATACTGCTATAATCCTTCATTCAGTGTACTCGCCATTTAAAAACGGAAGATAAATGAAAAATGTACTACAGCCGAGTTTGCTACATTCTTGTATATATCAATAAATAAAGCATTTATAAATTACGAAATTTTTAAATCACTTTTTTCTGTTTTGTTTTAGAGTTACGTTATAGAAAATGCATTTTTGATTTATTTTCTATAAAAACGCTATAATTATCCATGCGACTTTATATAAAAATAATAATAAAAGCATTATTTCACACTAGAACTACCGTGAGCCGTCATTTTGATGGCTACCATATGAATATGTTTTGGTTCAAACCAGAAATTTCAGTAAGAAACGAGTTTAAACAATCAACCAATGCATAAGATACAAAGCAGGAAAACGTTAAATAATAAAATTAACCTGTTTAAACTCAAAATTCAAGTGTGATTTTTTTTTTATAAAACTTGACTCAAATTTCCGGTAGTTTTAGTATTAATAAATATTTATACAGGTATATGGAAAACCATCAAGGAATACCTCAGTAGCATAGTTAATATATAAATTACTTAAAGTATTCGTGTCATCATTCCATAATCTTTATTAAACTGGATTTTTATTGTATAAATATAACAAGGAAACGTTAAGTTGAAGAAGCGTATTATTTTTCGATTTCTTCTGAAAGAACTATCTATAGAACAAATTTCCAATAATGGTACATTAGTAAAATTGCATCTATCCCTATTCAGAAGAACAAATATTACATTTAAAGCTTCCTGGATTCACTTAACAGAAATTAAAAGCACATATTCATTTCATGCTTCTTTATAAGAATTTTTAATATAATAGATGTCTTATTTTTAATTCAATAATATATCATTATATTTGCATGCAAGAATTAAAACATGCATAAAAACCTTAAAAATAAAGACGTACATCGAAGTTTGAAGAATTGGATAAATTTATCTCCCCACACAATTCACACTTCTTCTATAGTTACGAATGGATAAATAGCGTAATAAAGAGATTTTCCATTTACCTGCACTTTTGAAACTTTTTGTATAGCAAGACACGCCTATGACAGACCTATTCGTGCAATAAAATGCAAAGTGAATTGTAGTGAAATGCGTCACTTTTCTTGCTTATCTTCTTTTGTTATTTTTTTCATACAGATATGAATGCGCATATAAAATAAATCTACAAATTAGTAAGCGTTCAAAGAACAATTGTCTTTGTTGGAATTACTAAAACATTTTACAGAAGAGAAATAGCATATCCATAACAATGGACATGGATTGAGAAATGAAAATTCAACTGTAGTATCGTAATTTTGAAATTTTAGAATGATGAGACTCTCATTTAAATAAGGTCATATTCTTTAGGATACAGCTTTAATTATTTTTCAACAGTTTGCATTACACTGGATAAATGTTGACGTTTTCAGTTAGTGTTCTGAGCGTCTGTGCTCTCTAATCTTCTTTAAAAATACTCGAATGTCATGAAACAGATACATATTACTGAATTTTATTCCGGTAATGATGATGAACGGTTTGATGGTAGTAAAATGTTTAGAAAGTAAAACCTGTGTATGCCTTTGAAAACATTATAGACCGGAGGCAGCAGTACATACAATTACCTCATCGAATTCACATAGGAAAATGTTGGATTAGTTAAATCTCGATTCGCATATTACAATGTTATCGGTCTGCCAAGTCATATCTTGGTGGAAAATGCCTAAAAAAACTATTTTAGTAGCTGTCCCATAGGTTTCTTATTAGTTTTTCCTGATCCCAATCCTCCATGTTTTCATACTTTTGATGCAAAAAAATACAATACTAAATCTACGGACGAACCGTTAAAATCGGGTTTTTAGGATTTTTCCGGTAAAATATGACTTGGTAGACCGATTGCATTTTAATATACGAATTGGTATTTAACTAATCCTAGATTTTCATCTGTGAACTCCATGAGGTAATAGTCTGTGCGGCTGCCTCCAGGTCTATCAGATACTGCCACGAAAAGTCACTCTCGAGCCACCATAGAAATAATTATCATTTGTTATTTAATTAACAAAAGCTGAATATTTGTAATCAACATTCTTGAGAAAATAATTATTTTATAGTATAAAAAAGTTTTAAAAGCAATGTTTTAAACTTATAAATCAGAGTAAAAACATATACATTTAAAAACATATACATTTAAAAATATACATTTAAATATATATATATATATATATATATTCCTACAAGAACAAAGAAAATTTAATGTCATTGCCTTCTAAGTATGTTTTCGTAAAATATAGGTCTAGACCAATTCCTTACAGAAATAGCTAAAACAATTGATCTTAACTTTCATTAACTCTATTTCTCAAATAATGATCAATAAAATTAACTAACCAGTTTCGTTACTTGATATGTCAAGCATTTCTTCGGTGTTAATTAAATTGCAGGTTTGGGCGTGTTTGGAAAATACGAATGAGAGAATATATATAGTGAAAGACTTTATTAAAATAGTAATTGTTTCATGGAATTTCAGTTGTTTTCCAAAGTATCTTACAGAAAATGAAGCAAAATAATTAATTTTTCAATTTTTCTTTATATATATTTGTGGCAAACAGTACTCGTCCAATGCTTGTTTAACTTTTCATACTATTTTAGATTTGTAGAATGTTTAATGCAACCTAATGAGTATTTCTTCATTGAAAATTTGCATCGATTGGCATTTAAATGCGAATTACTTCTGAAAAGGCAAAAAAGAATGTGTTTCATTTAGCATTTTTTTAAACAATATTAGCAATATTAGTTTGAATTTTGCAAACTGTCAAATTTTGTTCACCTGAAATATTGAAAGTGCTCAATGAAAACAATTTAAAACTTCAAGAACTAAATTTATTTTCTATAAGAGAATACGGGATTTTCCACGTAAAATTGCTAAATTTTGAAGACTTTAATAATAAGCTAATTTATATGCATTTTACGTCTTTTCTTGGCATACACTATATGGCCAAATGTGACCGTTCAGTTGTGATTTTAGACATTTGGTTAACTATCAAGAAAGATACATATAAAGTTTTCCTGAAACTCCAGGTATATAAGTATAATAGTACATATCATAGTACTGTGTAGATTTTTTTCCCTGAAATTCTTTAGGAGATCGTCAAGAAATTGAAAAGGACAAATGTATTTTGGCTAATCCTATCAAAAATAATGTGGCAAAAGTGTTCAAACTGTAGATTATGATTAAGTGAAAATTGTAACAAATTCTGTTCATTTTTTTGTGGATACTCGTACAGAAATTAAGATTTTTATTAAAAAATTCCCTAACTTTGCCAAGTTTCTTGCTGAAAATCTGCCGAACTCGTAATAGAAAATAATGTGCTTCCAAAAAATATGACAAGCAACATTGCACATGATGCCCTGTAATCAAAATTAAAAAAATAATAAAAAATGTATGTAAAATTAGTAGATTCACTAAATACGTTTCTAGTGAGCATGCGTGAATGCTGTCAAAATTTTATTTGCATATTGTTTTAGTTAAATTTCTAGAGCAACTTTTATGAAAGTTTCAATAACATAGCTTGAAAATTCCGAAAGTGATAGTCGATAGAAAAAGCTCAAAATCCATTGTTCCAAAAATTAAACAAAAAAATGAGAGGTTGTATCCAAATAGTAGCACATGCCATATTATGCATTCTGTGTACATGCTATTCACATAAAAATGAACACAATTTCTTTTTAATAAGCCATTTCCTAATCTACAGTTTGAAGGCTTTTGCTACATTAGTTTTGACAGGATTATCCAAAAAAATATTTCTTCTCTTTCAATTTGTTCTTCTTTAAAATAATCTTCTTTAATTTCTTTAAAACTCATAATAAAACATGATATTACTTAGGCGTCGTATCTCTACAACGCCTAAGGCTTAAAAAAAGCTTTTGTGCTTCAAGGCGAAAGACGGTTTATATCCAATCATATATTTCTAATGTATACCGCTATACAAAACTCAAAATTGTATAGTTTTTTTTTTTTTTTTTCACAAAGTCTTTTTATTTTTTAGTCACATTTGTTTAATAATGCAGTTAATAATTCGTATATTTTTTGTACGGAGCCTTCTGACTGCCAGTAATACTCGCACTGGACCGTCTATTTCACTAAAAAGAATTAAATAATTAGAGGAACATTTATGGAAAAGTAATTATATTTATTGCATAAAGTATTTATAGAAAAGTAATTACACAATATGTAATTTAAGAACTAGCTATTAGGAGCTGTCTGAGTGTTAAAAAAAGAGTACATGAATATTCATCATTGAAAATTAGAAATGGAATATGATTTCCTTCTATGTTTTTTAAGAAAAATTTAGTCAAGAATATTTTTACAGAAACGGCAGAAAAAAAAATAATCTTAATTTTGATTAACTTTTTTTCAAAAATATTGTGTAACGGACTAAATTAATTTTCTTCTTTGATCGAGGTATCGGATTTTTTCTATATTAATCAAGTTGCAGATTTACACATCACAAGAAACTACTAATGAGTATAGTTATGACGTGGTGACATCTTTACTAGTTCTGCTGTCTTAAAAAATTTACTTGAAAGGATTAAGTACAAAATTATAGATTTCCAAATATTTAATTTAAATATACTTGTAGATTAAAGATTATGACTGGTATTATAACATCTGTTTATTGCTTTTTAATAATAATATTTGAATTTTTTTATTTCCATTCCGTGCAAATAAAGTGAATCAAATCGACTTAATTTAACAATTTCTGAAATCATCATGATTTGCACACGCAAGAAGTAAGACATAATCAAAATCTTTCAAAAATTAAAAAATATAAATTATTTATCTATACTCAAATCCTGAAATTTTTCATTTTGAATGCTGTTCTTTGTGTGTATTTTATGGTTTCATTGTTGAATGTACAGGGTGTTTCACAACAGACCCCTAAATTTAAAAATCTATAACTCGGAAACGGCGATAGATAGAAACATGAAACCAGAAGTGTGTTTATTAAAAAAGTCGTAAGAATATTATACATAAATCAGAAAATTTAGGTAAAAATAGCGCTCATAGATGGCGTTGAGAGCGTTAAGACCTTCTAAAGAGACACTGTTAAAAATTTGAAAAGTTTGTGGCATCGTCACTCCATCGCTTTTATAGAATATCTCTATTTTGACCAATGAGAATTCTCCATAATACACTGAAGTAATCGTTTTCTATATAAGTAGTGGAGTGACGATGTATCAAAAGTTTAAAATTTATGAGCGCTATTTTTAACTAAATTTTCTGATTTATGTGTAAAATTCTTACGATTTTTTAAATAAACACACCACTGGTTTCATGTTTCTATCTATCACCGTTTCCGAGTTATAGATTTTTAAATTTAGGGGTCCTTTGTGAAACACCCTGTATCATAAATTTAATGGTGTTAATTAACTTTAAGAATTAGGTATGACGAAAATATTCAAAGAAGAAGTATGTCTTGAAAGTTTATTAAAATATATATTACTTCCGAAATTTTCTGTAACATTTTAAATTAAAAGCTCAGGTAATTATTAAAACAACGGATTCCTAGATGTTTAAATTCAGATATTCTTTTAGTATATTTCTTTATTAAGTATTATAGTTTAAATTTATAGATTAACTTCGTGAGAATTGGTATTTTTTAATTTATTTGAACGTTAAATTGGTGATTTCAAACTATGCGTAGATTGGAATTCTAGTTTCGCATTGTGTGAATTTCGTCATATGAGAAAGATTGTTTTCGCTAGATCTATGAAATGAATTTTCTATTTATTATGTATTCGTAAATTAAAGATTTCTCCATCTGGCATATTTAATTGTATTGTGACGTATTGATGAATAAATCCAGGATGACTTTTAGCAAAGCTTTTATTTACAGCGACACAGCAACACAGCAAACAGAAGAAAATTAAAATTGGAAAAAAATATATAGAAGTAAGATTCAAATAAGAGCACAATATGTACTCTGTCCGCAGCTGTTGTTACCACAGTTGCTCGTAGGTTTGGGCCTTTTCACAGTTATAACAATCAGATGATGGCCGTAACGGACTTCACTTTCTCTGGGGACAGTCTGAGCCCCGGCTGATGATCCAGGTCGTCTCACTTCAGAGTCGAAACCAAAAATCCTCTCTTGAGCCTCTTTGAAATTGCATATATATAAAGCAGTTTTCTTTGATAATCGCCGATCATTAAGAGGGTAAATCAGACAGCTCAAGTAGTGTAGATTTATTATTTTCAAGCTGTCTAACGTTAAGTTCTTGGCCTGAAATATGATTTTTATAACGTCAGTTGGAGAGGTTTCAAGTGAAATTTATTGCTTAGATAATTAGAAAGTTGAAGTTTTATTTATACACAAATATATCGTACTTGTCAGAGGGTATTTACAAGGGCTAACATCTGCCTTTATTGACAGTGTGCTAATGAGGAAATTCAGAACAGTATTTAGATCGGAGCTGCAAAACATACCTCTATCCAAAAATAAATTTCTCTACTTCATTTCATGACGAATTTTTTTTAAAGAAAAGCTTAATCAAAAAATTTATAAAATCTCTATTTTTATGGCGAAACAAACATCTTAATATTTGAAAAATGAATAAAATTTTATGCATTAAATACAATACATTTGAAGTTATTACTATATAATGGAAAACTGTTTAGGATTTTAAAAATTATAATTCAATTTTTACTTTATATTATTACAATTCGCTTTCAATTAAATTTTTTAATATAATTTCTAAGAAGGAACCCTCTTTTGGTGCTGCTCGCATTTGTCATTAAGATCTGGTGCCTTTTAAGGTATGCAACTACATCAAAGACCTTTTTTTAAAAAAAAACTCTACTTTTCATATTTTTTTTATATTTTTCAGCGTAATCTAACGCAAAATAACGAAAATTATTTAAAAAAAAAACACACAATATCTATGGAACTTTTAAAAATTTTGAAGAATTGCAGTTATTTTTTAGCATTTTTTTATAAAAACGTCTTTGGCTCTACAAAAAAAAAGGGAAAGAAAAAAATGCATATAACACAAATATTTTTTAACATACGCATATTAGACACTCTTGAGTGTAAAGAACTAAAAACTACTCAATATACGGATATCTAAAAAAGTTACAGGAGATCAATGCTGAGAAATGCTAGAAGCAATGTTGCCAGCAGTTTTTGCTGTAAAAATTGCAGTAAAATTACATGCAATAAAATAATTAACATCTAACTTTACAGAAATTTTTACGGCAAAAACTAATAGCAGCATTGCTGCCAGCAGTTTTTGCGGTAAATTTAACGGATTTTTTTTTTTTTTTTTTTTTTTTTTTTTTTTTTTTACAGTGCATGAAATCTGTTACAGCGTTTAAATAATTTTTTGCGAGCCAAACTACTAATTGCACTATATTAGACTTCAACAACACTTCCTAAATGCGGTTGAATAACGCTGAAATCGAGATAAATTTATATATATATATATATATATATATATATATATATATATATATATATATATATATATATATATATATATATATATATTCGTGTGTGTGTTTTAATGATAAAATCTTTATCGAACTCATGGAACGTAACACCATTTACTGAAAATGAAAGCAATAAATGGTGTCGCATTATAATTTAGAGATGTTCTAAAATATTCGTCATTTTTTACTATGCAATGTTTAAATTTATACTTTAGTCACTCAAAAGAAGGGGGATAAAAAGAGAAAAAATAAAGAAAAAAATTGAGAAATTTTCAACATAGTTACTTGGTTCAAACTACGAGAATTTATAATAAATACTAAATATTAGTAACATATGTGCTAAGAGAGTAATAACTATTATGAAAAAAATTACAATAATAAAAATATTAAATAGTGAATATAAAGAAAAACTGTTTACATTGGAAATAAAGAAGATGACGGAAAATCATAAGTCTTCTTCTGAAGAAGTCTTTGAGAAGTACGGATAATTTTTTCTAAATATAATTTCATTTTTCTCTATAAATCTCACTAGTTTTGATATTCTGTTCATGAGAACAGGACTTTCATAATACAAATATTCCAATACGGAATAGTCGTATTTCTGTTCTTTTTAACGTGGTAATGTGGTATCAAGGGATAATTCTATACGTAGTGTAGTGAGGAGAAAGTGAGACCACACACACACAAAGTGGTGAATGACGTTAACCTACGTCATAAATATACTTCTGCCGGTGATTTGTGAAGAAAAGATAAAGGTAACGATTATTTACGGTAAATTGAATGAGAACTTTTGGTAGTAAGTTATGTGTGTATCGGCGCGTGTTTCATTGTCTCATCTTTGCTGCCAGTCATTTTTTATTTTCTGTTTTAATATATATTTTAAATATGAAGCCGGATATGGAAAGAAATATGATGGGAGATTAATGTCTTCTACTGCCTTTTTTGCCATGTTATCAACAACACTTAAAAAAATAAAAAAGCGTTAAATTTACAGCAAAAACTGCTGGCAACACAACTTACTGCAACATTGCTGCCAGCAGTTTTTGCCATAAATTTAACTAAATTTTTTTTAGCGTTTATATAATTCTTGTGAATTCTGAATGGCCTTTAACAAATTTAAAGTGAAAAGTTTTGTTTGATTTCCATAATAGATTTTGAATGTCGAAATCATACAGTCAACTGTAACTGTATTTTAAAGGACAAATAAACCTGAGAGGGTATCTGAAGAGATTAGTAATCATTTGTAAACAATTGATTCCGCCAAATCTCAGCGTTTTTAATGGCAAAAAGTTTACTTTAGAAAACGGAATCCTCTATTTTATGAACAGCATAAAATTAAAGAATCTATAACTTTACTGAAATTGTTAAATTACAAGAGCAACTACAGTGTTCAAGAAAATGCTAAGTATCGCAATTTTGCCTGTAAACAATTATGAGCATTGTTATAGTAAAATTATTACTGCTCTACTTCTTCTTTTTTAATGGACCAAATGTTTAAACTAAAAATATGATGTTATTTTAAATTTAATTATAATGTAATATTATGTACAGGGTGGTCATAAAAAAACTTTGCCAGTGTATGGAGCTCTAGCGGCCAGTCCGTTCAACCGATTGAGGTGAAATTTCAGATATAGCTATTCAGAGTTATGAGCTCGAGATTCTCTGAACGGCAACAAAATGGCGCTCACGGTTGCGGTTATAGTTACAGAAACTCGAAAATTTTCAATGGCAGCACCCATTATTTTTCATCACAAAATGCTCAGCGCATGCGAAAACCCTAAAGAGCGTTGGAACCGTACGTGTACAGCAAGAAACGGACACGTTATGTATGCACAAAAAACTGTTTTGCGAATCCCCCCCCCTATAAAAAACACGATTGGGGCGCAAGAAGTAAATCTGCATGTGACACAAAATCTGTACACTAATCTCTGATTATAACAAAGATCGGAGAAAACTTTGATTTTGATTACACATTTTCCACATGGGTGTCATCACAGGCAATTACACATTGCATGGTGGCGACTGTGGACAATACAGCCGAACGTTACATTGCATAAGGGATGTTTGCAATCTCACGTTTGATCGAATCTTTCAAATCCGGCAAAGTTTGCGGATTACACATGTACACTCTAGATTTTAGATATCCCCAGAACCTGAAATCCATAGGAGTGAGGTCGGGGGATCGCGGAGGCCATTTACGTTATCAGTTAAGGTAAAATGTGCCTCGTATGTTCATAATATGCGAAGAGGTCGATCGTTAACTCCATCATATTGGATAAAAAATCCTAAGAAATTCTAACAAAGTCTATATGTTGTTGATGGTCTCTCACTTCCAACATTTGGGCTCGCGGATAACGGTAAAGAAACATGCGGATTACAGAGCACAGTAACTTTAAGACTGTTGATTTTGGTATATCAAATACAAGAGATGCACCTTTTGTAGTTTGCGTGCGTCCTCTGGTCACTATAAAATGCACTTCCATAACAGTAGCCTCAGAAACAGTTGGTCGTGCGGATCGCAGACTATCACAGGTGCAGCCAATTTTTTCGAATTTCATTGCTAAATCACGAAGAGCTTTTGAAATGCATAGGCAACATATTTGGCGATAGTTTCGACGGTAAATGCGCCAGGTTTTTGCAGCATTCATCTCATTTTGATATTAGTTTTAACAACTCACCACGAACGAAGTCATTTTGTTGGGATCTGTGAGCTCCGACTAAAGAACTAACATTCCCACCTATTTTTTATCGGTTTTCTACGCTAACTATCTAGCAAATGATGTTCCGTGATTGGTATTTTGTCTCTGTCATATTCAAATTTTCTTCGTACGCCTTGTTCGTGTTTTTTGTGGGCCGTTCGTAGAGCTGATTTTATGAGATCATAACGCGTTCGTTTATTGCAATAACCATACCGTTCCAGCGCTCTTTAGGGTTTTCGCATGCGCTGAGCATTTTGCGATGATAAAAAATGGGTGTTGCCATTTGAAAATTTCCAGTTTCTGTAACTATAACCGTAACCGTGAGCGCCATTTTGTTGCCGTTCACAGAATCTCGAGCTCATACCTCTGAATAGCTATATCTGAAATTTCACGTCAATCGGTTAAACAGACTGGCCGCTGGAGCTCCATATATCGGCAAAGTTTTTTTATGACCACCCTGTATATAACGATTGAATAATGAATGGATTATTATAAGTATGATGAACTGACAATCATAAAATACAATATCACAATTAGATACTTAGTCATCTTATTTAGGTATTAAATACTGTAAATGGGAAAAAAATAATCTAAATTTTATAATGCGCAAAATAATTTTCTTGTTCAGGTTTCAGATAACAATAATTAAATTTCAACAAAACACTTTCGCATTAAAAAACATCAATTCTTACATTTTCTGATGATATTTGTTGTTTTAAGCTAAATATTTCGTAAATGTTACTAGCATAGTCAAATCTATATCACATTTTGGAATAAAAACATTATAAATCATTCTATTAAAAAGAACTACAGTTTTTTTAATTTGTCTTTAACTATGTTAGTTTCAACAATAAAATATATTATATTTTTTTCTTTCAATTGTTAGAATCATAATAAAAAAATGCTGCTGTAAAATTTCTCTGAACAATAACAAAAAATAGTTATCACGTTTTATTTCAAACTTGTATGTTTTATTTTTCTGTAGGAAAAGTTTACATTACGTTGCAAAGGAATTTGCTCATCGTATATAAATTTTTAAGAGATTTTTCCCTTTTCATGTTCACTTTCTAAAAAAATGAATACATAAGCATTTACTCAAGAGAATTAAGTTGAAATTCAATAAGTGTTTACAACTATAAGTAGTTTTTAAAAGTTGTGGATGAAGTACGCATCAATTTTCAGCTGCTGCTGCTTTTATTGTATTTTTTTTCTAAAAGGTGCATCAATTTTCTATTTATTCAACATTTTGGTTTAGGTTTTAATTTATTTAAAATTATAATACTTTATTATTGAAAGTTTGTTTTTTCAACTTAGTGCACGAAATAGAAGAAATAAACATTTTTTCTCGAGAAAATTACTTTTTTTATGAATATTAATTGATTGCCCAAAAATGCTTTTTCTTATAGGATAAATGTAAAACATACAAGTATTTTCAATGTTTTGAATAAACAATTTTAATAAGGCAGTGTAGGAATTAATATATCTCTTTGTGTTTTTAAATAAACAGTATCAAACTTCTTGAAGATTTAGATCGGTATTATAAGGTGAAAGAATGAAAGATAAAGTATAACAATTTCGCCATTTTTTTGTACATTTTTGCTCCAGAAAACGTATAAAAATTGTATAAGAGACCATATAGAGATATATGGGCTCTGCATGATTCTACAGAGAAACAAAACGCACTTGCTAGAATTGTCTTGTAAATTTTCTTTTTGAAAAGTTTATAATAAATAAATCACTAAGCTATAAGTGCGAATGGTTAATAAAACATGAGAATGAACAAATAGAATGGATTGATCAGCGTATAATAATTAGTAAGACTTTTGCAAAGTTAATTTCACAAAAAGTCTTTTATGACGTTTTAGATGCCATATGAATTCATACTGAAGATAGATAAGAATGAATAAATAATAAGGATTTATCAACGTACACTGTAAAAAAAACCGGATGATTTTAGGGAAATTGTATTGGTAATCGGGACGGCAGGCAATACAATTTACTGTTCTTTAACTGAAAAATTTCTGTAAATTCCAGAATTTTTACTGTTTGTTCGTGATTTTTTCGATAATTTACAGAAATTTTTCAGATAAAAAACAGTAAACTGTACTGGCGTTACCGATTACTAGTAAAATTTCCATAAAATCGTATTTTTTTAGTGTATAAAGGTGTATTTTTATTCGAATTCTTTATTTTCCGATTTATTTTTTAATTTTGCTCTCAAATGTATCAAACTGGCAAATTGTCTTATTTAGAAAGTACACAAGGTTCCATGATTATCATTTTTTTTATAAGAGCAGAAAATACTTCAAAAAATGTAATCAAAGTTGGCTTTTTGAACCAATGTTTTCTAATCGAGAGATCTTGGAACAAAAAAAAGAGTCACACTGAGAAAGTAATTCTTCATAAATCAAATTCTAATTAATTCAGTGCAAAATGACACTACACGGCACCTTATACATCTGTTAAAAAATCATTTCAGCAAGTTTCATGTTTCTATTTTTAAAAATGAGTCTGAAATTGTATCAGAAAAATTTGAGCTGTTGAAGGTTGAAAAGCATATTTTTGAATACATCCGTAACGGTTAATAAGACTACTGCGATAGATAAGAATGAACAAACGGAACGTATTAATCAACGCACAATGGTTAGTAAGACTACTGCAAAGTTAATTTCAAACAAAAAACGTCTTTTATGACCTTTTAGGATGCCATATGAACCCATACTAAAGATGGATGAGAATGAATAAACAGTAAGGACGTTTAGCAAGACTACTGCGAAGTTAAATTCGTGAAAAAGTCCTTTAATGACATTTTAAGATATTATACGCATTCATACTAGTTGCACATAGGTTTAAATATTTCCTCCCTTCAAAATTGTAAATGTTTTCGTATTTCAAAATTGTTTTTGGAAATCCTTAAAAATAAAAACAGTAAATTGAGATAGTTTTCAAAAATAAATAAATAAATAAATAAATTTGAAAACACATTTCTTTTCTGTTTGAAAAAGTTGTATAATCTTTTGAAGTTAATAAAGTTACAGTGAAAGAAAAGAGCATTAACTACGTTGCAGCCATCGTCACCATTGCGGCAATGTTATTCACTGACATTTTATTTTCTTTATAATAAAGATTTGTCATAGTTATATTCATGAATATTTTTTAAAATCCAAACATTGGAATTTTCGTCTTTGAACAGAATACACATTTGATAAAATTCCTTCTATAGTTTTTACAATTTTCTACATTTTTAATTTAATATTTATAATATATACATATATATATTTAAAATTATTTACTTAACTTAGATAAATACATCATTATTTATACTGAAAATATTACTGAAACTATATTTTAAAGTAATGCGAACTTTTGTAACTTGCATTATTTCATTTTAAAAAGTATATAAATTTTAATTTCAATAATCAAAATAATGATAAATTATTTTTTTTCTTCTCAAAAATAGTATAAAAAACAAAAATGAGTAAAAAATGTTTCAGCGGCAACTTTTATTTCTTTAACAAATGTCGGATGTCCATAAAATGTGACCCGATTTATCTCTTTAGTTCATCTGTCTCGTGCTTCTTTCTGATAATTTGAAGTGCAACATAATCTATGGGCAAAAATTGTAACTTATTTTTTTATTTAAACAAATATTTTCATTATGAGGAACATTTTAGTCCAAACCGCACTCTTTTATGACAATTACTTAAAATTAGTATATTGGATTTTTAAATGTGTTAGAGACTTGTATGACACAGTGTATATATATATATATATATATATATATATATATATATATATATTTAAATAAAGAAATATCATTTCGGGGGTAAATACATAAAAATCGTTAAACTCCAGAAATCAAAGAGGATTGCAAACATGAAATGAAAACACAAAACATTTCTTTTTCGATTTTTATAATGTTTGCCAATCTAATACATAAAATGATTATAGAACTGTAAAGATTTTTGTTAAAGCTTTTTGTTATTGTACAGATTATTTCATAGATTTTAAAAACCAAAAAATTTCAACAAAAGAAAATACATTTAAAAATCTTTTTTATCATTTATATTTTACTAAACAAAACCATGCTTGAAAACTTTTCCCCAAATAGAATCGCCATATTTAAATTTTGAAATCTGCTTTGTGTCAAAATGACTAATTTTACGAATAATTATCAGGCTTTCATTGAGAATTACGACAAAACGCTTGACATTTACAAAGAGTTTTGTAAATTTCACGACATGTTTAGAGCAAATTATATTGATAACGATTTTAAATAAATGTAACATATTCGTGTAGCAGAATATACAATCACTGACAAATTTACTTATTCGAAAATACATATTTACTAACTTGTTCAATAATTATGAACTGCCTGTGACATGATGCACGCAAGATAAATTGAATTATATGTTATAGCATTAAAACAAACAAATAAATCAATATATAAAACAGATTTTCGGTTCGTAAAATCAAAAATCAGTTCAGCATAGATTATAAAAGACTTTGTATCGCATTCAGAATACTGTACTAAAACTTTGCTTTTTGTTATGTGAAAAATGAAGTTTTGATATATTATTTGAAAAACGCATAACGTTTTCCAAAATACAATTTTTGAATTTATATTGTATTTACACCTGTATTTACAATTAATGAGCGAGTTAGTAAATGTGTATTTTCGTATTGACAGCATAATTTGTCAATGACTGTATATCCTGATACACGAGTATTTTATACTTACTTAAAATCGTCATCAATAAATTTGTTCTAAACTTTTCATAAAATTTACTAAATTCATTGTAAATGCCGAGAGATTTGGTCATAATTCGCAATGGAAGCCAGATAATTATTCATAAAACTTAGTCATTTTGACACAAAGCAGATTTCAAAATTTAAATATGGCGATTCTATTAGGAAAAAAAATTAAAGCATGTTTTTGTTTCTCATCAGTCAGAAAAATATCAAATTTTTTATTCTAAAAGTTCATTTATTTAAATGCATACACTCTACAAAAAAAATCTTTAAACTTACAAAAATTATTCTAGGAAACTAGGATTCCTAGAACATTTTATATAACCACCACAATAAAAAATCATGCAAGAGATACACATTTGCTCTGTAAATCCAAAAGCCTGTAAGGATACAAAGAATTTTATAGGAACGTGGAATGCCTAGAACTTTTTACGTAACTGTATAACCTTGTTTTTCATCGGAATTCAAAATGTACAGTTTAAATTTTGAATTCAGCTCAGTTAGGGGCTGTGCAAATGTAACATTATAATTTAGGGGGGGGGGGGGGTACCCGGCACATTATAACGTAGAATATCTCTGGGAGGGAGGGGAAGGTTTGTCTTTTCATGTTAATATCATTTTTGATCAAATAAAAAATTTCTTTTTTTTATTTGTAATATGGTGTTTGATTTAAAATAGCATGTTATCTTTTTAAAGTCGGTTATATATTTTTATAAAAATACAGGGTTATTATTAAAATCACTAAATTATTATAAAAGTATTTAATTCTAAAATATGGAATACCCCCAAATTCCTATTTTTCTTAACATGTGTATGCATATATAATCACGGTCAGAAAAACCATATGTGAAATATATTTGAAATGAACCTTGTGTTCACTAATAAATGAAAGAGAGAAAATGTTGTCCATTTGTTTTGGTGTTAAGAATTACTATCTACTCCCCACCACACTTCCATTCGGTGAAAAAGCAACTAAACTTTATTACTATTGGTTGGATCATATAACAAAAAACTATAATTAAATACGATTAAGTAGTAACTATTTCTTTTAAGTGTTGTTTGATATAAAGCGATATATTTTTTTCTCTTTATTTGAATCAATAAAGTATGCCAAAAATAAATATACTATTTTGTAGATAACTTCAAACAAAAGAAAAAAGATCAGAAAATCACTTTTTTTAACACTTTTTAACAATATCATTACCGAGGAGCGGTTCCAGGGATGATAACACATGATATTGAAAGTGGCAGAGGAGGTCCAGAGTTACCAAAAGTTGATAATGCTATATTTCCACAGTGCCTTATAAACGTTCCGTGGGAGTCTCTTGAGAAAACAAGTGATATCAAGATGATACGATAACTCATCACACAATTTTCTTAACAAGGTTTTTTTTTTTTTTTTTTTTTTTTTTTTTTTTTTTTTTTTTTTTGTTCTAGGGGGTTTTCTTAAATGTCAGGTGTTTGCTCAACCTCTACCAATTGATGTTGAAAAACTAAGCACACGAATACTATTATATAACTTGAACTTAATACAGTTAACTTCTCATCATTAAAGAGCAATAATAAGAATAATATAATACGTCCTACCTTGGTTGATTCCCTTTCAATAGATATTAAATTGTGTATCCATACTTTTTGATGTGTGTATCCTCATGTTAAAAAAAATTTCAAATTCACTCGTCATCTTGCTCAAAGACAGACGAAACAACTGCATAATCTCGATTACTGAATTTAATTAAAATTAAACAAGTATTAATAAAATTTTATATTTAAATTTTTCAGTAAAATATTCTGGTTACCTTATAGAGAACAAAGAGAAGACTCATAGAAAAATTTACTTTTACATTCACATTATTTTGATTTCATCATTAAGATGAAATACATAATTAGCGGGGAAAAAACAGTAATTATTATGGAAAGAAAAATCCAATTACTCATTGAAAATTAAAGTCTCTTGATTAAATAAAATAAGATTTAGTATTATAGTTTCAGAAAATCATTACATCTCTATCAAATATCTGCAGTTGTTCACATATCACATGTTGAAAGGAATGTTATGGAATATGTTACCGTACCACCATGATATCCTTTGTATTTCTGCAGGCGTTTAAATTGGACACTTATAACTGTTAAATTTAAATTTTTAACTGTTGTTGTTCATTTTCCAAATAACAACAAAATTTTATTTTTTCTTTTGTTTTCTTTTAATAGTCCAGTGAATTTCGGATATTCTTTTATAATCATTCTGTATATAATGTGCTCAATTATAAACTTTCATGATCTGAGCATTATAATACTTAAAATACAACTTTATTTATTTTTTTAAGAATATGATTTTTTTTCATAAAATAGTTTGTTCTGAATTAAAGCTTATTATTTAATATCTAAAAAAAATGTATGCAATTGTCATTCATTGTTTTATTTTTAAATGAATTCTACAATTCAGTGCATACTTATTTAGGATCCAACTGAAATTATATTTTCAATTTACTTGAAAATTATTTTCCGATATTTACTAGAGAACTGAAAATGGAATTCGTAGTTTTCGCATAGATACGTTCTTTCATTATTCTTTTAAGTAAGCAAAATTGCTTCACAGTTTCAAGAAAGTAAAAATGTACACATAAATTTGATTATGAAAACTGTTTTTCGAAATTGAATACTTTTCTCAATTTTTTTCCATTATCGTAACAAGAACAAATTACGTGCTGGAGAATTATTTGAAAACTTTTTCAATATAAACTCTGAGAAATTATTTTTTTACTAATTGAATTCAGATCTAGTTATTTTAATTTATTTTTTTCCTTTATGTTTTGCCTTATATATATATATATATATATATATATATATATATATATGTGTATATATCATACCATGGAATGATAACACATGATTATCTCTATCATGTCTAATAAGCATCATTATATATATATACACATATATATATATATATATATATATATATATATATATATATGTATATAATGATGCGTGTATAAAATAGAAAACTAAGGAATAGGAACTAACTAAAGATTTATTGTTAAGTGCAAAATCTAATACGAAAAAATATCTTCGCCTATGAAAAAAATATCAAAAATCTAAATTATTTTTTATTTTATTTGTTATTAGTTTTTTAGTTATTTGATCTTCTAAGGAATTTTTACTTACTTCTATCTTCAATAGAATAAAGTATTGTAATCGAAATTTTTTTCGAATTCTGGTTTTTGACATATTTAGAGATCAATGATTCCAAAAAACATATTTTTACAAAATGTCTGTTTGTCCGTCTGTGTGTGTGTATGTATGTCTGTGTGCATGTGTGTGTATATGTCTGTCTGTCCGCATGTCGCCATTCTACCATCAAAAAGTGTATGAAGTTATGCATAGAATTGAACCAATTTTTTTGTAATTGTTTTTGGCTGTGGCAAGCAGGTCGTCCTTCAATTTTGAAATCTTCCGCAGGAAGGGGCGCTGCAATCGCGATTTTTGTGCCATTTTCAATATTTTATCGATTAAAAGTATATGAAGTTATGCATCAAATTGATTCAATTTTTTGTGTAAGTGTATGACTATGGCTAGTTGGTACTCTCTGAATTTGAAAAAAATCCGCCGTAAGGCGACGCTGCAATCGCGATTACTGTGTCATTTTCAATATTTTATCGATTAAAAGTATATGAAGTTATGCATCAAATTGATTCAATTTTTTTGTGTACGTGCATGACTATGGCTAGTTGGTACTCTCTGAATTTGAAAAAATTCCGTCGTAAGGCGGCGCTGCAATCGCGATTACTGTGTCATTTTCAATATTGTACCGATCAAAAGTGTATGAAGTTATGCATCAAATTGATCCAAATTTGTTGTGCAAGTGTATGGCTATGGCTACTTGGTCCACCCTGAATTTGAAAAAAATCCGACAGATGGGGGCGCTGCAATAGCGAATTTTATGTCATTTTCAATACTGCACCCCTAAAAGTGAATGAAGTTAGGCCTAGAACTGAACTAAAATTTTTGTGTATGATTATTCTTTGGTATGGCAAGTAGGTCCTCCCTGAGTTTGAAAAAAAATCTGCTTATCATTCTATTGTCCATCGGCTCCTGCAGAAACGGAAATTCGTTATTACTCGGATTAATTGACTGAAACAAAAATTTAAGATGAAAATCAAAGTTGGTATGGTATTGAATTAAAATTATTAAAGCATTAAAATGAATAACTATTTTTTTAAATATTAAAATATACCTATGAGATAGAAGAAAGTTGTGGGATTGGCACATCCAACTTGTTTTTTCTTGAACTCAATGCAGTTTCTTGTTACATTTACAAACCTTTTTGAGTAAACATTCATCCAAACCAAGCTTATATTTATGATTTAGATAAAAGTAACTTAACTACTAGAATCCAGCGTAAAAAGTACAAAACAAATTATCTCTCTATTTTTTTTCTATCTTGGGATGTATTTGTATTCGGCAATAATTTATTTAAGGTCTAAAACTTTTTAAGATTTTTTTTAATTATTGGTGATCGAAAATGAGTTATTCGGCCAATGATATTGACTATGTTGTACAATTTCATACAGTATCCTCTATTGGAATAATTTAGGTTTAGATGATTATTTTACGTATTAAATGCATTTTTTTTTTTTTTTCAGAATTCTAATTTTTTTTCTTATTTAGTTTAAATCAAGTGTTAATACCATATGTCCATCGCTATTAAAATGAAAAGCATTTATAGAACCATGGTCATTGAGGTAAAAAAGAAATTAAGTGGTATTTTTTTACAAGTCTGCGAACAGCAGCATCGTCTTTAATAGAATGTTGTTACAAAACCATCTGATCTACATCTCAACAATTTGGGCACCTACTCCAAAAAAAAAAAAAAAAAAAAAAAATTAATGCACATAAATATAATAATACGCATGGTAAATACTACGGTCTTAATTTAAGTTCTTATTACTATCATGTACAAAAATTATTTTTCATTTTGCAGTAGTTTTTGAAGTCGGTTCAATTTTTGGTAAAAAAGTTTATTTTTCTCTTTTTAGTTAAAAATTAACGTTTTTTTTTTTTTTTTTTTGAAGACGGTTAATAAAAGTTATAATACGGAAAAAAAATGTTGTAAATTATACATGGATGTAAATTTTGTCAGGAGTGGAACTCGAACGCACGTTCTTTTTCCAGAGCCAGAGCTTAAATCTGGCTCCTTAGACCGCTCGGTCATCCTGGCCGCATGCACATCGGTGAACTTATTCAAAGTACATGTTACTTTTAATTTGCGAAAAATCATCGATTTTATTAGTTTTTGCTTAATTACTAAAAATGTACGAATCAATTTCAATGAAATGGAAGTGATACCAATTCGAGAGTAGCCTCTTTTATTTAACAACAAAAAAAAAAAAAACAAGTTAATATGTTAGATAGTTTCAGAGTAATAGGTGAACATACATAGAAAAAAATACATACGCGTCGAATAACTTCTTCTTCCTTTTTCTGAAGCGGGATAATAAGAAAAATTGTAATACGGAAAAATTATTGTAAAGTACGCATTGATGCAGATTATGTTAGGAGTGGTGTTCGAACCATGACTATCTTTTTTCCAGAACCGGAGTTTAAATCCGGCGCCTTAGACCGCTCGGCCATTCTGTCTGTACGATGTTTCGGCAACTTATTCAACAGTTTTCACTAGTGTAAAATCACTAATTTCATTAGTTTTTGCCTAATTACTAAAAAAGTACTGAACAAATATCTATAAAACGGAAGTGGTACCAATTCGAGAGCATTATCTTTCATTTAAAACAAAAATAACAGAAATCGGTTGCATAGCTTCGGAGTAATCGGTGAGCATACATAAAAAAATACATACGCGTTGAATTGATAACCTCCTCTCCTTTTTGGAAGTCGATTAATGAAAATTCCAATAATAAAAGCATGAAAAAAATTAAGTTAGCTATTTATTTTATCGATTGATATCCAAACAAAGAATGACATTTGTTTAGAATGCATTTGTCTGAAGTTCATAGGCAGCTGCTTTCTTATTCTTTTTCAGTTATCAAAATGATTATTGGGATGTAAAACATGAAGCACCCATGCGCAGAATGTATTTCACGGAACAGTTGAAACTTATGAAAAGTATTGCGCGATTTATTGCCGTAATTAACGTTGAACATAAAGAAATTCGAAATATTTCAGGATAATTTCCTGAAACATTCAGATTTTTTTTTTACAGTGAAACTGAAACAAGACAGTGAAATGTAAAAAATAATATGTTTTAAAGAATTCACATTGTAGACTGCTTGTATTCACATTGCAGTTCATATTTTAGTATCGTTTACGTATGCACCTTTTTTTCCCAGAACATTTTGAGATATTATCATACTTTATATCAAATGAGGTACACACCGTTACTTTGCACTGCAGTATTTTTATTTTTCTTAAAATTATTACTGTAAACCCAAGATCAGTTTGGGTGAAACACGCTTATTTGTGATTAAATATATTTTTTTCGATCCAATGTTCTGAGGCAATTTTTCTTCCTTTTCTGCCTATTATAACTTTTCTGAATTTCTCGTTCGAATTCAGAACATCTTTCATAAGAAAAAAATACATGAATATGTCAATGATGATCTCAAAATGGAAGTAAAAAATTCAAAATAGCGGTATATGCTACAACAATCATTGCATTCTGCTTAATCAAAATTTAAACCTACTAAAGTTTTATTAATAATTCTCTAAATTATCTTCATTTACTAAACATACCTAATTTAATAAAAAAATTTAACTTAAGTGTTTTTAGGATATAAAATGCATATTTTTTTCTAATATATATTGTATAGGAATGATCCCATCCACGGCATAGCTTGAGTAGATTTTCTTATTTATTTTGCAGTAATTAAAGGGTCCTTAAATGTAACATATATATAATTTCATTCTTGGAGAACGCACTGATTTAATGAAATCAGGAAATAAAAAAAATTATCTCAGTTGACTAACATGTTACACTTGTTACTACAAGTGACGTTTAATACATGAAGTTTTCCGACAGGGAATACTTTTGAAAAAAAAAAAATCAGTTCAATTTCTTATTTTTTGGCACAATCATGACGCTTTACTTCTCAAATTCAAATTCGCTATATCTAAATGGTTCTAAACTAAATACATTCATGAAATATTATTTGTAGAATAAAAATTTAACTCAAACCGTTAAGTAAAATAGGGTCTTTACAGTCATATTCTGATGAATGCATTTTTCTGACAAAAAAATGACAAAGTAATAAATTATATTTTATGTGTGTTCATTTAAATCAGTCATTCAAAATGGAAGTATTTTGATGCAAATGAAAGCATACTCTACTTTACTCGAAGAAAATCTTTTTAAATTTTACTGATGCATAACATTATTTATAAAAATTCTTGGATAACAAATATAAATAAAATATACTAAGTTGGAAAAAATACAAAAAAAAAATTATAAATGGAATTTATGTTATAATGTTTATGTTCATTTTTTGTAATAAGTGAGACATATCTTACATAATATTTTAAGGTTTATTATAAAAGTAAGAATCATATTTATTTTAAATGTTTTCAGTATCAGAAGATTGAAACTGCCGGCATCGTTCATTACTTCAGATCATATATCATGAAATCCATTTTCCAAATGAACTAGACGTTAAAGAATACAAATAAGGATTCGGAGAAAAAGCAATATTATAAAAATATTTATCAAAACATTTATCAATACCATCAACAAAAAGTCCTTCCAAAAGAAGATAACACTTACATTAATTTTCTCTCTTGTCTGTGCAAATGAAATATTTACAATACTTCAATTGATATATAAAAGCCCGATTGACATCTGCTGTTATAAAAGGATCTATTTGTACTTCTCCTTTAAAAAAAACTATTTTTAGAAGCAAAATGTTTTTTATTTATGATGCCATTAAGTTAAAAATATTGCTTCAGAAGACCTCTTTTATGGGATTCATTTAGATAAGAATATGTAGGATAAGACATGTAAGCATATCGTTTTTGAGGACATAGAATCCCATTTAAAATTTTAGTCTAGTGTTCCGCCATTGAATACGAAATTTAGGGAAATGATTTTCCATAAATTTGACATTTTTATCTTCAAAAGAATAATTCCCTGTTCAGTTGAAGAAAAGGATAAACTGCATTACTTCAAATTCTACCTAGTATTGCACGATTTGTTTCTATACGATAATTGAAAAATTATAAATGTTATAACTGCAGTAGAGCTTCTGTGTAATTACATGTAATTTATCGAACTTATCTATTTATCAAATTTATATTCCTAAATTTTAAATTTGAAAATAAATAATAATTGCAATATATAACTCCTACAGATTTTGAACAGATTTTGAAAACAATTCAAAATCTGTATTTAACGAAATCACGTAACAGCTTATGCGAGTAGACTTTTGGGGGGAATTTTTTTTTTTTTTTTTTTTAACTATTTGGAAAATAGTTATTGTCCCCGGTAAAGAACTAGGAAATCGAAAGTATATTTGAAATTTTTCATTGGTTGAATTCCGCAACTGATTTTATTTTAATCGTTTTCTTATTGGTGCATGTTTACTGTCCAAAATGAAATACTTCTGTTGCCAGAATGACAAATTTTTTTTAAAAAAAACTAGAACAAAATTATTAACTTAAAAACAAATTGAGATACGCCTTTCAAACAAATTGCATTTAAAAGTACATTTTTTTTCTCTGTATGACGGTGTAAAAATTCAAAATGTGTGATGTTTAAAAGTTAAAAAATTTGAGGTACCGAAAATTATAAAAATGAAATTGCATTTAAATTTTATGTATAATTGGTATAAAAATATTAATTTTTAATCCATGACGTACTTAATACAAGACACTGTTTATACGTGAAACACGTTTTGATCATCATAAAAATGATGTTTATTTTTATTTTTTAATAAAGAATTCCTTTATATGTCTAAAACATTAGTGATTGGAAATGTAATTTTTCAAATAGTCGTTGTAATTTATTAAATTACAATTTCTTTTCTTTCCTTCAATCTGAAATCTTCTCTTTTTATTTGTCAGTAGTATTATTGACATTCATGGCCGCTGTCGTACTAATGTGGATTAAAGTTACATAATGGAACCAGAATTTTGTAACCGTTCTTATTCTTATTATTGTATTATTTTTTCCAACTCTTAAAGGGACATAGTACCTATGAAACCATCTCTTCAGTTTTCAATAATGTAATAATATGCGTGTGGCACAATACTCAACACTAAAAATTAAACAACATATAAGGTACCCTGGGGTAATAACGCCACGTTAAGGTTCTACCAATTTTCACGGCTCAGTTTTAGATTGTATTTTTCAAATAAATATATGATTTGATACACCAACTCATTGACTATCTGTATAAAAAAATAATTTAACAGATATGTATTCATAAAATGTAATGGCGCAATTTCTTGACCAATGCTATTTGGCGTTATTACCCACCTATATGGCTAATAACGCCATGCAAACAAAACTATGAAATAAGATGGAATAATTGCATGTAGATTGCCCAATTCTAAAAATACAAACTCTACAAACTTAGAAATTGACAAATTGTATTCTAAGCTATTGAAAATGTTCAATTTTTTGTGAAAGTGTAAGAAAAATAAAGTTGTGGGTTGGGGGGGGAGGATGAGGCAAAAGAATATCAGACCGTGAGCTTCTTTTTTGCTTAAAAAGGATCGTTTAAATAGAATTATTAGAAACATTGCACAGTTTTAACTGTGTTTATTTGAATCAGTATTTAGGATGTAGCTCGGCCACTGTAGGGAATCAACCGGGGTATTAATACCAAGGATTGGCGTTATTACCCCGTTATGGTTATTGCGCTGCACATTTTAAATTCCAAATTATCTCGAGAAGATATCCAAAATCTTTAACAACATTTTGAAAGTCCATGAAATGTACTACAAATTTATGTAATTAACAAAGTATTTTCGGATTAAAAAAATTGTCTTCACATCACAAAACGTATCTCGCAAATTTTAGATCCAGCGTTAATTTTAGTTGCTTGTAAAAACAATAAGACCTAAAAATGAAACAAATTATCTTGAAGCTGTTTTTTGCAATTTATATGACTCAAAACCCTTCTGCGCAAAGCACATGGGTGTCATTTACCAGATTATTTCATAATTATGCATAATATTAGCACTTGGCGTTATTACCCCGCCTGGCGTTATTACACCAGACCACCTTATGAAAAATATTTTTTTTAACGTGTGAGGCATATCTAACGTCATATTGTAACGTTTACCATACAAGCAAGGATTTATTTTAAGTGTCTTCAATTTCACTACTTTGAAGCTGTCGGCATCATTCAATAGTTCAGATCATTTATCATGAAATCCATTTTCCAAATGAAATAAACATGAAAGAATACAAATTAAGATTAGGAAAAAATGTCAATATTATAAGAATATTTATCAAAACATTTAGACATACAATCAACAAAAAGTCCTTAAGAAAGAAGATAACACATTAATTTTCTCTGTTGTCTTGGAAAATATATGTGCATACTTCAATTGAAGTATAAAAGCCCGATTGACATCTGCTATTATACAAGGATCTATTTGTACTTCTCCTTTCAAAAAACTATTTTTAGAAGCAAAAAGTTCTTTATTTACGATGCTATTAAGTTAAAAATATTGCTTCAGAAGATCTATTTTATGGGATTCATTCAGATAATATTGTGTAGGATGAGATATGTAAACAAACCGTTTTCAAGGACGTAGAATCCCATTTAGAATTTTAGTCTAGTGTTTTGTTATTGAATACGAGATTTAGGAATGTGATTTTCCATAAATTTGACATTTTCATCTTCAAAAGTATAATTCCTTGTTGAGTTAGAGAAAAGAATGACCGGCATTTTTTTTTAATTCCACCTAGTATTGCACTATTTGTTTCCAAAAACAAATTTCTCAAATATAAATGTTTTAACTGCAGTAGAACGTCTATTTAACGAATTTCTATTTAGCGAATTCCTGTATTTATCAAATTTATATTCCTAAATTTTAATTGAAAATAAGTAATCATGCATTATAACTCCTATCTAGCATTTCATAATCTGTATTTAACAAAGTCACGAAATGGTTTTTGCGAATATATTTTGGGGGGAATTTATCTTTTTATTATTTTTTAATTTTTAAGGAGGCACAGTACCTCTGAAACCAACTCATCAATTTTGAATAATATTGTAATATAAGTGGTGGCATAATACTTAATACTAAAAGTTTAAATGATTTTTAATTTAATTTTATTTTTTGCAATATGTGAGACATACCTAATATGATACTTTAATGTTTATCGTGCAAGTAAGAGTCATATTTTTCTTAAGTATTTTTAATATCGCAATTTTGAAGATGTCTGAATCATCCATTGCTTCAGATGATTTATCATAAAATCCATTTTCCATATGACCTAGACGTGAAAGAGTACAAATAAAGTTTTAAAGAAACACACATACAATATTATAAAAATATTTATCAAAACATTTAGAAATACAGACAGGAAAAATCCTTACGAAAAAAGATAACACTTACATTAATTCTCTCCACTGTGTGTAAATGAAATATTTAGAATACTTCAATTGACATATAAGGTTGATTCTCAAAATAGGGGACAATTTATGTCTTTCGGCATATAAAAAAAAATTGAGAGGTTTTCTGTCATGTTTTTATATTTAGATATGTTTGTCTTAATATTATTCTTTATTTGCACTCAAGAATTACTCACTTTTTAGTTAAAAACACCTTAAAATAACAGAATAAATGTTCAAAATGTCATTAGCATGGATGTCCACAGCAGCTGTGCCTTATATATACTAGATTTTTCAAGAGTTAATAGCATGTTTATAAAATAAACCAATAAATTTCTTTTTAAAAATAAAATTATAGTACATAAAAAAAGAATTAAAGTTTGTCCTCCATATTCGATTTTCAAAACAAGGTCATACTAAAACAGCTGGTTATTAATCAAAATTTCATTTTCACATATGACAATAGTTTGAAAATATAAAGTTTCTCCATGGCAACAAGTAGTCATTTTAAAACAGCCAGAAAATAGAAGCATGTATTGTATTTTAAGAATAGAAGTTGAATATTAGGGGGTTACATCAATTGTGTGTCATTAGAATGGATAATAATTTTCATGTTTATTTTATAGTTAAAATTTTTATTTTATTTATTTCCATAGAACTTTTGTGTTTTAAAAAGCCCCAGAAAGGAATATTGCATTGTGATTATATTATGGCTCATAATCTTATTTAAATTAAAATTTGTCATTAGCATGGGCAGATATCAGTGTCATTAGCATGGTTTTTCTGTCCATGCTAAAGACTCCTATGTACATAAATGTAACCAGTGCTTATATTGTATCCTTTATAAAGTTTAATTTTACGTATAAATTTAGGTATTACATTTATTATCCCTAAAATATGCATTAAATCTGTAGGAAAATCACTAAGACAGCTTCTTACATTGTTAGTGTCAGAATGTTGCTCATGTAACAAAGTTTGCTCTTTGGTAATGTTTTTATTCTCCTTATATATATATATATGTAAAAATGGAAACCATTTGCTGAAAAAGAAGGCTAATAAATATAGAAAAAAATATTTAAACAGGAAGAAAATAAAAATTTCATAATATATTTATTCCATACAATTCGTTTTGTCATTAGCATGGCTCAAAAAATACTAATTATTTTTTTAAGTTAATTTTTAAATATTTAGCTCTGCTGACTACATGGAAAGTATACCTAATACTATATTAACAACACCTATTTTTTTCAGAAATTTTGCTAACAGTAATTTTTTTAAGATTTCATTTTTGAAATCGTCCCCTATTTTGAGAATCACCCATAAACGCCCGATTGACATATGCTGTTTTAAAAAGATCTATTTGTGCTTCTCCTTTCAAAAAACTATTTTTAGAAGCAAAATGTTCTTTATTTACGATGCTATTAAGTTAAAAATATTGCTTCAGAAGATTTCATTTAGATAAGAATATGTAGGATCAGACATGTAAGCACATCGTTTTCAAGGACATAAAATTCAATTTAGAATTTTAGTCTAGTGTTTAGTCAAAGAATACGAGATTTAGGGAAATGATTTTCCATAAACTGGACATTTTTATCTTCAAAAGAATAATTCCATGTTTAGTTAAAGAAAAGGATAACCTGCAATATATCAAATTCCACCAAGAATTGTAATATTTGTTTCTAAGAGGAAATTTCACAAATATAAATGTTATAACTACAGTAGAACTTCTGTTTAACAAACTCCAATTTAGTGAACTCCTCTGTTTATCAAATTTATATTCCTAAATTTTAAATTTGAAAATAAGTATAATTATACAATATAAATCCTCTATAGCAATTCGTACTTAACAAAGTCACAAGACGGGTTTTGCGAATAGATTTTTGGGGGAATTTTTCTTTTTTTTCAATTCTTAAGGATACACGGTACTTTTAAAACCATCACTTCAATTTTGAATAATACATTTCAATATATGTAGTGGCATAATACTTAACACTAAAAGTTAAAAAGATTTTATTTTTTCTTTATTTTTTTGCAATATTTGAGACATACCTAATACATAGCTGACAACATCTTACACTTTTTTGGCCCGGAAAAAATTTATAGAAAATTTTACATATCGTATCGTAATCTGCTGTCTGAATAAGTAAAAGATTTCTATTAAATTTTTCCAGGCAAAAAAGTCGGAAGAAATTTGAAAGTGTCGGCATCATTTATTACTTGTGATTATTACTCATAAAATCCTTTTTCCATATGAAATAGACGTGAAAGTGTAAAAATAAAGATTAAAAAAACACTCAATGTTATAAGAATATTTATAAAAACATTTAGAAACACAGACAGCAAAAAGTCCTTCCGAAAGAAGATGACACTTACATTAATTATCTCCTTTGTCTGTGCAAATGAAATATATACAATACTTTAATTGACATATAAAAGCCCGATTGACATCTGCTGTTATAAAAGGATCTACTTGTGCTTCTCCTTTCAAAAAACTATTTTTAGAAGCAAACATGTTCTTTATTTATGATGCCATTAAGTTAAAAATATTGCTTCAGAAGACCTCTTTTATGGGATTCATTTAGATAAGAATATGTAGGATCAGACATGTAAGCATATCGTTTTCGAGGACATAGAATCCCATTTAGAATTTTAGTCTTGAGTTTCGTCATTGATTACGAGATTTAAGAAAATGATTTTCCATAAACTTGACATTTTTATCTTCAAAAGAATAATTCCCTGTTCAGTTAAACAAAAGGATAAACTGCATTATTTCAAATTCTACCTAGTATTGCACGATTTCTTTCTAAATACAAATTGAAAATATATAAGTGTTGTAACTGCAGTAAAACTTCTGTTTAAGGAATTCCAATTGAGCTAACTTTTCTATTTATTAAATTTATAATCCTAAATTTGAAACTTGACAATACGTACTAATGTAAAATAGCTCCTATATAGAAATTCAAAATGTGTATTTAATGAAATCACGAGACGGCTTTTCAGAGTAGATTTTTGAGGGGAATTTTATTTTTATATTTTTTTTAAACTCATGAGCATCTGATTCACTGTAAAACTTTTCTGTAAAACTACACACATTCCACGAAAGTTCCCCACACTCTTAAAAAAAATCTGTAATGATACAGAAAAAAAGCGGGACATTCTTTAAATTCACACTAGTTCTCGGTTAAATGTATTTGATTAATTTTTTTGGTCTTCATTTACAGGCATTCCCCTTATTTATATATCTACAGGGTGATTATAAAAAAAAAAAAAACTATACCGACTTTTTGGCTCCTAACTATCATACCATTAACAGAAAATGAATGAAATTTTGCAAAACAATATTTTGAGGTATGCGCTCAAGAATAATATGGAAAACAACAGTGTCACTCAAACTGTTTCGGTTTCAGTGAGAAAAGTTCGAGAAAATCAAATGGCAACACCCATTTTTTGGTATTGTAATGTAATCGCCATTGTGCAAAACTCCATATAGCGTTCGAATGTCAACTGCAGCATGAAAATCAGCGGCGGTAGAGAGGCTAAAAGTGAGGACAAATGATAAGGACAGAGAAGTATCATAAAATAAAGCATTTTATTGTATTTCACAAATTTTCCTCATCACCTCCTTCACACAATGAGACTTTGCATGCGGAAGATGGTGGATAGCACTACAGTACGCACCATGGCGATATAAATCTCTTGAATCGCAGTTCTGATGGCATCTTTGAAATGAGATGCAGTTTGACGACGAAACTGATACACTTTGGATTTCAGATATCCCCACAGCCAGAAATCCATTTGTGTCAGATCAGGAGACCTTTGTGGCCACGGAAACGGGAAATGACGGGAGATAAATCTGTCACCAAACTGTTGACATAAGACACGTTTGACAGAAGACTCGACATGTGGAAGAGCACCACTTGCATCCACACAATTTCAGATATAGCATTTCGCCGTCGCAATGCGGGAATCGCATAACGAGTTAACATGTCCAGATAGCGATCACTCGTTACTGTACACGTTTGCAGATTACCGGCAATAACCTCTTCAAAAAAGTAAAAACCGAGGATGAACTTACTCGTTACACCACACCACAAGGTCATTTTTCCCTCGTGTAATGGACTTGCAAGCACATCATGTGGATTATTCTCTGCCCAGTGCACACAATTTTTTGAATTCACGTTACCAGTTAACAAAAAATGCACCTCATCTGTCCACAGAATGCGTAGAAGCCAGCTGCTATCTTCATCGTACCTGATAAGGAATTGATTTGCAAGATCCAGTAGTAATTCATAGTCTGCTGCTTCCAACATCTGGACACGCTGGAATCGATACGGAAACATGTTTAGAACAGAGCGCAGAATCTTGCGTACAGTTGAATTCGGCATATTCAGAACACGCGAACCACCGCGTGCAGTTGTGGGACGAACAGTGCTTATCCTTTGATGAACTTCTGCAACAGCTTCCACAGGAACGGAAGGTCGTCCAGACCGACGTCGATCGCATGTAGAACCAGTTTCTTCAAATTTATGAATCAAGTCCTGTACAGCTTGGACAGTGCACGGGCCTCGCCGTAATCCATGGTTGCGGCGGTAAACATGCAATGTCTCTGCGGCATTTTGTTCATTCAGGTAATAAATCTTTACGATTTCCCCACATTCTTTCCCTGAAAGCGGCATATTGTTTGAAATGGCAGAAGGCAACATATGCGGCACGTATTTCGCATTGCCTTTTCTTTCACCTAACGTAACGACGTCAATCATGACTGTGTCTTACGTAATCTCGAAATTTGCGTTTCTTGGTTTCTTCTTCTTGTTTTGTGGAAAACAAATCATGCAGGGATATCAGCTGAAGAAATGTTGTGACGTCTGACGTAAATGAAACGAACATTAATGTTCTGGTGCACGGCAAAGTTCTTTTTACGTTTCCCTTGCCTAGTTCCGGTGATTTTCATGCTACAGTTGCCGTTTCAACGCTATTTAGGGTTTATCACAATGGGGATCACATTCCAATACAAAAAACTGGGTATTGCCATTTGATTTTTTTCGAAATCTTTTCAGTGTAACCGAAACTGTTTGAGTGACACTGATGTTTTGCATATCATTCTTGAACGCATAACTAAAAGTACCTTTTGCCAAAATTTCAGTCAGTTTCTGTGAATGGTATAATAGTTAGGGGCCCAAATGTCGGGATAGTTTTTTTTATAACCACCCTGTATTTCGTTGGAGGGATTTCCATGTCTTTATTTAAAAATAATTTTGTTTTTGTTAAAACTTGTAATTCAAAATGCACACTTTATTTTATTTTTTTATTTATTTATTTACTTTATTTATTTTATTATATTATTATTATTATTATTATTATTATTATTTGCAATTTTATTAGAAATATTAAAGAAGAAAATTTAGTATAAAATTTTTCTTTTTAAATCTTAAAATAATTCAGAAAACGAAAAATCATCTACTCAGAGTTCGTGGGAATTTTTATCGACAATCATTCAATTATGATAAAAGACTTGCATTGTACACAAGAGCAACAGCAAATATAGCTCAGTCTGTTAGGTGTTCTACCACTGACAAGATATCTCGGATTCAAACCTTAGGACGGTTCGGAATAAAATTACCTAAAAATTAAATGATGCACTTATTCAAATTTACTCGAAAAATTCAAATTATTTGTGGTCACTAATGATTGAGTGATTCACTATTTTTTTTTAAACTAAATGAAATTATTATGTTTAGAAATAAATTTACAAACTTGTGTAATTTTAACGATGATAATTTAAGGAATCTATTGTAAATGTAGCGAATAACGTCTTTGTTATTTAAAAAAATCTCAGTTTTTTTTATCTTTCTTATTTTACATACGACTTAAGATAATGGATTACCCATAGATTCTCTTTAATTTCACAGAAAAATATTGAACAGTGCACTGCTTGCAGTCAAGTTCTTTGTTCTCTTAAATTGTTTTTACTACAAGTCTCTGCTACGAAGCGAAGCAGATTAAGCAACAAATAGGAATACATTTTGTTAATTTTCAATTACTCAGCTCATCCTAAAATCATTGACAGCTTAAAAAACAAAAAAGAACTTGCATTTTTTTTCACCTAATACGACATATAAATTGCAGCCATTGAAAAGAGGTGTCATAAGGAATCTCAAATGTCATCATTGCAGAAGAATATTGAAGAAAATACTAAATGATTTTCAAATTAACCAGAAATCGACCTTAAAAACTTGAAAGATTAAATTTCTGAATTGAGCAAATAATGGCAACGTAAATAATATAACAGTGAAATTGATGTTGAAAAGCAAGATTCAATAGCACTCCATCAGCCAACAATTGAAACGATTCGAATTTCCTCTTTCTGCATTAAACAATTAAGTGGGGGGAAACTCAAAGAATATCAAACAGTTTGTGAAAAACGAAACTTTAATACTATCATATTTATACAGGGTGTCCAGTAAATGACTGACCTATTTTGAATGTAAAAACGAAAAAACGATTTGAGATAAAAATATGCGGTTTGCTACATTGTTATCAGAAAATCATTACATTTTTAGACATGCACTTTCTGAAAACACTTCGAATTATGGCCAACAGATGGCGCTGGCGGCGGTACCAGGATATCGAAATTCACACATTAGTTTTTATACGCATAAGCTGTTTCGCTCATTTCGCAGAGTCGAATCTTAGTCGATATGCTGAATTAACTCTTCACTCGCCTGCAGAGTTTTTTGGATAGAAAGAGATTTATAATAATATTTATGATTCAATAATGTCTATTATACTTAATGAAAAACAACAAAAGATGTTTTTTAAAGCATTGACTTTTCACACATTTACCGTAAATAAATTGTATTCAAAAAATGTTTTTGTAACCAGTTAACTGATTCTCTTTTGACGTACAATAAATTCAAAATTTGGGATAAACACCGCTTTTATAAGTTAAAAAAATCTTAACATTTAATAACATTTCTTCCATTAAATAGTATGAAATTGATTAAAAAAATTATTGTGTTAAAAAGGTTTAAGTGTCGGATCAAGCAAACTCTTCTTGCTTACATCATGCAGTGAACTCAATTAAGTGGTTAAAACAATGGTAAGGAAATAAATAGTGTTGATACGAAGAAATACGCACACATTCTTGCAAAAAGACGTACTCAGTTCTACATTTTGATAACATCTCACACCAAAAAAAAAAAATGACAAACTGCCTCACAGTGTTAAAAATTTAATATTCAGTATGTTTGTTTTTTAAAATAAAAGAGGTCCCATATTCGGATTAAAATTATCATCGTAGACTTTCCTATGCACGCTGTTTATAACAATCGTTTCAAAAAAAAGGACTTTCTGATTTAAGAAAAATGCGAAAGTTATATCAATTGAACGTCAGTGTAATCTCCTAGATGTAATAAAAATCTTTAAATTATTTATAGAAAATCAGAATGTGGTTTAAAAAAGCCACAAAATAAAGTAGTATTACCTTAATGTTATATATAAATAAAGCAAATAAGAAAAGTTTCATAATAAGCAAAAACGAAACCTTTTCCCTCTTTTTAATTATCTTTTAGCTTTATTATACTACAAAGCTCGTTTAAGTGATCAGTTGCACCATTTAATTATAAAAGCCATATCTTTCCCTATACTGAAAATAGAAAAATTGTTTTTAAGTAGTTTTCTTCTTAGAAGGTTACAGTGGTACTTCACGAAAAAGTACCCACAAAAGAGTTTTTTGTTAAACAAAATCTTCGTTTCATTTTGATGAAAGAAAGGTTTGCAATTCTTTAATATAAAAAATAAATCATTCATCTGTAAATAATTCTTTCTTTTGTGTGTTCAAAAAGCTTTTTATTTAATTTTTCTAAAATACTTAAGAAACGCAATCTTATAAGTAGAATAATACAATGACCAATACTTAAAAGTAATCTGTGCCGATAAATTATTTGGCAGTCATATTAATTTTACCTTGCAATGACTAAAAAAAATCCATTTACATTTCAGCAGTATTAAATGAAATTATTTATTTATTTATTTTTAATTTTTCGATATCAATCTTTCAAGATTTTTTTATATGCTTTTCATTTCAGACATCTGACAAAATTTACATTTTTAAATTACATCCGCATTTTAGAATTTAACACAACGAAAATTTTCAATTTAAGATTTAAAGTCAAAAATTAATTCGTAAATGATTTTTTAATTAATGCAGTGTAATATAATGTAAAATACCTAAAAGCTTAAATTGTAGACTTGAAAAATCTTTGCATATAAAGTTCGTGAATAGCTTTGTAAACTAAAGTTTTATAACGAAAGGTTTATGGAGAATACGTATAATGTATTTTTCAATGCTGAGTCAATCAGCTAATCAATGCAGTAAATCAATGAACTTAATATTTAAATTTATCAGACAGAAACATTGTAAAATTCTAAAACGCGTAAATTTCAAGTAAAGTCAAATCCCTGTAAACGGAGTGTATGAAAAAAATTTTGAAAAAAAAAACCTAAAAATGGTATTGTACAGTGCCACAGTAAAAGAATCTTGACGCAGAAGTCACAATCTTAGTATTCACATGTTTTATTTTATTTTTTCCTAATTTAAATAAAATCAGGAAGAAAACTTTTAGTCATTTCAATATCATATTTTCCTGAAGACGGCCGCAGAAGACGGCGCAAAACGTTGATATTTTATTTTATTTTAATTTTACAAGTTCATATTAAAGTTCTTGTTTTGTGCACTATTGAGCAATGTTTTGTATTTTTAATAAATACATTCTTAGTAGTTAAATTTTATGGTGCAATTGACCAGTACATGTTTATTAAAAAATCCTTCAGATTTACTATTGAATGCAGTAGTAAGATGTATCAATGCGGATTATCTATCAAAAACTTCAGAGAGACTCGAAGACACCAGGCCAAAGGGCAGCGAAAAAAAAAAAAACGTAAACTTACTGATGGCATGAAAAAAAAAATTGATCAGATGTGTACCAAATTTGTGATCAGATGATTCTGATGCGACCTAAAGATTCTTCACGTTATGACAGAAAGTTTTCTGTGGAAAATGTAAAATAATACGTGGAAATTTTTCCAGGGAGAAAAGTCGCCTTAAATACAGTATTTCAAATTAAAATTAAATGAAAATGAAAATCGAATTTGAAATTTGATTTTCATTTGAAATATTGTATTTAAGGCGAATTTTCTCTCTGGAAAAATTTCATTGTATTTATATACAGGATGTCCTTAAACTCATGGTACATACGCTAAGGGGTGATAGAACACATCAAGACGAGTAATAGTTAATAGGAAACCAAGGATCAAAAACGTTTTCCAAAGGAGGTAGCCGCCTATAAGTTTAGGATCCAAAATTTCAAATATACATAAAAAACGCAAAAAATGGTCAATTCATTTGCGGTTTTCAGTAAAACTATTATTTCAGTATTTTCTTTAAAATAAATTTTAAAGAAAAATTTCGAAAAATGCCGATAGAGGGCACTTTAGTCTTTGGAGTAACGAACAGCTACTTTTTGCTGTTATTTTTTGCATCTCATTAAATGGTTTCGTAAGCTTAGAATTAAACTTAAATTTTGACCTCAAAATCTGAATAGTTGAGAGTGGTTAAGATGTACAAACTGAACTGTGTTCAGAGAGATCAAATTTGAAATGATTATAAAAAACGGAAAAATTGGTCGATTCATTTGTGGTTTTCGCTAAAACTATTCTTTATGTCGGTATTTTATTGAAAATAAATTATAAAGATAAATTTTTAAAAATGCCGATAGAGGACTTTGGAGTTACAAACAACTATTTTTTGACTTTATTTTTGGCATCTGATTAAATGTTTTCGTAAGCTTAGACTTAAACTTAAATCTAGAGCTCAAAATCTAAATAGTTGGGAGTGATTAAGTAGCACAAACTGAACTGTGTTCAGAGGGTTCAGATTTCAAATGATTACAAAAAGCGAAAAATTGGTCGATTCGTTTGCGGTTTTCGCTAAAACTACTCTTTAAATCAATGTTTTCTTAAAAATAAATTTTAAAGATAAATTTCACAAAATTCCGATGGAGGACGCCTTAGACTTTGGAGTACAACTATTTTTAACCGTTATTTTTTTTTATCTCATTAAATATTTTCAAATGCTTAGACTTAAATTTTGAGTTCAAATTCTGAATCGTTGGAAATGTTTAAGTAGCTCAAAATTGGACTGTGTTCGAGAGCGGGGGAGAGTTAAATGTCAACTCCTGAACACACTTCAGTTTGCGTTTCTTAACCCCTCCCAACGATTCAGAATTTGAGTTTAAAATTTTAGTTTAAATCTAAGATTTCGAAAATATTTAATAAGCTTTTGCAAGAATTTAATTAGATTAAAAAATAACGGTTAAAATTAGTTATTGGTTACTCTGAAGTTTAAGGCGCCCCCTACTGAAATTTTTTAAAATGTATCTTTAAAACTTATTTTCAAGAAGATACCGACTTAAAGAATAGTTTTATTTTAAACCGCAAATGAATCGACCAATTTTTCCGTTTTTTATAATCATTTGAAATTTGAATTCTCTGAACAAAGTTCAGTTTGTGCTACTTAACCACTCTCAACTATTTACATATTGAGCTCAAAATTTAACTTTAAATCTAAGAAATCTTACAAAAACATTTAATCTGACACACACAAAAAAAAAAAAAAAAAAAAAAAAAAAGTTGTTCGTTACTCTAAAGTCTAAAGCGCCCTCTATTGGCATCTTTTGAAATTTATAATTTATTTTCAATAAAATACCGACATAAAGAACAGTTTTAGTGAAAATCGCAAAGAAATCAACCGATTTTTCAGTTTTTATAATCATTTGAAATTTGAACCCTCTGAACACAGTTTAATTTGTGCTACTTAACCATTCCCAACTATTCAAATTTTAAGCTCAAAATCAAAGTTTAAGTCTAAGCTTACGAAACCATTTAATTAGATTAAAAAAATAACGGCAAAAAGTAGTTGTTCGTTACTCCAAAGTCTAAAGCGCTCTCTATCGGCATTTTTCGAAATTTATCTTTATAATTTATTTTAAAGAAAATACCGACATAAAGAATAGTTTTAATGAAAACCGCAAATTAATCGACCATTTTTTTCGTTTTTTATGCATATTTGAAATTTTGGACCCTAAACTTTAATGGCGGCTACCTCCTTTGGAAAACGTTTAGGACCCTTGGTTTCCTATTTCCTATTACTCGTCTTGATGTGTTCTATCACCCCCTAGCGTATGTACCATGAGTTTAGGAACACCCTGTATATTCATCGACACTGGTCTTATTTGAGTTTTGTGTTTGCCTCAGGTCGGTGGCTCACGGAATATATTCCACCTTGTGCTACGTAAGTAGCCTTGCCAACATGTAACAGTCAAGAGTTCCAGGCTGGGTATCTTTTCATGTGGTTTAGTCGGTATAACGTCAGTACGCTATACTGATGACCCAGGTTCGATTCCTGACATGGATTCTTTTTCACAAAGTTGACATTTACGCCGATATGCATTTAAAATATATTTGAAATTTGATTTACATTTGAAAGTGTAAAATATCCAGATAATATCATGGTCTAGGGTACTTTAAGAAGTGAAAATGGTAGGGATGGATATATTTCTATCCCAAAATTAAAACTGTAAATGGCAAGGGTCCAAAAATCTATATCCCCGCGGAGCTACATTTTTTTATTGGATTAGCATATTTTTTATTAAAGGGTAAAATTCCTCTTGATTAATATGGCATTAAAAAAACGAATTTTACCTAAAAAGGGGTGTCAAACTGAACTTTAAAAGAAGTAGCCCGTCTGGCAGCACCATTGTCAGGCATGTAGATTTCTTGAGTCCTCGTCAATACTACCAAATATTTAGAAATATTTAAAATACCACTTGCTGCAATTTTTCACCCATCATGGATGTCAATTTTTAATGCATGACGGAGCGCTTGCTCATAAGACAAAACTGATGTAAAAAGGGTTACGTGTTCTAATATAGTAGTACTTGTTTGGCCAAGCAACTCACCTGACCTTAATCCAATATAAAATGCATGGAACCAATAAGCAAAATAAAGATTAAAAGACACACACACATCCAACATCAAGGAGAAGGAATTTAAAAAACTGCTGGTTCCCATGAAAAAAAAAAGCCTATTTCGAAAATTTGATTTCCATTTCGAATAGATTGAAAAGTGTCATAAAAACAAAAAAATCGGCAAAATATTAGTTTTGTGAATAAAATCTTACAAGGTAAGTACTTTTTTTTTTTTTTTTACTTTTCCACATCTTTCAATGAGTGTCATAAAATCCAACATTTTTTTTGCTGACACTGTACTCTAAAAAAATATGTATAACACCAGGGTCGTAATCCATTTTTTAATTTAAAAATACAGGAATCTTACAATAATCGTAAAGTAATTTTCTTTCATAACTATAAATAAGTTAAAGGCATTTAAAAGAATTTTCTAATTGATGACACTTTAAATATACTTGGCACAGTACAATATAGGCAAGACAGAGTCATTTTTTAAATATCAGAACTATTTAATTGATTCTAGACTAGTTTGAAAAGAATTTAGTTCGCTGAGTACTACTGAAATTAGCATGGAATTAGTAAAAAAATCTGGTGCTTAAAACTTCGTTTTACCTACATATATTTTTCACAAAATTTCCTTGCTTTGTGTAAAATGCAAAGGTATCAGAAAAAAATATGAAAATTTAATCATTTGAAATGTCGATTATATTCGAAAATATTCAGCGTTAATATTTTTTAACGATATTTGGATAATGACAACAGTCACTCACTTTTTGTGTTGTTAAAAAAATCAGTCTATACTTTTTATGCAGAAAACATACGCTAGAGTTATGAACGTACTTACCTAACATATAAGCTAGAGCTTTCTTTGAGAAACTGGCGGTATTCGGAGCTTCTTCAAAAGAACCAGAAGTTATACAACGTATATCTACATATATTCGTTTACTACACGAGATCAGAAAAAGAAATTATATTGTATTTTGTTCTATGAATGCAATTTCTACAGCAATTTTTCTAACGATTTTTAACTGTATTCCCTAACGCGTTACATACGAAATTTCAATGCAAGAATGTCCAAAATTTAAATGTCTTCATGACGTTTCTCCAATCTTATCCTATTGAGTATTATAAGCATAGATTTCAAAGTATTTTCCTTATTATTACGCAGCTACAAAAATAATTTGAAATCATTGTAATCTATTAGAGTTAATGGTAACTTAATAAAATTACCTTCAAATCAAAGAAATTTGCATATGCAGTTGACGCATATTACAAGGTATTCGCTACTGAAAATATTATGTAAAAGTAACAGATCTTCTTTATGATGTAGAATCATCTATTGATAATTTAAAATGCCCAAACTCAAGTTTTTTCTTAAATTACACTCCGTTAGTTTAAATGTGCTCTTATAAATCTTAAAATCTTTTAATTAACTGTCTAATATAACTTGGTTATTATCACATCTAAAAAGATTTCTTTATGTATAAAAGTAAATATATATTGCTATAATTGGCAGTTATTGAATGCAGATGTAATCATAATAATATTTATACCCTGTTTAAAAAAAAAAATCTTTGTGTCAGCTACAGTACTTTTCTTAGTAATTTAATTGATCCTTCCATTTTGCTTATCTTTATATAAATTTTTAAGACAGAAACTAAAAACCTGTCCGTAAATATAACCAAAACAACTTATGAGATAATGACGTATCACCTGATATGTAACCAAAATGACTAATGAGAGATAAAATTATAATCTAGCGCAAATTTAAGTTGATAATTTGGGAAACTTTGGGAATTTTTCGTTCATTTTTATTTAATCATTATGAAGTATATTTCATTTGTGATCATCACCAAATAATCACCTGTAGTTTTTAATTTTATTTGCAGCAAGGCTAATGAATTTTTGATTTAACGGATTCCGTGTTTCGATAAATTATATTTATGTTTGGCTTATCATCTGGTTCTTGTACCCTGAAAATGTAAAGTTTTTGTTTAACGTTAGGGCATCTCACCATGTTTTGTAGGTGTCGAATAAAAGAATTTCTGTGGATTTTAATTGTATTCATTATGTCTTGATTCTCAGTAGTTTTTTTTTTTCCAGGAAACAGACTAAAGTTATTTACATTAGATCATCAACGCAATTTAATGTCTATATTATCTTACATATTAACGGAATAACAATATTTTAAAATATATAATAATTATATAATGACACCATATATTTCTACGCAGTCATTCAAAATAGGTCAGATACATAACTCTTTATAGCCGGTTCATACTAAATAAAGTTTTAAATTCACAAACTCGCGAAAATTTTCAAATACAGCTTTAAAAAATATTTGGATTTTTTTGTGTGTCTCTAAGTGTCGTTCGACTGTTACCATGGAAGGAGATAATCTAAACAGAAATTTCAAATGTCTTATTTGTTCCTATGGTCCAATTTACAGTCGAGTCTTTCTATAACGAAACTCCATACATCGAATTTCTCTATATAACGAATTTTTAGTAAGAACGGTCCCCTTTTCACATGATTACATTAAAAACAGTCTCTACTCTCTTAAAAAGTCAGCCACAAAATAGCTCAAGTTGAGCTGAAATCCACTCATCTCAATGTTGAAAGGCAGCTTCTCAAAAAAGAGTTGAAATAACTCGAGTTTTAACCAATTTAAATGAAGCTGAGCTATTTAAATAACCAATTTAGATCAAGAAGATTTAATCGTTTGAAAAACAACTCTTTATGATCGAAAAAATTACAGCTCTTTCATGAGAAGCCAAATCAGCTCTTTCGTTTTAAGAGTGTATATAGCGAAATATGTATCTCTATATAACGAATTTTTTCATAAATTAGTCTTAATTTATTCAGTTTTTAAAAAGCTTCGAAATCGTATGGAATCAGTTTTCCATCACTTATTTTTGATTTATTGTCAGTGCTGAGTTTTTTTAATATTACTTTTCTCCTTGTTCTTTAAATCCAATGAATTCATCCCACCTCTCACACACCTTTCTACATCATTCTCAAAACAGTGTCAGTTGGATTGATACACATGTAAGAGAGGAATCAATGAGAGGCACATAAGAGAGGCCTTCAAATGGAGGGAAATGTTAACCACAATTTTTCATTCCTTGCTAAAATTTGATTTTATTATTATTATTATTTCTTTTTTGAGAGCGTAACAACTTTAAAATCAAAACAACAACAAATTACAGATTTCTTCTTCTGAAATTAATGCAAGTCTTCCTTATTTGATTTTCATTAAGCTTCAAATAAATGTCTGTTCTCCTTTTTGAAACAGCTTAAATAATTAAGAAACAAAATGTTAGGTTAGTATTTACTTTTAAACATTTCAAATTCTTAATTCAAAAGATAAAAAATAATATTTATTCAAATTTCACACATTAATTAGATTTTTAACATCATTCTCTATACATCGAATTTCTCTATATACACTGTTAAAATTTTTGCAGCATTCTGTCCAATCATTTAACCGTTTTCTGAAAAAACAGTAACATAACCGTAAATTAACTATATTCTAACGATAAAATTGGAAATTATACGTTCAGAATAGCGTAAAATGACGTTTGTTTTATTGTTTTTTCAGAAAACGGTCAAATTACTGGACAAAATGCTGCAGATTTTTAACAGTATAACGAATTTTTTACTGGAACGGTGGATTTCGTTATATAGAGACTCGACTGTATTTCCATTTGTAAAAATAGATTTCTAAAAGCACTAAACATCAATTCTAACTCCCGAGTTTTATGAAATCACTCTTCAAATTTACACTAATTTATTTCTTCAAGGCTTACTCATAAAGTATCTGGTGCATTTTGATTTAAATTGTATCAATTTCAAACTATTAGGCATATAGAACTGCATATTATTGCATAAACTTAGAATATTCATAGCAATACTTAGAGCGCCAAATTTAAAACAAAATCTCGAAAGATTGAAAGTCCAAGTAGCACAATCTCTGAACAAGTTATATGTTTACCATGAAAGAAACTCAAAAATCTCAAATAAAAAATATAGAAAAATTGCAAACCAATATAAAATTATACATAATTATTAGTAAAAATAGAAATAATAAATAAATACACAAAGCAATAGTGCACAAGATACAGTTATCGGTTTAGAAACTGTCAAATTACCTGCCTCATAAAACAAAGTTTTACTTTTATAAAAAAGTACTTTAAAAGCACCAAAAAATATTCCCGCTTGTATGATTTACAAACATTTTCTTCCAATAAGTTGTCATATCCCAGTCAAAGCTGTTAACTTTAAAAAATTGGAACAATTTTTTTTTTCTTTTACTAATCAATTTATGAAATGACTGAAGGTAATGCGTAATTGAAGAGCTTGGTGAAAGAAGTTGTTACATAAGAAACATTAACTTGCGAGAAAACTGAATGAAACCTTTTTGTTGTAAATTTTATGCCTTTTTTTCTCGATAGGATATATTTAATAGAGTAAAAGGTATTACTAAAGTCTTTCAAAAAACTTAGAAACATTTAATTTTGAAATACAAAAATATTAATAATCATTGAATTATTTAATGTTAAAAATGTAAATGTAAAAGTAAATGTAAAAGTATAAATGGTAATGTATAAAATATTTAAGGCTAAATGAAGTCTTAATAGTTCAGATTTATTATGTCACAGAACACATAACTCTTTCATCGGAAAAATAAAATATATTTCGGCAAAATGCAACATATCATATTCTTTCACTGAGTTTTTAAATTAAACATTGTTTTTGACAGAAAAATAAAATTTAGTTGTGAACCTATTTATTTTTAGCTATTAGAAAGCATTTTTGTGAGATTTGAGCATTAGACATATTTTTACGAGTTTGAAATTCGATGCTGTTAATACGTTTTTAAATAAAATTTGAAAACAGCAAAGCTATCGAGTTTTAATCTTTGTTAATAAAATAATTTAACGTTCTTGTATATAAAATATTTTTTCATCTTTTATGATGGTTTTTTCTAGAATAATATAAAAATAGCATGTCAGTTCTTAAATTTAATCAAGTGAAATAAAGAGATAAGTAAAAAATGACACTTTTATTGTTCAGACTTACCACTCAATTTACCTTTAAAACACATGTATTAAGAATTTAAAATTTTATCATAGAATCTGATGTACTAGTACGAAGGTTACTCTCTGCTACTCATCATCTAATGAAGAAAGCGAACAGTAAATTCCTTTCGAAATTAAAGATGTACTTTTAGATGAATCGGTAATTATATAAATACGTAGCACTTATAGGCGTTATTCCGTCCGTCCCTGTGTCCGCATATAACGGAACAAAAAACACCCAATCAAATCGTTTGAAATTTAAAATATATAATTGTTGCATAGTTTTATGTGTCATTTAAAATTTTATGAAAATCCAATGATAATGTAATTACAAGGGCAATCAAAAGCATTATGTAACATTACGGTAAATGGGAAAAATAGTTTCAAGTGATTTTTAGTGATGATATTACTATTTCAAACATGATAGAATTGATATGCATCTATGAATTATATGCACTAAAAAATACATTTTTTACAATCTGTGGTGCAATGAATATTTGTTATTAATTTACAGGACCATACAAAAGAATGCCATTACACAATGGTATAGGGGTAACACAATTTGAAGCGCCTTTCAATACTCTTAAACTATTTCACTTTTTATGAAATTGATATTTGTTGCTGAGGTTGACTTCAAGTTACTTTCTGTATAATAGAAAGAAGATAGTATTTACAGAGACATACAGAAAAATTCGGCCATTATACTGTATCCGTTATACTGTACACCATAACACCAAGGTCTGAATATTTTTATATTTGTTTCTTTTGGTTTACAGTATATGGCTCTATAAAGTGAACTTAAATATTTCTAATTTTTTATTGAAAAAACTTTCTCTTTGGCGTTTTATTTCTGAAATTTTGAAAGCTTCAATAAGCATGATACAATTTTGTCTTAATAAATAAAAAAAAATACTAGAAACATATTTTTTTAGGTTCCATGTAAGAACACAACTCTTAAGTATAATTATGTACACAAAATTTCTTTTTGCATCCAAAAATTCTTTTGCTATCAGTTTATGAAACCTGTAATTCTGCTCGAGAAGTTAAAAATCTTCTCTAGCAAATAAATTACCCCGTTATGATCTAAAGGATAAAGTAAAAGAAGAAATATGTATCTATTACCGCTTTCAAAAATTACATTTTTCTAAAACATACATTTTTGTGAGAAAATTGGTTAATTAGTTTCGCTTTTCCAAACTCTAAGAATCCTTACGTCTTCCTGACTAAAGTTTCGTATATTAAGTGAGTTTTTGAAATTTGTATTTTACATATCGAAAATAGCACAAAAGAATTCCTAATCGTTACCGTTTGTGGATGTAATTTTTTTAAAGTGTGTTTTCAAATTTGTTACAAAATTTTTAGCTGAATAATGGCTTAATATACTAAGATAGTATTGTAGAATATACAGGGTGTCCAGTAAATAAGACCCCGTTTTCAAAATTAAATTTCTCCAAAACGAAGATCGATAGAATTATGCAGCAAACGGTTTATTTATAAAGTAAGCCGTAAGAATGTTATACAGAAGTTTTAAACGGTGAATACTTTGAAAAGGTTGTGTTTTGTGCAAAGAATGTTTTACTTGACATTTTCCTCGTTTTAGATTACTAGCAGAAAAAAAGTTTTTCGGAGTTCAGTACCATATTTTAAAGATTTTTAGAACTAAATTTTTGGAATTTCTGAAATTCAAAAAATTTAGTTCAAAAATTGTCAAAATATGGCACTGTATGCCTAAAATATCGTTCTCTGCAAACAATCTTAAAATAGAAAAATGTCAAATCAAGCATTCTTTGCAATCAGAACATAATCTTTTCAAAATATTCACCGTTCGAATCTTCTATGTTGCATTTTTACAGTTCACTTAATAAATTAAAGGTTTACCGCATAATTCTATCGATCTTTGTTTTTGAGAAATTTAATTTTGAAATCAGGGTCTTATTTGATGGATACATTATACATAAATTTATATATTGGGTCATCCGAAAAGTTCTGTGGTTTTTACGATAAATTTTTATAAAAACGTACAAAAGGATGAGAAATGTTTATTGAATCGCATAAGCACCATTTTGTTGTGTGAAATTTTGACATCGTTTTGGCAGCTGAAAAATTCAATTTTAAAAAATGTCAGGTTTATCCATAGAAGAATGTAGTCTTATCCATATAGAAGTTATGAATGTGATGTTTGATGTACTCTAAAAAATGAATTCCCGTCAGTTCAAAGAAATTTGAAGTGACCTGAAAAGGTGAAAATCTGAAAGGGCTTGGCATGATGAATATGAGAGACAACAATACTCATTCTCAGCAATACTCATTAAGATGTTGCCTTACATTAGTCGCAATGTGATTTCGAGCATTGTCAACCTGGAGTCCAAGACCTCAACGAATCGTCAAAACTGCCATTTGACAATTGTATCTTTTCAAATTTATTGTATGATTTGACGGCAGCAAGTCACAATAAATAACTCCTTTCTAGTCCCTCTATAGTTACACTTTTGTGACTCAGGTCTCCTCTCATTTTTCACTTGGGGAGGTTCGTTTGACTTTACCCATAATATTTTCATAATAGCATTATAATAGATTATCCATTTCTCTTTTTCAGCAATGAGCCGTTTGTAAAAAAAAAAGTGCTTTTTCATTTCTTTTCTGGATAGATTCCCAAGTTGAAATTCGAAGAAGCATATTCTGTGTTGTTAAAGAATAGGATACCTGCACATCATAGCGGTTTACGCATCCAAACTTCTTCAAATGATCATGAACTGTACTTTTTGGAATATTTAATCTATGTGATGACTCCTGCATTGTGTAATGTGGATTTCCAGTGACAAATTACTTTAAGAGCTCCTCCGTTACACATCATGGTCCTCCAGAACAAGCCTCATCTTCGAGACTGAAATTTTCGGATTTAACCTTCTAAAACCATCTTCAAAGTGTGTTATCTGAAATAGCACTTTATATATATACAGCACAAATGTTGCAGGGATTCGGCTTAGCATTTTTACCATTTTTTGAAATAAATGAGCATTGTTTGATGAAAATTAACTTTTTTACTTCTTCACTTTTAGCACTGCACTGAACCAAAAATTATGCCATAATACAAGCGATAATCATGCACTGCAGTCAGAAAAGATTGAATATACATATCTGACTCATTCAAATTCACATATTAGTAGTAGTATCAAAATAAATAACGAAACGGAGCTTTTCTTTGAGAAACCGCAGAACTTTCCGAATGACCCTTTACAAAAGCGTTGAAAAAGTAACACGATTTATTGACATCTGTGGATTGTTATTACGCAAAGTGCGGCTTTAGTTTTGTTATGCGTTTACTAACGGAATTAAATTTTAGTCTAACAATTATACTTTAGTCTATCTTATGTACCCTTTAGGGCACCTATAAAGCGGGGATATAAACAGATTCCACAAATCAATTCTAATAAATTAACGTCTATGACAGAAATTTCAGAAGAGAAATTTTCCAGTGTGCTTTTCAGTTAATCTTTAGCAGAATTTCTGATATGTGACAAAAATCTATAGTTCAGATAAAGACTGTTTTAAACAATTCAAATACTTTAAAGACTATATTCGAAGTATGAAAACTATTTATTGCCCATGAGCAAACTCTATAGTGAACGTTCAATTTCATTTGTGTTATCCGTTTTGTAAATGTTATATATAAATATTTTCCATCGTCGTTTCAATTACAAAGATGTGCAACATTATTGTGGGACCATAGTAACATGTTTATTAATCTATTCGCAACGCCCATGATTTATCATTCTTGTTTCATATGGTAGAAGTCATTTAGTTAGTTATTGGACTAATAAATTAAGATATATTTTTTTATTTCTTATACTGTTTAAAATCTTCATATAATTTACTTTTTGTGATTCCAAATAATACTTAAACATATAAGTCACGAATAGTTTTCTCTCTAAATTTATCTATTTCCAATAATGATAATAAAAAAAAACACTTATCTACCAATTTTAAAAATTTCGAGGTTCTTAAACAATGCTATAAATAAACATATTGTGGATTTTATAATGTGGAATATTGTGGATTTTATAATGAAGTATCTTTTTCTACACATTTTGCAAACTTTCATAAAAAAAGAAAAAAAACTTTTTATATGTACAAATATTAAACATCATGTGACTAAAATGAAATATTTCTTCAAACTTATTAAAAAATAAAAGGAAATTTTAAAAATTCTGCGCAATTTAATGTAACTTATGCATATTAAAATTAATAAAAATGTTAATTAGTTTTCGGTAATGAAAATATGAAAAAATCTTATAAAAATAAAAGAAACCAAATTCATTTCTTTCTTTTTCTTTTTCTTTTCACACTTGATATATATCGAAATTTTTTCTTTGTTCATGTTATAGAAACTATGTATAAAGTATGTAATGTGAAGTATATTAAAAAAATTGCATTATGAAAAAGAATATGTAAAGATTTTTTCCAGTTATCAAATAAAATTCAAATAAAAAATTTTAATACTTTTAAAGCAAATATTTAAAATAACTTCATAATATTGCTTTAAAAATATATTTTTATATTTTCTAGTGAAATGGAATATATTTTTGTAAAAACCTAATAAGACCTAGGTAATTGTTCTTTGAACATAACAGTTGTGCTTAAAATTTAATTTTGGAAAATATTTCCCTTTTTTAGTAATTCCAGAATCAATTACAAGAAAACTATAGTATTTTTAAATGTGCTAAAAAAATATTTTGAATTTTTTAAACGAATTCTATTACAGGATATGTATTAATGATTATGGAAAAATAATCATTACCAGTTTTTACATAAATATTTTTACGTATCTATATTTCATGATTATTTAAGGTAATAGAAGAATGATTGCAATTCTATGGCAAATATACGAAATTTAAGACACGTTAGTTCGGAAACTATCAAATCAATTTTGATGAAATTTGAAATCTTCATTCATTTGATTATGTTCAAGACTTGTGGCAAGCAGATTTTTTCTGCGAGTAAAATCTTTTATTTTGGAGCAATGGCAATTTTTCAGGCATTTTTCATTTTTCAGAAAACTTTTTCTGAAGCTAATTATTATTATTAACTGTATGCCGCGTAGGATCTTAAATTTATACTCTACTACCAAAAAATATTTTACCGCTTGAATCGCTTGAGTATTTTAAGAGTTATTGGGTTTTTTAACTGAAAAGTACAATACCGTCTTTTGGAGAGCTAAAAACTTAGACAGTTCTCCTTTTTGTGAAATTGGTGCACAGTTTCATAAAATATATGTATTAAAGTACATATAAAAACTTAGATAAAATTTAGTAACATATAATAAATGAGTATAAAATGACAATGTTAGTTTTATGTCAATGGGCGTGATGTCTTTTCTTAATGGTTAAGGATTATGATTACATCATTTTTTTTTAAATCCTGACTACCTATGAATGCATTTTCAAATAATCCCTATATCCATCTTGTACTAAGGAATTTTACATTATTCAAGCTATACTTGGTTTATTATAAGCACTTCACTACTTTTTTATATTAGCATTTAATATTCGTTATTAATTTTTAAAAACACATATACAGGGTGATCCAAAAGTCAGGACGAAATTTAAAAATGAATAATTCGAAAACGAATCAAGATACATAGATACGGTTTGCACCAAACGGATGCAAAAGAAACTGGATTTTATGTAGCAATGTAAAAAAATTGTTCTGTCGGCGACCAACAGAGGACGCTATAGTGATTTAATGCACCAAAAGATGATTTACAAATTTAAAAAAAAATGTATATAACTTGCAGTTGAGCCTAATTACAGTTAATTAATTCTGTAGTAAATGTACATCATCCAGAAGTACAGCTATGAGACGAGGCACCTCACCGTTCACAGCAGTGAGTAGCATTTCTTGCAGTATGGCAAACACATTTTGGCGGATGGTATCTTTCAGTGCTGCTAGGGATGCCGGTTATTCTCGGTACGTTTTTGGCTTCAATAATCCCCACAGCCAAAAGTCACAGGGTGTCAGATCTGGAGATCCTGGAGGCCATGCGGGATTAAAGTAGCGACTGACAATGCGATCCTCCCCCAAATATTGAGCGTAGCAGGTGTTACACAGGCAGAGCAATATGAGGTATTGCTCCCTATTGCATGAAGGTGACTGTGTGGAATGCCTGACGCGCTTGCAATTCAGAAATCCGACAGCGCCATTGCTACATAAAATCCGGTTTCTTTTGCATCCGTTTGGTACAAACCATATCTTTCTATCTTGATTCGTTTTTAAAATTCGTCCTGACTTTTGGATCACCCGTTACTTTCAATGAACATATACTTTCTAAGAAAAAAAAAGTACTTTATATATATATATATATATATATATATATATCTTTGTCGCGTGTCATTTGTATTGACCGTGAAATAGTTTGAAATTTTTATTTTTAGTTAAGTTTTTAGATCATGGTCTTTATTTTAATTTGGTTTTTTGCAATAGAGCGCGTGTTTTTTGTTATTTATATCTCATTGTGTCATTTGTATTGTCCGAGAAATATTTTGAAATTTTGTTTTATTTATATTATGACTATGGAATTTATTTGACGGTTCCGAAACATGTCAATGTATTTTATTTTTACTATAACACCTTTCTTAAGAAAAATTAAAATTGTTATTAAAATGTTCATATACTTTCTTTTAAAGTTTGAAAACTAACACCATATTAACCACTTCTCGGTTTTGCGCGTACGTCATTTGATCAATGTGCTTTTACCAATCATTGCTAATCATGCTACGTGCCGTAGAACGTACGGGCATCAACAATCCAATCATAATTTATTATTCTCACCAGTAAAAAATCACCAAAAATTTTGCATTATTTAATCCGAGACTTTTTTTTTTAATTAGGCAAAAATTTCTGTTTTGAAAAGTTAGTGAAAAAAGATTAAAAAATTCTCTAAATGCATAAAAATAATAGACATTATTTGAATGTTTTTTTTTTTTTTTTTTTTTTTTTTTTTCAAAATTATTGATCAGTTAAATAATTGAACAATCATTTTTTTTTTTTTTTTTTTTTTTTTTTTTTTTTTTTTTTTTACCGATGACCGTAATTCTTAAAAAAATCTGATTATACATGGCGAATATATTTTATTGGAATCAACTTTGTTGCTTTTGGATGAAAAGAATATATAAATTATTAGGTGTTGTGTTCGAGCCCAATAGCGCTCATTGGCTAAATCATTCGAAGTTTGCGTGATTTTCTTCAAACTTGGGTATCATTGCGTAAATCCCGTTCAGTTTCTATTAGTAAGACACCCCCCCCATGGAGGCCACCCGGTTAATATATCCCCCTTTTAAATAATCGGCCGTAAAAAAACATAAAAAAATACAATCAATATACTTAAGAAAAAGGGTAAAACCTTAAAAATAATATGACAATAAAATTATTTATTTCACAACAGTAATGAAAGGTAAAATTATACAACTATTAAAATGTATTAAAATAAAAGCTACCCTGATACAAAACAACAAAAACATACGTCATCGAAAAATGTCAGCCAAAAAAGCTTATTTTCTCTTGTTTTTCATTGATTCTTTTTTCTTTTTTCTTTTTTTATCTTCAACAGTATTTCAAAATACTTTTTTTCGTTTTCCACGAAAGAATTTGTTATTATTTACAAATTTTATGAATTAATCATATACGATATCAATTAATATGCGCAAAAAAGTATATAAAATGTCAAAAGTGTCTAGGACTTTCGGTATTGAATGTTTCTATTTTTGCACAGTTCATTATTACATTCAAGAAATTCTCTATTATACATTTTTGTGCATAATTTTTTTTTTACATCTACTATTTTAGGAAACAAAATTGTCAAAAATGACAATTTAAGAAGATTTTTTGTATTTCGAGTAATGGTTTATCTGGATTTTTTAGCTTGGTATCCTTATTTCTTTCGACAAGAATTCAAGGAGCTGATGCTAGATGATAATTAACGTTTTAAATAAATAAGAGTTTAAAAAAATCTTATTGAATGTGTATGTATATAACCCTCCCGATGAGCTGTAGCCCTTATAATTGTAAACAAAGTTAGTCATGCCAGCGAAAGTAAAAAATGAACTACAACCGTTATCTGTTAATAAAAAATGATACTTACTCTTTCTGCAAATCAGATTTGGGTTTTCATATACGACTCACTTTTTATAAGACTCAGTAGGGTGCCACTTATGGTGTTGCTCGCACCTAGCGTTGAAACTTGGTGCATTTTAAATGTTTATAGTTTCTCTTTATTAAGAAGTTTGAAAATCGAAATTTTTTTCTCTGTTAAAGTCATTAGTCGTTGGGGGCCACCGTAATACTTACCCATCATGGATATGAATACAATATAAGGAAATCAAACTTGTGTAAACTATTTATAAAATGCATCGCAATTCCAAAATAAAATCTAAACATTTTAAATACATATAGTAATGCTCTATTAATGATTTGTTTATGAATAAATTTCGAAAAATTGTAAGGTACCCTGGGGTAATAACGCCACGTTAAGGTTCTACCAATTTTCACGGCTTAGTTTTAGATTGTATTTTTCAAACAAATATAGGATCTGATACAGCAACTCATTGACTATCTATATAAAATAAAATAATTTAACAGATATGTATTCATAAAATGTAATGGCGTTTTTTCTTGACCAATGCTATTTGGCGTTAATACCCACCTATATGGGTAATAACGCCATGCAAACAAAACTATAAAATGAGATGGAATATTGGCATGTAGATTGCCCAATTCTAAAAATACAAACTCTACAGCAATAGAAATTGACAAATTGCAATCTAAGCTATTGAAAAAATACTATTTTTTTGTGACTCTGAAAGAAAAAGAAAGCTGTGGTGGCGGCGGGGGGAGGAGGCAAAAGAATATCAGATTCTAAGCTACGTTTTGCTTAAAAATGACCATTTAAATAGAATTATTAGAAACATTGCACGGATTATTTGAATCAGTATTTATATTCCCATGTATGCAGGTTCGGCCACTTTTGAGAATCAACCGGGGTAATAACGGCAATCGCTGGCGTTATTACCCCGTGTTACTTATTGCGCAGTAAATCTTAAACTACAAATTATCTCGAGAAGATATCCAAAATCTTCTACAACAATTTGAAAGTACAGGAAATACACTACAAATTTATGTAATAAACAAAGTATTTCTGGATAAAGAATATAGCCTTCCGATCAAAAACCTTATCTCGCAAATTTTAGATCAAGCGTTAATTTTAGTTGCTTGTAAAAACTATAAGACCTAAAAATGAAACAAATTAACTTGAAGCTGTTTTTTGCGATTTATATGACTCAAAACCCTTCTGCGCAAAGCACATGGGTGTCATTTACCTGATTATTTCATAATTATGCAAAATATAAGCACATGGCGTTATTACCCCGCCTGGCGTTATTACCCCAGGGTACCTTATAAAACGCAAAACTACTCAAGTAGTACCGAATTGCGTAAAAAAAGCATCAATATAACTCCAAAAATAATAATTACATTAACTAATAATGTACTGCATCGGATTAAGCGTCTCTTTTCCAATTAAAATATATCGTTGAATGGAAATTTGAATGAAATACAGGCTCATGAAAGATGGAAGAATGTGGAAAACAGGCTTACAAATATCTCGTCAACTAATAATCCAATTGACTTCGTTCTTTATGCACAATTTGTGTTATTATTATTATTCTTTTTTTTTTTTTTTTTTTTTTTTTTTTTTTTTGCCTTTTACGTCCACTCCTTAAAAAAAATTCAAAAAATTTTATATACCATCCATCAGAACAAATTTTTCGAGAGTCCGAAAAAAATAGTTCCGGATAATCGAGGTTAATGATATTAAATAGAATTCGTTCCATTCTTACATACTAATTGCATATAAAATTTCAAGTCTCTATCTCAGTTTGTTCGGAAGATAGAGCTTTTAGAGTTACACAGACATACAGATACATAAACGGACAGACAGCATTTTTTTTTCTGAAAATATGTTTTTCGGAATATTAGTGTCTGAAACATGTTAATCTCTCAAAAAAATGTTTTCGTTTTTAAAAATGATTGCATGATTTACCCTAGACTACGTATGATGGGTAAAATATAAGTATATGTTTAACGCATTTTTTTTTATAATTCATTATCTATTTATTTTGAGAGATTGTTAAATAAACCAAATGTTTACCACTATTTGATTATTTTATTAGAGATACTTTTTTATTTTGCAGCAGGGTAATTTTCTGAAAATACTGTTTTCGCGACCACTTATCGCAGTATTACCATAGTTTTTTAAGAAGAACATTTAAAAATTAGTTAATAATAAATATAAAACATTGAAATAATTTTAAAAAATACTTCAAAAACCTACAAATTTGTTTAAAAAAATTACGACATTTTATTCACACTTTTGGCGTTGAAATTTTTTTCAAAAGTAGAGTGTTCTGGCAGCCGTAGCCGAATGTCACAGTCCAAAAAGAAGGCAAGCGAAAAATTCGTAGCACCATATTTGGCGGCTTAACTCATTTCAGGCATTAAATAAACAAATAAAAATCCAAAAAGAAATTAATTGAAGTATAAAAATTTTTAATATGATTTTAATAGAGAACTATAATCGTTCTCTAACTTTTATGTATATATGCTACAAAATGCACCAGTTTTCGATGGTAGGTGCGGGCAACACCAAAAGTTGTACCCTTCTTAGAAGCAAAAATGTAAACGAATATGACTAACCGGCATTATCCTATGGGATGATTCTTAAACGGATATCCCAATTGATAAATTAATGCATACATACATGCATAAATTTAGGATAAAATAAATGTAAGTTTTTATTCAAACTAATTCTAATCCGAAAATATGTACTTCTCGGGAAGAATTATGCACAAATTAATTGGGAGTTATCTATCGTATTTCTATGAAGACATAATTTCAGCGTAAAAATAATAACATTCCTTCTGTGAATATTTAATATTTAGGCCCATAAATTATCCTATTCCATGGAATAATTTATATTGAAAAAATAGCTATTCATATAAACCAGTTCGAATGTGTTTAAATGATTTAAAGACATTTTGTGATAGAAAATAGTACAAGACTATATAAATCATTGAAAATAAATACGGAACGAAATAATATAAAACGAAAAAAATAACCTTTCAAAGCATAAGTATTCATTAGGTTTCAGGAAAATAAAATGCATTCTTCCACATTTTCTTAAACATTTTTTTTTTTTTTTTTTGGTAATTTGGTAATATATAGGTTTTACATATGAAAGAACGTGATTTGCTTTTTCTTTACTTTAATTATAAAATAACAATGAATAAGTACACAGAGCGTCGGATTTTCCAAAGCACACGGGACAAAAATTTTGTTTCTAATTTTTTTGTATCACAATGCTTTATTTACATTTTACGGTTGATTTCATAAAAAAATAAACAGAAATGAATAATCAAGCATCAGTGATAGATTATGAAATAGGAATACTATATAGAATACTGAATCGAAACTTTACGAATTAATAAGCTGAAATATGACATCGAAATAAATAATATCCAAAATTCTTAGCACATTTTAAATGCCAATTTCACAATTAACATTTATAGAATGATCGGAAATTATTCTTCAGAAAATTATTTGGAATATTTTTTGCAAACCTGTATGTATATAATCTATAAATGCATACATAGTATATAAAAAATACAAATGTAAAAGTAGCAACGTTTGAAGCAATTATTTTTAAATTAGAAGCATACCTGTTTCGGTCACATGTAGCTTACCTTCCTTAGTTCTATAGCTGACAGAAGGGCTCTCCAACGCGGCGCCCTTTGAAACTTTTCTTGGCACCCTTTTAAAGATTTCCTGTTACTCGCATTTTTTCACAATAAAATTCCTTTTAAAAGGTGCTTTATTTAAAATCTTTGATGTTTACTTCAGAATTTTTTTTAAATCTCTGTGTGTTTCACGCATTACAAATTAAAATGCACATTAACAAAACTTAGTAGCAATCCAATATTGGTACAACGTTGTGCCAATATTTCATTTATTGGAAATATTGCAAATAAAACGTCAATATTGCCCCAATATTAGGATGTTTACATTTTGCCCTTATTTAGCCAATATTTGCAGCCAATATTTGCAGCCAATATTATGCCAATATTGGGATTTCATTGGAAATATTGCCAATTATATTGTACAAATATTGGCGTTACATCGGAAATATTTCCAATGAAATTTCAATATTTAACCAATATTGGCGTTTTATTAACAATATTTTCAATGAAACCCTAATATTGGCATGTATTGGCTAAATAAAGTCAAAATGTAAACACCCCAATATTGGAGCAATATTGCTCCAAGATATGGTCAATATTGGTCCAATATTGTTTGGCTACTGGGGAATTAAGCATTTGTTATTGCGTTTCTTTACTAATTTATCGTTTTTTTTTCTTCAAAAATTACGACAGTGGAAATTGGTAAAAGCTGATAATAACTTATTTTAACGTATAAAACTTGCACAATGATTTTCATCGATGAAAACATGTTCAGACTATCTCTTTGGAAGCACCCACGGATTGATCACTATATCATGCTTGTCTTTCCTTCTGCATTTTTTATAATGACAAATTTGCACCTCCAGTATAAATGAAGGAATATTTTTGCAACCGCTCCCCCCAAAAAACAACTAAACAATATCTTTGATAGATATCATTTTAATAATACGCAGGATTTAATTTCCTGACTCTTTCGAATTAAAGTATTTTTGAAATAATCTCCTGCAGAAAAATGTATAATCGGGAAGTTTTTTTTTTCTTTTTTTTACATGGAGCTTCATATATATACATATATATATATATATACAGGGTGTCCGAAAAGTCTGGAAACGGCCGAATAATTCGAGAAATACATATGAGATTGAAAAACGTAAATATACGTGTTAAATATTTTTAAATAAGCTACTCAGTGATACCAAATTTGACCTTCGCAACCGACCCCCTGGGGGTCAGAGGGGGTCCAACTTTGAAATCTTAAATCATAACCCCCATTTTTTATTGCAGATTCGGATTCTACGGACAAAAATACGTAACTTTTGTATTTGATGTTTATTTCGAATCCTAGTTTATCACGGTGTAATTGAGCATATTAAATCGATACATATTTCGGCTTTTCCAACGGGATTTTCCCTAATCGAAACTAATTGGGGAGAATTTATGACATCAAATTCCTCGTCTTTTGCAAGAATAGCGTTTCCTGAAAATCACCGGTGCCGATTATTTCGATAGTACTACACACAGTTAAAAATTTGACACATTTGCTGTAGCGTCACTCCACAGCTTTTATAGAATATCTCTTTCATGACCAATGAGAATGTTCCATAACACAGTAAAGTACACTGTAAAAAAATTGACCCTTTTGCTGCATCGTCACTCCACCGCTTTTATAGAAAACGATTACTTTACTGTGTTATGGAGCATTCTCATTGGTCACAAAAGAGATATTCTATAATAGCTAAGGAGTGACGCTGCAGCAAATGGGCCAAATTTTTAACAGTGTAGCACTATTGAAATAATCGCTACGGGTGATTTTCAGGAAACGCTATTCCTACAAAAGACGAGGAATTTGACGTCAAAAATTCCGCCCAATCAGTTTCGATTAGGGAAAATCCCGTTGGAAAAGCGGGAATATGTATCGATTTAATATGCTCGATTACACCGTGATAAACGAAGATTTGAAATAAACATCAAATACAAAAGTTACGTATTTTTGTCCGTAAAATCCGAATCTGCAATAAAAAATGGGGGTTATAATTTAAGATTTCAAAGTTGGACCCCCTCTGACCCCCAGGGGGTCGGTTTCGAAGGTCAAATTTGGCATCACAGAGTAGCTTATTTAAAAATATTTAACACGTATATTTACGTTTTTCAATCTCATATGTATTTCTCGAGTTATTCGGCCGTTTCCAGACTTTTCGGACACCCTGTATATATACACAGTGTGTTTCTAAATTCATGGTAAAAACTTTAAAGGGTGATAGTACACAAATCGAGGCAAACACTATTAAATTGGAAACTTAGGGTCCCAAACGTCTTCCGAAAAAGATAGGCGCCATTAAAGTTTAGGGTCCAAAAATTCAAATGATTATAAAAAAAAAAAAAAAGAAAAACTGGTCGATTCGTTTTCGGTTTTCACAAAAACTATTCTTTATGAAGTATTGTCTTGAAAATAAATTATAAAGATTAATTTCAAAAATACCGTTAGAGGGCGTCTTAAACTTTAGAGTAACCAACAACTATTTTAACTGTTATTTTTTGTATCTACTTAAATGCTTGCAAATGCTTACAAGGAAGGTCTCCATTGGGGGAATACTCAGAATTTTTTGAAAAAAATACGAATTAAACTACTCATGTAGGTAATAAAGGATCAGTGAGAATTAGCGGCGGAATTACATTATTAGATATGTAAAAAAAATAAAATAGTTTGGAATAATTGGCGTGAGAAGCTGAAAGCGACGCGGGATTTGGCGAGCAGTGCATTTCCTCGCCAAAAAGCAGATGATTTAACGAATCTGAAAATTGATTTTAATTGACTCCACTGTTAAAAATCTGCAGCATTTACTGCAACGTCACTCAACTACTTTTATAGAATATCTCTCTTCTGACCAATGAGAATGCTCCATAGCACGGTGAATTGACCGTGTCATACACTGTTAAAAATCTGCTGCATTTGTTGCAACGCACTCCACCGCTTGTATATAATATCTCTATTCCAACCAATGAGAAAGCTCCATTTCACGGCCAAGTAACCGTTTTCTATACAAGCAAGGGAGTGCGTTGCAACAAAATGCAGCAGATTTTTAACAGTGTATTTTTCAATTTGGAACAATTTTAATCAATTTAAATTGTGTTTTAAATGATAAAATATATTAATTTCATTTTGTTATAAGTACATATAAACGCATATGACAAAATTACACTTAAAGTAAAGTAAAAATGCAAAACTAAAATTACTTAAACAAAACTTATTTAAATAAATTGAACATAGAAAGTTTTTTCTTTAAAAAGTATTCGAAGTGTAAAAGTGTATTTTTCAAAATTTCGTTTTTTCGCCAACCGGAGATAAATCGCCAAATAAACGAAATTTTTATTATTTTTTTGCGTACGTTATAAGGAGGTTCCGCCGAAATTTTTTTATAAACATATATAACTATATGAGAAGAACATTCTGTATTTTTTTCAGATTTTTCTGAGTATGCCCGTATGGAGACCTTCCTTGTTAGATTTAAATTTTGAGCTCAAATTCTAAAACGATGGGAGGTGTTAAGAAGCGCAAACTGAACTGTGTTCAGGAGTTAAAATGTTACCCTCCGTACCCCCCGAACACATTTCAAGTTTCCGCTACTTACAATTTTCCGCTACTACTTACAAGGAAGGTCTCCATTGGGGGCATACTCAGACTTTTTTGAAAAAAATACGAATTAAACTACTCATGTAGGTAATAAAGGATCAGTGAAAATTAGCGGCGGAATTACATTATTAGATATGTAAAAAAATTAAATAGTTTGGAATAATTGGCGTGAAAAGCTGAAAGCGACGCGGGATTTGGCGAGCAGTGCATTTTCTCGCCAAAAGCAGACGATTTTAACGAATCTGAAAATTGATTTTAATTGACTTCACTGTTAAAAATCTGCAGCATTTACTGCAACGTCACTCCACTACTTTTATAGAATATCTCTCTTCTGACCAATGAGAATACTCCATAGCACAGTGAATTGACCGTTTTCTATAAAAGCGGTGGAGTGACGCTGCAGAAAATGGTACAGATTTTTAGCGGTGTTGTAGCTTGTGCAACACTGTTAAAAATCTGCTGCATTTTGCTGCAACGCACTCCACCGCTTGTATATAACATCTCTATTCCAACCAATGAAAAAGCTCCATTTCACGGCCAAGTAACTGTTATCTATACAAGCAAGGGAGTGCGTTGCAACAAAATGCAGCAGATTTTTAACATTGTATTTTTCATTTTGGAACAATTTTAATCAATTTAAATTGTGTTTTAATTGATAAAATATATTAATTTCATTTTGTTATAAGTACATATTAACGTATATGACAAAATTACACTTAAAGTAAAGTAAAAATGCAAAACTAAAATTACTTAAACTAAACTTATTTAAATAAATTGAACATAGAAAGTTTTTTCTTTAAAAAGTATTCGAAGCGTAAAAGCGTGTTTTTCAAAATTTCGTTTTTTCGCCAACCGGAGATAAATCGCCAAATAAACGAAATTTTTATTATTTTTTTACGGACGTTATAAGGAGGTTCCGCCGAAATTTTTTTATAAACATATATAACTATATGAGAAGAACATTCTGTAATTTTTTCAGATTTTTCTGAGTATGCCCGTATGGAGACCTTCCTTGTTAGCTACTTCTCACAACGATGCAGATTTTGAGCTCAAAATTTAAGTTTGAACGTTTACAAGCATTTAATTAGATACAAAAAATAACGGTTAAAAATAATTGTACGTTATTCTAAAGTTTAAGGCTTCCTCTAACGGTGTTTTTTGAAATTAATCTTTAAAATTTATTTTCAGGGAAATATTGATATAAAGAATAGTTTTAGTGAAAGCGGCAAACGAATCGACCAATTTTTCCTTTTTTTATAATCATTTGAAATTTGAACCTCCCCACTTTGTGAAATTTGAACACAGGTCAGTTTGCGCTACTTAACCACTCCCAACGATTCAGATTTTCATCTCAAAATTTAAGTTTATGTCTAAGCTTATAAAAATAAATTTATGAGATGCAAAAAATAACGGTAAAAAATAGTTGTACGTTACTCCAAAGTCTAAAGCGCCCTCTATCGGCATTTTTTTAATTTTATCTTTATAATTTATTTTCAAGATAATACTGACATAAAGAATAATTTTAGTGAAAATCGCAAATCAATTGACACATTTTTCTGTTTTTTATAATCATTTGGAATTTGAACCTCCCCCCACAGTTCAGTTAGGGCTGCTTAACCACTTCCAACGACTTAGATTTTGATCTCAAAATTTAAGTTTATGTCTAAGCTTCTAAAAAAAATTAATGAGATGCAAAAAATAACGGTAAAAAATAGTTGTTCGTTACTCCAAATTCTAAAGCGCCCTCTATCGGCATTTTTGAAATTTATTTTTATAATTTATTTTCAAGACAATACTGACATAAAGAATAGTTTTAGTGAAAACCGCAAGCGAATCGACCAATTTTTCTGTTTTTTTATAATCATTTGAATTTTTGGACCGTAAATTTTAATAGCGCCTATCTCCTTCGGAAGACGTTTGGGACCCTTAGTTTCCTATTTAATATTGTTTGTTTTGATGTGTACTATCAACCCTTAAAGTTTGTACCATGAATTTAGATACACCCTGGATATATAGGGTCCTTTTGTTTTTTTACAGCGAAATTAATTTGCATAGATGTATCACTACAAATATTGTGAAATAATTTTATTGCATGTTTTGAAACATAGTAATAATGGCGCGCCTTATTGTTTACGAAGATATGTGATACGCCCTTGCTTAGTTAAAGGTTGAACATTCCTGGCTTACAGCATTGAGGACGGTAAACTATATCCTACTGGAATCCGATGGCTTTAAATTTAAAAATACTTAATGCTTCCAACGTTCCCACTTTTATATTTCTATTAGATTGTACCAAGCTCCACCTCAATAATTATTAAAAATAATTGAGTTATAAAAATCATAACACATTTTAAAATTTTCTTTTCAGCGCTTTCGTCAATAAGCAAAAATACACTCGAAATCTTTTGTTCACTATGTCTATGGCCCAAAGAATTTATTCACAATCAAGTAAGATTAAAAAAATTAGTTAATGTTATAAAAACTTTTCGCAACTGAAAACTAGCTTCCGGAAATTTTTCTCGCAGATAATACTGCGACGAATTATTTTATAGGACCTGGTAAATGAACGATAAATACTTTGAATTCGATAGTAAGGTGTCTATTCGTAATAATGCCAAGTTAAGGTTCTATTAACTTTTACAACTTAGTTTTATATATATATATTTTAACAAATATAAAATTTCGTACACTAACTTATTCACTATGTATACAAGAAATATTATTTTAATAGATATGCATTCATAAAATGTGATGACATGATTAATTGACCAATGATATGTGGAGTTATTATCCACCTATGGAGGTAACAACGCTATGCAAACAAAATTATAAAATAAGATGTAAGAATGACATGTAAATTGTCCAGTTCTAAAGATACAAACTCTACAGTCATAGAAATTGACACTTTTCTCTTACTTTCAATTAATTGCGATATCAGGTTAGAGTAATAATGATTTGATCGCTCACAACATCGTTTTACGAGCCTGGAGTGCACTTTAAACGAAGGGATCAGCTGTCCGAGCATTCAGCAGTGATCGCCCACGAACACCAATAACAGCAGGCGACCATTATATTATCCTAGAAGTGAAAATAAGGCAGCATCCTGCAGGCAGCTGTCACAATAAATCCTGCAGGCAGCTGTAGAAATCGACAGGCAGATTGAACAGACAACTGGACGTCGGATATCACATTTTACCATGGCTAAAAGGTTGCACAAAGGTGGTCTATATACATGATGTCCAGTACCATTAACGCTTGCTCATCGGAGACCCCAGTTTTTGTGGTGTCAGAAACACAAAAAATGGACACAACAGGAGTGGGCTCAAGTACTCTTTACGGATGGGAACTGATTTAGGTTGATGAGCGATTCTGGACATTTACACATCTAGCGAGAGCAGGGAACACCTAACCCTCTCTCCAACATCATCGAAAGGTACCATTTTGGGAGTGCCGGAGTTCTTGTGTAGAGTAGTATCATGCTTAGTATTCATTCAAAACTCCAAGTCTTCAAAAGATGTTTAGTATCTGGTGCCCGCTATTGCACGGAGATTATTTTGCCTCGCATGCGTCTTTTTAGAAATGTTGTGGGTCCAAACTTCCTCTTCATGGACAACAATGCTCTCCGTCATCGTACAGCGGTTATCAAAGAACTCATAAAGAGTAAAGATATTCAACGCATGCATTGGCCTGCAACATATCCGGGCTTGAATTCCATAGAATACATTTGAGACCTTCTCTGCATATTCTTGGCATCACGTGACCAGGCGCCGGCAATGATTCCGGAACTGAAATTGGCCTTACAAGAGCAATCAAACTCTATGCCTCAACAGACCCTAGACAAACTCGTCCTCAGCATGGACAGACGTTGTAAATCCTTCATCGCAGTCCGGGATGACCATATACCCTATTAGAGATTGAACTTTTCCTGCCAGGTGCCTGTAAGAAGGAAGCTTCTGTCTTTTCTGCATTTGTGCTCCAAGTGACCTTTAAAATAAACGTGCTTAAGTATCATTTGGATTCTTTGTTTATATGTTTTTTAACACTTGTCCCATATTTTCACATCTTAAAGATCTTATGTTATGATTTAGGTCGATGTGGAAAGCTTCTGGGCGACGTTACACTTTTAATGTACTGAATAATCCTAACTTTACTATTCTTTTTTTTAAGACACATTTCCATTACTTATTATTATGTGACTTTCAGATCATAAATTAAGGCATTATTTTTTTAGCACGCATTCAAATTGATTTCATTTACCTATTCTTGAATTTAATTTATTTTATTACCAGGTTTATTTTCGTAATTACTCACATCTATCGAGAAGTTTCTTAATTAATAACGCGCTAGTTTTTTAAAATCAAGATATACATTTTGATACATTTTTTAACGTGTTTAATTTATAGTTAGATATTTACATGCAATTATATATCATATATACATATAAAATGTACACCAACCGCGTGGCATAGGTAAGCAATGCTGTTCAAATGTATCTCAAAATATTCTGAATAGAATATACCTTTTGATAAATAGTCTAAAATTAAATCTCTATGATAAATGATTTTTTTAACACGATAATTGTATTGCACTTACATATGATTTTGACAAATGAAATGTTGATGGAAATTGAATTAGTTAGTATTTAAATTTAATTTATTCTAAAAAAATTAACCCTCCTAAAAAAAGAAAAAAAAACTTTTATTACTTTAATCGTGTATTTTTCAAGCAGTAAGTTAAAGAATTTTTTTTTCGTTTTTTTAAACTCTTATTCGAATGAATTTCACTTACTTCTTATTGAATGCCACTTATTTTATTAGACCGGTTATTTATTTTTGGAATTCTGCCATCTACTGAGTAAATTCTTAACTCATAACATGCTTGTTTTTTTTAATTAAGGTATAAAATTTAAAGCCTTTTTTTGCATTTAATTTGTCTTCAGAAGTTAGTTGTTTACATGCAGTTATATGTCATCTGTAAGCAATGCGGCTTTACATCACATAACATTTTGAATATTTTTTATTAGTTTAAATTTAAGCCTATACATTAAAACTTTAACTTTAAATAACTTTTTTAAACATAATTGTACCAGATTAATATGATTTCAGAAAAGAAATTCTTAAAGAAAATAGAATAGTCTGGTACTGTCAGTAACTTTAAAGTCAAAATTTAAAGCAAAAGATTTATTATATCAGCGCTGATATTTATAAAATCATTTCTCATTTCTGCCATAACGCAAACAAACACGAATCATTTGCCAACCCAAACCTGGATATATAATCTCTTTTGTCCGCTTTGTTTTCTTCCAATCAAAGGATAGTATTTCTTTTGGTTGCTATATGAATTGTTAAATCTGTAATACGCCCACCAGTATATTGTTTCGCAGTATATTTTAAACTACAGACTACTTCGGGAACACATCCAAAATCTTCCACAATATTTTGAAAGTACATGAAATATACTACAAATTTATGTAATAAACGATGTTTTTTTCTAATATACATATACCGGGTGATCCAAAAGTCAGGGCGAATTTTAAATATGAATAATTTGAAAATGAATCAAGATACAAAGATACGGTTTGTACCAAACGGATGGAAAAGAAACCGAATTTTGTGTGGCAACGAAAAAATAGTCCGGTTGGAATTTATTGAGGTATCCTTGAAACAGGTAAAAGTGACAGTCTGGTGTGGCTTCACTGCGGATTTCATAAATGGTCCATTTTTTCGAGGAACTCAGACAGTAGGATTTCACACATTCTGATTTTTGGCTGTGGAAATTCTTGAAGTCAAAAATGTACCGGAACCAACCGGCATCAAAAGCTGCACTGAAAGAAGCCATCCGCTAAAATGCGTCTGCTATAACGTAAGAAATGCTACTAAATGCTGTGAACGGTATGGTACCTCGTCTCACATATGTACTTCTGATTTATGGACATCACATTGAACATTTATTGCAGTACTAATTAACTATAATTAAAATAACTTGTAATTTGACAATCTTTTTTTGGGTTGTAAATCATTTTTGGTCAATAAAACACTATCGAGTCATCTGTTGCTCGCCCACCAAATTATTTTTTTCATTGCCACTCAAAACCCGGTTTATTTTGCAACCGTTTGGTGCAAACCGTATCTTTGTATCTTGATTCATTTCGAATCATTTCTTTTTAAAGTTCGTCCTGACTTTTGAATTATCCGGTATATAGTTCTGAGATCACAAAACTTACCTCTTAAATTTTAGATCGCCTGTTGATTCTTACGTGCGTTTCAGAGTGACAAGATCTACAAATACAAAAAATTAACTTTTAGCTGTTGTTTGTGATTCAGATGACTCAGATGAGACCTTCTGCCCAGTGTGCGTTGGTGCAATTTTCCAGATTCCTTCATAATTATGCGTAATATTAGCACTTGACGTTATTATCCGAAGGCATCTTATATGGAAAATTTCTAGTAGGACACTTCAATAATGTATAATTATAATTTCATTATGTTTGAAATGGTATAACATTATAATACACTGCAATTATTTTTCCTCGTGGATCATATTAAACAGAAGGTTTGAGTGTTCCTGTAAATGAACTATAAACGCTGCATGCTCCATTTTCAACACCAAAGATGCAATAATAAATCTTAATAACATACATAAGTCACATGGCATAAGAGTTAAATTACATGAGTTAGAGTATGAACAAATAAGCAATATAAGCTGAATTCCTTTTTTTTTTTTGTTAAACTACCTTGGAAATTGTTATATAGAAATAGACCTAAAAGATTTTACTATCGATTAAAATACGTTGTTATATTATAACACCAATAATTATTATATTATTCAAAATGATTTTAATTCCTGTAATTTAATACGCTAAAAGTTTATAAAATAAACCTGAATAACTGAATTTCTTGTACATGCACATGTACTAGTTATTCTAAAATTAGTAAATGCACGCGACCTCAAAAGTTTAATTGAATTTTACTCCAAAACTCTTTAGAACATTAACTGAGAGACGACAAATGATTCATGTTTGAATTTCCAGCCTAGAAAGTATGTTAATTTATTTGCTAATGCGGAATATTCGCATCAATTAACGTTTAGCTTTTATTAAATATAGCCTCAAACAATCAGTTTCAACAAACAATTAAGTCGTTAATAACTTAACTTATTCAGAAACCTGTAGCGATTGTGTTTACTGATCATTATATGTATAAAAAAATAATAAGCCAGATAAAATTGTTTTTGTTACAAGAATAGTCTATAATATGCTTTTCAAAACACACAAACTTTTCTCTTACAGTTAAAGGAAAGCGGATGAAACTAAAATCAAAATTGTCTAGATTACCAGAATGTTTTCGATATTGACTTAAAATGTCCTATAATTTCATAAACAAATTAAAAATTGCATGTCAAGCAGAGGAAATGTAGTGAGTTCATACTATAAGGAAGTTTTAAAATATTCAGATCTTGTTGTAATAGTTGTTGTAAGAAACTCAGCGTGCTTAGCCCAACATAGTGAAAGAGGTTTGGAGTGCTTTCTTCTGGTTGCGAAAGTCTGAAAAGTGGACATTAGGGTCATAAATCGAGATCATCACTGATCATAACACATTAAAATTTCTTGCTGAAACAATTTTAAGATCTCACAAACTCACTGGATGGGCTCTGAACTTTTCAATGCTAAATCCTGAGTATTTCTCATTACCCCGGAGTACAACATTTAAATGCTGACGCCTTTTTTAGACTGTTTAGCAAGAACTGGGAGAAACAGTCAGAGATTATCCCAGCTACATCAATCCATGAATAATCCTTAAATAATAATGTGTAATCATCAAAATTTCATTTTTTTGTGTGTGCAATTGTATTAGTAATGTGCATTTATAATGTTGCATGAGCAATTTCTGTAATTTTTTTATAATTATATTCGCATACGATTCATTAGAGGTATTAGTTGATAATGTTTAGAGATCTTGAAATATGTATGTAGTAATAGCAAAAAAAAAAAAAAAAAAAAAAAAACTTTTGTGGAACTGTTGAATTTTTCTACATATTTAATGATTTACAGATATTACTATATATTTGGGTAAATTAGTTCCTAAAAGACATATTTTCCGCTAAGGTTGGGGGGAGGGGATGATAGTTTGTGACGCGAATGGGCGGCTAATTATTTAGGATTACTTATATTTTATAGTATATTTTTACTTATTGTAATATATCATCATTTGTGTATTTGGAGCTCTTAGGTATTTTTTTTTTTCTTTTCTTCAAGTTAATCTGTAATATTGTAGTTAGATAGCGTTATATGAAAAATCTATTGTATCAATGAATGATAGCGTCTTACTGTTAAAAGATGCATACCTTACTTAAGGGAAACAATGAAGCCTATAGATGAGGGAGAAAATTGAAATAGTATCCGCTTCGGTCAGAGATGTGGTCTTGTTTTGGGAGTTCTGGCGAGGTGATATAGCTGAGAGAGCATCAGTTTCGTGGAAGGACACCAACGTGTATGGTTATGTTCCCTTCGGAGAGTTTGGGAGAAAAAGTGTAGGCTCTTAGCGTATAGGATCAACTTATCGGGAAGATCTAGAGTGATCTACGATAAATCTGTTTTAATGAACGTAGTGTGAAAGGATATAGATATTTTAATAAATGAATTCAGTACTCAGAATGTATTTGCTGTATTTAACTTAATGTTGGACCGGATCATCTATATCCGACTTCTTAATTGTATTTTTTTTTTTTTTTTTTGTGTGTGTGTGTGTGTGTGTGTTACATGAAAATAATGTGTAAAGAATTTTTTTGTTAGTTTTAATTGATTAAGTTTAACCTTCTTTTGACAATCCTTTTCACAAAATGTTCGATATCACTTAGTTATATCGGTTGCGCAGCATAGCAACATAAAAGGACATTCTTCGGAGGTGTATGGACTAAAAAAGAGGGCGACTGGTAGCTTTTTACTTTTTGCATGAAAGCTGCTTAAAAATAATTTTTGTGTAAACATCATCTTTCAATCTCAGGCTCATGTAACATTTTTAACGAGAGAATTCTTAAAAATTTCTTTTTTTGAGAGACAATGAACAAAATGAAATTTCACAAAATTTCTATCATACATTTTTTTCGACAGATTTTTTTTTTTCAAAGAAATGTACAATAAAAAAATGATAACCTCCGATCCTTTTTAGAAACTGTTCATATAATAAAGTCAATTCTTGAACTTAATCTTTTATTGTTTAAACTTTAATTTCTTACATGTATTATTTAAAAAATGAAACAAAAACAGAAAAAATGCGGCGAATTAACGAAGTGCAAATACAATAAACTATTTTAAATTGTTTTTTTATTTAAAACTTTTACTACATTGTGATAGCAGTGTATTCTTTTAATGGACATAATCCTTTTGTAACAAAGCTTCTTTTTTTGCATTATTTATCATGAGATTTTCTTTAACAATACATCATTGAAAAAGCCACTTAAATTCTACTGCGTATTTATTTGCATCCTTGATACAAAATGAATTAATAATTAATCATTTTGTATAAATTATTTAATTGACAAAATATCATTTAGGAATACTTATGTTAAAAATAATGACATGGAGGAAAAATTCCTTTAAGACTCTCAATAATAGAATAACTAAGTTTATTTTTTGTTTTATTTTATTTTATTTTTCTCATCAACATCATGTTATTTAACTCTATGTTTTTCTATATTATTCATGATAATGAGATATAAAACAAGAAAAAATATTTGTAAATTAATTATCAAATGTTTAGAATCTTCATTATGCGTGTAATTAATATTATTTATTTAATAGTATCTAGTTACTTAATTTTAATGTTAAATTATAGGAGATTTTTCTTTAAAATGAAATTTACTTTGAATAAATAATAATTTAGTAGTATAAAATGCATTATCAAATGTTTAGAGCAAACGCAAAATTTACTCAAAATAAAAGCTCAAAATTAGAAAATTTATACCTACCTAAAGGTAACTTAATATTTATATGTTACTAAATAATGCTTTGTAAACATTCTTTGATCCGAATTAAAATTTTGTTTATAATATCTTTTCGTTAGTATAATTTCAGTTTCTCATAAATATTAATTACTTTCCTTATACATAATATGAAAACGACGTAGTGGTGAAAATGTTAATCCGAGAAAATATTTCAAAGAACGTAAATTTTATCATTCTATTAGCTTTAATTGAATGTATAGTTAGATTCATATCGTTTAAATAATAAATTTTTTCAATAATGTACTCCAATTCAACAACATAAAAAACGAGAAATGTTGTTTGAATTTATCAATTTACAAAAATGAATACCAATAGTTCAGATAAAAATAATATAAACCTACAATATTAAGAGCAAGAATCTGAGAAAGTGTCACACCTATCATTATGGGGTGATTCATGCCATCTCAGATTTTCTCAAAAAAATTACCAGTTGTTACTTATCTTGTTAAAAGACCAAATCCAGAATTTTTTGCTCCAAAGTTGAGTTGTTCATTTTTTATGGCCCCCCAAAGGTCATCATGTCGTGAAAAAAAATAAGCGTTTTTTTAAGACATGGCTATTGCTATGACTCACAGCTCTTTGCGCATACAACTTGCCACCAATTTCTTTTTATATGTGGAATGTAAGAGGGTTGAACTTTATATAATAGATGAAAATCCCGTGGCAACTTTGTACCGCAAGGTCACAGAAGGTCACAAAAAGATTTTTTTGCTGTTTTTTTCCATTTTTAAGACCCTATAACAGCTTGCGCGTTCCACTTGCCATGAAAAAAGAGGTGGCATTTGAAAGCCATGCATTAGCACTTTAAAAAAATGTATATATAATTGAGGCAAGTTGGATGCGCTTTTAGTTACAGAGTGCCAAAGTCTGAAAAATGCCATTTTTGACCAATATTCAAACTGTCATAATTTCTTGCGGCAACAACATTTTGAAATAATTCTTTTGCCATTGTTTTATTCTATTATTGTCCTTTTCAAAAAAGTAAACTCCATTGAGGCAAGTTGCTTTAAAAAATTAAATGTTTTTTTAAAATATAGCCTTTTTTCAATAGTCAGGGCTATTTTATTATTTGAAACAACTTGGCTGAATAACAATATTTTATGCATTTGTTTGTCTATATAAATTGATGTTCTAATATATTGTGAGATATATATAATATTGATGGCATTTATTTAATTTTAACCCTTTCGAGATTGATTTTTTTTTCAATTTTAGGAAAAATTACTTTTACTTTTTGTCTGAAACATAACGAATGTTGTTGTTTTCGGCATTACTAAATTCATATTCATGCAACAATAGGCTAAGGAAGAGTTTTCAGAGAGGGTTTAAAAATATTATATTGCAACAAGTTAGTGACATTACAATTTTCTAATACTTTTAGTGCCTTATTACACATAATTCTTTCAGGAAAGTAACTTTTATTTTAAATTAAGAGGGAAATACATTTAAAATAAAATAATCGCAAACAATACAAAGAAAATTAAGCAAATATTTATTATTATTACTAAATGCCTTAACATTAATGAAGTCATATAATAAATGCAGACACATACTAACATTGCTACATGTAATTAGTAACAAAAGTATTTCTTAAAAATAATAATACTCAAAAGACATATATTATTAATAGTATACCAGCTCCGAAAGGGTTAAAATGAAAACATTTGACATTTACAAATTACAGCTTGTAATTAAAATGCAAATATAAATACAATCAGTCAACACTGTTAATATTTTTACATTTGTTTATCAGTACGGGAAAAGTAAATCAAAAATATAACCATTTCTTTTAAGATATCAAGACGTCTTTTAACCTTTATAGGTTTTTTTTTCCACGTATGCGAAAAATAAATTTTCTTCAACATTAATAGCTATCCAAATATATTAACTGAAATACATGAATAGATTACTAATGAATATGACCTCCTCTGAAATCTATTATTAAAAGTAGTTATTTTACATACTGTTCATATTCATATGAAAATAGACTAGGATGAGTTTTTGAGCATTTGGAAAACATCATATTTCAACTTAATATATATATTTATTTTGTTTATCATACATCACTTGCTCAGAAAAGAAACTTACATTTTAAATTAAAAAATGAAAAACAAGTAAAAAATTTTTAAAAAATGCCAACAAAGAAAAAAATAATTTTTTTAAAATTATTATTACTTATTACTAAATTCCAAAACAAATTCATTATAAAAAATATGTAGAAATGTACTACTTTTACTGCATTCAGATAGTAAGAAAAGTAATAGTTAAGATAATACTCAATAAAAACAACGTATTATTCATAGTACAGCAGCCACGAACGCGTTAAGCATATAATTGTAAAATGATTGGCAGACAATTGTATAAAGTTGAAAAAAGAATCCTATAACTGTTAAAACACAACTTCAGATATGTTACAAGAAACAGTTATGTTTCTGATTTTCTTTTCTCTGATAAATCAATGTAAAAATATTAACAGTGTTGGCTGATTGTATTTATATTTGCATTTTAATTACAAGTTGTAATTTGTAAATATCAAATGTTTTTGTTTTAACCCTTTCGGAGCTGGTGTACTATTAATAATACATGTCTTTAGAGTATTATTATTTTTAAGAAATACTTTTGTTATTAATTACATGTAGCAATGCGTCTGTGCATTTATTATATGACTTCATTAATGTTAAGGCATTTAAAAATAATAATAAATATTTGCTTAATTTTCTTTGTATTGTTTGCGATTATTTTATTTTAAATGTATTTCTCTTTTAATTTAAAATAAAAGTTACTTTCCTGAAAGAATTATGTGTAATAAAGTGCTAAAAGTATTATAAAATTGTAATGTCACTAACTTGTTGCAATATAACATTTTTAAACCCTCTCCAAAAACTCTTCCTTAGCCTATTGTTGCATGAATATAAATTTAATCATGCAGAAAACAACAACATTCGTTATGTTTCAGACAATGAAATATTCGTTAAACTCTAATTAATCTATTAGGATAGCTAGTGTCAATATTTATTAAAGTAAAAGTAATTTTTTCTAAAATTGAAAAAAAAAAATCGGTCTCGAAAGGGTTAAAATTAAATAAATGTCATCAATATTATATATATCTCACAATATATTAGAACATAAATTTATATAGACAAACAAATGCATAAAATATTGTTATTCAGTCAAGTTGTTTCAAATAATAAAATAGCCCTGACTATTGAAAAAAGGCCGAATTTTAAAAAAACATTTAATTTTTTTAAAGCAACTTGCCTCAATGGAGTTTACTTTTTTGAAAAGGACAATAATAGAATAAAACAATGGCAAAAGAATTTTTTCAAAATGTTGTTGCCGCAAGAAATTATGACAGTTTGAATATTGGTCAAAAATGACATTTTTCAGATTTTGGCACTCTGTAACTAAAAGCGCATCCAACTTGCCTCAATTATATATACATTTTTTAAAAGTGCTAATGCATGGCTTTCAAATGCCACCTCTTTTTTCATGGCAAGTGGAACGCGCAAGCTGTTATAGGGTCTTAAAAATGGAAAAAAACTGCAAAAATGAATCTTTTTGTGACCTTCTGTGACCTTGCGGCACAAAGTTGCCACGGGTTTTTCATCTATTATATAAAGTTCAACCATCTTACATTCCACATATAAAAAGAAATTGGTGGCAAGTTGTATGCGCAAAGAGCTGTGAGTCATAGCAATATCCGTGTCTTAAAAAAACACTTATTTTTTTTCACGACATGATGACCTTTGGGGGGGCCATAAAAAATGAACAACTCAACTTTGGAGCAAAAAATTCTGGATTTGGTCTTTTAACAAGATAAGTAACAACTGGTAATTTTTTGGAGAAAATCTGAGATGTCATGAATCACGGGTGTGACACTCTCTCAGATTCTTGCTCTTAAGCTTTTTTTGGACAATTTTTTCATTCTGAAGGAAAAAATGATTTTTTTTTTACGATTTATTCATTTATTTATGATTTTCAAGATTTCAAAACGAAAAAAAAATGGCGAAAACAATAAACATTCCCCCCCCCCCTCATAAAAACATCCACATTTGAGGCCATTTAAAGTTAATATTGCTTTTTTGAATGAAACGATTTCTTATAAAATAATACACTAATAATAAATTTCTTTCTTACATTTCTACAAATTGTTAATATATTTACTATATCTGAAGCCATGTTTATCAAATATTAAGCATTTTTTTAAACTAATTCAACAACACTGACAACCTAAAAGTTTCTTCATTCCTTCACGCCTAATGTGTAAATAAATTATTCTTTAATTTTAATGGATTAAGTTTAACCTTTTTTTCCAATCCTTCTCACGAAGTACCCGATATCAATGTCGGTGTTATAACAGTGGTAGCACCATACTAACATAAAGGGCTATTCTTCGAAGTTGTATGGATTACAAAGAAGGGACGCATATTTTTATTTCACCCCATATAATTATAATCCCCCCCATATATATTTTATATGTCACCCCATTAACATAAAGGGACACATATTTTCTATACGTTAGAAATAACAGTATTAGTGCAGCCAAACCGTAATATTTTATTTTCTCTCTCTTGTTGAGGGTTTCTTTAGTAAATAAATTATTATAAAATTTTGGCTCTTTTTATTATTGGCAGTAATTACAATTATAAATATATATATTATAAAAGCCAAACGTATCTGTGCGTAACGCATACGTGATTTTGTAAATGGCAACATTTCCCCTGCAATTACGGTTTTGCAATTTTCCCTACTGCAAAGTTTACACTTCTAAATATCGTACATTTTAAATTTTAACACCGTCGTATAGAGAAAAAAATGTACTTTTATATGCAATTTGTTTCAAAGCTGTATCACAATGTATTTTCGAGATATTAATCTTATTATAATTTTTATTACCAATTTTGTAATTGTAGCAACATAATCATTCCATTTTCTCTTAAAATTGAATATATATACAGGGTGGTTAGTTATTAACGTCAGGTGTTCAGAGCCCTCTAGCGAGTAAAGTTTTGGGCGAAACATAACCAAATTTGATCAGCGTACATAGTAGACCATGAGATTTCGAATTCTTAAAAAAGAAAAGAAAAAAAAAAGACAATAAAAAATTTAAAAAATCGCCACTAGGGGCAATTTTAGCTAAAATGCGACTAAAATGCATTTAATTTGCATAAAATCAGCAATTTTGGCGCACCAAAAATGTATTAGTGTAAATGTTGAATGATTAAATGGCAAAAAATACACTACAGATCATTTTTATACTGCTGGAATTCTGCCCGATCGCTGATAGTGCCAGCACATTTTTCATCTCTTGTTCGACAATAGCAGTTACAACTTCAACAACTTGTTATTGACTAGTCACTTTGCGTCCTAGGCCTTGCTGCCGCATATTTCAAATCGATGAATCATCTTTTGTAAATTTGTTATGCTCATTGGTTCTTTTGGCAAATTCTGTAATCGGTGAAATTCAGGACGAGCATCATTGCAATTCTCGTTCTGCATATAACACAGTTTGACTAGTAAAGTATGGTGAGGGTTGATAATGATGAGAACTCTTCCAGCCTTTCCTTTTGTACTCATGATTGCTATACACAACTGATTTTATGCAAATTAATGCATTTTAGTCGGTAAACAACGCTAAAATTGCCCCTAGTGGCGATTTTTTAAACTTTTTATTTTTAATTTTTTTTTAAGAATATTAGAAATCCCATGGTCTACTATGTATGCTGATCAAATTTGGTTATGTTTTGACCAAAACTTTGCTCGCTAGAGGGTTCTGAACACCTGACGTTAATAACTAACCACTCTGTATATATGTGTGTGTATGTAGAAATTAAAATGTGTTTATTATCTCAAAAACACTGTCTGTTATAAAATCCAGTGGTGAATTTCCGTTTTATTTCGTTTAATAATTTGGTTAATTAAATTTTATAGTTCTTTATAATATTTGTTTGAGAGTTAGACTGACCAGTATAAGATGCATTTTTTACTGCAACTAATTTTGTAGATTCATTATAAATCAATGAAATAGTTCTTCTTAAAGATTTTTTTTTCGTCGAATTTCGACAGGTTCCACCTCATATATATGAAACCACATGTATGATTAATGGCATGAAGAGGTTAATAAGTGACTATCGGTTCTCGTGAGGCTTTAGAAATTTTTTTCATGGCAGGACAGTCATACAAATAACAATTTGTTATGTTTCAAGCACTAAAGCTACCTCAAATTAATTAATTTTAATCAAAATAATTCATTCCCAAGATTTTTCTGTATCATTTTGAAAAAAAAATATGCAATTGAAAAACAATAACAATGCGCGCTATCTAAATTCTACAACATATTCATTTTCTTTTTTCAAAAAGTTTTGAACTACCATGAAGATTTCCTAAAATAAAGTTTTGATTAAATTATAGATTTAAAAAATTTCTTACATTCATAACTGAACAGCAATTATTCTAGTATTAATAAGCACTAGTTTTTATAAGTTTCAGATACATAATGTATTAGCCTAAATGTAAAAATAGATTAATAAAAATCCTATTTTTCTACTATCTACAAATGTAATAAAATGTAAACATAATCTATAATTTTCTAATATTAAATGTCTTTAGTTTAATTAAAATATTCATTGTACTGAATATTGCATTGGTTTCATAAAAAAAGCATATTCTCTATAACTATATTTAATTTACTGAATAACTAAATAAATATTGGCAACTGATATGAAAGAATCAAAAATAAGAAAAATTAAATTACTTCCGTACCTAGAAAATATTTTTTTCTATTAAGAGAGGAAACATTAATTAAAATTTGGAATTTTCATATTCCTTTCTTCCCTTAGTATCAAGAATAGGTATAGCTTGTGAAAATTTAACCATATTTTTAAATCAAATGTTATGAAGTTTTAAGTTGTCAGACACACATGAAATAAGACGTTAAATTATCCTCAAAATGTCTGTTTATTCCAAACAATTTTTAAATAAAAAGATCTCTACACTGGAAAAAAAATTGTTTTGATCTCACAAGCTTTTCAAAAGCATAATTTATATTTATTCATGTTACCCACGATTCCGGAATGTGGTCCTATATCTACAGAAATTTTAAAAGAAGTTATCGATTGAAAAAAGTTAATTCTAAAACAAAAGTTTCTTGTTGTTATATTTTCAACACTTGTGAGTACTTTTTATTGTGCATTAATCGGTTTTATCAATCCGTGATATCACCATAAAATATGAATTTTCGAAAGCTATATCTTGTCTCAAGAAAACATTTTTAGCTGAACAACAAATTTATGTATGCAAGCGAAACAAAATAATTTTCATTTTACCCTGTAATTAAATTTGGTTGTCTATTTAAATTGTTTGTTGAACATATATATATATATTTCAAAAAATCAAATTTATACCGGGACCCTTAATTATCACCTAAACATTGCAAAAATTGTGGACATTTAATAAAACACTAAAATAAATGTGAATACAACAAATGTTAAACGTTTCAGCTTTAATTCTGGATTTCTTTTCAGTATACATCAATACCGATACAGGTACATTAGAGGGCTATCCAAAGCGGCACCCGCGGGCATATCGCCCGCGACAAAGATCCGCTTTTTGAGGATTTTCATGGCGCCTCTCTCGATTCATTTGTGCACAAAAAAAAAAAAAAAAAAAAAAAAAAAAAAAAAAAAAATCATTAAAAATTCATTACAAAATGATCCATTAAAATTATTTAAGTTTCCCATAATATTTTAAGATAGTCGGGCTTAGAATTCCGGCTCTTTTCTCTGTAAAATATTTTAATTGGTCTGGCCTTCAAGAAAATATAACTCATAATTTACTAGGGTTTGTGTTTTTATTTTTTTATTTTTCTTCATATCGAGTACGGCACAACAGAGAGTCCTATGGTTGACTTCGTGGGGTGAATGCTCATTTTATAAGAGGTTTATATAATGTTACTTCGTACAAGGATTGTCGGAATGGGCTCTCATTTTATACAGAAAATCTGTGTGGGTTTATAATTTTTTATTCATTTGTCCAATGCCCGATGCAGATTGCTTGAACTTCAATGCTGGTCTCAGTAGCTGCATTTAATTTTCATCGAAGTCATAGAATCGAAATATCAGTAATTAATTAATTAATTAATTGAGTAGTTAAGTAATGTTTTATTTAATGACTGATACATTTTTAAAATGAAAATTTATTCACAATTTTTGGTATAAATTGGTAATTTTTGAATAAAAAAGACATAAAAAAAGCAACCTTGACCTATAACAGTGAAGTAATATTAAGCCCGCTTTCATTGTTTGTCGGTTACTTCATCTACGCTTATTAAAGGTTGGACACGCCTTCATTAGAGATTGGCTCAGCATGTCCCTCAAGGGATTTTGCGCCATTAAACCTTATACAACCAACCAACCTTCATTAGAAAATACTCATTATAATTAAGCATTTAAATTTTAACATTTGAATATTTAAATTTAAAATTAAATATTTTGCGAATTTAAAGTAAATAACTCGAACTGAATTTTTCTAGAAGGGTGGTTCAGAAAGCTGGCTAAATCGTCTATAAACAAAACAGTCCTGATTCAACTAGAATATTTCTTTTTATTGTGATCATAACTTTCACGGTATGACTTCGGTTTGTTTTTGTGCAACTTTAATGTAGTATAATGATGAATATGAATATACATTTTTATTGTAATTATAACTCTAAATGTATATTTTCGGTTTGCTTTTTGTGATTATTTGCGAATTTTTAATGTAGCATAATGATGAAGGATTCAGAGTTGAATTCGAAACATAATTTGTGTTTTATTTAAATTGTTTTTCTTTATTATTTTATTAAATGCCACGCAAATGATCAATTTTAACATGATAAACAAGCTTATTTGAGAAATGATAGCGTCCGTCTTTGAATGTGGAAATTGGCAATAAAGGAAAATAAAGAAAAACAAAGAAAAATTCTACACAAGAAAACAGAGTTCTTCATAAAATGTACTTTCTTTTAACTTTAATAATTGCAAAATATTTTTACTTAAATTGACAAAAGGTTATTATGTATCATGATAAATTTATATTTACAAGGGATATTTCCAACACACTATAATCTAACTAATAAAACGCATACATTATTTTCCCAATTTAATAAATTACAGTTTATTTTCCTTTAAGTGATGCCCACAAATCAATAAATCTTTCGATGAACGAAAATATTTACACACAGTTCGTTCAAAAATGCAATTAACATTTCTTCCTGGAAAAGCAATATCAATTGAGGAATGTGTTTCCGAAATTCTCAAAGAAATATTTACCAATAATTACGTTCAATACATTAAAATCACAGTGAAATATGATAAGCATTACTTATTTTAATATTTAATTAAATAGTTCAATGAAACAAGATCCTATTTCAAAAAATATTTATTATGATGAATTATTTATTTTAATGAAAAATGTTCTTAATGTTCTTTTAGTATACACTGTTCATTTACATAGAGTATTCTAGGTAAGTTTATATATTTTATTCAAGACTATCGGACCCGACAGACGTTGTCTTGGCACCGACTGCAATTAATCAAATAAATGTATATGAATATAATAATACGCACGATAAATACTACGTTCTTAATTTAATTTCTTGCTAGATGAAACCCGTCAAAACTTGACGGCACCAAAGAAAAAAAAAGGTATTTTCCAGCTATTAAAGGATTACTTAACGACTAATCTTCAGCAAAAATTTCAATAAATAAAAGAAAAACCTGCATTTTACATCCAGGCAAATGACCCGCAATTGGCAGAGTTACATTCAAACATGCAGTCATAGAATTATAATCTCCCTCATTTGATACTTTTCCATTTACAAAAAAGGATAAATTCGATAAAATGGCAAATTACATCGAAAGATCGAGAGAATAAACAACAAATTTCACCGAAAGACCTCGAGAAAACGACAAATCTTGTCCAAGCATCATATAAAACGTGAATTTTGTCAAAAGATTGCGAAATACACAAAATTTGTCTAGGTACCACAAAAAACACAAAATTTGGCAAACAATCGCAAAAAAATAGCAAATTTTGCAAAAAGATTGAAAAAGAAAAAGATTTAATCAAAATCTCCCCTCCCCCCCAAAAAAAACCTCTGGAAATTTTGTAAATAGATGGAAAAAACAGCAAATTTCGTCAACAAATCGCAAAAAACAGCAAATTTCTTCAAAAGATCAATAAAAAAAATGTAAAATTTGTTGAAAGACTGAAAAAAAACTTACAAATTTTGTCTAGGCATTCCAAATTAAACAAATTTTGTCAAAGTATTGCAAAAAATCAAAATTTTGGGAAAACATGTCGAAAAATGGCAATTTTATGAAAAAATTTCGAAAAAATGCAAATTTTGACAAAAAATTCCTAAAAATGGCAAATTTGTAAATATATTGTGAAAAAAAATTCAAAATGTTGTGAGAAAACAACAAATTTTTCAAATAATTGTGAGTAAGCAACAAATTTCTTTAAAGGATTGAAAAAAGGCACATTTAAATAATTACAGAAAAGGAAAATTTCGCAAAAAGATCCGACAAATTTTACAAAAAGATAACAAAAAAGAATAAATTCAATTCAACGACAAATTACATCGAAAGATCACAACAAAACGACAAATTTAGTCCAGGTAACATAAAAGATGTGAATTTCGTCTTACAATTTCGCGAAGGTTGTAAGACGATGATTAAGTTCATTCATTCTCTCACACGGTACAGATTAGAAAGTACGTTGCTGTTGCAACCTGCCCTGTAATAGTAAGTTATTTATCATTCTTTATTTCATGTTGCTGTGTCCATTTCGATTATTTTTCATAGCGAATCCTAGGCTTAATCATTATTTAATAGCAAATTTCATCAAAATACCCCCCCCCCTCCTCCGAAAAAATAATAATAAACCACCCGTAAATTCTAAATAGATGGGGGGGGGGAGAAACCAGAAAGATTTTGTCAAAAAATCTAAAAAACAGCAAAATTCTTCAAAAGATCGATAAAAATATTGTAAAATTTGTTGAATAATTGCAAAAAAAAAAAAAAAAAAAAAAAAATTGTATACGTATTTCATATGAAACAAATTTCGTCAAAGTATTGCAAAAAATCAAAATCTTGTCAAAACGTGTCGAAAAATGGCAATTTTTATGAAAAATTTTTGAAAAAAGGCAAATTTTCACAAAAACTACTAAAAAAGGGCATATTTGTAACCATATTGTGAAAAAAATTTAAAATATTGTGAGAAAACAACAAATTTTGTCAAATGATTGTGAGTAAACATCAAATTTTGTCAAAGGATGGAAAAAAAGACATTTCGTCAAACAATCACAAAAAAGGTAAATTTCGCAAAAAACCCAACAGATTTTGCAAAAATATCACGAAAATAGGATAAATTCAATAAAACAACAAATTACACGAAAGATCGTGACAAAACGACAAATTCATCAAAAGAACTCGGGAAAAACGACAAACTTAACCGAAAGACCTGGAGAAAATGACATATTTTGTCCAGGTGTCATAAAAAACGTGAATTTCGTCAAAAGTTCATAAAAACAAATAAAATTTGTCTAGGCGCCTCAAAAACGCAAATTTTGGTAAATAGATTGTAAGAAAACAACAAATTTTGTCAAAAGATGGAAAAAAGTAATATTTTATCAAAAGATCGCTAAAATTTTCGCAAAAAATTAGCGAAAAAAAAGATTTTTTTTTTAAACAGAAAAAAAAAAAGAAAGAAAAATTTCTCAAAAAATACCGAAAAAATAACAAATTTTGCAAAAAACATCATAAAGAAGGATAAAGTCGATAAAACAGCAATTTACATCGAAAGATCGCGGACTATTTTCACCGAAAGATCTTGAGAAAACAAAAAGTTTCGCCAAAAGACCTCGAGAAAACGACAAATTTTGTTCAAGCATCACCAAAAACATAAATTTTGTCAAATAATCACAAAAAATAGCAAATTTTGTCAAAAGATTGAAAAAAAGCAAAAAAAAACCAAATGTAATCAGTATACTACACTCCCCCCCCACCCCCCCACCCCCCAAAAAAACCCGAAAATTTGTAAATAAATGGGAAAAAAACAGCAAATTTCGTCAACAAATCGCAAATAACAGCGAATTTATTCAAAAGATTGATAAAAAATGTGTAATATTTGTTGAAAGACAGAAAAAAATAGCGAAAACAACGACAAATTTCGAAAAAAATTACGGAAAAGAGTAAATTTCTCAAAAAAAGCAAAAAAAACCCACAAATTTTGCAAAAAGATCACGAAAAATGGATAAATTCAACAAAACGACAAATTACATTGAAAGATCGCAACAAAACGACAAATTTAATCAAAAGAACTCAAGAAAAATGACAAATTTTGTCCAGGTATTATAGTTGACGTGAATTTCGTCAAAAGATCACGAAAAAATAAAAAAGTTAATCAAAATACCATCCCCCCTCCCAAAAAAAACTGACCGGAAAATTTGTAAATAAATGGGGAAAAACAGCAAATTTCGTCAACAAATTGCAAATAACAGCGAATTTCTTCAAAAGATTGATAAAAAATTTGTAATATTTGTGGAAAGACTGAAAAAAAATGCAAATTTTGTCTAGGTATTTCAAATAAAACAAATTTCGTCAAAGTATTACAAAAAATCAAAATTTGTTTTAAAAAAATCTCAAAAATGGCAATTTTCATGAAAAAATGTTGAAAAAAAGGCAAATTTTGACAAAACACCCCTAAAAAATGGCAAATTTGTAAACATATTGTGAAAAAAATTTCAAAATATTGTTAAAAAAAACAAATTTTGTCAAATGATTGTGAATAAACAATAAATTTCACCAAAGGATGGAAAAAAGGCACATTTCGTCAAATAATCACAAAAAGGTAAATTTCGCAAAAAAATAGCAAAATAGCCACAAATTTTGCAAAAAGATCACAAAAAAGGATAAATTCAATAAAACGGCAAATTACATCAAAAGATCGCAACAAAACACCAAAATTCATCAAAAGAACTCGAGAAAAACGACAAAATTCACCAAAAGACCTCCAGAAAACAACAAATTTAGTCCAAGTATTAGAAAAGACGTAAATTTCATCAAAAGATCACAAAAACACAAAAATTTGTCTAGGTACCTAAAAAACGCAAATCTGAAATGAGAAAACAACAAATTTTGTCAAAAGATGTAAAAAAAGGAACATTTCATCAAAAGATTCCAAAAAAGTAAATTTCGGGGGAAAAAAAGCGAAAAAACGACAAATTTCCAAAAAAAAAATCAAGTATAAAGGATAAATTTCTCAAAGAACAAAACACCCCACAAATTTTGCAAAAGGATCATGAAAAATGGATAAATTCAACAAAACGGCAATTACATTGAAAGATCGCAACAAAACGACAAATTTCATCAAAAAAACTCGAGAAAAATGACAAATTCTGTCCAGGTATTATAGTTGACGTGAATTTCGTCAAAATATCAGGAAAAAATAAAAAAATTAATCAAAATACCATCCCCCCTCCCAAAAAAAAAGACTAACCGGAAATTTTATAAATAAATGGGAAAAATAACAGCAAATTTCGTCAGCAAATCGCAAATAGCAGCAAATTTCTTCAAAAGATTGATAAAAAATTTGTAATATTTGTTGAAAGACTGAAAAAAAAAGAAGAATAGAAATATTGTCTAGGGATTCCAAATAAAACAAATTTCGTCAAAGTATTGCAAAAAATCAAAATTTGTCAAAACGTCTCAAAAAAATGGCAATTTTCCTAAAAATTTTTTTTGAAAAAAGGCAAATTTTGACAAAAAATCCCTAAAAATGGCAAATTTGTAAACATATTGTGAAAAAAATTCAAAATATTGTTGGAATACAACAAATTTTCTCAAATGATTGTGAATAAACAATAAATTTCATCAAAGGATGAAAAAAAAGACATTTCGTCAAATAATCACAAAAAAGGGTTAATTTCGCAAAAAAATACCGAAATACCCGCAAATTTTGCAAAAAAAATCACGAAAAAAGGATAAATTCAATAAAACGGCAAATTACATCAAAAGATCGCAACAAAACGACAATTCATCAAAATAACTCGAGAAAAACGACAAAATTCACCAAAAGACCTTGAGTAAACAACAAATTTTGTCCAGGTATTAGAAAAGACGCAAATTTCATCAAAAGTTTGCAAAAACACATAAAATTTGTCTAGGCACCTAAAAAACGCAAATCTGAAGTGAGAAAACAACAAATTTTGTCAAAAGATGAAAAAAAGGACACATTTCATCAAAAGATTGAATAAAAGGTAAATTTCATTTAAAAAAAAAAAAGTAGCGAAAAAAAGACAAATTTATCAAAAAAAAAATACCGGAAAAAACGACAATAATTAAAAAATAATATTACAATATACAATTTACAATACGACAATAATAAAGGAAAAAAGATACAATAATTTTGGCAAAAACTCACAAAAAATAGCAAATTTTGTCAACAGATTGAAAAAAATTGCAAATTTCATCAAAATACCCTCCTCCCCTCCAAAAAACCACCTGGAACTTTTGTAAATAGATAAGGAAAAAAACAGCAAATTTCGATATCAAATCGCAAAAAGCAGCAAATTTCTTCAAAAGATCGACAAAAAAAATTGAACAATTTGTTGAAAGACTGCTACAAAAACACAAATTTTGTCTAGGTATTCCAAATAAAACAAATTTCGTCAAAGTATTGCAAAAAATCAAAATTTTGTCAAAACGTCTCGAAAAATGGCAATTTTTATGAAATTTTTTTTTTATAAAAGACAAATTTTGACAAAAAATCTCTAAAAATGGCAAATTTGTAAACATATTGTGAAAAAAAATTCAAAATATTGTGAGTGAACAACAATTCGTCAAATAATCACAAAAAGGTAAATTTCACAAAAAAGGACAAATTTTGCAAAAAGATCACGAAAAAAGGATAAAATAAACGGCAAAATCAATAAAAAGGCAAATTACATCGAAAGATCGCGACAAAACGACAAATTTTATCAAAAGAACTCGAGATAAACGACAAACTTTACCGAAAGACCCCGAGAAAAAGACAAATTTTGTCCAGGTGTCATAAAAGACGTGAATTTCGTCTTACAATTTCGCAAAGATTGTAAAACGCTAGACTCATAACTAAAATGATTAAGCCTAGGACTCGCTACGAAAAATAATCGGAGTTGACACAGCAAAATAAAATAATGATAAATAATGATTAGGCCTAGGATTCGCTATGAAAAATAATCGGAGTCGACACAGTAAATTAAAATAAATAATAATGAAACCTAGGACCCGCTATGAAAAATAATCGAAATTAACATGCAGAATAAAATTAATAATGATAAATAACAGCAAATTTCTTCAAAAGATTGTTAAAAAATTTTTAATATTTGTTGAAAGACTGGAAAAAATAGCGAAATAAACGACAAATTTAGAAAAAAAGTACGGTGACGTGGTAAATAAAGAACAGGCAGCAACATATTTCTAATTTGTACAGCGTCATATGCTTATGAGTATAGAGAGTAGGGACAGTAAGTACACTCTCCTCCGATTGGTTCGGAGCGATTTCGGCGGACGCTCGTATGTGTAGAGACCAGTTTTAAGTATGCTGACTTTTTTTCCTTAGCGTTTTAATATATAGATTACAATTATGCAAGGAAATTATCTTTCACTTTGCAGTAGTTTTCGAAGTCGTTTCAATTTTTTATAGAAAAGTTTATTTTTCTCTTCTTAGTTAAAAGTTAACGATTTTCTGAAGTCGGTTAATTAAAATTATAATACATAAAAAAGTATTGCAAATCATACACGTAAATCAGGAGTGGGGTTCAAACACACGACCTCTTTCTTCGAGAACCAGAGCTTAAATCTGGCGCCTTAGAACGCTCGGCCATTCCGTCCGCATTCCATTCAGCGAACTTATTCAACACTTTTAATTAGCGAAAAATCTTTAGCTATTAGTTTTTGCCTAGTTACTAAAAAAGTACTGAATCAATTTCGATGAAATTTGAATCTAAACCATTCTCGAATCCACTGAAAACACACATACAGAATTTCAATAAAATCGGTCTAGTCGTTTAGGAGGAGTTCAGTGACAAACACACGCACAGAAGATTTATACATATAAAGATTTGCATTGGATACTTAATTTTAATTTTGAAATTGATTTGGCTGGCACCGACTCCAAATAATCAAATAAATGTACATAAATATAATAATACGTACGATAAATACTACACTCTTAATTTAATTTCTTATAACAATTATGTAAGGAAATTATTTTTCACTTTGCAGTAGTTTTCGAAGTCGGTTTAATTTTTTTTAGAAAAGTTTATTTTTCTTTTCTTAGTTAAAAGTTAACGATTTTCTGAAGTCGGTTAAATAAAATACAGAAAAATTATTGCATATCATACGTATGTCAGGAATGGGGCTCGAACACACGACCCCTTTCTTCGAGAACCAGAGCTTAAATCTGGCGCCTTAGACCGCTCGGCCATTCCGTCCGCACTCCATTCAGCAAACTTATTCAACACTTTTAATTAGTGAAAAATCATTAACTTAGTTTTTGCTTGATTACTAAAAAAGTACTCAATCAATTTCGATGAAATGTGAATCTAAACCATTCTCGAATCCACTGGAACACACATACAAAATTTCATTAAAATCGGTCCAGTTGTTTAGGAGGATTTCAGTATCAAACACACGCACAGATGATTCATATATAAAAAGATTACAAACTTCAAATAAATCTGAATGATTTTTTATTTAAGAATTTAATACTAATCTAACAATTGCAATTCGTCACATGAAAATATATTAAAATTAATTTCAAACACACTCATAAAAACGAAAATTGAAAAGAAGCATTACGCCAAGAAAGTTTTGGTCTGGAAATAATTCTTAAAAACCCGATGTAATAAAAATCTCATTCTTTGTATTTCAGCTTTAGTAAAAAGACTGATTAAATTTTTATATAAAGATGAATTTTGAAAATATGAATATATTTCAACTAATCACTGTAATTTTTCAGTCTTTATTAGCCTGACGATTTAAAATTTTTTTCATAATCTATTTATATAATATGCTGATATGACAATTCCGGGTCTAAAACATTCCCAAGAAAAGCAGCTATCGCTTTCTTGCTAGGCATAAGCATAAGCATGGTCGTAAGTTTGCCAAATATAAATACACACCTAATCTACTTTGTATTACATTTATTTATTTTTATTTTAATAAAACCTTCAAAAACTATCTAGTTGTAATATTTTAAATTCTAAATTACAGATAACAGATTGCCAGGGATTATAAACAACAGATCACCAAATGATAAATATATGAAGACTGTTACAATTTTGACCTACAAATTCCACATCTGGGAATAAGTAAACGACTCTTGTAGAATTTCATAAGAAAAAAAAAATACTGATTAATATCTGATTCTGTTATAAAAATATTTTAAAAGTATAATAAATCCTTTAAATACAGGGTGATTATAATTAAAGTTACCCTGTTTAGACCTATGTAAAGTCCGCTCTGGTTTACGGATATCGATAAAAGTTGGTTTATGAGTTACATGGATTATCAAGAAAAGAAATCTGCAACAAAAAATTTTTAGATAATATTTCGTTCGTTAGATGGCGGTTATCATCTACAAGGAGGGACTTAATGCAAATTTGGAACGGTTGAAAAAGCCAGTAGTCACTGCCGTAAAATATCATTCTGCACTATACCGTTAGAGAAGAAAGAACGAGCTTTTCTAATGAAATTATTTTATGAGAAAGGCAGTGATTTATCTGCTACAATGCGTTAATATCAACATTTCAAAGAATTACGAGAAGGTTTCATTTTGAGGCAGGCTTTTAAAAAGTTGATGCTTACCTTCTAAGAGACTAGGGAGTTGTGTGTGCTGCAAGGAAGAGGACGGAAATGGATTTCAAATAAAACTGTCGTAGTCGACATTTTGCAATCTAAAGAGTGTCCGTTTCTCAATATTCTTCGACAAGTGCTCGAGCGGTGATATGTGGGTTGATTTTGGCCGATGTTTATAGTAAGAAATGTTCTTAGATCCATTGTAAAGTGGTATCCACATCAGAATTTTTTTTTTTTTTTTCTTGTTCACACGCTGAATCCGAAACTCCGAACACATGAACTTATTTTGCGAGACTGTTCTTCGCCAGAATAACCATTGACAATGTATGGCCTTGGAACATTTTTTTGGTCAGTTGAGATCAAACCAAATTGCCTTAGATGGAGCAGTTAATTACTCAAATCTGTTGCGTACGGAGTAGCGCAAATCCAAATCTTGTCCATGAAGAGTCTTTGCATCCTAAACCACATCATACTTGACTATGTATTTGGTTTTACGGCTGATTTCATTCTTGGTTCTCTTTTTTTTTGAGGAGAACATTTCTCAGAGTCTATTAGGGGTTGCACGCAGAAAGAAGGAGAAAAAGGCAGAAAGGTTTTCTTCAATATTTTTTCATAAATTCATTAGGATCAAAATCGATTTTATCCTCGTCAAATAACCCCTTACTTTGAATGCCAGCTGACTGTTTTCTTTTTTTCATTTCTGTATTACACAATGCGTTTTTTTTATGTTCATGATTAGACGTTTTTTCCCTTTCGTTGCATAAATTAATAGGAAAATTAGGGGTTCCAATTACTGCAACCTGGTTCTACAATAGGTCATTTCATTCTTACAAGAGCGAAAATGTTTAGAAACTATCGTATTCGTGTAAAATGGTGCAGCAACCCACACAGCCCAAGCAATGACGGCAATATTTCATGCCCATTTTGGAGAATATCGCGTGATTTCAAGAATTTTTCCTGCAACTTAGCCTCCTTGTTCTCCAAATTTGAATCCTTGCGACTTCTAGTTGTTCGGATTCTTTAAATGTATGTATACAGGAAGCATACAGATTCTGCCTGATTTGAAAGCAAACATAACTTGTAATGTTGCTGCAATTGATCGAGAAACCTATCGCGCTACTGTGGAATACGTATAATATGCTAACATGTGCTTTGCGTCAATAGAATGCACATTAAACATGTGCTATAAATGAAACAGTTTTGTATTTCTAATTTGATATTCTTTTTTTGTGTGTTCATTTGTCCCGTATATATTATGCTCCAAGTTTTATAGATATCTATCAACCAGATCGGGCTCTGCATAGGCCTAAACAGGGTAACTATAGTTATATAGTATTTTGAAATATGTTTTTCGATTTTTCATATAAATTCATCATTTTGAGAAAAATTAAGTTATAATTCGAAGTTGCATTCGCTACACCACGGCCGTCGGCCTGCGTTTTATAGAAAATTTGGTATAGCATTAAATTATTTTGGTGTCATCTATCGGCAATCAATAAAAATGAAAGAACTTTCGATACTACAATTTTTCTTAGGATCTCATCCCTATTTCGTTTATCAGTCAGAACCTCATTTTGAATGCTCCGGAGTTTGGCGCACCCTTCAATGGATACGCCAGCATAGATTATCAACTCTCAACCTCGAAATTTGAACGAACACAGGACTGTTTATAGTACCATATTTCGCTCCAGATTGAAATAGGCTTAATGACAATATCAACAGAAAAACAGGACTCATCAGAGAAAGGAATATTATGCTATTTATTTCTCCCCCAGCTCACATGCTCTGTTGCTCAAACAAACTTACATTGGACTATTTTTGGCGAAAAATAGAAATAATGTTTTGTATATTTATATATTATGTTTATTTTATTTCATTTCAGTAAAATATTTGCAAACACTTACCACTCTAAATGCCTTTTAGTGTGTTTGTTAGCCATGTTGCTTCAAATTAATTTTTCTTCTTCTATAATGCTTCATTTGCGTTCAAAATTCATAATTAATATTACTTAAAGATACTATTATTGTTGCATGGACATCATACATATTAGAGGAATAATTAACTGCTTCTTGATATATAAAAACTATTTATGCATAATAGTCTGTGCATATTAAAAAAAAACTTTGCTCATTGTAGCTAAAAATATTAAGATACAAAATAAATGTGACAAAAAATTGTTTGCATTCTAGATGTGATACCGTTTAGGTTTTCTACTTTCATCCAAATGCATCCTGAAAGTTATTTGTATAATTAATATTAGAGTACATCGCTAGCTAAACAGTATGGATGATACACTCTTCCGCCGGATAACTTTTAACAAGTTTACCTTTGTGGGTTATTGTGTTATCTTCCATAAAAGCAAGCTGTCTTCAAAGATGAAATTTAAAAGCTCACTTTAAAATTCGGAAGCCTCGTGGTTAATGGTGTGGATTGTGGACTCAGCGATCGAATCATAAATTAGTAAATAGCGAAAGATAGCTCTGTCCAAAATGATATCTCTCACCTAGATTCCCATTTCGAAATTGATAGCCTCCTTTAATTGAATTGAAGGAGTCACTTTTTAAATTGTCCGGAAGTTAACACTCTTTGTGTATGACTTTTATTTCTCAAATATTAAAAGTAGTTGTTTTGGAATAATTTTAAAAAGGTACCTGTTTGACAAAATATTTTCCATTATTTCATATATATAAATTTCAGTGAAGAGAAATACTCATATGCATTTTTAGCATTATTCTAAAGTTAAGAAATGCATGCGATATATGGAGATTCATTAAATTTTAATACCAAAGAAACTTTCACTTTTTAATTCCTCATTTAGAAAACAAAAAATACAGAAAATTGAGATTTAACTCTAGAATCTAAGTATTTAAGAGTTTGTAACTTCATACTGTTAAAAAAATTATTGCACTAATTCACATACTTTTATCGAAAGAATTGGAAAAAATCGCTTTAAAATTGAATCATTAATACGATATTGGTGATTTCAATCGGTAGCCTGGAGAAACTAAGCAAATATGTGCAACTTAGTCGTAAATTTAGAGCAAATAAATGTCTTTTTCGATGTCGAAATGGTACATAATGTGTTTTTTATCATTCAAAAACTAGTCTTTTTTGCAATTAAAAAAAACTTTAAAAATATTGAAGTTGTTTACGAGATAAGTGGAAAAAAATTTGCTCTTATTAAATTTTTTCTTTAAAGATAAATTTTAAAACTAGTCTAGTTCAAATGATTTAATGAATACTAATTGAATATGTGATATTTTACATGTTATTTCCCGAAGGGAAGAAATTACAAAAAAATTAAAACCATCATCAAACATTTTTCAAACAGAAATTTTCCTACTTTTTCAAATTTTATGTTACTGATTTTGGTTATACTGGTAATAATAATAATAATAATAATAATAATAATAATAATAATAATAATAATTGTCCATTTTTCAGAGCTTAATTTATGCCGATTACCCTAATAGTAAAATTTTGAAATTCTTGATTTAATAACTTACATTTATTATAGAAGTTCAGATAGAAGTTTATTTTAAATTAATTTAAAGGATTTTTAGAAAGCAAACAAGGAAAGAAATTATTTGAATAAAATTTTGTTTTGTGTTTACTGATACGTCAGATAAAGGCTTAAACAATAAATTCAATTTTGCCAGCATTATTCGTTTACTGTTTAATTTAGTAATATGCAGGATAATAATAAAAATTCTATACATACACATTTATATTTGTATATGTACATATATATACACTGATGTGCAAAATTTTAGGACGAAGGAATTTTCAAGCGATAATTTTCACGCGAATATTCAACAGGAAGTAATATAATTTGAATAATTACTATCCCTACATAATAGCTAGTCCATATAACATCTCATTCAGGTTACACATGGTCACAAGAGTCACAGTCACTACGACGAAACAAAAAATAGGAAATTCCATGCGTCTCTTTTATGAGTCTCAAATACTACTATATGTGACTCCACTGTCAGGTCACTGCGACTGCTGCTTTGTGACGAGTCACCAGGTGACTTTACAATGTCGTTTTATTGAGACTCTCATGTGACTGTCATTTGGAGGCTCAATTTCAAAGTCATTGTGAATGTTGCATTATTATAAATAACCAAATAATGACACATTAAAGTCACATGGTGGCTTTCTGTCACAAAACTTTGCCAAATGTTAAGAGCCCACAATAGTCACAGGAAAAGTACACAAAAAGACCCGGATGATCATGTAAAGTCAATGGAAGCGTTCTTTTCTAATATCTCGCTCAAACTTTAATATTTTTGCATGATTTTTTTGCACAAGATAGCCGAGGGCAATCCACAACCGGGCTAGTTTTTACTTTTTTCGATTTTGGTTATATATTTTTTATATTATGATAGTTTCAGTTTCAGAACCGGTTTAAACCGGTTTCGAAAGTTAAAATATTTTTTTAAAGAAAACCTGAAACAAAAATTGAAAAAGTAAAAACTAGCCCGGTTGTGGATTGCCCTCAGCTATCTTGTGCAAAAAAATCATGCAAAAATATTAAAATTTGAGCGAGATATTAGAAAAGAACGCTCCCATAGACCTTACATGATCATCCGGGTCTTTTTGAGTAATTTTTCTGTGACTATTGTGGGCTCTTAACAGAGACCCTATTATGAAGTAATCACTGTGGAAAGTGGTGAAAACTCACCATGTGACTTTAATGGAACATTGTTTGGTGATTTATCATAATGCAACATTCACAATGAATTTGAAATTGAGCCTCCAAACGACAGTCACACGAGAGTCTCAATAAAACGACACTGTAAAGTCACCTGGTGACTCGCCACAAAGCAGCAGTCGCAGTGACCTGACAGTGGAGTCGCATATAGTAGTCATTTGAGACTCATAAAAGAGACGTATGAAATTTCCTATTTTTTGTTTCACCGTAGTGACTGTGACTCTTGTGACCATGTGAGACCTAATTGAGAGGTTATATGGACTAGCTGTTATGCAGGAATAGTAGTTATTCAAATTATATTACTTCCTTTTGAATATTCGCGTGAAAATTATCGCTTGAAAATCCCTTGAAAATTGGCATTTTGGGACTCCGTAGTTAAATTTTGCACACCAGTGTATATATATATTGACACTCATTGAAACCTGTGTAATTTGTGAAAGATGGTTTTTACTGATTTTCTTTTTTATTTCGGAAGTTGTTATAATTGGCATTAACAGTACGTAACATTTAAAAAAATTATCGGACATGGATGAAGTCTTTCTTCGTCTTTTTGAATGTATTTTTCTCTTTTGGTGTATTGGCATGTGTAAACGACGTTGCCTTTTTAGGACATAAATAGTTTCTGTGCTTTTAAATCTAAAGCTTTACGACTTACAGGAAGCATTTTGTTCTAATATAGTCAATCCATGAAATTGTTTTAAAAAGGCAAGCTTTTTACGTCTATTATGTGCACCAGAATTGATTCTTTTTGCAGAGAAAATAATTTAAAAATTCCCTGTTTTCAAACTACTATCAGAATTCAAAATAATAAGTGGCACTAAAGTCTGTTACGACTACTACTACACGTAACCAATGTGAGATGGAAACTCTCCCCCGCTTCTTTTATTTAAAACTCGAAAAATAAAATAAAACATTCGAACATTGAAGTTGTGGTGTCAATGTGAAATGTCAATTTTTTTACTGCTTATTAATTTATTTATTTATATTTTCTTTTTTCTGGCACTGTATATAGATATTTCATTTCATTGTGTTCAAAAAATGAAATTTTTTAATGATGTTCTAATAGCGATCTAAAATGTTTAATAAATGTAGGAATTTTAAATGCATGATTTTCGTTAATATTTTACGAATGCAAACAAATATTTGCTACTTTTGAAAAGTAGAAAAAAAAAAAAAAAAAAAAAAAAAAGATTTTTCTTTCTTTTTAGGTGAGTTTGTAATTATGTAAATATTTAGCACCTATAGTGGTCGTTCAGTCCGTCTGTCCGTCCGTCTGTCTGTTCGCATATAATAACGCAAAAGCTACCCCACCGAATCGTTTGAAATTTCAAATACATGATTATTACATAATTTTGTCGAGTCATTTCAAATTTTTTCATATTCGGGTACATAGATCAATTACAGGGGCAATCAAAAGTATTCAATTACATTACGGTGAATGGGGAAAAAGTTTCAAATGTATTTTATACGTTTGAAATTTAAAATACATAATTATTACATACACTCTCAAAAAAACTTCCGTCTTTTCACAGAAAATGCACTGGCAGCACTGCTGCCAGAAATTGTCTGTATATTGACGATTTTCTGTTTATTTTTTTCTCTGTCAAAAGAAGAAAAATATCCGTCACTTGAAAAAAGTTTGGAAAAAAATCAATGCGGAAGAGGCGGGGATCGAACCAAGGACCCCAGGATTACAAGACCAACGCTAATCCACGGCGCTACGGCTGCTCATGATGATTGTGCGTTAAAATAGAACCCTTCATTTCATATGGGTGTGGGTTGGTGTATTTCGTTAAAAAGCTTTTAATTATGCAGTTAATCTCGGAAAGATTTCATCTTTAATGAAACTGTGGCTGGGTTTTTTTTACGTTTAGTATTAATATAGTATAAAAATGAGAATTTTAAATATATTACGTAGAATGTTAGAGAAAAAACATGGATGTTCTATTTGTGAGAATGTTTGAACGAATAAAGAAAGTAATTGTTATTTATTTTTAAATTCGAAAACATTTTTGTCTTTTAAAACTAAATTAGACATTTTAATCAATAGAATATTTTTGTTTTTCATTTTAAAAATAAATTCGAACTTATTACTAACAGACCCAATGCGCATGCGTGCTGGATATAAACGGAAACTTTTCCTCATTTTTCGACGCTCGGAATGAACTCACAGAACAAATACGTTTTCTGGGAGAACAGAAATTATTTGTGAAAAAATAACGATAACTTAGTGTATATTGACGAATTTTTCTGACAGTGTAATTTTGTCTAGTTATTTCAAATTTTATGAAAATCGGATCCATAGATCAATTACAGGGACAATCAAAAGTATTCCGTTACATTACGGTCAATGGGGAAAAATGTTTCAAATGCATTTTAATGGTGATACACTCATTCGAACTTAATAAATTTTATATGCAACTATAAAGTACATATTATAATATACATTTTACATAATTTGTGGTGCAAAGAACATTTGTTATTGATTTACAAGGACACACAAAAGTATTCCATTACATAATGGTATAGGGAGAACATTGTGTGATGAGATTTTTAATTGTAATTCACTATTTACAATTTTATGAGAGTAATATTTTAAAAATTTCGTTATCGTACGAACGCACCTCATTTGCTACGTTTCACGTGCAATTTCCAACTTGTTTTTCTTACAATCATTTTATGAATCAATAACAAAGTGCATGCGTGAAGGAATCCAAGAGAGAAAATTTGCATGCATCTTTACAATTATCTATTTACGTTTCAAATACATGTGAATTTCTAAAAAAAGGAGAAATGAAAAACCACAGATGCTATTTTTTGAATAAATCTTTTCAATTTTCTTGAAAAATAACAATTCAAACTATGAATGCATTTTTTTAACAATTCGTTTCACTGACAAGAAGATTGATAAATACTGCATAAGTTACTTTATGCTTACATGAAATTGAATTACTTTAAATTTCATAAAATCTAAGTTTCTGAAATAAGTTCATTGTAAGATCGTACTGTATAATATTCAACTCATCTATACAAAAGCGTTTCCTAATGTGAAAATAAAATGTAGTTTAAAATGTTATTTAGCAAAGAACTTTGTAATATGTAATTTAAAGATTTTTTTTATATATTTTTTTTTTATTGACACATTTTTTAAGTAAAATGTAACTGCTGCTGCTCTTTATTTTCTACTTACTAAAAATCTTTTTTTGAAAATCGCATAATTTGCGTGACATTGAATAAGCTTTTTATTTCTTCAGAAAGTATGGAGCCAAGAAAAGTTATGAAAAGTAATGAAAAAAAGTGAAAATAACATTTGAACCGCTGCAGCATTTGTTATAACACTACTTGAGTATTATAGATTAAAAAATACAGGAAATTTTATTCACTATTTTATTTCAATATTGGCTATAGTAATATCTAAATTTGAAATTTGAATTTATTTCACAATTAGCTTTAAATGTCGTTGTTAAATTTTAACCAAGAATTACAAAAAATCATATATATCAATATGCATGAAAAGATTTCTGGTTAAAGCTGTTTCATAAAATTAAATTATTAGATTAATTGTAAAGTTATCTTCCTTTCTTATCATTTCAAAATAATTTATGATTAGATCGAAGACAAAAAAGGCAAAACTCTAATTAAGTTAATACTCTTTTTTAAGAAGTTAGTGGTAGTGTTCTCAATAACTAAAACTTAAAAGTTATCTACGGTTTTTTATAAAATAGTTACCTCTTGGACCAGTTACTCCAGCTTACTTCAGCAGTTTAAATTTTATTTTAGTTAAAATGTTATCGAATCCTAACATTCTGCGTTGAGTCTTAATATATCCCAAATAGTTAAAAAAATCACTTGTGTTTTTTTAATAATATGTAGTATTCAACCGTTTATTAATCATTTTAAAATAAAATTTTATCTATGTATAAAATTGTCTGTATTTTTAATTATGTGTTACGCTGGATGCATATTTTGAAACATAACTTATAACATACTTACACCAGGGCTCGAAAAATCTATTGCCCGACATGCCCGGGGCATGTAAAATTATCGATCGGGCATGTATTATTTTTATCAACATGCCCAAACGGCCATGTATTTTTTAAAGTACCACATTTAAATTTAAATAGGTTGGCATAAGCTAAATCATGAAGAAGAATGATCAAACTTCGTAAATTAATGGACGCCTTACGAAAAGTAGACATTTTATTTACAATACAATCGGTCAGCGCCGGAATACGACTGAGCTTTCGTCAAAACAAGTGAAAATAGAAGAGGAGCATAGCCTTTGCTGCGCACATCCGTTGCGCGTACACACCTTTTCTCCGATGGAACGGCAGACTCTCCGCTAGCCGCTACCGCATTGGCTGCCAGGATAGAACGTCACTCACGTAACTAAGTGCCGTGATCGCCGATGTACCAGTGATTCTTTAATAACGGTTTTCAAAAGTTATGGAGCAACATATTAATATACATAATACAAAAATACCAGCTTTAAAGTTACAATCATAAAACTTAGAAGTACAAAAAAGTTGGGCATGTAAATTTTTTATTCGGGCATCTATTTTTCCCTACCACATGCCCGACAGGGCATGTAATTTTTTTCAAATTTTTCTAGCCCTGACTTACACATACTAAACATATTTAACTGATATATTTTTTTAAGTTTAATTAAAGAATTTGCAATACTGTCTATTTTCGTTTCACCACATTAGGTATATTTCATTCATATATTTGATATGCAGAGCTCAATTGTCTTTGAGTTTGATGTCACTAACTATAAAAATATTGAATATTTTGTAAAGTAATATGAATTAATTATATATATTTCACGCAGAACGTGAAAAAATGTAATTCATTAGTATGTATAAATTTAGTTTTGTTGAAAATGGTTATCTTCATAAAAATTATAAATAATTCCTTTTAGAAAATACTATCAGAACACCATAATGCTATTTAAATGTTCATTAGAGTGTGTATGTAATAAACTTTTTCAAAAAAAAATATAACCGACTTCAATCAACGCTCTAAAAAGAGTTAAATAATTTTTTAAAATACCCTAATGATGAATTGTTATCTAATAACCACACATCAGATATCATGTACCGACAAAAAAAATGGTTATAAGTTTAATACATAGAACTTAATATCCAGAAAACATGGTTTTTCGACAGAATATTTTTTACAAGAGATTAATTTACATATTTTTGATTTAATTTATGAATATATACATATAAAAAGTAATGAATTACTTTTTGAAGTTGGTGCCAAACGATCACAGTCAATAATGATTTTTACCATTTTATTTATGGTATTAGGCATAATATAACCATAATTCTTTCTATACTTACAATAGTTTGGCACCAACTTCAAAAAGTAATTCATTACTTTTTATATGTATATATTCATAAATTAAATCAAAAATATGTAAATTAATCTCTTGTAAAAAATATTCTGTCGAAAAACCATGTTTTCTGGATATTAAGTTCTATGTATTAAACTTATAACCATTTTTTTTGTCGGTACATGATATCTGATGTGTGGTTATTAGATAACAATTCATCATTAGGGTATTTTAAAAAATTATTTAACTCTTTTTAGAGCGTTGATTGAAGTCGGTTATATTTTTTTTTGAAAAAGTTTATTTTATTTCTTACTTTTTAGTTATTTATACCGTAATACTTAGTTTAATCGGTTGGATAGTTGCGGTGTAATCGGTGAACATATATAAAAAAAAGTACATACGCGGTCGAATTGATGATAACCTTCTCTCCTTTTTTTAAGTCAGTTAAATAAATTATAATACGGAAAAATACTGTATGTTATACATGGATGTCAGGAATGGGGTTCGAACCCACGATCTCTTTCGAGAACCAGAGTTTAAATCGGGCGCCTTAGACCGCGCGACTATCCTGACTGCAATCTAAACGGTGAACAACGCCATATTACTTTTCGCAAGTCTATTATTTTAGCACACTTTTACTGATAAAGTACTGATCTATGGTACTATGATCTACTGACTAATGGTAAAATATCTCTGATACTCTGTGCTAACGGTTAAATACAAAATATTCTTAATAGCATAATTAGTATTTAATTTGCAAAATATCTGTGTAAAAATTATAATAAGGAATAGGTTGTTGTATACATGTATGTCGGAAGTGGGATTCGAACCCACGCTCTCTTTCGAGAACCAGAACTTAAATCAGGCGCCTTAGACCGCTCGGCCATCCTGACTGCACTCCATGGCAGGAACTCATTCAACAGTTTTAATTAGCAAAAAATCACTAATTTTAATAGTTTTTGCCCGTTTACTAAAAAATTACTGAACCAATTTCTATGAAATGGAAGTGGTACCAATCCGAGAGTAAGTTCTTTAATTTAACACCAAAACTAAATTAATAAGTTGGATAGTTTCGGCGTAATCGGTGAACGTACATTAAAAAAATACATACGCGATGAATTGATAACCTCCTCTCCTTCTTGAAGTCGGTTAAAATGTTCTTAATAGCATAATTAGTATTTAATTTGTAAAATATATATGTAAAAATTATAATACTGAATAGGTTCGGAAACTTATTCAATGTTATGTTACTTTTTGAAAGTCAATTATTTTAGCACTCTTTCACTGATAAAGTATTGAGTTGATAAAAGATCTCTGATACTCTGTGCTAATGGTTAAATACAAAATATTCTTAATAGCATAATTAGTATTTAATTTGTAAAATATATATGTAAAAATTATAATACGGAAAATTATTGTACGCATGCATGTCAGGAGCGGGGTTCGAACCCATTGTCATTTTCGAGAACCAGAGTTTAAATCAGGCGCTTTAAACCGCTTGGCCATCCTGACTTCACTCAATTGTAGGAACTAATTCAATAGTTTTAATTACCGAACAAACGCTAATTTTAATAGTTTTTGCTTAATTACTAAAAAACTACTGAACCAATTTCTATTAAATGGATGTGGTACCAATCCGAGAGTAAGCTCTTTAATTTAACACCAAAACCAAATTAATCGGCTGCATAGTTTCGGAGTAATCGGTGTACATACATAAAAAAAAAAAATACATACGCGTCGAATTGATAACCTCCTCTCCTTTTTGAAGTCGGTTAAAAATATTATGCAAGTTTTACGGGTGAATATCGCAAAATGTGAAGTTTTGATTATTTGAGATATTGAAATTATCCATTGAAATCAATTATAAAAATTCCAGAAGGTAATTTTATCTCCCATTGAAGAATAAAGGATTTTCTATGTAAAATTATTAAATTTACAAGAGCTTAAATAATAAATAAATTTTTATGTAAATATATGTCTTTCCTTGGCATATGTATACCAGGGTAATGGCCGTCAGGGAAATGATAATTTTATTCTAAATAATTCTTTACATTCTTGTTTTTTTTAGGTCTAACATTGTAATTTTGTTTGAAGGAAAGTGTTTTCTATGTAGTAGCTGAAATTTAATGCAATGTTCTGTTTTATTTCTTAATTTGTGGAAGCCAGGAAAATGTCATAATGAAAGTCTACTCAACTTTTCAAAGACTTTGAACAAATTATTTTCAGAGATATGTCTAAAATATCTTGCTGGAGCTTTGATTTTACTACTTCTGATTCAAACTATGTCAAATATAATAAGAATTATTCTGTAGTGATATATTTATACCTGCTAAAGAACTAAAATGAGCATACCAGGAAAATGACATTCATTTTTAGTAATAATCTAATTTTAATTACGCATTTTTTTTTCTTGTGAAATACAGAATTTCTTACTTTCCTCATATATATTCTTTATAAGATATATATGTTAATTAGAGTTTTAAAAAAATAGGAAAAAAATAGTTTTACAGTACAGCAGGGCTCTATACTTTGTACACATCACAGTGCGACATTCAATGAAAAAGGCAATCTAAAAGTTAATGTCTTTGTTTTATTTGTGTTATTAGAAATGTAATGACTCTTCAAAATATTTCTAAAGAAATTTTTTATTAGAATTTAGAACAATAAATGGCATTATATAACATTTAATGGGAATTTTACAGTGCAGACTGCAATTTTTGTATTTTTTTATATTCTCTCATATATAACACTATAAAAAAAAACATTTTATAAAAATCTTCTGTAAAATATTGCATATATGCGATGCAAACTGTCTGTGACGATATTTTCTTCCAAGTGAACATAATAAGTTAATTTCTTTTCAGATGTTGGAAAAACTTTCATGAGTTTATATCACGCATGTTTTGAACATACATAGATAATTTCTGTCTCATGTATAAATAAAAAATTTATTTACAAAGACATTAAAATTAATGATTGGTAAACTTAACGAGGATGATTCAACAATTATTGTCTCTAGTGTATATGAAATATTTGTTTGGCGATGTTTGATGTGGAATATCAAAGCCTAATGTCTTATAACCCTATATACTCAATATCACAACCATAGCTGCTATATTAATATACTTTTGATAGGAGAAGTGAAATGGAAGGGTGCGGGGGGTAAAAGGCTAGTTTGTTACTTATAGGGCTAGATTTGTGACAATGGATGAGACGTGACTACTGTCGTTCGGACCCCGGATCATAGTGATGTAGCCATGGCTCATCCACTCTTACGAATCTGGACCAGTAAGTTCCGAACCAGCTTTTGTCTCTTACCCCCTCTTTAAAAAAATCCTTCGTAAAATAAGTCTTTAAAACTCCACCCCCTTTCACCAAAAATATGTTAATATAGCAATCACGATTCTGAAATTGAGCATTTAAGCATCTAAGACATTAGGCTATGATTATCAACATCAATCATCGATGCAATGCAATGAAAACATTTTTAATTTTCAATCAGCAATGAAAACATTTTATGTAAAGCAGGTATAGTAATTGTTGTAATACCCACGTAAATTTCACTCAAAATTTAACACATGAGAGCTAAGCAGATCGTTACCTCAATTTAAACTGGAATCCAAATCCGAATCAACTACAAACACTCATACATGCGTCAAGATTTGAACCCATTGGCCTAAACGCTAGGGTAGTAACATGTAGCTGGACTCAAGATGAAGAAAAAGTATTAAATGGATTTTTCTCTTTGTAACATGTTTGATAAATGAGACTAGTTAATAAAAAGTAATATACAGCTTATTAATACTTATACATTTTTTCTGCAACGATTTACACTCTAAAAACGACATTTTCAAAAGTGGATAAAAATACTCAAATCTGAGTATGTATCACAGTCAAAATGACTTCGAATCAAAATTACTCAAGTTTGAAACAATATATGCAATTATGAAAACATGGGCATAGTCAAATATGAACAGATGATGCTTTATTCATGATGTTTATTCACAATTATACATGATTTTTGAATTTATATACTGTTCATATTGTCAATTGCGAAGTCTTTGCTTTTCGAAATCAGCCATTCTATTATTTCGAAACCTGAAAAATAAAACTAACATTTTCTCAATTATATGACGACGGTTTTTGAGTGGCCTTCCTCGAAAATGACTAAAATGTGGTTCGCCACATTTCATGTTACAATTTATTACTGAAAGAAGATTTTCTTCCAAATTATAACAAACTACTTGAGATGCCCGTCACAGAACGGTTGCTAAAAATTTTGTTTTTCACATAAATTTGAAAAAAACTGATAAAAATAATTGACGATATGGAAGAGTTTAGCTGTGCAAAATTTGGCTAGTTTATGTTTTTATAAACACACTATTAGCATTTCCAGTACTTCTCGATAAATCAGGTTTTTAGCTAATATATCATAATGAAATTAGATTTCTTAATAAAACAAAATTATAACAAATATGCAATAAAACTGCGTAAGTTAAAAAATCTGCTCCAACTATTGAAATAATACTAATAATTAATAATTATTACTATTTTTATTGCACTTTGAAATTATGTTTTTTCGTGCACCCTCCCCCCCCCCAAAAAAAAAAAACAAAGGACGTCATTTTCTCCTTTTATTGGCAAATTTCTGTTTCGGATGTGAAGCTTCGGATGCGCACAGACAACATACGACGCGGGAGCGTCAAATCCAATGACAGTTTTTGAAGGGAAGAACAGCTTTGGCGCGCTATGCGTTACACTGTGTTTTTTTTATATAGAGATGAAAGTTTTTGGAGGGAAAAACGGATTTGGCGCGCTATGCGTTACATAGCTTTTTATTATATAGAGATGATAGTGGTAAAATTTACTCCTTTAATGAAGGAAAAATAACTTTGTTTGAAAGTAAGTATTTCCGACATTTCAGATTTAAAAGAATTTGGTCATCATATTTGAAACAAAAGAATTAATAACAAAATGAACACATCGACTTAATCATATTTGAAAACTTCATTTATCTCATTGTAGCTTTTTAATATTCTTCTATACGCTGTGTCGACTCTATGGACTGTACAGTTTGATTAATTCTAATATGTAGGCAAAAATATTCAAATAATACGAAAAGTCTAATAAAAACATTCCTTTATATAGGGGTAACAGGGGCACATTGATACAGCTTTTTTCTAAGAATTTTTTTGGTGTCCAGGAAGCAGAAATTTCAAGTTATTTTTCCGTGTGGTGCCAACAAAACTTGTGTAGTGTGTTATAAAAATGTACAATCGTTGTTTTATATAGTATTTTTGCATGTAATTTTTAAAAAATCAAAAAAAGTCATTTGTATCAATGTGCCCCATCCCCGAGACAGATTGATACACCTGAAGGGGCACTTTGATTCGTCTGAGAAAAATGGAGACAAAATAACTCCAATGCATATATTTCATAGAAAAATAGTTCAAACCATTTTATATTTATTTATAAAAATTCAAATCGCCTACAATTTATTTGTAAGTAATATTAAAGCAATCAGCATTAAATAAATAATGACTTGATGCTCCGGCTGCTCCTTGTCTGATTGTTGGCTATGGTAACATTGTCATATCTTGAACTTAAATCCCAGTATTATCTTCTTTCTTAGGAAAGATGAAAAAAATACCAGATTTTTTGTTCATAAATCGGTTTTTAAACAGAAAATAAAGAATAATTATGTAAAAAATTCTGTTTATAATATAATCACCCTTTTCTGTTCTGCAGCTTGTTTCGTTTACTTAATATTTCTCATCTCGAAAATACATTTTCCCTGGAAAATCGATATAAATTCAATATTTGCTAGGCTGTTGTCCTTTTCTTTTGTTAGTTCTACTAGCACTAGATGTTGGATAAATTCGTAGGACTATTCGTTTATGGTTTAAAAATTTCAAAAGGTAATGAAAAAATGAACTAGAAAAGGATCTAGGTTGTATCAATGTGCCCCGACATAGATTGTATCAATGTACTCCATACAGCCATTTTGAATAAAATGAGTCTCAAATCCAACATTTCATAATTTATCTAACAATAAAGAATGAGGTACTGATAAAGAGTAGTTTTACTTGTCAGGGAGAGTATTTATTTCGGTTGAGAATACTGGAGCAGTTGTATAATACCATTTTAGTTGTACAACTCAAATTTACTTTTGACCTGCAAAAACAATAAATCAACCGTCTATTTCATCAAACTACTGAATAATCCCAAGACTTTCTGTATGTAGTTGAGTGCACTAGCCTCAACTTTTGGAGCTGTTGTGAAACTTCCTGTAATGACCCTGTGAGCAGTAGAGGGGGTGTATCAATGTGCCCCAGTTCCCCCTACATATTAACATTCTTGAATCAGGACTGACACCATAGTCAGTTACTAAAAATAATTCTTATAAAATGTGAACAAACATTACTCGAATTATATTCCATAATATGAATCATAGATAATGTAATATCCTATCAAAAACATGAATGTGAAAGAATGCCAAGTTTGTTAAAGGTTTTGCTAATAAAAGAAGTGAGATCTAACTTCAAACCAAGTTCTTTCGAAGCTCCTTAAATCATAGCTCCTGTCATGCATAATATTCTTCAAATGCTTAAAATGATTTAGTATGTTACTTGTTATTCAATAGAGCGATTGGCAAGTTTTCTCTTATTCAAATTTCTTTATTTAATTGATCAGAACTTAAAGTTGATCACTTAATTAATTTATCAATACCTTAACTTCAATGTTCTTATTCGAACTCTCGATTGACTAAATCTTTGCCAATCAGATTCTAGATTAAATTATACTCAGACTCAAACATTAAAGTTGGTGGCTGAAAACTTGCCAAGTCGTTCTAATGAATAACAAGTAATATACTAAATCATTTTAAGCATTTGAAGAATATTATGCATGACAGGAGCTATGATTTAAGGAGCTTCGAAAGAACTTGGTTTGAAGTTAGATCTCACTTCTTTTATTAGCAAAACCTTTAACAAACTTGGCATTCTTTCACATTCATGTTTTTGATAGGATATCATTATTTTTTGTCAAATCACTTCTTTTATTAGCGAAACTTTTAATGAACTTGGCATTTTTTCACATTCATGTTTTTGATAGGATATCATTATTTTTTGTCAAATAAATAGGTATTTGTTTCCTTTTTGAAATAAATTGGCTTAATATTAAATTAGTTTTTTTAATATTAATTAATCTTACAGCTTTTTTTCTGCGTTTATTTACTGTTTTTTTTCAGTCAAATTAAAAAATTTAGGACTGCTTATGTTCCTTTAAATTCCATTAATAAGGATATTTCTTGGCGATATATCGCCAAATTGACGACAAAAATTACCCGCCAGAAGTGATGCTAACTTGGAGCTATTTCAAGTATTTCGCCAAATTCCCATAGACTCCCATTGTAATCTGGCAATTTATCCAATAATTTTGTTAGGTCAAGGACAATCGCCATCATTTTGACATCTTTTTTTTTTTTTTAAATCGGTTCGCTAACTTCCCAATATTGCTTAAATATTGCTATTTCGAAAGTTTTTAGAACGCTTTTCGCGCATTTTTACCCCTTTTTAATTTTGTATATGTTAGCAAATGTTCTTAGTGATCATTAATATCTTATAAGTAATGAACATGCCAAATTTGATGTTTCTAGGCCCTTAACATACAGACATCACATTTTTAGAAATTTTTTGCTCTTTTAACCCTTTTGGATTAGTAGCATTGATATAAGATATAGCCTATATATGAGCAAGGACTGTCACCATAATTTTGATATTACTTTTAAGATCGGTTTGTTGTTTGCTGAGATTGCTTAAAAATCCCAATTTAGAACAATTTTAGAACGCTTTTCGCGCATTTTCACCCTTTTTGAATTCTGTATTTTTTAGCAAATGCCCTTAGAGATCATTTATATCTTATAAATAATTAACATGCCAAATTTTATATTTCTAAGTTTTTCAGAAATACAAAAGTTGCATTTTTAGAATGTTTTTTGCTTCTTAACCCTCTTACGGTTAATGGTATACACATAAAATGTAGCCTATGTTTGAACCGGGGCGAATACCATCATTTTGGTACCATTAATTTTGAAATCGGTTCATAGTTTCAGATATTAGCCTCAATACTCGCCAAAAAAGACGCCAACTTGGCACTATTTCTGATATTTCGCGAAATTCCCATAAACTCTAAAATGCCAAACTTTATATTTCTAGTCCCTTAACATACAGACATCGCAATTTTAGAACTTTTTTGCTCTTTTACCCTCTTTGGATTAGTGGCATCGACATAAGATATAGCCTATGTTGGAGCAAGGACTGTTATCATCATTTTGATATTACTTTTAAGATCGGTTGTTGTTTACTGAGATTGTTTTAAAATCGCTATTTAGAACGTTTTCAGAATGCTCTTCGCGGATTTCCACCTCTTTTAAATTTGGTATTTTTTAGCAAGTGCCATTAGTGAACATTTATATCTTATAAATAATTAACATGCCAAATTTTGTGCTTCTAGGCCCTTCAGTAAAACAAAAATCACATTTTTATAATGTTTTTTACTTCTGAACCCTCTTTTGGTTAGTGACACAACCATATGATATAGTGTATGTTTGAACCGGGGCGAATAGCATCATTTTGGTACCATTACTTTTAAAATCGGTTTGGTAGTTTCAGAGATTATCCCCGATACTCGCCAAAAGTGACGCCAACTTGGCACTAATTCTGGTATTTTGTAAAATTCTCATAAATTCCCATTGTAATCCAATACTTATCTTCTAACCAACCGTTAATGTTTAATTAATGGTGATTTCTGATTTTTTCCTATTTATAGATCCAATAACCTACCTCCACACCAAATTTCAACTTCCTAAGTCACCCGGAAGTAGTCGAACATTTATATGAGTGAGTCAGTGAGTCAGTGGTAAAAACAGTGATTTTCAGACGTTAATTTCTCGTGAACGGTAAAAGATTTGTAAAAAAAATTATAGGATTCGAAAATTAGAATATGGTCTTACATGACACGAAAAATTGCAATTGTGTAGGTCAAATAGAATTTAAGTTATTGAGGGGTCAAAAGTGGCCCGAAATGGTTCGGGTAATATAACCCACGGCCAGTGTTACGCCTTTCTACTTTATGAACTTGGCTGACACACTGCCGTGTGTCTAGAACCATTATTACTAACAATAATATTCAGCTGTCAAAATAGCAAACGAAAATAAGGTTTTTACCATCAAAATATTCGACGTTCGAATATCAACAAACCAAGCGAAAACAAAACTAGTTTTACTGTTGCCAAACGATTAAACAAATTTTTAAAGAGAACGCGCCAAGGCTGGCGTGTTGCCATGGTTTCCAAGGTGAGCCATAACACGCTGTGTTACAAAACACCAGGGATGGGCATTATTTATCGTATTAGGATAAATAACAGTGTTACTACGCTAGAACCTAATATTGCATTAATATGTTACTGAAAAGTCCCTGTTAAATAAATAATACATGGTTCTTAATGACAGCATCTTCCTTCACTTGTTTTAATCAAGATTTCATTTTTTGTACCTCTAAAATAATAATAATATTCATTAAAAACGTCCTTAATCGTTTCTTTTGAGACGTTTACCGAACAATGTTGAATGTCCGGGCTGAGTGCCCGGACAGCGCCCCCCCCCCCTTCCTGCTTGCGCAGACCCATTCACAATTATTTAAATAATTTGCGTCCCCCCCCCTTATTAAAACATCCTTAAAAACCCTTATTAAAAAAATCTCACAATTATACACTCTAAAATTAAAAAAACCTGTCTAAAACGGAATTTAAAACTGTTTTAAAAGCTTCCGTTTTAGAAGGTTTTACTGTATAAAATAAGATATTGTATGTATCCAGCAAGTACAGCCCGGACAGCCCCCCCCCGCTTGCGCAGACCCATTCACAATTATTTAAAAAATTTGCGTCCTCCCCTCTTATTAAAACACCCTTAAAAACCCTTATTAAAAAAATCTCACAATTATACACTCTAAGATAAAAACCTATCTAAAACGGAATTTAAAACTGTTTTATAGGCTTCCGATTTAGAAGGCTTTACTATATAAAATAAGATATTGTTTGTATCCAGCAAGTACAGCCCGGACAGCCCCCCCCCCCTGCTTGCGCAGACCCATTCACAATTATTTAAAAAATTTGCGTCCCCCCCCCTTATTGAAACATCCTTAAAAACCCTTATTAAAAAAATCTCACAATTATACACTCTAAAATAAAAAAAACCTGTCTAAAACGGAATTTAAAACTGTTTTAAAAGCTTCCGTTTTAGAAGGTTTTACTGTATAAAATAAGATATTGTATGCATCCAGCAAGTAGAGCCCGGACAGCCCCCCCCCCCCGCTTGCGCAGACCCATTCACAATTATTTAAAAAATTTGCGTCCTCCCCTCTTATTAAAACACCCTTAAAAACCCTTATTAAAAAAATCTCACAATTATACACTCTAAGATAAAAACCTATCTAAAACGGAATTTAAAACTGTTTTATAGGCTTCCGTTTTAGAAGGTTTTACTATATAAAATATGATATTGTTTGTATCCAGCAAGTACAGCCCGGACAGCCCCCCCCCCCAATGCTTACGCAGACCCATTCACAATTATTTAAAAAATTTGCGTCCCCCCCCCCCTCATTAAAACACCCTTAAAAACCCTTATTAAAAAAATCTCACAATTATACACTCTAAGATAAAAAAAAACTGTCTAAAACGGAATTTAAAACTGTTTTATAGGCAACCGTTTTAGAAGGTTTTACTATATAAAATAAGATATTGTTTGTATCCAGCAAATACAGCCCGGACAGCCTCCCCCCCCCCTGCATGCGCAGACCCATTCACAATTATTTAAATAATTTGCGTCCCCCCCCCTTATTAAAACACCCTTAAAAACCCTTATTTAAAAAAATCTCACAATTATACACTCTAGAATTAAAAAAACTGTCTAAAACGGAATTTAAAACTCTTTTAGGCTTCCGTTTTAGAAGGTTTTACTATATAAAATAAGATATTTTTGTATCCAGCAAGTTCAGGTTAAAAATTCTGGGCACCCACCCGTTCAAAAAGCTGGTTACGCCTATGCAACCACAGAAGAAATAACTCCTTAATATTCGCTAATTCAATAACAGTTAGATTTTTCACCAGTTTTTCAATTCAGTTCAGTTATGTAGTTCTATTCTGTTAGATTTTCCACCCGTTTTTGAAAAAATGTAGTTTTTTACATTACAAAAGAACATTTTATCGCTTCGTAACTGTTGTTTATTTTCAAACGTTTTGTCTGAGGATAATGTTGTTATCGTTAACGACTTTTGATTTAAAGTTTCGTTTCCTGTTTGGTTTTCATTCGCGGTTGTTGAAGAAAGAGGATAAATAAAAAATGATTTCGTCTCTTTTTTATTAAATATCAGAAAGACTGAATTTGAGATTTGTGGATTTGATTTCTAAAGGGCTCTTCTGGGGGGGGGGGGGGTTCATCCCCCAAACATACACCTTCAAATTTCGCTTATTTAGTTCTCTACCATTTTTAACATGACACCCCCCCTTTCGGTGACTCACCTTATTTTGCTCATTTCTTCACTTCATTTCAGTCTTTAAAAGGCTATAACTTTGCTTCTATGGGAGCTAAAGCGAAGAAAAAAATTCTAGTAAAGCTAATTTTTACTCGCCATTCTTTTTGCTATTTCAATTTTCCGGTTTTTCCCTATAGAACCATTTTTTCGGAGGGGGGGCTGGGGGGGGGCGTTTCTCATTTTTTGATGTAATATGTCTATCGAAGGCTTATGCTTCATACATTACAAATCTAGCATAAAAAATTTTCTCCCGTTATTCTGGGTCACGTTACGGACCCATAATGGGTTGAAATTTAAATTTCTTAAACTTCTTCGAGGTTTTTTGCCAAATCGGTATCAGAAAAAAATTGTGCCAACGTGATGTGTGTATGACATCTGCGCCATATAAATATTATTCAGTCTTTTTTTATTGCAATTTTTTTATGTAAAACAATATGCATTATTTTTCATGCACAATTGCGCATTAAATGAAAATTGCAATGCAATTTTTGTAGTAGTACTTTATAATAATGAATAAAAAAAACACATTATTTAAAAGTATTTCCTGCACAATAAAATGTTTCCTGACGATTACAAAAAAATATGTACTGACAATTCAAAAAATAAAAACGTAATTGTCCAAGTTTTCACTTCTGTCGGCACTCCAAAAATGTCACTTTTTTAGGGGGGGGGGGGGTGAAAATTTTGTGGAAATAAGTCTTATTTTTTATTTATGTATGGATCGATATAAAAAAGTATGAGCTAGTGAACTTTGGAACCATTTTAATACAACTCATATTCCTAATATTAAAATAATTTAGAAAAATTATTAAAAAATTATTTTCAATTTAATCATTTTTATACTAAGTAAATGCAATTAAATTTCTTATAAATTGAATCTGGAATGTTTAGATAAGATTTTAATATTTACAAAATATAAAATACAGTACAATATATTACGTTTACAGCTTTCTGAAAGACATAAAAATAGTAGGATAAAATTTAGATGAGTTCAAAGTATTAGAATATTTTATTTTGTGCAACAATATTACCTTATTAATATGAAATAAATGGTAGTTAATTTTTTGTAGCATCCTCTTTTGCTTTCATAATAGCGTACAATCGATCTTGCATACTATACATATCTGCTATTACTAGTAAAAAAAAAAAACTAGTAAAAAAAACTGAGTCTGGAAAAAATTTCATTCTCTACCATCTGTCCTATCTCACAAGTTTCTTTGTCCTATCAGTTAATATTTGTTTTATGTTTTGCAGCCGCTCTAGTAGTGGCAGCACGCATTGACTTGCTGTACGAAAATTCAGTAATGCATTTCATCTCAGATTTTAAAACATCAACAGAACTGATTGAGAAAACGCGGTATACGGAAAATGGATTTTTGAAAAATTCGTTTTCCTCTGTATGTTAAGGAAAGTTTTCTTAATATGTTTTCTTGTACTTTCTAATTTTCCTGCTTTTCGTATTTTCTATTGGATACTTTATTTTATATTAAAAAATATATGTGCCTATAGATATTTTCTTAAATGTTGTTGCCCCACCAGTGGCTGAGAGATTCTGCCCTCAAAACTGGTAGACGGCAGGCGCTGGATTAGAACAAAACCCAATCGCGGTCGTGAGCCCAATCATTCGGAGTTTTCCGTGGTTTTCTTCGAACTTTGGATTTCCTTGCGTAAATACGGGTTGGGTTCCCTGAGAAAGACCCCGCCCCTCCCTCCACGGGGGGGCCCATATCCCATGTGTTGTCCGTTTGGGAGCATATTTAGCAATTGTTTATAAATTGTTTATTGTATCCTGTTACAAAAATAACAGGATGTTGGAACCTGTTACCAGCGCTACTGTGGAATGATGTAACCTGTTAACCAAAAATAACCATATTTCCCATCTCTACAAAACACCAAGCGTTAACTTCCATTTTTTTTTTTTTTTTTTTTTTTTTTTTTTTTTGATAAAATGCAGAACAAAACCTAAGAAGGCCGTGTTGTTTCAACCATGATACTCATGTTTTATTTATTAATATTATCCATCCGGGCTTTTATATTCATTGCATATTATAATATATAACCTGAAAAAAGAAAATTTGTTTAGTCTTTTTAATATATTTTGTAGAAAAAAGTATTGCATTATTTGCCTTTAAAGGTATTCGGAACAAATTTTAAAAAAGTTTTTTTTTTTTTTTTTTTTTTTTTTTTTTTTTTTTTTTTTTAGTAAAAAATTTTGAATTTTTTTTAATTAATCGTACTATATGTAAACAAAATCACATGATAAAAATTGTCATAAGTTAAAAAATATAAATTTTGATTTATTAAAAAAGTAATGTAATTTGAATTAGTTATAACGCGAAGTATTACTTGTAGAATTTATTTTTTTATTTAAATAAACAAAATACATAAGCTTTAATCCTTATTCAGTAATTTAAAAATTATTAATTCATTTAAATATTAAAAAGATTTAGATTTAAAAATAAATTATTTAACTTTAAAAAATCATAGTTTCAAAAGTAAATTTTTTTTTCAAACTTTTGGAATCAAGAATAATGTGAAACAATTGAAAAACACATATTCCAAATTTGAATTATACATCTTTAATGGTTCTTGACTTATAGCACTTTAAACAGGAGGCATGGTGAAAAAAACCTACATGAAACAAAACGCATTTTCCATGAAGTCATTTATGACAACCATTGCTGGAAAGCTAGATAAAAAAAATTAACCAAAACGAAATAAATAATATTTTTTATCTTTCAATTACGATAGAAACGTGATGTAAACGCCATTTTAACCGTTTAGACGCAGAATTAATATCGCAATGCAATTATAAGTTTAGTTTTCCTATATTACGGATTCAAATGTTTTAATTTATCCATACAAATTTAGAAAATACCATAAAATATATTTCTGCAGGTTTTTTGACTGTTTTCGTTTCAGTGTTCGCATTTTGAAACGTGATTATTGATTTACAACCTATGCAAAGATAACAAATTATTTTCCGCTGTCTGCTATTGTATATTGTTCTTGAGTATTTTCTCGAATTCCAAAAAACAAATTAGATACCTACACTGTAAAAAAAAAAAAAAAATCTGCAAAGGTACTAAACCTTTTCTAGGAAACTGGGATTCCAAGAATTTTTTCTGTAACGGTAACAGCAAAAATTCAAGTTTCAGAATCGATTACATGAGTTTTTCCTGTTATCGTTACATGAAAAGTTCTTGGAATCTCAGTTTCCTAGAAAATGTTTAGTACCTTCACAGATTTTTTTTTTTTTTTTTTTTACAGTGTAGCGGTCAAATGTAAGTAATATAAAGAAAACAATAAAAGCAAATAATATATTTTTATGCAAATTAATGAATTTACATATTCCTTAATACCTCTGTGATAAATGATTAAACATAAATATTTTCTTTTCAAAAGTTTAAATTAACTTTATATTTTATAAGAAAAATAAGGAAATTGTTATTATAATGGAAAATATGTTTTGTATTATAAATAATGCAATGTTCACATTTGGGAACATGGGCATTTAAACGGTTAAGCAGAAAAAAACAATGAAAAAGATAATATAATAAAAGTTTAAAAAAAATAATAATAAGATGTTTTTGTCCCAGATCACCTTAAATTAATTCTTCATTCGGAAAATAATTACTGTTTGTTTTTGTTTTATTTTAGGAGAAGGGGGGGGGGTGCAAGGATACAGTTTATCCAGATTTCTTAACATTTCTCCATGTAACAGCTATAGATTCAAATTTGTCATGTACATGGATGATCCATACTACGAAACAAACGCAAATTTTATGCATATTTTAAAGAGTGGCATATTTTCTTTTTTTATTTGAAAAAAAAAAACTCCTGTTTAAGAAAGTAGATCGAAATTGAATTTGTATCAGCGTAACATTTTAACCTTTAAATTAATAATCTGAAATATATTCTTTTGTTAAAACAGACATGAATAGACCTTAAAAGGATATAAGCTTCATATTATTTTCAATTACACTGTAAAAAAAAAATCTGTAAAGGTACTACACTTTATCTAGGAAACTGGGATTCCAAGAACTTTTCCTGTAACGGTAACAACAAAAACTCAAGCTTTAGAATCGGTTATATGGATTTTTCCTGTTATCGTTACATGAAAAGTTCTTGGAATCCCAGTTTCCTATAAAATGTTTAGTACCTTTACAGATTTTTTTTTTACAGTGTAATCTGAATAAAAACATTTTTTTAATAGTAGATTAATTAAAAATATAAAACCTTTCTAAGATATTTTTTAAGCATGTTGCGTAACATTTCGCTTTCAGTTTTAAAAAGTTTAGCAATGTACGTTATTATTTCTTTAAAATACCATAAGAATAAAAATAATAACTCTTTCCAAATGTTGTGTTTCAAACTGTAAGACATCAGGAAACTTTTGAAATACTCTAATAATTAGCGTACCTCATTTTACTTAAGATACGGAAATAATCCTTTAGAAACAAGGAAAAGTTATTTAAAGATATAATGCAAAACTTTTATAAATAAGAATATTCAGTATCCTTACGAAGAACAAGATTATGTAAAACTACATTTGTAACTTCTTTTATAAACTATTTTGCTGGGTAAACATATTTATTTATTGTTAATCTTTAAAAATAGAAAAGTGCTGTTACAAAAATAATACGTTTTTAAAATCTAATTTACTTTATTAAAAGTAAGTTAATTTAACAAAATCTTACATAAGCAAAGTTTCAAGTTTCCCTTGTTAAAGAAAATAATTTTATAAACGTATCTAAGTTAATATTTCAATGTATTATTTCATAAAACGGTATAATCTTTCGTAATTCTTTCATTTACAGAATTTCATAAATGGAAATATTAGGAGTTAATTTTACACCCCCGGATATTCAGTATTCATTTTTAAAAAGTCTTTTGTTAATTTTTTATAAATTAATATTGTAATCCAATAATGTTCTAAGAATGAATGCTGTCATGCGAGAATATTTAAAAAACTCATGTAATATGAAAGAAAGTTTATTAAAGAGCGTTAGATTATGAGTTTTCCATCATAAAATAGAGCTATTTATGGTGGCATTTTGTTTAATACCCTTTAAAAAATTATGGGTTTTCACATAATATATTTTTAAAAAGGAATTTTTACAAATATAAGTACCTAATTTTAGTGAGGATTAAATACAATAGCTAATCACAATGTGTTTAACTTAATGTATGTAATTGCTACTACCTTAATTTTAATTATACATTGAAATCATACATTGCTATTCTGCAAAATGAACCAATATCTAAAAGAAGTTGTGGAAAGAAACATAAATACACCATTGAATTTTTTTTTTAACATACCAGAAGTCTGCGCCTTATAAGATTGTAAATATGAAAAAATATGAAAATACTTTCACAAGGTTATTTCTGACTGTTCCATAGAAGATTATTATTCCGTAATAATTTTTTAAGTCTCATTTTCTTTTATTTTAGAATCTTTGTTTAATGTTCTGAGTAAATAAATCCGATTTGTTTTCGCTAGTTTAATCATAGATACATTTTCAGGCATTTTCATTTGCTTAAAATGTTTTTGTAGACATACAAACGTAAAATATACCATGTTAAAATAATATATCTATATTTAAATTTTTAGGATTTTTTAACGAGATTTTTACGGGTGATATTCGAAACATTTGTGGTATTTATATAGATCGTTTTCTTTAAAGTATTTTAAACATAAATAATTTCTACATCTTATGACCTGATATTTTACATTTCTAAACTCTATCTTATTTTTTAAACATAAATTGAAAGAATACAAAATCTACAGTTAAATGGCTGTTTCTTTTTATTTTAAGTCAGTTTTAATGGCTATTTTCAAAATCTATGTCGATAAGCTATAGATTCATAAAAGTTACTTCTTTCAGCGTTTAAAAGTGTTTTTAAATTTTCTATAAAGAGAGGTTTATCCTTCTTTTCTCACTATATACCATGTATGCGGCTCTTTTTGGAAAATCGTTTACAAAAGTTCATGTTCCTGTGTTGGCTCCTAGGGAAACTAACAAGTCTATTGATATTTAAATAACGTTTGCTGCTGTAATATAGAGGTTTCCATTAACTTTTGAAACTTCTTTGTCTGTTTTGTCTTGTGGCACTTCTATGTCGTATAACAATTGTATTTATTTCAACTTGCGAAAGGTGAGTATTAACATTGTTTTTCCATGATGCATTATTAAGAGAATAATTTTATGTATTTTATTTCCTGGTGCATACTGTAATGTGCAATATTTAAAATAAAGAATACTGCCCAGTTAAACTAACGGCATTGAGCTCACAGACTACAAATACTAATTGTACATTACAGTCTTATATTTTCAAGGGTTAATTCCGTTCGAAAAAAAATTAAGAAGGGGAAACAGCTCAACCATATCCTCTTTTTTTATACTTAATCATTGAACCTTCTATACTATCAAAGACATGCTTTATTATATAAAAAATCTATATCCAAACTTCAGAGCAAATGAGGTAATTCTTAATAAAAACCCATTTAGCATTTATATAATTTAAAAAGGAGTTATCCCCCCTCTTTTATACTTAACCATTAAAATTCCAAAACTATTCAGAGATTTGAACGAAATCTGAAAATTCTTCTTGAAAAACCCATCTATATAAATTAAAGGGGGGGGGGGGGCATTAGAACCCCTGTTCCCCCTATTTATACTTATTCAATGAACACCTAATAACAGTCACGGAATCGCCTCATCAGAATGATCCTAATCTAAATTTTGAACGAAAACTTAATTCTGCATGAAAATCCCATTTATATCAACTAAGGGGAGGGGCATGTGCCCCCCGTTCCCCCTCTTATACATATCTAATGAACTCCAAAAACTAATCAGGGAAGCGCCTTGTCAGGATATACCTACATATAAAATTTCAAGTGGATCGGATATTTTTATCACGAGTTATCGCGTTACACACGAACGAACGTACATACAGAACGGACGGGCACATAAGCTCTCAGGCTATGATAGCCCGTGAGCTAAAAAAAATCAAATAAAAATTGCTAAAATGGGATATATTTGTCTTATTTATAGCCAAAATTACGCAAAATAAGTAACCGAAAAAAGTGAACATTCATCCAATCTACCTTTTATAGGAATGTTAATAAAGTGGATTTTTTTAATTCAACTCGATTAATCGATCTATTGAAAAATATTTTTTTTTTTTAATCAGGTGGACAAAAATGCTTTTTATAATGAACTGTGGAAAGATATGAATAAAATAAAACTTATGGTCTAGGATGACTATGTGGTACCTTGTAATTTCATTCTGTCTTTGATTACCATAAAATCTCCGTTACAGTCAAAATAAATATGTGTTACCATAAATTAAAGGAATTCAATAACTTTGTTTCAATAATTTTATTTTCTAGTATTTTCTCTACATTTGAACTGGTATAAATAAATCTTTCAACTTATTTAACAATAAATCTTATTAAAATCTTTCTGTTAAGCTTATTTCAAGTTATCAGTAAAATTTCTGATTTTTTAATGATTTTATCAAATTTAAGAAACAAAATCAATTATTTAAGCATAAAAAAAATCATGCTTTTGTAGTATTATTTTTTCGAATTTTTGATTATCTTGAAATAGCTAAGAAAATCTAACTAAAAATATTAAGTTGAATTTTTTATTAAAAATTCCATCATTTAAACATAATTTAATCACTTAAACAAAAACGCTTTTTATCAGTAGAAAAAAGATTTGACATAAACAATCTAGCAAATAAGAGATATGACTAATTTTGAAAGTTCATATTGGCATCTACATTAAAAAAAGATCCAAAGAAATATTTAAAGATTTTACTATTTTTTTCCGAAAACGTGGTTGTTTATTAAATTTTTTGATGTATGTGAGAGCAATTCAACGATTCATAAGAGCATGTCTGACTCAACGTAAAATATTTTTTCTTACTTTTAAATATAAAGAGTTGAAAAATGAGAAAACCATTTAATTGTAAAGTAGCGTCCTTTTTTATACACACACAGAAAAGCGGAAAATGTGCAATTCTACTGATGTAAAGTTACGAAAATCTTTATGTTTCATGAAACTTTATCTGTACGCGATACAGAACAATATCTGAATGAACAAATATAGTCTTTGTAAAGCTACAGATATTTGTAGTTTTACAAAAAGTCTACTAAAATTACAGCAATCTTACTAAAATTGTATCTGCCATCTGGGTTGCAGTTACATTCTCGACATCTCAGTTTCCTAATACATTCTTATAGTTCAAGAGCCGCCCACACAAAACCCTAAGTCATGGAGCACAAGAAAAATTCCTTCATTTTATGGAAGAGTAGTAACAGAGGAATCTAATAACCCATGTCTGCCAGAAGTGAAGTGGTGCATAAGTCAAAAATTAACACCTTTATTGGTTTGCTCGTAGGTTTAATATGGTGTTTTCCTGCACCAAGTTTTCCATGTTTTCACACTTTTGATTGTATGGAAAACAGGGTGTTAAATTTACGAATGAACCACTAGTGGTATGAATTTTTGGCTTATGCACGACTTCACTGCCGGCAGACATGGATAATTAGATTCCCCTATAAGTAGTCTTCCAAAGAATAAAGGATTTTTCCTTGTGCTCGATGACTTAGGGTTTTGTGCGGTCGGCTCTTGGACTATTAGTAATCTTACAGATTTTTTAAGTGGAAATGTGTATGTATTAAATGAAGTTTTGTTGTTGCCGTTACATAAGAAATGTTCTTAAAATTCCAATTTTCAAAAAAAAAAAAACTTTAATAACTTTACAATTTTTTTAACTATTTATTTTTAAGTGGATAACATAATATCTCAGACAGTCAAATCTTTTTAATGAAATAATGTTCATCTCTTAAGTTGAACAAAGTTGCTGATCTTCTTACATGGAGAAAATAATGAAACGAAATAATTGGTTCGGCCTGCAAAGCCTACAGAGAATTTAAGATTTTATAATGATGTCAGTCATCACAAAATTGCATAGTTAAATCAAAATACTTATCCACATAGATTAAAGGAATATAAAAATAATTTTCTCAATAATTTCATTTTAAAGTATTTTCGCTTATCTCTTGAGAATGAATACTTATGTTTTACGAAAAATGTACTTCATTAAAATTTTCTTTGTTAAAATCTTTTTTAACATCAGATAAAATTTTAAAATTTATATAGTCATAAAATTTGGTGGCAAAATATCCAGTATTTAATTATAAAACACTGGTTTTGTTATAATATACTATTTTATTTCAAAATCTAGAATGCTTAAGAAAAATAAATGTTTTTTATTAAAAAATTCCATCTATCATCTGAATAAAAACGATTAATTCTTTTTACAGTAAGAAAAGGATAGTATGAAATTAAAGCTCACAAGAATTGTGTGTTAATTTGTAATTTCCTAATGACACCAAACACCATTAAAATAAACTCACATCTCAATTATTATAAAATATTTTTAACAAAAACAAGTTTTTTTATGGGTAATTTTTATCTGTCTAACGGCAGGTCGTCGATTTCAAGAATTTGTTGATTTAGTGTTTTTATTACGCCTTTTTATCTTTTATACAAAGAGAGTTGAATGAGAAAAACTTTTTATTGCATTATACGGTGTTAAACATTTGTACAAAATTGTCTCATTCGACAGTTTTTATAAAAAACAGTTATTTAAACGCAGTTTTAGTTAATCTTACACAATTAAAAATTTAATACTGTCCAGTCATTTGACCGTTTTTATCAAAAACGGTTACACAACCGACATTTAGTGCTATTTCGATTATATAGCCCATTTTACTGTCAGAATATACTAAAATTACTGTTATATAACCTTTTCCAAAAAAAGGTCGAAAGACTGGACAGAATTCCCGAGATTTTTAACAGTATACACAGTAAAAAAAATCTGTGAAATTACTAAAACTTTTCGAGGAAAGTGGGATTACTATAACTTTTTATGCAACGATAACAGGAAACATTCATGTAACAGACCGGTAATATAAATTTTTGCTGCTATCGTTACATGCAAAGTTCTAAAAATCCTAGTTTCCCAGAAAAGCTTTGTTAACTTTGCAGATTTTTTTTCATAACATTGTCCGGAGTATTGTCATAATATAATAAAATATTAAAAAAAAACAGGCGAATGAGAGTGTAAATAGTTGATCTTTACAGATTTAATAGCCTGCGCATTTTACTAGTTCTTAGGTTTTTTGGCCACCCAGGTTGAGGTTTTCGTTGACGAGAGAACACTTTGGTTTAGACAGGAAATATCTTTTTTATACATAAAACCAAAATAAAGGATTAAATATATGAAATGATGAAATGAGATTAAAGGATTCGACATATGTGGTATATTATATCATTTTAATCTTATATCTTTCTTATAATTTGTCAAAAGAGGCCGCGGAATGCTTTTAGCTGAAAGAACGGAAGGTGTTAGTTTTTCTCACGGGTAGTTTGTGTGTGACCTCAGCATTTTTATGGAGCCAATTCTAAAGGACTTTAAGGCTGACATCATATGTGAGCTCTCTTATAGGTAATCTACAAGGTCTCTCCCTAATTGAGTTGTTTTTGAGGGAGGACACGATAAAAAAGAGACAGTTTTAGTGTGAAAGAACTGGGACTGAGAAGGTAGCTCAGCTAGAGTTCCGGAGGGAAAATCTCCATATACAGTGAGGACGGAAAAAGCGGAAGTTGGTCGAGGTCCACGGCGACGCTCGTACCTATAAAGTCGTTTAGTCTTTGGCCTGCAAACACAATTAACTGACTTTCTCAAAAACTTTCTGTGTTTATTGAGCATTCGTGTAAGATATAGTACCCACAACTAAAAAAAAATGCTTCACTATCCGATTTAAATTTTAAATAAGACATTGTTGTAAATAAATTACTATTTAACAATTTAGATTGATTTAGTGGGTGAATTTCTTCTTAAGCGCTACCCTGTCCAATTGTTCGAAAGTTTATTATTATTTTCTTACTCAACTCAAAATTAATTACTCATCTCTGGTTTTGAACAGTTTATTCTCATGAGAACACTCCTCTCAGGTTAAATTATCTATGTTCTTTCGAACATAGATAATTTAACAAAACACAACTCCAATAAAAAACCGTAACATTTTTACACATATACTCATAAAAAACATTCTAATCAAACTCAAAAACAAAAAGAATATTGTTTCACAAAGCTTAGGTAAAAACTGAAGAAATAAACAGATAATGTATTTATCACAAATTATCGTTTGCACAGAAAACTTTTTACATTTTGAAATAATTAGGTATATCTTGGTTGCTAGGCGACACAGCCAGTAGAAAATTAAATAGCATTTTATCAAACATACCCGAGTAATCATTTAGTTCGAGAGTAATTCACAACAGAGAGGACAGTTTGTTGCAAATTTCTAACAATGCATTATTAAAAACCTGAAGTAAACTGTGAAACATTTTGTCTGTTTTTAAAGATAATTCTTATTTGACCATGCCTTAGATCACATTAAGGTCAGAATAAACTTAAATAACGGTTATGTAGCTGTTTTCTATAAAAACATTCAAATGACTGGCCAGTTTGTTACAAATTTTTAACAGTGCATGTAACTTTTTTTTATACATAATAGTGCCTGATAATGTTCCAGAAAATGATATCTTTTTAATGAAATAAGATTTACCTCCATCAGTTGAACAATATTGTGGTCTTCTCAAGTAAATAAAAGAAGAGAATGGAATTAATCTTACACGTACAGGGATTTTGTGCCTTATAACGTTATACCTACATTTAATTTGAAATTTAATTATAGTGTTATAATTGTTATATATATATAATTATTATACATATATAATTGTTATATATATAATTGTTATATATATATAATTGTTATATATATAATTGTTATATATATAAATGTTACAGTAATCATAAAACCAAAAGGATAATTGAAGCTTAATATTTAACACAAATTAAAGAATCGCAATAACATTTCTCTTCTTTCTTTCATTTCCTAATATTTTCTCTGCTTTTAACCCTTTAAGCGCCATAAACTATCTGCGTAAATAATTAAAACTTCTATTACATTACCATGAAGTAATGTGTGTACATCCTCATTTTATTTTCAGATTGCAACCTTCTAACCATCTATTTTTTGCTTGATTAATTGCTATTGTGATTGGTTTTGTACTGTCTTTAAAGGATAAACGTACATAGCTTCTTTTTATTTTCTGTTATTGTTGTTTTGTTTTACATTTATATGTTTTATTGCAAGGTAACTTTAATTCAAAAAACTTACGAACATTCCACTTCTTTTTATAATAGAAAGAAACAATTATTTCGTCTTTTCACATTACATATAAAAAAAATTGCTATGTAATTAAATACAGATTAGTAAATTTTTGGCGAAATTTTTATGAATCTAATATTTATCATATCCTCACTAAAATGAATCTGGTGCTTAAGGGGTGAACTCTTAAAAAAAAAAGATTACAATTTAGCTAAAAATATATCTAATTAAAATTTTCCTTGTAAAAGTGCTTAAAATTTTGAAAATACTATACATTTGTTAAAAAACTTTCATCAAATTTCAGAAAATAATCGAATGTTGAAACAAACAAGAGAAAACTTATTTTATTGTAATATGGATTTCTTTTTACTTCTGATGTTAAACCTCTATAAACCTCTCTTAAATGTTTTTAATTAAAAATTCCATCGACTTTCATCTCTCAAACAAAAAGGCTTTCATTTTGACATGGCGAAAATACTTGAATATAATAAACCATTTGAGAAAAAGGAACCATGAATGACTGATAAATCAAAAATTAAATGGATTATTATTTTTAAAAGTTAATTAAGTTAAAATACTTGTATAATATAAAAGAATTGAATAAAATTTTCCTAAAAAAGGGTTTTTTCGACTTCTTTTAATATATCAGTGAATAGTTATCGATTGATAATAGTTTGCTGGATTCAAAACACTAAAAATGTTTTTTTCTTTCTTATGTGCAACGGGAGCAGGCACTTTCAATTAAACAATGTTCTTACAATACTTTCTTCATTTAAAACATAAAACCAACAGCAGTATTTGCATTATTTTAGCTTCATTTGTAAATTAATTTTGTTCTAGTTAATAATAAATACCAACACAGATGATATTTGTATAATATTCTTTAATAAGCGTTCATGAGTAAGAAATATTTTTAACTTTTCATTCCCTGGATGTACACATGTGAAGCTCCGTTTTGTCCTTTTTTATTAATGATAACATAAAAAATGATGATAATACAATGATAATAATATCAAATATAATTAAATCGATATCAAAATGATATACTTTAAAGTCTAAGATAAAAACTAATGCAAAAAATGTAAAAAATTTGATATGAAGTCAAATGAAATAAGAAATAATTCCTTAATAATCAATAATACTGCATTAATACTCAGAGCGAAGAGTTTAAGTGTTCGTGAGGATCAAATTAAAACAGGCAAAATGTCTGCATTTTAGATCACGAAACCAGGATTGCGAAAGATAAAATAATAATATTGCTCAAAAGGTGAAAACCCGTTGCGTTATCAATAAAAATAGACGAAAACGGTTCTACATTTTAAAACTATACATATTATAAAGTTACCCTTCGTTGCTCTCTTTTTTTTCACCGATTAGCCTTTACAAAAGTACTTTGTTAGAAAAGTACTCTTTTTTTGTTGAAAATGAATCCTAGAAAATAAGCTTCCTTGATTTATGCTACCTTTTTTTTTTTTTTTTTTTTTTTTTTTTCGAAAAAAATTAAGTTGTGCACAGCTTGCAATTTTGTAAAATCTAGAGCCTCTATAAGCTAACCATGACCCAACAAATTACAAGAGCAGCTAATAGATTGCACTAGCTCACTTATAAAATTTAAATACAATATACATATTCGTTTAAATATTTGTATAGTTGTTGCAACTCATTTATTTTTGAAAATGGATATTACCTATTGGCAGTTTCGGACAGCCACCGTCTCGTCCCGAGGTAGGAGCTAGCCAAACAAATATCGATTCCGGCCTGGATGAAGTGGTAGGTAACCTAGCATAAAACCATGTGAAATTATCAATTATTTGTTGCAGATTATGAGTTGCATATTTTCTAGTGTAATTTAATTGTCTTAAACATTTAAACAGACTTATTCCTATTAAAATGTGATTTTAATTTCATTTGTTTGCTAAAAAAAGATGCATTCTTCTTCAATAGTAAAGTAGAAAAACGTATATACACCGACACAGACAGAAGGTAAAAGAAAGCAGTCTATATACGGGTGTATTATTGAAATGATTAAAAAAAATGCATAATTTTTGAAGCATAAATCGAACTGATATTAAAAACAAAGTGCTTTTCAAACTACCATGCAAGTACTTTGGTTCATCCACTTTCGTAACAAATGAATAGCAAACTTTCTCATCTTTATATCTTTTACTAATAATGATCTGTAATTTAAATATGATTTTGTAAAGGGCGAATTTCTTAAAAGAGTTTAGTCTTGCAGGAAGATGTTATTGTTTATTTATTTTATAAACCATATTAAAACTTATTGTTGGCGTGCCAACTATAAAATTCAGTTTAGGATTTTCAATTAGGACCTCTAAACGACAGTTAATAATTCTCACTTTGTTGACAAAAAATGGCATTGAACTAATGGATGCATAATCGCATGCATTTCATGAATGCATAACCAACAATTCCAACTTTTTTTGCGGCTAATGTCAATCCTTCAACATATTCATTCAATGATAATTGAATTATGATATTGTATTTAACTATGCCCCATTTCAAAAATGAATTACGCTTAGTCTGAGTGACAATATAAGGTATGGAAGGTATTTATAAATCTATACAAAGTAAATATCTAAGTGCTCATGAAAAGGTTATAGATCTACTGCTAAAAATGAGAACTTAATATTATTTATTCATTAGTAATCTGCAGTTTTAATGCATATAAATAGTTTCGTGTGAAGATTAATAAAGATGATAATCACTCTTCAGAGATTATTAACAAAATTTCACTAAAAAGACATGCTACTCAGAAAATATTTCAAAATTGGAAAAAAAAAATCAGTGTTTTATTTTAATTTTCTTTGATGAAAATTTTCTTTGGTGAAATATTTAGACTAAAATTTTAAATCAGCTTCAGTGTTACTTTGATGCAATATAAACTTTCAGAATTTAAACAATTTTTAATATTTCCCCGTAATTAATAGACAAAATTTCCCGTGCGAGTTAACATTTGAACACTGTCTGCCGCATTACTCTAGTCATTAACGGTTTCGTTTTTTAAAGAAATAGGCATCCATTTGAAAAAAATTAATTAGCGAAGTTACAATCATAATTCATACATACAATTCATACATACATTCATAGTTACAATCATTACCTTCTTCATATTTAACTAATCAACCTGAAAATCTTATCAGGAAACCGCCTTATTAGAGAATACTTGTATACCAATTTTGAAGTAAATCTGATAATTCTGCTTGAAAAACCCAGTTATCTAAATTAAAGGGGTTGGATGATTATCCCGCCCTTATCCCTATATACTTATCCAATGAACCTTCAAAACTAATTAGAGAAAGTAGATATTAGAATAACCTATATGAAAAATTGAAGCAAATAGGATATTTCAGCATGAAAAATCCATTTATTTAAATTTAGGAGCATGATTATTACCCTTTATACTTAATCAATGTACTCCTACAACTAATCAAGAAAGCACCTTATCAGAATGAATATAGATACGACAATTAAAGAAAATATGATTTTTTTGCATGAAAAATCGATTTGTTAAAATTAAGAGGGAGGCAGCACCCAGATCCCCTCGTTTATGCTTAACCAACAAACCCCCAAAGCTAACCAAGAAAACTTTAATCAGAATAACCCTGTGACGTGGCTTGGGATGTCGCCGGTGACTTGTCGGTCAAATGTAACATAGTCTAAATAAAGTTAAAATCCAACACTTTTATTTACTGTATTTGAGAAATAGGGAGTGGAGTCAAAGTTCAATATTTCTGACAACTAAACACAATACTATGAGATTAAACTGTAACTCATACTCACATTTACGACTAAGTCCAACTCAGAGCACTAACCATGGCTCTTCTTTTCAGGTTGCGGTCTAATCTTACTTTAACCTGTAAGAAAACAGCCCGTGGCTGCACAAAATCTTTTATTCTCAAACACTCACAGTGCTAATTAACTTTTACCCGACTTGATTGCTGAGACTCCGCTGCCTTCAACTCTTAGGCAACTCTTAGCTTAAAGACTCCTAGGCTATCCCGGCTCACTACGCCACACAACACTTTGCTGGCTCTCCTCGCCACACAACACTTTGCTGGCTCTCCTCGCCACACAACACTTTGCTGGCTCTTTTCGCCACACAACACACCTACTCCAACTCACAGCTTTTATAAATTGCAAACAGAAGACGGAGCAAGAAATTTGCATAAAACTCATAACCGCAGTTAACTGTAGAATCGAGGACGCCACATACACTCCGGAAAGTTAAAGTTGCATAAAGGATAGATGTCGCTTTTGCGCCACACATGTTAGAACATTGACGTCACGACATCACTCAAAATACTAGAGTGCCTTTATCTCAAAGGGACACTCCCTCACAAACCTATGTACAAAACTTAAGGAAAATTGTATTTATATGCCTGAAAAAAACAAATTATCTAAATTAAGAGACGTTAGCCCTCCTTTTCCCCTTTATATTTAACCAATAAAACCGCAAAAATAATTGGTGAAGCGCATTATAAGAATAAATCTGCATTCAAAAATTGAAGCAAATCGGATATATTTATCAAGAGTTGCCATTTTAGGTACATACGCAATCTGGGGGCATATTAGCTTTCTCACGATTTGATAGTCTGGTAGCAAAAAGCATTATTAATAGAAAAAAAATTCAAAACTTACGTAAAGCATGCCTCAGAAAATTTCATTAATTTAAGTATTTATTGAAAATTTTTAATATTCCATCATTAAACGTTAAAGTTGTATTAAAGTAATCATTTATTTTGCAGCATATAAAATACACGTGAAATATTTAGTAAGACATTATTATACACTGGTTTCTTTAATGAAATCTTTTTTCGTATAGAAAAATTATACATTTTATTTCAAAACACATGTATGTACGTTACATTATCTTTCTTTTGTGTTCTTTTGTGCCACTCATATTTTTACAAAGATTTCAAATAAAAATATAAAATTCTCAATTTCAACGTCTATCATTATTTCAAAACAGGTATATGGAATTTTTGCGTTGTGAAAACTTGGTGATATACGGAATACGCAAATTACTTGTCTATAATTCTATTGTAAAAAAAATGTAGTATGTGTCAGTGGCATGAAAACTCAGTTAAATATATAAGAGAAATATATCTACAGTAAAAATGAATGTCTTAGCAACATTATGTGCAATTTAAGATTACGGAGAATACGAAACGAAAAAGTAATATATAAGGTATTTGTACCCTATATGGACAGGGCTCTCAATATGGACACCCCTAATATTTTTAAAGGTAATAATTTTGATCGAAAGATGGATAAACATTTTCGTGAAGAAAAGCAGTTGAAAAGATAATTAAGTCTGGAAAGTGTAAAAAAGTGCGTTGTTCGCCATTTAGGAGGAAACTTGTTATTTCGAGATGTGCTGATCTTAATTACTTGTAAGCTTAAATTTTTACTAGATATGGTAAAATTACATTAAATGTTGAAAAGTGGAGTTTTTTAAAAAGCTAATAAAACATATTTTCGATTGCTATTGCATATTTTGCTTGAAATAATTTTCCTTATTCATTTGGTACAAGATTTAGTAAAACTACGCCCGGTTCCCAATATGGACAGCTTTTGTCCCCATCGATGTAAGATAGAAAATGTAAGATAGAAAAAAAATTAACATTGCCAAACAATAACTTGAAAAGTCATCAAAAAGGTAAAATCTTTGTTCAACAAGATGCTATTTGAACAATCCCCCCAAAACCTTCCTCCAAAAAAACCCTTGCAGAAAAATAAAAAGAAGCCCTCCCCATTAGGATATCTGTTGGTGAAATCGTAGGTACCAATGGTATGACTTCCTCAACAAAGGAGAGCTCGTACTGCTTCTTTTGCAGTATTGATGCTTTTTCAAACATGCGGCCATGCATCACATGTAGCAGATATGTTCATGAGGATTATGTGGGACTTATTGTCCATGGTAAAAAAGTTTCTATTTGTCCATGCTGTGAGGACTGATTAATAACAGATGTAAATTCGCAAACAGATGCAATAAAGCTAAGCAAAACCAACAATATTATTTCATAATATTTACTAGTAACTAAGGGGCTTTGCATGGGTCTTCCAAGGGTAAAAACCAAGAATGCCCCCCCCTTTCTAAAATGCATGTTCTGAAGATATTTACTGTCCCCCCTCCTCCTCGGAATACTTTAAGATACATTTTTTTATTCCCTCTCCTCTAAAATCCCTTTGAAAAGTGGCTCTTCCATACACACTGTGTAGAAAGTCAATAAGGAAACACCTGTCCATAATAGGGACTAGTGGTTCATTATATGGAAATGAACCATTGTATGGACATTTGTAAACATTTTTTGTTTTATCATTTAAATTAAAATCATAATAGTTACAAGGTCCCAAATTTTAATAATGATAGTCAACAGTCCAGGGATCATGGTCATATATTTTTGGAGTTCTATCACGTGTACATGGGAGTGAAAAAAAAAGTACATTTTCCTTAGGGTGCCCATATTAGGCACAGGTACTATATATATATATGTTAGTATTAATGGTAACATCCTTTAACATATTCAAATAAAACAATTCTGGCAGATGTGAAAAAAAATGGATGATAAAAGACTTCGAAAACTATTATAAATTTTAATCAAAGCAAAAAAAAAAAAAAAAAAAAAAAAAACCATATGCATCAGGAATAGAATATAAAACATTCTCCAATAAGAAAAAAAATATTGTTAAAAAATTATTGTGAAATGCAATATTTAAACTAGCAATTAAAAAATCATATATATATAAATTAAAAATTTATTTTCAAAAATATTTGCGAATACTTTCGTGCAGCCCTGTAAATGACATACAAAAATATGATTTAATACGTCAAAACTTAGATAAGTTTTAAAGTGCATGCAGTAGCCAAAAATTCACTTTGACATAAATAAAATAATAAATAATGTAATGGCAGTAGAAGGATCAACAATAACCATTTGAAGACATTTTTAATTAAATTCTGCATTTATTATGTGACGCAATAGTACACAAAAAATTGTACGAAAAAAAAATCATTAAATTTTGATGAATTAAACCAATCTATTAAATTAGGAGTTCTGTGCTAGTTCATTCAACTTCAAAAGTTTTTTATTCTTAATTTAAACGAAACATGTTTGCAAGTCTTTTCTTTGTTATACATTTTTTTTTTTTCAGAAATATTTTATCTAGTAACTGGGTATTTTTTTTCTCTGTAAACAATCTCTCGAAAATAAAACGTACTTTAGATAACATCAGTTAAACCTAAAACTTTTTTCTGCTATAATTTAGCCATACGAAAAACTTTAAAATTGTGTAAACTATTTATTCTTAAATAATTGTTAAACTTATTTTATAACACTGCAGTCTAGAAAACACGGCAGCTTTTGTTCTGATTATTAAGTCTCATAATTTCGAAAATAATTCACAAAGCTGAAAACAATAACTTACATAAAATGCAACGTTATTAATGCAAGAATTAAGCATAAACACAACCGGAATTCTTGATCATGTGATCACGAAACAAACACAGTTTTATAACAATGCAATTATTCCAGAATATTCTCTAACTTAACAAACTAAATAAAATAGTCTCGCAAAACTTCTTCACAAAAGTTATTTACTAACTAACAAGTTCTAAAATAACTTCACTTCAATGGATTCAAATGTAGTTTTTGAATTGTAATTTTCAATAACATGCAGCAACTTTGCATAATTTAACTAAAAAATAGTTCTGTGTGAATAGAATATTTATTCATTTTAAAAGTGTAAAGTTTCAGAAATGCAGTTAGTAATGTTTTTCTTTATTAAAACAATGAATTAACGAATTTACAACAACAATAAACAATGAATAACGAGACGGTTTTTACGGTTTCGTTCACTTGACGAAACCGTATTCGTCTCTCTGCTATTTCTGTCCCTATTAGTCCGGGAGCCGACCGTCGATTTACCTATGTATCGAGTAAAAGGACCGGACATACATCAAAATGTAGGTCTCAATGTGCACATTAAGAATATCACTGTCTGCCAGGTCCAATCCTGCCGGAACGCAAGGCAGCCGCACTTTTATGACGTCAAGTTTGAGTGTTTACCTATGTATCGAGAAAAAGGACCAGACATACATCAAAATGTAGGTTTCAATGTGCACATTAAGAATATCACTGGCTGTCACAAACATCAAAATGTAGGTTTCAATGTGCACATTAAGAATATCACTGGCTGCTAGGTCCTATCCTGCCGGAACCCGGTGGCAGCCACACTTTTATGACGTCAATTTTGAGTGTCTGCCTATGTATCGAGTACAAGAACCCGACATACATCAAAATGTAGGTCTCAATGTGCACATTAAGAATATCACTGGCAGTCAGGTCCTATCCTGCCGGAACCCGGTGGCAGCCGCGCATTTATGACGTCAACTTTGAGTGTCTGCCTATGTCATAAATGTACGGCTGCCACCGGGTTCCGGCAGGATAGGACCTGGCAGACAGTGATATTCTTAATGTGCACATTGAGACCTACATTTTGATGTATGTCGGGTCCTTGTACTCGATACATAGGCAGACACTCAAAATTGAGTCATAAAAGTGTGGCTGCCACCGGCTTCCGGCAGGATAGGACCTGGCAGCGAGTGATATTCTTAATGTGCACATTGAAACCTACATTTTGATGTATGTGGCAGCCAGTTATATTCTTAATGTGCACATTGAGCTCTACGTTTTGATGTATGTCTGGTCCTTGTACTCGATACACAGGTAAACACTCAAAATTGACGTCATAAAAGTGCGGCTGCCTTGCGTTCCGGCAGGATAGGACCTGGCAGACAGTGATATTCTTAATGTGCACATTGAGACCTACATTTTGATGTGTGTCCGGTCCTTTTACTCGATACATAGGTAAATCGACGGTCGGCTCCCGGACTATATGTCACAGAGTCCATACAAAAAAAACTATAAGTAAGAGACTAATTTTTGGGATTTACATTTTATAGTCCGGGAGCCGACTGTCGATTTACCTATGTATCGAGTAGAAGGGCCGGACATACATCAAAATGTAGGTCTCAATGTGCACATTAAGAATATCACTGTCTGCCAGGTCCTATCCTGCCGGAACGCAAGGCAGCCGCACTTTTATGACGTCAACATATATAATCAACATATAACATATATAACATATATATAACATATAATAACATATATAATCAATCGAGTTAACAATTTCCTGTTTACTCGCGAGATGCTTTACCTACAAGCTATAATGTCTAAACGCAAAATGCTCGAATTAAGGATCTCTTATAATAGTCCGGGAGCCGATCGTCGATTTACTTATGTATCGAGTAGAAGGACCAGACATACATCAAAACGTAGGTCTCAATGTGCACATTAAGAATATAACTGGCTGCCACATACATCAAAATATACTCGATACATAGCTAATCACACAAAATTGACGTCATAAAAGTGCGGCTGCCACCGGGTTCCGGCAGGATAGGACCTGGCTGCCAGTGATATTCTTAATGTGCACATTGAAACCTACATTTTGATGTATGTCTGGTCCTTTTACTCGATACATAGGTAAACACTCAAACTTGACGTCATAAAAGTGCGGCTGCCACCGGCTTCCGGCAGGATAGGACCTGGCAGCGAGTGATATTCTTAATGTGCACATTGAAACCTACATTTTGATGTATGTTGCAGCCAGTTATATTCTTAATGTGCACATTGAGACCTACGTTTTGATGTATGTCTGGTCCTTGTACTCGATACATAGGTAAACACTCAAAATTGACGTGTGCGGCTGCCTTGCGTTCCGGCAGGATAGGACCTGGCAGACAGTGATATTCTTAATGTGCACATTGAGACCTACATTTTGATGTATGTCCGGTCCATTTACTCGATACATAAGTAAATCGACGATCGGCTCCCGGACTATTATAAGAGATCCTTAATTCGAGCATTTTGCGTTTAGACATTATAGCTTGTAGGTAAAGCATCTCGCGAGTAAACAGGAAATTGTTAACTCGATTCCGGTGCTTCAAGTTGAAATTTTCATATTAAGATGGATTTAATCAAAAGAAATTTCACATTTTTGCCAATTTAAGGGTTATAATACAATATCAATATTATTAGGATTTCATTCATCAGACATTCATATATTTTTTTAATTATTATTATTCAATTTTCTTTCTGTTTTAAAAGTTATTGCGATTTATTAATGATTCCGCATTTCAAATTTCGTTTAAGCATTTTTTTTTCGTTTTTAGAAATTTAAAATTTTACTTAGGTTGCCGGCAACTTTTTTTCAAAATTTAGAATTTTTTTGGTAAAATTTTCGAAAAATTTAGAATTGTGGATTTTTTTAAATAATTTTATTTGAATATTTTTAATTTGATTAAAATAAACAACTTTCTTTTAAAATTATTTTAAAATTAAATTTGTTGGCTCTATTTACTATGTAAGAACTAATTAATTATAGAGGAATAATTTCGATTTATTAATTGAAGCATAAGTTGTTTTGAAAGAAACTTTAAACGAAACTCTTCGTGCGATCTGCGATCACACTTACCCATTTGTTTTTTAAACACACGTAGTGTTTGTCGAAATACTTTTTTGAAATATTTTTTTTTAAACCTGCTTTTTAAAGATTATTTACCTGGGAGGTCCTAAACACAAAATTAATCATTTTTCGTTGATAAATGCTTTTATTCTTTTTTCACACTTTCCAATGCAGTCGGAAATATTTTATGATCTCGGTTTATCTGTGTGTCTTTCCGTGCTCTAACCAGGATATTTGAGTGAAGGATTCCAGGCTAGATGAGTCGTTCCAATTGACGCAGTTGGCAGACCGTTAGCGCGCTGTAAAGAAACTCAGTTTCGAATTTTGTCCTGAATACGTTTTCACTCTGTTAGTTTTACGCCATGTTAGAAATGTGAATAAAACATACTCGAAATTAAATTTACATTTACTTTTTTATATATGTATGTTATATGTATGTCTGTAGGAAGATAATATGTAAAAAGTTAATTTATTGGATTATTTAGATGACTAAATATTGAAATAACGTCACATTATGAGCTCATTTATCTATATATGATATATATTTTTTAGCTGTAACTTTATTTTCTATTATGTATGTGCCATTGTAGTGTTACTGCACTTCAAGTAGGTGTATCAAGTTAAACTCAAGTGAGTTATAATAGTTTTTGTGGGAAAGGGGGAGAGATGTGTGATATCGAAAGTAACATAACATCTCATATTATTATTATTTCCCTTTTAAAAATTAAATTCTCCTGTTAAATGGCTACATGTCCATTCCTGGCCACAGAATAGGGGTGTATTGAATAGGAAAATAAAAGTATCCAACAAACATCATCCTACGTCTTCATTCTTAACGGTTTAAATGTCTTATGCACATTATTACTGCTGCATGCAGAGCTTAGAGCTATAAATTCCTGTTACAGAAAACGCATGCAAATTTTCTTTTGCCTAAAATGTGCAATTTACTTTTGTCCAGGTGTGTCACTTTTCTTGCGGATGAGCGACATGAACTTTAATGTAACTTCATAAACACAATTTACATCGTTTAGTTAGAATTTTCTTCAAATATATCATATTTCTCTCTTAAAACGTATATCTTTATATCTTTTCTTTTGAATAACCCGATTAGGCTTAATCGGACTGTTATTGACATTTCAATGCTTCATGAATTACAAAAATTAACCATTTGACTCTTTTCTAATTTGGAAAACTTCTAGACTTTGTGCTCGTTATAATGAAATTTCATAATGCATGTTTTTAAATCATAACCAAAAAAAAAAAAAAAAAAAAAAAAAAAAAAAAAAAAAAAAAACAGTGTCAGTTAAATTGATGATAACGCCTATCTTAAGGAAAAGGAATTATGTTTAAATTCAAATACTTCATTCATTCATTCATTCTACCAATTTATACAGGGTGATTCTAAATTTTTTTACAATAAAGAGGGATGATAATACACATGAAGACAAACAATATTAAATAGAAGACCAAGGGTCCCAAACGTTTTCCAAAGGAGATAGCCGCCATTAAAGTTTAGGGACCAAAATTTCAAATAAACATAAAAAACGGAAAAATCGGTCGATTCATTTGCGGTTTTCATTAAAATTATTCTTTATGTCGGCATTTTCTTGAAATTAAATTATAAAAATAAATTTCAAAAAATACCAATAGAGGGCGCTTTAGACTTTGGAGTAACGAACAACTATTTTTTACCGGTATTTTTTGCATCCCAATAAATGTTTTCGTAAGCTTAGACTCAAACTTAAATTTTGAGCTCAAAATCTGAAAAGTTTTGAGTGGTTAAGCAAAACACATTGAACTGTGTTCAGAGAGTTCACATTTCAAATGCTTATAAAAAACGGAAAAATTGGTTCATTGATTTGCGGTTTTCACTAAAACTATTCTTTATGTTGATATTTTCTTAAAAATAAATTATAAAGATAAATTTCAAAAAATGTCGATAGAGGGCGCTTTAGACTTTGAAGTAGCGAGCAACTATTTTTGCCGTTATTTTTTGCATTTCATTGAATGTTTTCGGAAGCTTAGACTTAAACTTAAATTTTGAGCTCAAAATCTGAATAGTAGGGAGTGATTAAGTAGCACAAACATAACTGTGTTTAGGAGGGGGGGGGGGGTCAAATTTAAAATAATTATACAAAATGGAAAAATTGGTCCATTCGTTTGCGGTTTAAAATAAAACTATTCTTTAAGTCAGTATCTTCTTGAAAATAAATTTTAAAGATAAATTTAAAAAAATTCCGTTAGAGGGCGCTTTAAACTTCAGAGTAACCAAAAATTAATGTTAATCATTATTTTTTGGCTCTAATTAAATGCTTGCAAAAGCTTATTAAATGTTTTCGGAAGCTTAGATTTAAACTTAAATTTTGAGCTCAAATTCTGAATCGTTGGGAGGGGTTAAGAAGCGCAAACTAAAGTGCGATGTTCAGGAGTTGAAATTTAACCCTCTCCCGTCCTCTAACGCAATTCAATTTTTTGCTACTTAAACACTCCCAACGATTCAGAATTTGAGCCCAAAATTTAAGTCTATGCATTTGAAAGCATTTAATGAAATAAAAAAATAACGGTTAAAAATAGTTGTACGCTACTTCAAAGTCTAAGGCGCCCTCTATCGGCATTTTGTGAAATTTATCTTAAAAATTATTTCAAGAAAATGCTGATTTATAAATTATTTTTAGCGAAAACCGCAAACAAATCGACCAAGTTTTCCGTTTTTTTTTAATAATCATTTGAAATTTGAACCCTCTGAATACAGTTCAGTTTATCTACTTAACCACTCCCAACTATTCAGATTTTGAGCTCAAAATTTAAGTTTAGTCTGAGTTTACGAAAGCATTTAATAAGATGCAAAAAATAACGCCAAAAAAGAGCTGTTCGTTACTTCAAAGTCTAAATCGCCCTCTATCGGCATATTTTTAAATTTATCTTTATAATTTATTTTCACTAAAATACCTATATAAAGAATAGTTTTAGTGAAAACCGCAAACGAATCGACCAAATTTTCCGTTTTTTAATAATCATTTGAAATTTGAACCCTCTGAATACAGTTCAGTTTGTCTACTTAACCACTCCCAGTTATTCAGATTTTAAACTCAAAATTTAATTTTGAGTCTAAGCTTACGAAAACATTTAATGAGATGCAAAAAATACCGGCAAAAAATAGTTGTTCGTTATTCCAAAGTCTAAAGCGCCCTCTATCGGCATTTTTTGAAATTTATCTTTATAATTTAATTTCAAGAAAATGCCGACATAAAGAATAATTTTAGTGAAAACCGCAAATTAATCGACCGATTTTTCCGTTTTTTATGTTTACTTGAAATTTTGGTCCCTAAAATTTAATGGTGGCTATCTCGTTTGGAAAACGTTTGGGACTCTTGGTCTCCTATTTAATATTGTTTGTCTTGATGTGTACTATCATCCCTCTTTTATTGTAAAAAAACTTTTAGAATCACCCTGTATGTGTATATATATATGAATGGCTCTATAAAAAAATTTGAACTTGGTATTAGCAACAATTTTCACATATTTATATCTATTTTATCCAATATTTGCAACTACTAAGCCATATTATAAAGTATATGAAATTGATTACTCACTTTGATTTATATCACAATATTTTTTATTTTCCAAAATCACTTCTTCCTACTCCAAATATCAGCCTCGAGCCATGTAAGATCTCAAAAATATAGCAGGTATTTCATTGTTATTCTAATTCTATGGATAATACTTTTATTTAACTCGACTTAAGCACTTTCAGTATAACATTGCTAACCTTGTCATTGCGATTTACCTTTTAATAACAACATTTTTTAAGAGATTATTTCAAATCCAAAAGTATAAGCGTTAAAAAATATCAGTCCTTAGCTATTTGCGAAATTCAAAAATACGTGGCATCTAACCTTATGGCATTTCTTATAACTTACTCAAGAAAAAGCATCCACGTGAAGTTAGTTGTAAACATGACCAATGCCGCGGCAGTCATTTCGTTTTTAAAGCGGTCTTTCACTTTTTTACGGAAATATGTTCTATGCCAGTCAAACTCTCAGACCCAAGGTAAGACGTTTCAAAGATAATTAATTAATAATTGGTCTCATCACTTATTGTTAATGTGGGCTTTGTCTGCCTTCTTATTTTGATCATCTGCACTGTAAAAAGAAAAGGGTCGATCTACTAAAAAAACTTTAGTGATCCTTGTAATTACTAAAAAATTTTTAGTAATCTTAGTCGGTTACAAGAAAATCTGTCAGAATTACTAGAAAAAAGTTAGCAACAAAAAGAGTTAATAGTTTTATATTTTTACTAACTATTACTAAAACACACTTGGTGTGGCCTTGATAGCATAGTGGTTATAGTAATGGACTCCAGACTAAAAGGTCCCGGGTTCGATACTGGCCACCGCCAAATACGCCTCGAATGTATGTAGTGTAAGTACTCGTTAGTAAAGGGATTGTGAAAATCCTGTCGGAGCTGTTAGCAATGTTTGGTGCTGCCATCTATTGCAGTTTTGCCGAAAATCTTCCGCTTCAGAAGTCTGGATGCAGCTCGAAGGAGCCTCCTGCCCTTCGGGCGCACGTAATGGTTATTAAAAATAATTTTGGAGCTATTACTAAAATTTGCTTGGTGGCTCATACTAAAAATTTTTAAGTTAGTTATACAAAAAATTCTTTTGTTCAGTTTACAAAAGAAATGCTTGTTTCACTTGCAAAAAAAAGTTTGTAATGGTTACTAAAAAATTCTGTGGAATACAAATTTACAAAAAAATTTTTAGTAACCTCTAGAATTTTTTTTACAGTGTGCAGGTTTTGATATTTATTTAAAATAACAGGTTATATTTGATTTTGTTTTGATTCGTCAGTCCCTAGACCATCAGGCCCTCGTCATAAAAGTGACAAGGGCCTGAAATACTTATTATATACTTATTTTATACATATTATACATACTTATTATACCTTAGAATACTTATTAAGCCTTAAGATAATTACTGGAGAGACTGGCCCTTTTATATGCAACAAAGTAGATAATATACAGTATAGAATTAGAACTTTACTGATAACCATTTAAAAACATCTTTGACAAAATTAGGCCATAAGTTAGCCAAATTTTGAAGAACCATCCATACATATATTCAAACTTTTATATACATACACACACATAGAGAATATCTGTAATTGTTTTCACGGGACGTCTGGAATGTACGTAGCTTGAATGAAATCTATCTAAAATGGAATTGAATGAAATGAAGTTTTCATCAGTATTAAACAAGATATAATTTAAGTTTCTTGAAATTCTGTATTTAGTGAGGTGTTATATTTAATTATCCGAAAGCAGTCATTTCATCATTCCCAGAGATTCAAAAAGCGTTAATTTTTATTTTTTGTATTAAAATGCATATGAAGAGAGATGAAAAAAATTATCTCGCAAAGTAAAGAAATTTCTTACAAAAATCTAATTTATGAAATGTCTTTTCAAGAAATAAAAGATGACACCATTTATTTTCTTTTATGTGATAACAAATATTTACAAATTCTACATACATCATTTAGATAAAAAGTCTTTTAAAAATGGTATACTCTATATATAACCTGAAACGGGATTATTCAGGCGTCTTTAGTTTATTACTCTGAGTGCTACATTCACTCCAAGAATATCATATATTTACTATCGCAATAAAATTTACTCCTCTGTATATCAATTCTCAAAATAATACCGTGGAGAATATTAGACAAGCTTAGTTAATGAAGGCATTACATATTGATAATATTATAATGATATATAATTTTACAATAAAATTATACTGATACATAATTTCGAAATAAAATTATAATAATTTATAATTTTATTAATTGATTCAAATACAACCTGGCGATATTTATTTCTCTCTCTTTTCAAAAATAGGTTTCAACTTAGTTGCTTGTGTAAATAAGAGAAAATTTGCTGATTTGTTTAATTTGATAATTTTTTTTTATCTGCTTTAAGAATGAAAGTGGTTTTTTTTTTAACGAAAAATTCAATATCATTAAAAATCTCAGAGAATACAACGCGTTTCTTACGGAAGTCTGTTGTATACAGTTGATATTGAATATAGTGTTGTATATTGCAATTTGCTATATGAAGAAGTGCGGTGACTCGGTTTCTTCATAGATATGATTTACTGATTTCAGGTTTTAAATACATACACTTAAGAGTTGTTCAGCGTTTTATCCCAGTTATATTGTATATTCATTCAAAATTAAACTTCAGTATTTTAATGTTTAGTCCGATACAAGAATTAATATTTTATTTCCGATCGATGTATCAAGCATTAGTTTAAGGGAAGAAAGGACTGGGACGGGTTTCGCCCACTCACATTAATTTTACCATAAAATTTTTCACTGACTTATTATATGTAAGTAAATTTTCCAACATGGAAGGTCTCTTTACGGGCATATTCAGAAAATTCTGAAAATATTACAGAATGCTGTTCTCATGTAGATGTATATGTTTATAAAAAATTCGACGGAACCCCGATATAACGTTTGTAAAACAATAATAAACATTTCGTTTATTTGGCAATTTATCACCGTTAGGCGACGAAATAAAATTTTTAAAAAAATACTTCTTTTGTCAAATATTTTTTAATTCAAAAATGTTTCATATTGAACTATTTTTCACAATATTTATTTAAATATTTTTTTTAGGTTTTAGTTGGTTATAACTATAGTTTTGTAATGTACATATTTATAATGAAAATTTGATGTGAAATTTTATGAATTATAAAGGGAAATTAAATTAATTAAATTCGTTTCAATCTCAAAATTAAGTCCCATTGAAACTGTCTATTCAATTTCGTTGCTATGGAAACAAAAACTTATTCGATATTGAAATGTACTACTGCAACATTCTTAATATAGTTTTCATTCTGGAATACGCTTAAATATATGGAAATATTTTTTATATAAATAACTATTTTTACAGTTTAAAAATAAAATAACTGTTGCAGAAAGTAATATATGGGTGATTCTCAAAATAGGGGACAATTTATGTCTTTCGGCATACAAAAAAATTGAGAGGTTTTCTGTTATGTTTTTATATTTAGATATGTTTGTCTTAATATTATTCATTATTTGCACTCAAGAATTACTCACTTTTTAGTTAAAAACACCTTAAAATAACAGAATAAATGTTCAAAATGTCATTAGCATGGATGTCCACAGCAGCTGTGCCTTGTGTATACTAGCTTTTCCAAGAGTTAATATCATGTTTATAAAATAAAACAAATGTTATTATTTCTTTAAATTAATCAAGGAGAGGATTTATCCAATAAATTTCTTTTTAAAAATAAAATTATAGTATATAAAATAAGAATTAAAGTTTGTCCTCCACATTCTATTTTCAAAACAAGGTCATACTATAACAGCTGTTTATTAATCAAAATTTCATTTTCACATATGACAATAGTTTGAAAATATAAAGTTTCTCCATGGCAACAAGTAGCCATTTTATTCCAGCCTGAAAATAGAATCATGTATTGTATTTTAAGAATAGAAGTTGAATATTAGGGCGTACATCAATTGTATGTCATTAGAATGGATAATAATTTTCATGTTTATTTTATAATTAAAAATTTTATTTTACTTAATTGCATAGGACTTTTGTGTTTTAAAAAGCCCCAGAAAGGACTATTGCATTGTGATTATATTATGGCTTATAATCTTATTTAAATTAAAATTTGTCATTAGCATGGACAAATATCAGTGTCATTAGCATGGTTTTTCTGTCCCTGCTAAAGACTCCTATGTGCATAAATGTAACCATTGCTTATATTGTATCTTTAATAAAGTTTAATTTTACATATAAATTTAGGTATTACAATTATTATTTCTAAAATATGCATTAAATCTGTCAGAAAATCACTAAGACAGCTTCTTACATTGTTAGTGTCAGAATGTTGCTCATGTAAACAAAGTTTGCTCTTTGGTAATGTTTTTATTCTCCTTATATGTATATATGTAAAAATGGAAACCATTTGCTGAAAAGGAAGGCTAATAAATATAGAAAAAATATTTAAACAGGAAGAAAATAAAAATTTCTTAATATATTTATTCCATGCAATTTGTTTTGTCATTAGCATGGCTCAAAAAATACTAATTATTTTTTTTAAAGTTAATTTTTAAATATTTAGCTCTGCTGACTACATGTAAAGTATACCTAATACTATATTAACTGTTAGCGATAATTAGCTTAACATTTAAAATTGCGTGTGTACGTCCTCACCAGTTTTACTAAAAAACAGTTATGTACCAGAAAAGCCAGGTAAGATTGACTTACCTTCAATTTGTTTTCATCTCAGGGCAGGCCGTCCAGATTGTGGTATCCATATGGTGTATCCACTTTTGATCACATAAAGTTATAATCACACATTAGAAAACACTGGAGCATTTAGAAAAAAGTAATATTGTATTAAACTAGATTTAATATTTACGGAGCTCTTACAACAGCTCCTTTCTCTGCAGTTACATATTTCCATCTGTGAAAAATACAAGAAAAATTATTATTATATTACATTGAAAATGAATATTTATGATTTAAATGTTTATATAATGTAAAAGTAATTTAAAGTTTATTAAAACAAATAAGCTTCTCAAAAATAAAGTCCTTGGCAGTTCTTCATCACTTATGTATAATAAATCAAATTGATTATTTGCAGATTTCAGTCTTTTATAAACAACTGAAGGTGATTTTGTGTATGGTATTATTACTTTCACTTTCGATAAAAAGAAGAAAATTGTTCTTGCTAAAAATCATTTCCTGATTGCTGTTTAAATTATATGATGATGGATGAAATCAATTTAAGGCTTTTGTTTATTGTTTTCTGTAATCTTCATTTAGAGTTTAAACATCTATTTTTTTTCAGAAATTTTGCTAACAGTAATTTTTTTAAGATTTCACTTTTGAAATCGTCCCCTATTTTGAGAATCACCCATATATAAGTAATACAATATAATATACATATGAAACTCTCTCAATGTTTAAGTTTAAATTCATCAAATGCCAATTACAAGCATTCTAAAAATCTGTTAACAGGCAATTTTCAGTTGCATGAAAATCGTTTGCTTTTTGCGAGGAAAAATGCTGCTTGCCAAATCGTGCGACGCTTTCGTCTTTTTATGCCAAATATTCGAAAGTATTACGAAGTTTTTACCCGCCGCTAAATTTGAATGATCTCTTTTAACAGACATAAGTATTTTAATTACTATTTTTCAAAATATTCGGTGTATGCCCAGTATGCAAATCTTCCTTGCTAGTTTATAAATACTTTAGTTCATGTGCTTGATAAAACTTTGCATGGAAATCATACAACTTAAAAGTATCTGAGTTTTTTGTCTCTCCAAAAAATAGTACTTTTCAACTAAAAGTTCCGTTAACTCTTAAAGTACCTGAGCAATTGCGATTTTAATAAAAAATTTTTCGTGGAAGAATATAAATGTAAGATCGTATGTGGCAGAAAGTAAAAAAAAAATTAATTAATTTCAGAAAAAAAATCTAAAAATAGAAATTTTCTGGAAAATTGCCATTATTCTAAAATAAAAAATTTTAGTTGTAGAAAAAAATTGTATACCGTAAGTCTTGAACATAATCTTGTCTATCTGAATTTAAAATTTTATCAAAATTGGTGGAGTAGTCTGCGAGGAAACAAGTCTTATATATAAATTAAATATAGCCAATATCAACAAGATAAATAGGGAACTACTTGAAAAGTACATATAGAGGATGCATAGGAAAATTCCTTTGACCTAAAAATGCTTGCGAACGGAGAGAACTACAGATATGCAAATTAGGTAATGGTATAGAAAAGCAACTTCGCCCAAACAAATGCATACAAACAACATCAATCGTAGCGGCGAAATTTTAATAGTCATTACAAATCATAAACGAAAAGAATTAAAGTAAAATTTTCAGATAGAAATTTTTAGAGCACCACTTAGTCCGAAACGATTGCCTGTGTACCCAAAAATGTTCCGAAACCAATGCACTCAATTTTAAGTAAACGCTTGAAAGAAATAGACAGAACTATGAATAAATGAGTAATACTTATTGCATAGTACGTACTCACATTAATACATTTATATAACATCGCACAAAAACACAAAAATGAAATTTCTAAATAAAGAGGCTCGCACATTCGGATTATAATTATCGTCTACCTTCGAAAAGTGTTATGAGCATAGCCTATGGGATAATGCTGTTTTTATTAAGCAAGTGCTGACATATTTAAAATAAAGTTTTAAATGCAATAAAAAATAGAATTTTACAGACGATTCAGAACAGTACAAAGTCACAATTTGCAATTGTGAACTCTTGCATTTCTGAAATATGAATATATAGAGTAGAATAGTTGCGTATGGATTTCGGACATTTTTGGGTATACAATCGATAATTAATTTATCTATTTAAAATAAATTTCGTTTCGTAGTAAAAAGTTTCTAATTGAAAAATTTTCTCCAAATCTTTTCGTTTTCAATTTGCAGTGGCAGCCTTCCAAAATTATGCACTAGGGATGCTTCTGTTGTCAACATTACTTTAGTCATAGTCACTTTGTCACTTCAGCTGCATACCTGTAGCTCTCTCTCCTCCGCAAATATTCTTAGATTAAAGGGACATTCCTATGCACCCTGTATATGTTATATGTCTTCAGCATAAAATTTATTCTTAATCTTTTACATCGCAAACAAAGTATTTATATTTTTCTTTATTTAAGAAGATTGCAATTTTTGTTTGTTTTGAAAATTTCTGTCAATAATTTATGAAAAGTATATTAAATATTATTTTCATGGTGATGCAAACAAATTCAGAATTTATATCAGGAAAAAGTTAAAATACATATATACATATATATATATATATATGTGTGTGTGTGTATATATATATATATATATATACCAGGTATCCCAAAAATGACTGGTGGATTTTAAAATTCAAAAACTTGCAAACGGTGACAGCTATTTAAAAAATTTTTGCAGGAGGGTTATGTATAATGTCAGGAGTTTTTTTACCGTATTTTTTAATTTTAGTTCGCATATCAAACAACAGGTGGCGCTGACGGCAATTGAAGGCCGGGTGATCAGTACTGAGTAAAGAGTCTACCTGGCCTTCAATCACCGTCAGCGCCACCTATTGTTTGAAATTCAAACTAAAATAAAAAATTACGGTAAAAAAACTCCTTACATTATACATAACCCTCCTGCAAAAATTTTTTAAATAGCTGTCACCGTTTGCAAGTTATTGAATTTTAAAATCCATCAGTCATTTTTGGGACACCCGGTATATTAGAATTAATAAAAGTTATACTTTTAAGTTTTTAAATTTTGCATTTTATTTGTAACTTTAGCTATAAACTAAAGAAAATGTTAATAAAATTTTATTGTACATATTTTGTTATTCCCATAAAATTTTTAAATGTAGGAATGTAACAAAACAACTACCATTTTTATTTATAGTCATAATAATTACTCTATTTCCTAAATTTGCATACTTTTGGATAATAGTTAAACAATTTTCACATAATTGTTTGTTCTCCAAATTGTTTTCTTGATTATAAGCATAATCGTTTTTATAAATAAAAAGTAATTGCTAAATTCGTTAAGTTATTCTTCAAATGATGTTCGTTTTAGGAAATATCTATATTTGATCGGTTTTGTTGCATTTTTATTTTTAAATTATTTAAAAAGCATTCCAATCCTTTTACGCATTCTTTGAACTTTTAAGATTTGCTACTGCAGTTTTCATATTTTAAGGTATCCTATGATTTAGAAAATATATGCATATATTTTATAACAGAAATACGCATATTTAAAAAAATCTCTTTCGTAAAGAGAAAAATTTTATATATAACTTCTAAACTGTGTGTATAAAAATTCAAATAGTCATGGAAATTTTTAGATATTACTTTTACTTTTATCTGCATAGAAATATTCTGTTTATATAAAAAGAGCAGAAATATTCCAATAATTTAAGTTTAATCAATTTAGATAGCGAATGATAAAATAGATAACACATTCTTCATGCGATATCAAACTAGATAACTTTATTTATCCTATCATATTTGACTTTATAACGGTTCAGTATTTTTTTAACATTCGCGATGCTTGATTATTCGCAAAATAAAAAATGAAGAGCATTTCAACATTCGCGAACTCTTAACTTAACGATTCGTGAATTTTGTTTTATAAAAAATATATTTTACACAGTAAATTCACTTCGTTTTGTTAATTCCTTAAATTATTTAGCATTAGACAAGCTGAATTGTACTGTATAGTCTAACGTCTGATAATTTAATTCCTTGTATTGAGAAAAAATATAGACAAGTAGTTCCGAGGAACTCTGAACATAACTTGTTGCTAAAAATAAAAAGTCAGATATTTTCTATAATTCAAATTTTTCATTGCCAGTGAAAACTTTCGCAAAAGTTATATGAGGAATTTTGTAGTTTTATCAACAATTTGTTAAGAAAGCAGTAAAACTTTATTCTTAAAAACCAATGCACGGAATTTCAAAAACTTTAGATTCTGTTTGATCTTGATATAAAGGAGATCTGATTATATTTTAGTGTATATCGTTCAACAGATGGCGCTGCTATGCTGCATTATTCACAATTTCCACGATAGTCATATCTCAAGGACTAGAGCATGAATTTTCATAGAACTTTAGTTTTAGTTAGATAAATTTAAATAACATAGTTTTATTACGTTTTAGTGCAAATCGCTCAACAAGTGACACTGGCATGGCGCATTATTCGTGATTATTAGAATAGCTCTATGTCAAGATTTAATGCGCGAAGCTGTAAGACTTTTAAATATGCAGATGTTTTTTTTTTTTTTTTTTTTTTTTTTTTGGTTGTTGTTTAATTGAGGAATGGGTAAGGAATAACTTCTAAATTGGGAATTGTTTCCTTTAGGGGCCGTATAAAAATTTATTTTCGTATATTTTCAAGTAGACTTCCCCCCCCCCCCCCATGGAAATGCAATTTATGTCATCACATTATGCATCTTTTCTATGGATGTTTGCAATATGAAGTATGTGTCTAGGGTCAATATTTAAGGAAATAGTCCATTGTTTCGATAATTATTACTCATTGGGTATAAATATAGATAGACAGATAATTTTTTTTTTCCGATGGGGGTATTGTGGTCTAGTGGTGGTGTTGGGTGTATATCTGTAATTAATTTTCAGAAATTCAACACTAGGGAGAATGTAATGTGTAGTATTTCATACAAAATCTACCTAAAATAAAAGTTATTCTCCCTTGGTGATAACTCCAACCCCAAACCCTTAAACCTTAAAAAAAAAATAAATAAATAAATAAAAAATAAAATAAAGATTTATGGTGATGATATTACTCATGCCATCGTAAAAATGTGCACCATACGACAAATCTTGAAAAATTTAGCGCGTTTTATCATTTTCTTTAGCTTGAGATCGTTTCACAAATTTGATAAAAGTGAAATAAATTTTGCTGTTTTTCATTTTGGAATGCCAAGTATAAAATCCTTAATTTATAACTTTATCCCAATAACACATCTTTATTATATTTTACTGCATACATATATGATTAAAATTTATGTTTAATAATTTCTGTAACTGAGTTTTATAGAAAAACCTTTTTGTTAACTTTAGTTTAAATATCGTTAGTTTAAGAGGTAGACCTACCAATTTTTACCATTTTTTCATTGTAACTAATTTTGTAGGTTTATTATAAATCAATGAAACAGTTCCTTCTTAAGTATTTTCTAGCCTCAAATATGCGACAGGTTTTACCTTGTATCATTAGTGGAACGAATTAAACATGCAACTCTATATCTACGCCATTTGTATACAGAAAATATCCATAAATGATGACAATGGTAAAAAAGAGATTATTGTTGTGTTCATGAGACGTTTTAATAGCATCAGAAAAGAATTCCTACCTGGAAGATATGTGTTTATCAATCAATTGCGACCAAATCAGTAGCATTTTGCCAGATACAGTCTTTTTGAAAGGGACAGGAGAATTCTTTACGTATCAGATTTTAAAAACTAATCTTATCATTCCTATGCAACTGTTTTTTTTTTTTTTTTTTTTTTTTTTTTTTTTTTTTTTCTTTTTTTTTGTGATTTTGCAGCATAATAAACAAACACATACAAAAATATATATAAATGCAACACAACTATTAAAATACAATTTATATCTTATTGTGGTTGAAATTATCCCCCATCAATCTGCCCTCTAAATACTCCATCTGTTTCATATTAAATTCAGACAACTTTAAATTGGTATTTATGATAAATTTGTTATTAAATATATTTTAAAAAAGTATTTCAAATGTATTATAAAAATTTTCCGCCAGTTTAAATTTTATTTATCATAGTAAGTTATGCAAGGTCCATGGTACAACATGGCTATATCCAAGCTATAATATTGGTGTTGTATGTTGGTTCTAAAATTATTATTTTTTTAATTAAAAAAAAAAGCTATGATAGATCTAAAATTTAGAGTTTAAGTAAATTGTAAGGGAAGCAGTACATGATACATAATCGAATAGCTTTATATTTTATTATTTAGATATTTTAATTAAATAAAAATATAAATATCAAAATAGGACTGAGTTACATGGCCTTCCCCTATTTTAAAAAATGCTTTTCGTGTTCTTTTTTTTTTACCCGTAAAAACATATTGAATAATTTCTTTTCTAATTAATGGAATATAAATACTAGTTTATTTTAATACATATGAATGCATTTACTCTGTCTTTTCATACTATATATTTCAGTCAGACATATAAAACTCTAAGAAATAGACAAAAAAGTGAAACTAATATTAAAGTTTAGGGTGGTATTTCTCAGGGTTGATTAACCGAAATTTTATCAGGCGAAAAATTTCAAAATAATTAATATATTTAAAAGAATTTTATCAAATAAGAAGATTGAGTTAATTGAAAGTTTTCTCCAAATAAGCACAAGTGATGCGATCTGAAAATTTCTCTGAAAGTTGTTAAATAAGATGTTTCTGTCGTTTCCAAATCCGTTTACCATTTTGCACGATACATATACTCTATTCAAATTTTCTTACAGAAATTTTATTTAAGCTAGAAAATTTGAAACAATAAATAAAATGTGAACTGAAACAATGATAAACATATTTGAGCAATATAACAGACAAAGAATTCTCTTTTAATCTAGCTTGAAATTGTAACTTTAAAGGAATGGGAATAAGGGATATTAAAACACTGCGATGTATGAAGAATTACTTCAAGAGCCTATTTTAGTCACTTGAATACATTCTGAAGTTAATGTTAAACCATTGGAGTTCATTGCAAGTTTCTCTTTTCTGTTTTAATATTTTAAAATTAATATTTTTGTTTTGGATATCTGGTGCCTAATATTTTATAGTTTTAATTTTTATTATTATTTAAATCTTGGTTTCAGATTGATTCTGAGATTTTTTTTCACTTTTGGAATAAATCACAAAGTTATTTAACGAAACTGAAATTATCCTCAGAATAAAAATGTAACTAAAATAAATAAAGAGATCCAGAATTATATATTTCAAGGTCTAAGTGAAGAATTTAGTGTAATTTTTTTGAAAATGGGAGTTATTGTTGCCCGTGTTCAAAGGGTTGTTTTAAAATCTCTTCCTCTTAGCCACGCCATACCCGTTGAAAAGAAAAAAGATGTTTACAAAGTAAATCCGACAAAACTATGGGAAATCGCTGTCATTTCGACACAATGACCTTATATGAAATATTTTTTCGTATGGGATTTTTAATTTGCATTTGTAAAACTGTTGTATATATTTTATTTAATTAAAATTTCTTTAAAGAGTCACTAGTCAAAAAAATCTTTTTTGCACCTAAAATAATGAAAAGGGGGGAGGATTGTACTTTGTGCTAATATATGAATAAATAATGAAAATCAACAATATTGTATCAATGAGGTTTCGGAAAATTTAAAATTGTGACTGTTGGACCAACAATGGCTAGTAATAGCGGATCGTTTTATTTCACATTTTTTAGCAAAATTGTGAAATGTTAAAAATTGTGAAGTAATAGTCACAATTTTAAATTTTCCGAAGCCTCATTAATACAATATTGTTCATCAGTTTATGATCTAGACTTTTGGGAAGCTTATCATATATGGAAAATCTCTAATAATTTAGTTAATGACATATCCAGTGCATTCAGATTTTCTATAGTTTGGCTTCCTTTCCTGTAATTTCACTCCCCCTCCCCCCTCCTTTTCTCCTTCATTCGGACTCTCCCGGTGGGAAGAGACATCTGATTCGTCTCCTTTGGAATGCGCGTGACAGTGTGCTTTTACTGTTGCTTTGCGTCATTTCATGGTTAGTTCGCGTTAGCAGCGAGCTGTGATGCACGTTTTAATTTTTATTTAATGATGTGACTTGTTCTTTTAAATTTTACACTTATTTTTAGCACCGATGATGGGACTTCAGAAGTCCCGAAACAGCTGTATGCTTTTTAACATCTCTTATTTTAAATAATTTGTGCTTTTTAACGTTGTTTCATTATTTATTCACTTAAAACATTGTTTCAATAGTATCATGAAAAAAAATTGCAGTTTGCACTGTAAAAAAAAAAAAAAAAAAAAAAAAAAAAAAAAAAAAAAATCAAGAAGTTACTAAAAATTTCTTAGTAAATTTGTATTCCACAGAATTTTTTAATAACCATTACAAACTTTTTTTTGCAAGTGAAACAAACATTTCTTTTGTAAATTGAACAAAAGAATTTTTTGTATAACTAACTTAAAACTTTTTAGTATGAGCCACCAAGCAAATTTTAGTAATAGTTCCAAAATTATTTTTAGTAACCATTACGTGTGCCCGAAGGGCAGGAGCCTCCTTCGAGCTGCATCCAGTGGGTAAAATCCCTTTCGGCATGGCCTATAGGCGGAGGTAGATTTCGAAAAGTTTTCATCTCAAAAAAAAATAAAAATAAATAAAAATAAATAAAAATAAAAATAAAAAAATGATTAGAGATAAACCCAGTTTAACTACTCTATTCAACCGCTTTTAAAATTTTTTTAATTTCATTTTTCTGTAAGAACTGGTTTTATCAAAATCCTCTTAAACGAAATTCTACTCAAATGCCCATTTTGGCAACGTATTTTGAATTATATTCTTACTTTATTAAAAAAATTGACCAATATGCTCATTATATAGTTCTTAAATAACAAAAAACTGCTAATTAATTCGTTTGACAGCAAAATTGAATTTAAAAATGAGACATAAAATAACCAGTTTATTATTTTAATACATCCACAATTGTTTATTCAAGATTGCTTTGAGAAATTTTGTACAAAGTGCCCAATTTGACAGATTTTTTTAAATATATATTTAGCCTTTATCAAAAATCTGACCAATACGGCACATTACACAGTTCCTAAATAACAAAAAACTGTCGATTGAATGCGTTTGAGAGCAAAATTGAATTTAAAAATGAGTCATAAAATAAACAATTATTTCTTTGAATACAACCTCAATTCTTTTATCATGATCGCTTTGGGAAATTTTTTTGCGAAGTGCTTACTTTGACAGCTTTTAAATATATATATATTCACCCTTTATCAAAAAATCGAAGAATACGCACATTATATAGTTCCTAAGTAACAAAAAACTGTCATTTGAATGCGTTTCAGAGCAAAATTGGATTTAAAAATGAGTCATAAAATAACCAAATTGTTAATTTGAATACCCACAGTTCATTAATCATGATCGCTTTGGAAATTTTGTGCGAAGTGCCCATTTGGCAGCCTTTTTTTTTAAATATATTCTGCCTTTATCAAAAAACTGGCCACTCCGTCACATAATATAGTTCCTAAATAAGAGAACCTGTAAATTGGATGCGTTTGAGAACAAAAAAAAGATTTAAAAATGACTCGGTAAAAACACAATTTTTTAAATTTCCTCAAATTTTGATCACGATAACTTCGTGAAATTCTGTTCAAAATACCCTTTTTGGCAGCCTTTTTAAAAATATATTCTGCCTTTATCAAAAAACTGGCCAATACGTCGCATTATATAGTTCCTAAATAATAGGACCTGTAAATTGGATGGGTTTGAGAACAAAAATGAATTTAAAATTGACTCAGAAAAAACGCAATTTGTTACACTTAATCAATTTTTAATGACGATAATTTCGGGAAATCTGTTCAAAATACCTTTTTTGGCAGCCTTTTAAAAAATATATTCTGCCTTTATCAAAAAAATTGGCCAATACGTCGCATTATATAGTTCCTAAATAAGAGGATCTGTCATTTGGATGCGTTTAAAATCAAAAATGAATTTTAAAATGAGTCAGAATATAAGCAGTTTGGATTTAAGGTTTTTTCTCCAACTCCCATTTTTGTTTAATTTATTTTTGCTATAAGAATTGGTTCTATGAAAAATGTGTCAATATAAAAGTTGTAGATCTTATTGTGAAGATGTAAAATAAATTTAATTAGATTTGATTGCTTAAGAACTGAGTAAGTTATGGGTTTTTTTTCTTTTTCCTCCCCCCCTTTTTCTTTTCGTTTTTAATTTTTTTCATCGGTAAAAATTGGTCCTATCAAAAACTTGTAAATACAAAAGTTTTAGATAATATTGCGTACATTTATATAAAATTTAGTTGGATTTGATATCTTGAGAGTTGACGAAGTTATGAATTTTTTTCTCCCCAAAACCATGTTTTTTTCGCCCCTTGAACCCATTTTTAACTTTATCAAAAATCTGTCATGCATAAACTTTTTTCCCATTGTTTAGAAGTAATATAAACTTTAAACTGATTCGATATCTATTTTAATTAAGAAGTTATCGCGTTTTTTCTGTTTTCACAAAAACCCTCCCTATTTCCACCTCCTTGGTCCGATATTGCCCATTAACGAACTCGACCGAGATTTTAGGCTCCTTGATTTTATGTAAAAGTTTGAAGAAGATCTGAGCATAATTATGGAAGTTATCGTGTCTAGAAGAAAGTGATATACACCGATAGATAAATAGATAGATAGATAGATAGATAGATAAACTTTTTTACTGATGGTTATTTTGGGGTCTAGGAGTCATGATTCGTGTAGATCCGCAAAAATTTTTCAGAAATTCCAACATGGGAGAGAATGCAATAGGTAGTATTTCATGCGAAATCTACCTAAAAAGACAGACTTCTGAAACGGAAGATTTTCGTCAAAGCCGCATAGATGGCAGCTCCAAACATTACTACCTGTTCTATTTTGACATGTTTCTAAAGGGGAGGGAAAATTCAGAGATCATAACAACTGCTACGACAGGATTTTCATAATCCCTTTATTTAACAAGTACTTACACTGGATGCATTCGGTGCATATTTGGTGGCGGCCAGAATCGAACCCAGGTACTTTCAGCCTGGAGTTCGGTGCTTTAACCACTAGGCTATCACGGCCACACAAAGTGAGTTTTAGTAATAGCTATTAAAAATGTAAAACTATTAACTCTTATTCGTTGCTAGCTTTTTTCTAGTAATTCTTACAGATTCCTTGTAACCGAGTAAGATTACTAAAAATTTTTTAGTAATTACAAGGATCAGTAAAATTTTTTTAGTAGATCGACCCTTTTTTTACAGTGTGGAATCTAGATTTGATATTTTTGCTCATAGATACACATAATTTCGAACGGTTTCTGACATAATTTAAAAGATTTATAATTTTTCCTTTCTTTTTTCTTTTAAAGAATACATATTTTTTATATGACATTATAAATTATTTAATATTGTTCGATAAATATAAAAAAAATTCCGGTTTTACTGAAAATTTAACAGAATAATTATGCGTTCAAAACAGAAATATTAATTTTTAAGTTTAGACATAAATTAATGTAAAAAAGTACATTTTAAATAATGTAACTTAATTTAAGATATAATTACTACACTGTAAAAAAAAATTCAAGAGGTTACTAAAATTTTTTTAGTAAATTTTATTCCACAGAGTTTTTTAGTAACCATTACAAACTTTTTTTTTTTTTTTTTTTTTTTTTTTTTTTGCAAGTGAAAGAAGCATTTATTTTGTAAACTGAACAAAAGAATTTTTTGTATAACTAACTTAAAAATTTTTAGTATGAGCCACCAAGCAAATTTTAGTAATAGCTCCAAAATTATTTTTAATAACCATTACGTGCGCCCGAAGGGCAGGAGGTTCCTTCGAGCTGCATCCAGACTTCTGAAGCGGAAGATTTTCGGCAAAACTGCAATAGATGGCAGCACCAAACATTGGTAACTGCTACGACAGGATTTTCATAATCCCTTTACTAACGAGTGCTTACACTACATACATTCAGGGCATATTTGGAGGTGGCCAGTATCGAACCCGGGACCTTTTAGTCTGGAGTCCGTTACTATAACCACTATGCTATCAAGGCCACACCAAGTGCGGTTTAGTAATAGTTAGTAAAAATATAAAACTATTAACTCTCTTCGTTGCTAACTTTTTTCTAGTAATTCTTACAGATTTTCTTGTAACCGGCTAAGATTACTAAAATTTTTTTAGTAATTACAAGGATCACTAAAGTTTTTTTAGTAGATCGACCTTTTTTTTTTTTTTTTACAGTGTATTTTTTAAATTTAAGTAAAATGCTACGCAAAGTATTTAATTACATCTTGTTAATTCTTTTTAAAATATCTAAATAAAATTAAAAGTTTCATTAATTAAAATAACCAAAACTTAAAATTGATTCTTATTTTCAAATAGGATTTATTTACGACATTTTCTTAAAACTTTATCAGATATTAGCAACAATAAGATAACAGAGATTTTGAAAGTATTCTATCATTAATTATTTTGGATTTTTCTTTTTAAGTTAATTTTTTAGATTCATATAATGTTATTACAAAATTAAATAGAAACGCGACTTTTTTTGTAAATAAAACTCACGTGTGCTATTAAATATCCCTTTAAAATTTCAAAACCATTTATTTAAACAAGATTTTCTAGTAATTTGATATTTTATAACAAAAAGGCTTTGATAAAACTTATCGAAACTAAAGAAGAAACTGATAGTATTTTTCTTTATTATAAATAAATTTGCACAAATTAAGTTGCAATACATTTAGTTCAAATGAATTTTGTACTCATTTTTAAACATTTTTCGAAGTATTGTTGTTTTTTTATAGTTTTAATATATTACAGTTTTTGTAAAATATTTTATTAAAAGAATTTTAATGTCTTAACTTAATAGAAATTTTTATTGGGGTATTTCAGTTTATTTAGTAATTATTTAGTTTTAAAGAACTGGTTTATCAGTTTATAGAGTATATGATATTATTTAATTTAATTTTTATCTGATGGGAAACATTGAAAAGTTAAATTAGTTTCTTCTATAAAAAGCATTAATCTTTAATAAAATATAGGTTTGAAAATAATATTTGACACACTTTCAAAATTAAAAAACTATAGTTATTAGCATATGAAAATGTAGTTTAGAATAAAACGTTTCTCCAGTTCAAAAATTTTATCAAGCAAATTCATAAGTTTGGTTCAAAATTTTTCAATAAATGAACATTTCCAAACTTCTCAAACAAGCATGAAAAACGCAACATAAGCAGCTGTAAGGGATTTACCTTATACAATCTACTACCACAATTATTGTGGGAATGAAAATTAATTATGCTCTGATGTGGCTTGTGAGCTAATATGCAGACCGTACCAGGTAGTATGGCGTACAACACAGATAAGCACACATTTAAATATCATCAGCGAAAAGGTGCACATGTCAGTGCGCATCTCACATTCTGTAACCAAACATGAAAGGCGTCTGATTGGCATAACAGTAAACTTCAAGCTAATGTGTGCATTTTGCATAGATCAGCCACCTGAGAATCCCTAACATAACATGGGCTCCACGTACGAGCCTTCAGATGGCTTACCATACATGCTACATAATCTAAGTCACATGATCGGATCTTCTGTCTCCCGGCCTATTAAATTTACTTTTTCTGCTACTGCACCTTGCATTCTGAGGAATCCTTGCCATTGCAATAGGGTCAGTATCAAGTATAACAACGCAGTAGTAGTAGTAGTAGCGCCACTTACATACACGAAAGAACGTTGAAACTTTCTTCCAGGGCATTACAGTAATGTAATACAAGTATTCCCGCTTGAAATTTAATACTACAAATGTTAATTTGGTGAAAGCATGTTAATACAAACGCTGGACACAGAAAACCCTGGGTGTGCAAAAAAAAACTGGATTCGTTCTCGTGACAAAGTTTTGACTTTGACTCATATATCACTATAATGCATCGCCTGGTGGCACCATGCAATAACCTCTCTGGACAATCAAACCAAGAAAAAGGACTTCAAAGGGATAGCCCACGAAAACATTACTACTTGGCTGCTAAACCTCATGAGCCCTTTTTCCAGTATCCTGCATATCGTTAGCTGTGAAGGATGGCACTTGAATGGTTTTGCCATAGAGAGTCACTGAGAGACCAGCTCGTAGCTATAAGACTCCTAAAAGGGAGCTGTGTGCATTTTTGGACGCGTCTTTTCCTAATATTTGACGTCACAGACCAGATTCCTTCCTGATAATATACCTTAATAGAAAGATTTAATAAAGAGAGATTTTTGAATTTCTATTCTTACAATTTGTAATTACATTAAATACCAATATTAAATTTCATAAGCTTGAAGTAAAAGGAATCATTAAACTTGTGTTCTAAAAGAGAAAAGTTTAAATTAAAAAAATCCTAATAGATCTGATTAAACTCAGTGAATTATCTTTTGATGTAAACATTATTTGGTATGTTCATAAAATGCCAACAAATATTTTTTAAACATTCTAAAAAATATGTATGTTTTTAGTACGAGATAAAATTCATACAATATCAATATTTTCTTAGGGATATGTCTAGTAGTCAAAGTTAGAGAAACCTTTTGGAAAATCTTGATTTCTGAAATTTGGTAGATCATAATGGTGCTTAGTTTTGAAGAAGTGCTATAAAACCTGTATTATTAAAAGATAATTTAATCCAAAAATATGATGCAATAATTATTCAACGCAATTATTCGGTCAACAGGATAATTCTGTCGTATAATACTATTTCACGCCTACTTTTTTAAAATTCCGATTTCTTCATAGATACCACTTTTTTTTAAATAGTAAAATTCCTACTGTTTTCCCCTTAATATGAAGCAAGAAAACTAATTGAATTTTGCCATTTTAAAAGTGTGATGCCAATGGAAATTTATGAATTTTTAAAAAGTAGGCTTGAAATGACATAATACGACAGAACTTCCCGGTTAACCTAAGATCATTTCCATGAAAACTTGTCATACCTGTCACGCAACTAAAACTCTCTATGCTTGTTGGCCACCATTATTTTTTTAAAGTTTGATTTGTCCTATTCGATTGATGAGGTAGCTCCGATAAAATAAGTCACATTTTTCCGTTCTAAAATACTGGTAGCCAAAAATAGTTGTATGTGACAGACATGATATGTTTTAATGGAATTAGCCCTAATATTAAATGTAATTATTCCAGAATATAATACAATTATTATTTATATTTATTGATTAATATTGTAATAGAAATAAGTTTGAAGAATAAAGTGGAAACTTGTCAATAAAATTAATCACACAACATTCCTTAGATGCGATTTTTGTTAGCATCAGGATACGTTAAAACTTTTAAAGTGCAAACATAAATTGTCAGTTTTTATTTACTTAATCTAAGAAGTTAAATTGCTATAATTTTTAAATGTACATTTAGTTTTTTTTAAATATTTATACTCCTTACAAATATCAAGTAAATAAAAAACATTTAATAAGAAAACGGTTTTATAAGTTGAAAACGTTGAAATAAAAATGTAAATCCAAATTTTATAATGAGTTAATGATAATGATCGTCCTCCATTGTTTAGGTCACTTAAAACTTTTCCATCATTTTATGTCTCATACACTTTTCGTAATTCATGTCTATTTATATCTTTGAACTTCTTTGGGATATTACTTCAATATTAATAGCAGGTAGCTGAAAGTTTGCAATCAGATTCTTCGACATAACTTTGAAAGTGATGTCTTAGGTTATTATGAAATAGGGAACTTTCAAAATACTTATTGGAATATTTTTCAGTTAATAACAATATGAGCAGAATCTCGCATATCGTGCATTTCTTTAAGTTCCACATTTAAGCTCATCTCAAAAGGAATAAATTGAGGAACCTCTAAAGATAAACTGCAGATTTTTTTAAAGATATAATAAAGAATTACAAATAATACTTATACCTCCAAATTAACATTATTGCAACCCTGCATTTACGTCACATAAGATATTTTAAATTAAGGAATTAAGATATTTTAAAGTAAGGAATTATTATTATCCAAATACGTGCCATATTCTGTATTCTATATTAAAAGTAATCAACTCATATATGGATACAGGCCCTCATCTTATTTTTTTCATTTTAGAAATATGGATTTTGAGCTTATTCTATCGACGATCACTTTCAGAATTTCCAAGCTATGATTTTGAGACTTTTAGAAAGGTTTTTCAATATAGTTAACTAATACAATATGCAAATGACATTTTGACAGCGTTCACGCATGCACAGTAAAAATTTTTTTAGTAAACCTACTCATTTTTCATACAATTTTTATTATTTTTAACTCTGATTATAGGGCATTTTGTACATTAATGTTGTCATATTTTTGAAAATGAGCATTATTTTGTATTAAAAACTCTGTGAATAATAAGCAAAAAACGTGAGAAAGTACGGGATTGTTTTTATAAAAACATTAATTTCTCTACGAGTGTGCATGCTATCCATATAAACATGAAGACAATTTATTACAATAAGCCACTTAATCATAATTTGTAGTTTGAATGCTTTTGCTACATTAGTTTTAATGGGGTTATCCAAAAGATATTCGTTCTTTTTCAATTTATTAACTGTTCCCTAGAGAATTTCGGGGAAAAAAATCTTCACGAAATATGTGACCTGTACTATTATGTTTACACACTTAGAGTTTCAGGATAATTATTCGTATATTTGTCTAGATATTTCACAAAATGTCTAAAATTGCAAGTGGCCGGTCACCTTTGGCCATATAGTTTATATGGCCACTATTTATGAATAGTAATATTCGATTTATTAAATAATAGCTTAACTAAGGGGAATACTACTAACCGGAAATACTGATAGCTATTTGAATTATATATGTATATATATATATGTATGTGTAAATTAGCAACACTAAAACTCTTATTTGATTCCACGCCCTGATATTCTTCGTCTCTTCCTTTCTGTATGCTTTTGTTTAAGTACAGAGAAGATAAGTAATTTTTTACGATTTTTGTTACTTATTTTCCTTTTTCCGTGGTGTATGAATCTATTTTTCGTGTGTTGAATCTACTTTTCTCTCTACCGCACATTATAGGAAAAAATGTCACTTCAGTACACTATTCAATAAAATCATTTTAAGAGAAATGGAAATGCTCATTTATTTTCATTTCTATTTCTTCATCATGCTCATCTGGCGCTTGTTTTAATTTCGAACGCAATTAATCGTCGTTGCAAACGCAATTAATTATTAATCGACAAAATATCGTTTTTGAATCCATATTTGTTTTTAATTATTATTCCCCTAGGTAAAATAGACAATGAGTACGACGATCAGAAAACAAACAATGTTCTTTACTCAGTCAACCGCTAGTGATATCAATTTTTGGCTTATGCACCACTTCGCTTCCGGCAGACATGGATCATTAGATTCCTCTATTACTACTTTTCCATAAAATAAAGATTTTTTTCTTGTGCTCGATGACTTAAGGTTTTGTGCGGTTGGCTCTTGCACTATATTGTTTCTCTTACAATGAATAGATGGTATACATTCCAGTGGAAAATGTATTTTAATCTCATTAAAATTTATTTGGATGATTTCTTCTTGGTATAAACTTGCTAGAGATGTGGTTTTTCTATTATATTTAATATCAGTTGCAGGCCCCTTTTTTTCTATGCTTAAATTTCTTGTTAAACATACTAATTTAATAATGCTTTGATCTGAATTCTTTAATAATAAATATTTCATGAATTCCGGAGTAATTCTCAAAATTCATTGGGTCAGTTCTAACGCAAATGATAAATAGAACAGATAGCCAATGAGGGATATTGGCATTCATTAATGTTTAATACAGCATTTAATAACATATAAGCTGCAAGTTAGAAACCTTTCCTATGTATGTCTCTTATAATTTATAACATTATTTTTCCCCAAAAGTTTCTAGTATTTTGTGTAATTTTTTTTAAATATGAAGAAATGAAATTTTTAACTATTTTATTAAATGTTTAAGTACCAATAAATAATTTTCTATCTAAGATATTAATAAAATCATTGATTTAATTAAATAAATACAATTCTTCCAATGTTAAATTCCGTTATTACTAAGTTACATAAATATTTTTAATGGCAAAAATATATTCTTATATACATAAAAAATCTAAACTTCTTATTCTTTTGTTTTATTTACAAAACAAAATATGCCAAAAGTTTTCAGGAAATACATGTATATATATATATGGAATGACATAAAACCATTATGTACTTTGAAGTCTAGATAAACAAACTGGTGTATAATTTAAAGCTAATTTTAAGAAATATTCAGTCATTCAAATTTTTTTTTTCTGATCCTGTTTTCAAATTCATTTCATTAGGAAAGAAATTTAACAGATGATTGCAGCATTTATTTCTTTTTTAGATTTGTCTCAAGTTCAAAACGTATTCACATAAAATTCAAAGTTTAACTAAACATGAAAAGATAGCAGACGCATAATATGAAATGAGCTCAATTTATTTTTTGTTCTGAAAACGTGTTATTATTCTAATATATACAGAAAATAAAGAAAATAAAATGCAATTCTTTTCTTTTTTTGCATTTATGTGGAGAGTAAGGTATTTAGAAAACATAGACGATAGTTAAATCTTTATAAAAATTCAAATGCTAGTGCATTTTATAATGTACTTTTAAAATTTTTTCAATGAATTACAAGACATATAGGGTGAAATTAAAAGAAAATGCTCTTAGAAAGGCATGAGCAAATATTTTATGCAAGATGAGTAATAACCTATAATCATAAAGTTTTTATTATTATTTTTTTTACATTATTATCAAGAGCATTTTTGTGTAAGGTACCATAATTAAAATCCTGTACACTGTTTTACATTCTACGGGAACAACGCAATTCCGTTTTGTATATAAAATATTTGTACCATAAGAAATGTATATGTATAGAAAAAAAGTAGGTTTGATTTTCAGCATCTGGAACCAAATTGGACTTCAAGCTGATTTTAGGCAATGCGACACATATTAAAACCAAAATGTCACTTCAGTAAATCACTTAAAACATTCCATTTGCAGATCTCATACCTGTTTTATTGACCAATATTGATTTAAAATGCCTTTTATGCCTTTGCTATCGAAAATTTAAACTGTTTTCCATGTATACATCTATTTTTAAGGTCTAAATATTATGCATAGGAAATGTTATTGCATTTGCAACCGTACATTACTTATAATTGAATTCTAAACATATTTCGGTATAGCTTCGTGTACTGCTTTCGATTTTTCGCTACTGCTTTCAATTTTTCATTCGTGCCACTTTTGAGAGCCTTCCTCAATGTCTGAAAGATGCGGAAGTCTTTTTCTTTCAAGTTGGTTAAAGAACCCGCGATGTTTATTTAAACCGTTAGCTTCTCAGATCTCATAGACAAACAAATTTAAATTTAGTTCTGTTATGACTAAAGTTCTACAAATTATGTTTAAGCTAGCAGAAATTTTAGATTCATAAAAATATATGTCAATAATATATATTGCTTAAAAAGTGTATAAAAAACATGTTTTTATATACCTTTGAAGCAATATGTAGGCACTGACATACATTTTTATTAATTTAATTAGTAAAGAATATGAACTTTATACTTAATTTTTTAACTCCTATAGAAAATTTAGCTTTGTCTTTAAAAAAATATTGCGAATATGTTGCAAAGTAGTTTCAGGACACACTGTCTCTTTACAATTGTTACACTATAATTTTAACCCCTTAAGGTCTATTGATACATACGCACTAACCAAAAGGCGCATTCATCATTTTTATCACCATTAACAAATAAAGATAATATTTGTAAATTTAAATTACAGTCTTTTTTGGTATTCAATAAATAACGCATAAAAAATGGTGCCAACCGAATAAAATTTATGTAAGGGATGCAGTCCCGAAAATCTTGAAAATCGTGGACATGAATAGAGTTAAAAGCAAAAGTAAACAAATATATCAAAAATAAACATCAATTAAAACAATATTTTAGAAAAATTCAATAACATTGAGTCAAAAATTATTTAAAATTTTAAAATTTTCTTATAAATTTGAAAGGGCCGTAAACGGAAACATAAATTAGTAAATTAACATAACTTTCTAATTTGTAAGAATGTTGCTTTAAAAGTAACTACTTACGAACATTTAAAAAAAAATATTTTTTTCTGGCTTAATTACCTTAACCAATCAATGAAAATGAGATTCCATAACTGAAACACTAAAATGTATATCTTGTCTTTGAGTAGCACACAATTTCTGCAATTTCTGCGAATGCTTTGATTGTCTATTCTCGCAGAAGAGGATTTTTTTTTTCTTTCATTGCTTCCATGAGCTAATGAAGTCTTACGTCAGTTTCACAACAAACTACCCATGCAAGTGGGTGATAGTCTACTTTACTCGACTTTTCTCGACTTGCCGCTAATGTGCATGCTGTCAGGGAATGGATATGAAATATACATGTGAAAGCCTCTATTTTAATTGTCTCAGGGAGCAAGATCGCACATTACGTAATGAATACGCGAATATTTTTTTTGTAAACAAGTGTCCAACGCATTAAATCGCCGTATTATTTTCTTCTTTTGTGAAGCTATCAACTGAAATTTAATGACGACACTATCGTTAAATACCGCTTATTTCAGAATTGTAACAACGTTGGGCAGTTATAAAAATACAGACATGCGGAAATAGTCATGAACTAGATATTATTCTGGAAATTTCTAATAATAACAAATGTTTCGCTAAATAGACTCAGTCTTTTGTGACAAATTTAAACATCCGAAAAACAGGGTCCAAATTAGTTAGAAGTTATGCAATTAATTCATTCCAAATCAGATGTCTGTCATCGAGAGGTATCAACTAATTCATTTCTTCCTATAATTGGTAAGGTAGTCGGCGGCATGTATTTTATACTTCGACACTGATGTATCTTAATAAATTAGCATACAATCATAACATAAAATCCCATGTGTATAGTTACTTTTGATCAGTCTTTATTTTGGAAAAGTTTCCCAAATTCTTAACGGGCAAACATATCTTCAAGACATTCTTTTAATGCAGATAACATTTCATACACTAATGAACGTTTTTGGTGCAAACTGAATTCTCATGAATGGTTCAGAATTGTATGAAGTACTTGAGGAAATCTATGGATAAAATACTGTAGTACATATAATGGCTGGGAAAGCTGTTTCTAAGGCGATACGAGAATATTTACTCGTAGATGCAGCTCTTAGTTGTATACCAATTTCAGAGATTTTTTTCATGCAATGAACATGGATCTTCCCATGATCTGTTAAAGGAAGCTTGTAATCTTTTTGACTGTATCATGACCAAGCAAAACAAATGAAAGAAGTGGAACTTTGTGATGCGGTAGCTGAGATTGACATCGCTTTGTAGAAAGGGAAAATCACATGCAATCTTTTTAGAGAACAAGTAAATTCTAATTCAAATATCAACGAATAATCAGTGTTGCAAGAACCTATACAACACTGATAAACCGACAACAGACAACTTAATAGCAAATTAAAGGATTGACTGTTGGGAAAGCACTTGCGTGAAATGCTGTACATTCTCCCCCATAAGAGCAGCATCCATAGCACATCTTGTTATCTCCATAGCACATCTTGTTATCTTACGTTATTATACTTGTATTTATAGAAATTGTTTTATCTGTAATTTGAAAACACAAAGTTGCATAAAATATTTGTAGGGGGTAAATCCACAACATTTTTTTAAATGATGGATGAGACGGAGCTCCGTTCTATTCCAAAAATATTTTGTACAAATTCATATTTACATTCATACATTGCTTAAACTAGGAGAAAATCGATGATCTTGTTTTATGACTACAAGACTATGAAACCCATAGACAAACTACATTACCAAATGTTTGTATGGAAAGTAACTGCAACAAAATTCTTTGTTACAGCTGAACGTTTTCCTTCAACCGATTCTTTTACAAAATGTCATAGATATCGCACTTACTGACATATAAATATCTGAAAAGCTACTGAAGATACAACCAAACCAGAAGAATGGGGTCCGTATTTAAAAAGTAATTCGCTCTACCCAATACTCTGCGACTTAGTACAGAGTCACGATTATCTACTTAAGACGATTCTGTGCTCCTGTAAGACAAACTGTGCTAATTTACACTGCGGATGCAAGCTAAGCCCTGTTTGATTACTTGTTGGTTGTGCCAAGTCAACAGATGTACAAAAAATACTTAACTTTTAAATATGAATATGATGAACACGCTGAAAACTATTGATAGAAGTTTTTTCACTCGAATATTTCTATCAAAATGAACGTAAACAATAATTTCGCAGGTATAATAGACTTTTGTGTGGTCTTTAACGTTTTCAATTATACGTTAAAATTATGTTCTGAAAATAAAGCGATATATATTTCCAAAAGCCAGGGCTGATTCAGCGATACCAATATTTATCTACAGAAAAGAGCGACCTTGTTTTATGATAGGAATTCTTCAATTAAAAAAAAATATTATTCTTAAGAAATGGTTGCAAGAGAATTTTAAACATAAAGGTTGGTAATCCCTGCTATAAGCGATAGATTCTTTCTCATAGTTTCAGAAAATTCCCTCCGCCATTTTGAAATCCGTGAGTAGGTGTATTTCCGTACTCAGATTTGTCTGATTTTCATCAAGCAGTAGCTTCTGATTTTAAAAAAATGTTAAAAACTTCTATTACAGTTTTGCCCATGTTAATTAACATAATGCATGGATCAAAATACCAGGTTTGATTTCTGATTGAAAAATGTGCATCGGATTGCCTTTGAAGAAAGCTCTCAATTTATATTATTTTTTGTTTTCAAAAGGAGCATTAACCACTTTATGATCCACAACTTTATCAGTTTTTTCTTCTAATTTTATCAATTTTTGGTTAAATTCTACTAGTTAAAACTTTAACCAACGCAGTTTATTTTTTTAAGTTAAAAAATATTTTGAGTACAATATTGAACATTTCATGGTTAAGTAAATCATAAATTTACTGTAAAATTTTTCATTTTTTTCCCTATTTATAGTCGCAGTTATTGTGCAAAAAAGATTTTGTTCAAGCTATCAAGAAATTTCTAATATGTGATCACATATGCAAATGAGCCCGTGTATAAGGGGGCATTTGAAGCCAAATCTTATGAATTACCATCGTCAGTTATGAAGTCTGCGATATATTAGTGAATGAATAATAATCCTCATTATGTTCGAAGTGCATTCAAGATTTAATCAACAGAAGACATATTTCATCCTTTAGTGTGCACCTACGTTAGTGCTTTGTGATAATATTAAGTCCTATTTCATGCACGAAATTCCTTGTTGTAATCAAAATACTTCCCTATTAAGAATTATACATGTTTCATTATTTTATTACTTTTCAAGAAAATAATTAAGTGATTGAATTTTAATAAAGTATCTTCGTTTAAAATAAATGCACTAAACAAGTAATAATCTACATGCATTTTCTGAACAATAAAGGTTCTAAGATTATAAATCGAACAACAGAATGTAATTTAAATTTCATGATATTAACTTTGAATTATTTGAAAAGAATGATAGGAATATGATGTTGCTTCTTACAAATCTTGAGAATTTGCTTCTTGTAAATGCATTAAAAGAAAAGTTGTCATACTAGAGCAAGACTTTTTAAAAGATCCGAAAAAACTTACAAAATTTTGATAAAACACAATTTATAAAAGAACTCCTAATGCTTTAGCACTGAAAATGAATCACAAGAATAAAAATAGAAAAATGAATTACATTTAACAAGTGGAGTTTGTAAAAATAATGAAACATGCATTATAGACAGTAAGGTAGAAGCAGAAAAAACTTCTGAAAAAATATTTGAGTGCAGAGAATGTGTATATTAATGAGCTGCTTTAGCAAGTATATAAGTTCAGTTAGAATGCTACCATTAATAATAACTTTTTCAGGGATATGGCAGGTATCTACAATTGCATTACTGAATAAAATACACTTTCAAAAGTAAGAGAGGTGAAAAGTAAACTTTAAACAAGTGTGAAGGAAATGAACTGACTTAGTAGCAGTTTTCCATCTGAGAAAGTAAAAAATATTTGACAGAGAAAATACAAAAAAAAAAAATACTTTTTTCTAAAAGGTTTTTTCTTTTGTAAATTTTTTTATGCATTATTTTCAAATAAATTAAAATATATTCAATTTAGTTGAAATTCAATTTAGTGCGTATAAAAATTTTAAGGACAGCAAGAAATAAAAGAAATTTTGAAACATTTTAAGTAACATGAAAATAAGTTAACGATAATGTTCATCATTAAGTTGAAAAGCTAATAAAAAAGGTCAACAAAATTCCTCTGTACGTATTTTATTACGAACAGAAAGTAATTGTTTAGAAAACACAATTTCTGCCTGTGTAAAAACCTTTAGGACAGCAAAATAAAAACAGTATGTTAACTAAGAAAAAAAATATTTTATGTATTCATCATTATGTTTAATGACTGTAAATATTACATTTTATATGAACATTATTAATTTTTAGCACAATTTAGCACAAATTTTATGATACTCAAACTCAATAGTAAATCTAAGTTCTGAAACTCAGAAAAGTGTCTCTCATTTTTATAATTCGTCTTATTACCTGTCCTCATGACTTCTAGACAAGATTTAAATCAAGACATCTGAATGGTCGTTGCAAAATTACAATATTATTCTTCTGAAATCAGAGTTTTGTGTTCCGGCTTTTGTGAGCAGGCACATTATACGAGTGGTGAAACAGGTGAATTTTATCAGAATTTTTTTAGATATGCCTTTGAATTAACTTTTCCTGAAAGAAATGCCATCGAAAACGTCCCTACCCCCCCCCCCCTTGGTGTTGAACGAAAAGCAGCTCCATGTTACACTGCATCGGCCACTTAATTGACGTTTTTAGAAAATTTCTTTTCGTTTTCTCAAATCATGCCAATAATATTTTCAGCAATCAGAACCATCTGAATTCTATTTCTTTTCACGAGAAAAAATAATCTGCAGCGATTTATCATTACAAATTAATGCTGGTCTGGCAAATTCTAAACACTGGGTTTTGTGGCAAGACAGTAAAGGGGATTGCAAATTTTGGTATGATTTGGAAATTGTCAAATTTATTAACTGAATTTAAGATTGTTTCCTTACAAACTTGTACACAGTCGTTTGTAAAATTGCTTTATTTGAGTACTTTTCAGTTGACGATAACTTTAAAATTTTCTTTTCATCTCTGGGTGTAAAAGCTGTCGGACTGCCTACAGCCAGTTTGTTTCCCATACATTCTTTTAACTTTAAAAAAGATTTGATGACGGTTTTTGATCTTACTAACCTTTTTTTAAAAAGACCTACAACTAACTTCTGATAATGCAAAAGATTCAAAAACACCTTTCTCATATTCAGTCAGCTTATTTGCTGTAGGCATTGTTATAAAACTAACAAAACTCTTAATTGAAAACCAGGAAAAAACACCATATAGTAAAGTTTTTACTGTGCAAATGAATAAAAATTATACGTAAAATTTCTGTAAAAGATAGTGTTGTCCTTAACGTTTTTACGTAGGTAAAAATAGTATTTGTTTGCGTAATTATTATTTTTAACATTAAAAATCTCACACATATATTTTGTTGATTTTATATTAGTATTTCCATTTTTTGATTAATATTAAATTACCATTTCAACTATCGCATTTTAAATTTATTAAAATTTTTACAATGTTTTGCTGTCCTTAAACTTTTAACACGTGCTGTACGTATTATATGTATGTTGAAAAGTATACAATCTTAATATATGTATTTTCTTATAAAACGTATCTATCTCTATTGAATAAATTAAATAACATAGGCTAGACAACATTTATTACGCAACTTTCTATTTCATTTCGGCATATCAAATATCAAGTACGAATGAAAAAGTTCTGGGTTATTTCATAAAGAACAGATTTCATGCGCTTAACCAACAAATGAATATGTTTCATACTACATCGAAATATTTTATGCCAGTTTCATAGATAATTGTGAAATCATTTATAAGATTGAATTCATAGAAATAGAGAGCAGCTTGAAAGATATATCGGCAAATTATTTTCAGACAGAAAAGCAAACCACAGTTTTTCAAAAGAAATTCTATAACAGTTTTAACTTACAAAATAATAAATATTAAATTGGATTCCATTAAAAGTTTTCATATTTCTTTTTATCAAACAAAATTGAGTATTAAGAAGTGTTGATTGTGGAATAATGTATCTACAGCAGTTTATGGCGAGACATTTAGCATTTTACGAAAGAAATCGATAAATTCGAAATTGTTTTAAATGTCATTTCATTTATTTGTATGCATTCACGTTTAAAAAAAAAAATGTTTAAAGATCCAAAAGAGTAGCGCATAAAGATCAAAATAAAAAGACGCATACATCAGATAGCTAATTAATAAACATTTCGCATTTTAAAAGAACATAATAATAAGTGCCTTATACTATTATTCTAAACAGCGTTTTTTTTATTAGTATATATTTCTGTACATGTGCTTTTATCAAAATCGATCATTGCACATAAACTTATAAAATAATTCACATCTTGAGAAAATAAGAATTTTAAAGATAGCATTCTAGATTTGGGAAAAAACCTAATAATTAACAGAAAGGGGGATAATATTACAGAGTCTTGTATTTAAAAAAAGGTATAAAATGATAATATTTGGAAAGATTTTAGTCGATTCTATTACTAAATAATTTAGTAATCCAACTCTGGAAAAATAAACAAAAATATATTAGCGTAAGATGTGCTGGAGTAAAAATACCACATTAAAGTTACATGAATTTTTCACGGTTTAGTTTTAGATTTTTTTCAAGCATATGATACAGTAACATCACCAATTTGGTATTTGACATTATTATCCACATACATGGATAATAACACTATGCATACAAAAGTGTAGAATAAGATGAAATAATGGCATCTAAGTTGTCAAATTCTAAAGATACAAATTCTGTAGCCTTAAAAATTGAGAAATTTCGCTTACTTGCCAATAATTGCATTTCAGGATGCAGTAATCCTGAAATGCAATTCACTTCCTGCCTAATTCACTTAATATTTCATTCCTCTGACATCAAAGAATTAACAGCACTTAGGACATACAAATTTCTCTTTATCATATTTGTTTTTCAACAATGTTTACTTATGCACTCTCGTTCAAAAAAATAAAAAATAAACCTTCATCGGATGTACTTGCTGCATTGCACTGAAAAGAATTGACCAGAGTTAACGCCAATGGACGGCATTATTACCCCAGTATACTTATTGCGCAGTATACTTTAAACTACAAAATACGCGAACAAATACAAAATCTTTCAACGTGTTCTCAAAGTACATAAAAATACACTACAAACTTATGAAGAAACAAAGTATTTTTAATAAATATATAGCCTTCAGATCACAGAACTTACCTCGCAAATTTTAAATCGGATGTTTACTCTTACACGCTTCTCCCAGCGGTAAGGTCTACAAAAGGAAAAAATATATTTTAGTGATTGTTTGTGATACAGATGATTCACAGCCCTTCTGCGCAAATGCCGCAGAAGCCATCGCTTGGATTTCTTTGATAATTATGCGTAATATTAGAACTTGGTGCTACTATTCCCAGATACTTTACTATACACAAGATATAATCTGTGTCAAATTATTTTGAAGGTACAGCGCTAGAGGGGGAAAAAAAGGTGAATATTCTACTAATCCTGGAGAAATTAATTCATGGAGAAAACAACATCTGGAGTTAAATATTGTTCATAAATTACTTTATGAAAATCGTCTTCACATTAAAAGTTATTACAAATTCATTTTATAAATAATAACACTCATTTTTGGAAATCGGTTCTTTGTATCACACCAGCCCCGAAATGTGTATAATTTATAAAATCTTTATTGAGTAATTGAAAAGTATATGTCAGATAGTTATCCATAAATTTAGAAAAAATTGTATTTATCTTGCAAGGGAAACAGGAAAAGGTAACTGCTTCTCCCGATCAAAAACCGGAAAAAGTTTAATAACATTTTTAAAAAGAAATTGAATAGTTGGATAATTTAGAAACTTCTGGAGTTTAATTGTTGATGCCAAATTTACACCCTATCTAGAAATGGCTTTATATTTCCAACGTAGGGAACCATATTATGAAAGAAAAGTGTCTAACTGGAGCCTAAATTTTATAAGAATCAGTGTAATTAAAGTTGAGTATAGGAAAGCGTTTAAAACAGGACTCAAAAGGAAAAATAAAATTTAATTTAAAAATCAATAAGACTAGACTGAAAAAAGTAAAAAGATAATTAAAACTATCGAGAAAAAAGAGAAAAAGGCCAATTAGGGTCTTTTCAATGATAGGCATGTTTGCTTATTGTTAATAGCAAAATTGTGGATATAAAAGACATAAAATATAACAATTTTACATTAATAATTTTTCTTATTTTACAATAGATATATTTAAGAATTTTAAAATGTATGTAACAAAAAAATGGATTAAGGAAAAATAAAAAGAATGATGCCCAGTTAAACTGATGGCATAGAGCGCACAGGCTATGCAGACTAATTGTATATTACAGCCTTATATAATGCCTTTCGAAAAAATATATGGAAGAAAGTACACCCCTCCCCCTATTTTCTTTCTTTATACTTAATCATTGAAACCCAAAAACTAATAAGGGATACGCCTTATATAAAAAATTCGAAGCAAGTCAAATATTTCTGCATAAAAATTCATTTATATAATTTAAGAAACGTTTTCCCCCGTTTCCTCCTTTATAATTAACCATTAAAACTCCAAAACTGTTCAGACATTCAACTTATCAGAAAGAAGCTTCATTCAAAATTTAAAGCAAATCGGATAACTCTGCATAAAACTCTACTTACCTAACTTCAGTGTTAGGTGATCGCCCGTACCCCCTTTATAATTAACAAAAGAAACACCACAACAAATGAGCGAAGCTTCTTATTCCTATGAACCTGTATACATAAAATAAAAAAACCGGTTAATTCTGCATGAAAAATCATTTAATAAATTATGAGGGGTAGTTTCCCCTATCCTCCCTTTGTACTTATTCATTGAATTTCAAAAACAAATCAGGGAAGCGCCTTTTAAAATAAACCTATATACAAAATTTGAAGCAAATCTGTAAATTTTACGTGAAAAACCTAAATTAAGACTGGGGATTACGACCCATTCTCCCTCTTTAAAATTATCCAATAAGCACCTAATACTAACCAATAACAGAGACACCTCATTAGAATGATCTTCCGTCTAATTTGAACGAAATCTACTAATTCTGTATGAAAAACCCATTTATATAAATTAAGGGGAGGGGCAATAGCCCCCGTTCCCCTTCTTATACTTAACGAATGAACTCTCAAAACTAATCAGGGAAGCGTCTTATCATAGTAAGCCTATATCCAAAATTTCATGTAAATCTGATATTTTTATCATGAGTTATCGCGTTACGTACGCACGTACATACATACAGAACGGTCGGGCACATAACCTCTCAGGCTTTGATAGCCTGTGAGCTAAAAAAGAAAAAAATCTGGCACTGCTATATTTGATCAATAGTGAATAACATTGTCATCGTCTATTGCTAACGCAGATATTGTTTTCTGGTAGTTCCGAATTAATATCATCGGAACGGTATAAATAAGTTTTCAAATAATGTTTAACCCATTGAACAAAGATTCAAATTTCTACATCGCGTTTTATGGTACAGTTACAAAAATATCTCCAATCATTTCTGTAGTTCTTAAGTATCTGCTACGAATTTAGATAAGATTTTCATACTATATTTGCATATGAAACGCTAAATCGGACATGTTGCATTGACGCAATGGTAAAAATAAATGTATATGCTTAAATTAACTGTCAAACTATCACTGTTTTTTTTTAATTTATAAAATTCTCTTATTTAATAACAAATACTTTGATTATTAAGTAAGTCAAAAATTTTCTTTCAAAATTTACGGTGGCAAACGTTTTTCTGCAAAAATGTTGAAGATCCCTATATTATAGTTTCAGTGGTTAATTCATCAGTGCTTTTCATTACGAATGAAGAAAATAAAATTTTTAAAAAGAGGTGCAAGATATTTTGAAGCTTATCTTTCATACAAAAAAAAAAAAAAAAAAAAAAAAAAAAAATCTGCAATTTTTTTTTTAAATCAAGAATTACCCAATGTATTTAGCTCATTATCTTTTCGAGGAAGGGTAGAGTTTTTAAAAATTAATCAATTTGGATAGGAAAAAAATATAGAAATGTAAATAACAGTAGTTCTGGATTCATTAATTATAACGTTCCAAAGATTAAACCAGTCCATTAACGTGTTATGGTATCTTTCCAAGTTTCAATGCAAAAAATAAGGATGGTGTTCTGAGGCTTACATAATAATAATGATAGTTAGAGGAAAAAGGTCCAAATACCGGCTACCACTTTTGTTTTCTCTCTCGATCTTATAAGGTCATTGTGGCTAAATGAGACACGATTTCCCATTGTTTTGTCGCATTTAGGGTATATTTGGCATTAAATCAAAATTCATTTTATTAGACAGCAAATTACTGAATACTGTACATTTAGTTCAAAACTAACTTGTTTTGTCTGAATTTTATATTTTGATATAATTGTGGCAATATAATGCCACAATAATCGATTGTCGCATTTAGGACATTTTTTTCGCATTTACAGAAGTTAAACCCTAAATGAGACGTTCATATTCCTAAATGCGATAATGCATTTTATGCTTGAAATTTCATATGAAAAAGTTAATTTAACTTACTGTGACAGAATGCTGTGACAGAAATTTACCACATAAAGAGTGTGAGTGGTCTGCGAAATCATTCGATTGAAAGAAGAATAAAAGGCGTGATTAACTCATAAAATACTGATTTATCACTAAACTGTTTGTACTGTACTATTTCTAATAAACTATTCCTTTTTCAAATATTTCAAAAATTAGTGTTAGGACTCCATATGAAACAAAATTTTACTATATCGGCAGTTAAACTGGAAATTATAAATTAAACTTTAAAAATTTTAAGAAAAGCAGCACTAACAGCAGTTAAAAATTAGTTGCAATTATATTTTTAACTTACAATCACACTATGTGCAAATTACGTAACAAACAAAAGATAACAAAAACATATTTTTTTAAAAGTATGTTAAGTTACTTTAATTTTTAATACTTTAAACTGTAAATGCAGGCTTTGTCAGAGGATACAAAAGTAATTTAACATCTTTAAAAAATTCTTTTTTGTCATCTTTAAAGTAGTTTGCATATAGTATAATCCTTTGTTACCTTTACCTTTTGTTAATGGTTTACCTTTTACAGATAAATTAGTTTTCTTTTTATTTATTTGCTTATATTTTTAAAATTTTTTAACCGTTCACTGTGAGTTTTCCTGATAATCTCTTCTGATTTGCTATAATGTTTGTAAAATTAACTTACTTAACCACATTAAAGTAAACATAATTTAGGTGTTTTCAATCAACAGAAGATATTCAAGAATTTCCATTATGTAAAATTATTGCAAGTTCTATAATATGTGTCTATATTACATTACTGGAATAAATACCGCATTTCTTATATATTTTTTATTAAAAATTTTAAAAAAGCATATTTTTCTACTTTGATCAACTTGAACACATATTTAACCATCTGGCTAAAAAAAAATTAATGAATGATTATGCTGTCTCAACTCAATTTAATTTAACATAATATTTGCTATAAATATCATTTTAATACAATAAATGAAAAATTCTGCATAGACTTACCTCGTTAAGCGTTGTGCAAATATAACGTCATCAACTTTTTAGTCATTTTGGACCCCCTCTTCTGATATTATATGTTATCACCCCTAGAACCCCCCACACCCCACATAATGATATCGTTATCGAAGAGTAACAATTTTTCGATCTTCAGAATTTATTTCTTTTATCTGGAGTGTGACATACAAAACTGGTTACATTTATTTTCCGCGTGCTTTATTGATTTAAATGAAGAGAAGTCGGATAACACTTAAAATATATAGTTACTACTTAAAAGTATTTTATAATAGCTTTTTGTTACGGTCCGTATTAACAATATTAAACGAACTTGAAATTTGTATGATTTTATCATTAACTGGAAGCATGCAGAAATGCATTGTCTGAAATACGTCGCAGCTGACTTTGTGAAAAATCGGTTTTAAAAACAACAACTAATATTAAGATCTAAAAATACTTAAAATGAGCAAGGAGAAACACGGGAGGGAACATGTATCCAACGATTGCGTTAGTTTCGTGTTAAAGTGTTGATATTTACCCGTAAAAATCACAGTTAAAACACGTAACTAATTATTTTTTTCGCATAGAAATCCCAAGTGAAATATTTTGAATTTCAAACTAATTATATTACTCTTAAATCCGACTATACCGTGAATGAAATCGATACGCGATGATAAAAGATTGGTATATAGTATTATAATTTCAGAGCCATTTAACAAAAGTGTATATTTTTATCAAAGCATGCGTAATGTTGACTCTGTGGACAAATTCCTAACCGTAAATTTTTGTACCATAACCATAATCTGTCTGCGACTTAACATTACCCTACCGTAACTTAAATATAACATAAATGTAACCTAGCCGTCACTTTGAAATATCAATATAGAAGCATCATTTAAGATTTTGCTTGAAAAGTTAACATTCTTTCGTTAATGTCTTAAAATCGTCTGCACTCTGAAATCTAGATTTTAGACTAATATTTGTTATTTAAGTTTTCGCGCATGATTTTAAAAGAATGTTTTCATAATTATATTTTATATATTGACATAGAGTTATTAATATATTGTTAAATTAAAAACATTTTTTCATCTACGTTATAAAGTATTAAAAAGTTCTGAAAAAAAAAAAAAAGAAAACTTTTAGTAATACAATTTTTAGTTCAAATCAAATGTTTTCAATATTTTATTTAATTTTATTTTTACATTTAATTTTTTCGAATACATCAATTCCAATTATTTTAAAAGCAAACATTTTTTAAAAATAAATGATATAATAGAAAAAAGACCATTTTAAAAAATTACTATTACTTCGTAAAATACGCTTCAGCTGTAATTCATTCCTTTCAATTCGTCTTAATACAAAATCCCTTCCACATGCTTTTGTTTGGGACATTAAAATTTGAGCGATAAATGGTTTAATATTGCGACCCTTTTTCGGTTTACTTCACCACCACCTATCTTTTTCCTCCATGGTTTACAACCGCTGTGATAAAAAATCATCATTTTAACTGACAGTTTGCCAGTCTATGAATTTTAAAGGTCTGTTCCAGCTTTTTTAATTATTTATGCGAAAATTTTATGCAACCAACCAACCATAACTAAATGAAGGGAAAAAAAGAAGAAAAAAGGCGATTTTTTATAAGAGTGATCTTTGGAATTTAATTAATTACTCAGTTAATAAATAGAATTTCGAAATTCTAAAGCTCAGGTGCATCAGGAGAGATATTGGGCTACTCTCATAAAAATTTTGAGCTTCGTACGTCCCATAGATTTTGCTAGCCATCGCAGACACACACACACACACACACACACGCAGACAGAGCGATTTGTTATTTTATTAGTATAGATATGAACATTAAACCATACTGAAAAAGATGCATTTGGAAGAGATGACAGACCTTCTAAAAAAGAAACTTAAATATAAATTACTTTTAATCGTAATTATGATGATTACTTCTTGGAAATTAAAATATTTTACTGCTTAAAGCAAAACTTCAAACAGGAATTTTTTTCAAGAGTATTAATTATTTGTAAATAATTATTTATTAAAAAAATATATAATTGATGAAAATTAATTTGCTGATACTCGTTTAGGTTCGTTAAGCATTTCAAGTTACTAAAAAGTGTTAGTTAAACATTTAATGAATTTAAAGTTTTAAGTGATTCAAAGAAATAAATTCAACAGAAATGCTATAATATGCACAATTTTTTTGAAAACCCTTTAGTTAAAAAATTGTACTATGTGCCATATTTCTTCATCTGTAATTTGAAAAATATCTGCAGAAAAATTTGAAAAGATGCATCGAAAAGGTTATCTAAATTATAAATTGCAAATATATTCCAAAAAGAATATTTTTGTTTCGAGATAAGTATGCAATCGTGTTTCAAATAAATTAATTTGAAATAGAATAATTAAAATTACAGCTAAATGAAAATTTTTAAGAATAACTAATCATGATTAAAAAGATTGAAATTAAAAATGATTTCTTTTAATAAAACCGCATTATTGTATCATCTAGAACTTCAAACAAGTTTTTTTTTCACAAAAAAATTATTGGTTCTCTTAGAATTTTTGATACTCTGTTGATAAGTCTTTCCTTTTCAAAATTCTTTGTATTTATTCATACTTTAAGTAGAATAATTATGTCCCTTTGTCTAAATGTAATTACGTTTTTCAAGTAGCACTTATAGTAATTTATTAAACAAAAACCAGAGCCTCACGTTGTTTTGCAAAGTGCTTTGCAAATATTTCTGGCGTTTGATTAAAAATTTGTTATTTTTAAAAGTTATATTCAATGTACTGTGTTAACTTGAACAATTTTAGTTGATTAGACACTCACAAAATTTTATTGTGGGTATCAAAGAAAATTATTAATTTTGAGAAGAGTAATTCAAACAGCAATAATACTTTTTCAAATTCTTGTGCTTTTGATTTTTAAAATGCTAATTAACTGCAGTGAATAACTTTAATTAAATCATTATGTCTGATAAATGTTATACTTAAAAGATAATTACTGATGTCTGGTTTATAGAGATTAAATTTGCAATTTGGTTTTGAATATCTTTAATAAAATATCAAAGTATATTTTATTTAGAACACAAGATTTGTTAGGTTAGATTTCAAATTAAATTTAAAAAACAAAAAAAAATAAGTTTTCAATTGTTTAAATAATACGAAATTTTCTAAGCATAATTAAATTTATCATAACAAAACTTTTCAAAAGAAAATAACCATTCAAGAATAATTAAAACAAGCAATTTTAAATGCAAAAAAGATACAAAATGTAATTTATATGGCATGGGAGGTATATTTTTTAATTAAGTGTCTTGTATACATTGAAATACATTGTTTTTTTTTTTTTGGAATTTATAATAAGTAAAGTAGTACTGGCATTCATAATTTACCGGGGATAATCAAAAAATTTCAAAGTAGACACTAATCCATTCCAGCATGTTTCACAAATCAATATATCACTATAACTTTTTGTATTCGTGTGTAGAAAAAAAGAAGTATATGATAAAAAATAAAATTTATTATTTATGCACTGATTTTCTAAACCTAATGAGTGAGTTTCATATACATAATCTTTTCGCATCAAAATGTGAAATGAAATATTAAAATTAAAAATGAATAGCTAAAAGTTAAAAACAGATTAACGATCATTATTTATAAACGCCGTAAAGTAATTTTTTTCAAAAGATCACATGATTAATATATGCTAGAACAGATGTTCAGTCGTAGCTTAAAATAAGGAGATGTGCGAAACATAAATACAAGATGATATAAAAAAAACAAAATAAAGCTTATGCAATTACATTATACACTTAATCATGTAAAAAAAAAAAAAAAAAAAAAAAAAAAAAAAAAAAAAAAAAGATCTGCATTTTTTGATTAACAAGGCACCATTTGACACATTTACAAATGCAAACTTTTTTAATAAAAGAAATATCATTTTTTGAAAGAGATAATTGTTTAATTAAATGCGTCTTGCAATAAATGCCATAGTCATTTGAAATCTATTTAATTTCATTCATTAATTAAATTTCTGGTTTGAATTATTTAATGCGTATGTATGTATTGTGTTGGAGCAATATCTAAATAGAAATGGGAATTAAAATTTTATGAATCGAAGAAGTTTCGAATGCGATACTTTAATTTATTTTTACAATTTCAATCTTAAATAATATTTAAGGACATACAATGTTCAACTTAGCATTTATTTATAATATTAGAATGTAAAAAAATATAGAATTAAAAAAAAACCTTTTTCCTAAAATATTAAGAGAAAACCTCATTTAAAAAAAAAAATCACATACGTATTTAGCATCATTTAAAAGGACCAATAATTTTTACATAAGTCTAGTTTATAAGTAGAAAAGATATTGTGGATTGTGTTTTGTGTAAATAAATGGAAAATTTTGAAAAAAATCAATTTTTTTTATAATTTTTTGCAATTAATTATCTATAATTTCGGCAGTTGCTTACAGTTTCAAAAATCCAAGTTCTAATCTAATCTAAATGTAAGTCTAAAGTTAGTAATCACAGTTTTAATATCATAAGACAATAACTAGCATGGGAAATCTTCAAATAATACAAAATAAAAATAATGCGTGCAAAGAATTTTGCCATAACCGAAGCAATGGAATTTTTAAAACAGAGAATAACAAATTTTATGTTTCAGTACAAGCAAAAATATTGAAATATATTTCCAAACAAATTAATATGTATATATACATAATACTTCCATATTTATATGTTTCATATACTTACATAATACAGATGTAATAATACATATGTAATACTTCCATGCATTTACTAAGAAATTTTATAATATTACATTCAAAAATTTTAAATTGATCTTTTTGAAGAAAAAAATGTGCGGCATTATGGAAAAGACTTCATAATGCTTTAAACATATTTCATATTGTTTTAAAATCCAAATTTTTTTTATAAGTTTAGTTTAGATGTAAAAATGATATTGTGCATTAGATTTTGCATTTCTGACTAAAGGGTTTAAAAAAATCAAAATTTTACGAAGTTTCATTTTTTTTTCATCATTTAATCGCAATGTGTTACTTAGAACATCGGGAATTATTTACAGTTATAAACAGTTCGGGAAATTTTCAAAGGATTTGGAGAGAAAATAATGTGAATGAAACAACATCCTACATAAACTTCTGGCTATTTTTTGTGGTCAACACTCTTTTTCATTATTTTACGCGTCGGACAGAACTTTCAAAATGTTTTGTGTACCTTATGATCCTTACTACTTTTGATTATTATAACCTTTTTAAATTCGGAAAAAGAAATAAAAAAATGCGTCCATCTACCGTGGAAAATAAATCGTAAATTTCGAGATTCGGTCGGATTTAGAAAATCAAGAATTTCGAGAGATGAACATCAGAAAAAAATTGCGAAAATCAGTCAGTTCCCGAAAAAAATTTTAAGATTCGCTCGGAAAAGAATAAGAGCGCAAATTATGAAAAAAAGGAAAATTTGAAGATATATAGAAATGAAATATTGTGAAATGTGTGGCGAGAAAAACTCAAAATTCATCAATGGATCGTCAGAAAATATTTCTAAATTCTTCCACACGCTGCGAGAAAAAAAATGCGAAGTTTGTCAACCGATCAGTGAATCGTGGTTTTTTTAGTAACGCACGTTAAAAAAAATCTCGATAAAAAAAACTGCAGAGGGGATAATACCGCAAATTTTGTAAGTGATCTCTATGATAATCGGACAGTACTATGATAATCGGATTTTTGGAAACTATCGCAAAATAAGTATCATATTAAATATTAGTGAAAATTTTCTAAATATTCACGGAAAATTACTCATATGATGTTTTTTTTTTATATAATCAATAACAATGAAACTTTAAAAAATGAAAAACACAATTTTTTAATATTATAAGAATAATAAACAATGCACAATTCAATAACAGAAAAAGTATTATAATTTATGCATTAAGAGATAAATATCAAATAATTCATAACTTTCATATATTTAAAGTAATTGCAATATTTTAATTACAAATTTTAAATGTAGCTTTACAAAAGTATATGTGATATTAAAAAAAGGCAACATTACAAACATTTCAAATTGTTCCACGCGCATTTTATATCTATTAGAAACTTGATTATGAATGATACAGAAATTTAGTTTCTATGCAAAAATTTAATTGCGTAGTTAATTACATTTTGATAAATGAAACAAGATTTTTTTTAAATATATTAGAAAATTTTAGAAAAGAAACGCAGTAAAACACATATCATAAATAACAGTATACTATAAATTATTTAAAACTAAATAACTGAACAATTTTTTTGAAAAGTTGTTCATGAATTTAAATTTTCAGTTGAATACCATGCTATAGTCATCTATTGAATTTCAAATTTCGTCAATAAATAAATAAATAAATAAATAAATAAATAAATAAATAAAAGTAAAAAACTATGTACTTTATTTTTTTCAAAACATCCAACAGTATACGATAATCCACTTTTTTGTGTTTCTTCCTTTGCTGTATACTGTTTTCTTATTTCAATAAGATATTTTATAGGTCGGACTGTCGTTTCAGTCATCATTCATCCTGTCTTTTAAGAATTGCTAAAACTGGACTTCTTATAGTTTCAGATTGTTTCAGGCTCCATTCACAACCCACACTAAGTTCACTTATTACTGACACGGCAGGAAAATGAGATATATTTTTTTTAGACACAAACGTATCTAATGAACGTAACTATGTAATTTAATGTCCAAAAGCACAGTAATTTCATAATAAACTGTGTATAATTTTACTGGAATTTTCAGTGTTCCCAGACTTCTACCTATTTAAAATTTCATCTGAATGAAGGCAAGATCTGATAAATATGAAGGCAAAGATCATGAAGGAGATGAAAGATCAAAGAAAGATCAAAGAAAGAATGAAAGATCAAAGAAAGAATGAAGGCAAAGATCTGATAAATAGGCAAGATTTTTGACGCAACATCTTCAGCCATTTTAATTTTCATTGAGCTATGAGAAAAAAAATTTTTGTCTAATCATATACGTTTATTATAAAAATATCAAGAACCTGATCGTGATGAACACTTTTTATGCTGCGTTTTCTTATCAGTAAATATACACATGAACAAGGATGAAAATTCTCCTGTTTTCATTTGATATATAACAAATGAATTGTTTTTAACAAGTTATTGTGATTAGTTTGTTGATTCCGTTATTGTGTCCTGGGACAAATTATCTATTTTCTTACCACCTAAAAAAATATTGTTTCTACTGTATTACTGAATTTTGTTTCTGAAGGCTGTCCCCAATCATTCTGCAGCATGGTTAATATGTGATATAAACCAAAAGTTCGAGGCCAATTCGTAAAAAACCTTACCTTGAATAGTCGACAGCACCGACGCACATCCACTTTTAAAGCAGTCACTTTGAGCGACGATACACTGCTGACAGCGTTTGTGAACTTCTGGAAACATTGGTGAAAGCTATTTTTCCGAACCTCCCATAAGGCTTCCTGTGATGCTGTTTTCACCTCCTATGAAGGCACAAAACCGCGTTCTTGTAAATATTTTTTCATTGAGGTGGACAGGTAAAATTCACACGTGCTAAATTAAGTGATTAGAGGGATGTGGAAGCAAATTAGTGCGAGTTTTGACGGGGAAATGTTTTACCAATTGGGATCGATGTACTGGTACATTGTCATTCAGAATGTACCAATGCGCAGTCTTAGAAATTTGTACAAGTGCTTGGCGACGATCTTTTTGAACAGATCCAGACACTGACGCAACATTTTCCACGTTCCAGGAAGTCGAAGGTCTTCTAACGCGTTCATTAAAACACCGATGCGAACAGTAAACCTTGTATATTTTTATGGTAGATTCACCATACACCTTTCTTAGCATTTCCAAAGTCTCCATTAATGATTTACCTAAGTGTCCGCACAATTTAATATTGCAGCGCTGTTCAAGTAAAGAAACTTTTCTTGCGTCGCGGTACAAAGGATAACTTCACAAGATAACAGCTGCGCATGCGATTCGGTCACATGACATAGACAGCTTCACTGTTAAAACTAATAGTGACACATTGCACCTTTTAGGGGTGAAAGGCTTGTCTCACAGGTGACACCCCTAAGAGAGCCAGAATGGCACCTTTAATTAGGTTGAAAAGATGGCGCCCTTAATCCAGAGTGCCCAATAATAAAAAATTTAAAAACATATAAACCGACTTTTGGCCCTCGAAGGATTCGAACCAACAACGTCTGATTGCAAGCTTAGCGCTCTAACCGCTCGACCATCGAGCTCACCTTCAAAGTCTCCCTGAAATGTTCAAATGTCCTGAAATTCAAAGGTTTCTTTATATAAAAAAGCTCACCAAAAGTTAGACATCTGAAGTTCTAAACGAAATTGGGATAGCGCATAGCGGTGATAGTCATCGTAGGGAGAAATTTCTGTAGTTGAAGGGGAAGGATACAAGTCACACAGCAGGCGCAAATGACTAAGAGGTGAAACTCTTCCAATGCGCGGCAATAACTAAATGCTACAATATGTTAATAACGTTTCTGATGCAATATAATTAAGTATGTTCTCGTTTTTACCAGATTCCATCATACGACACCTTAATGTTGATATTTTCTTTAGAAGATACATTAAGGATTCTATGAATTTTTGCAATTTTTTTTCTAGCCCATTCCCAGTTTTGTTTCAGCATAATTTTGCATTTTTCAACAAGATGCATTTCATATTAATAAAAATTTTTCCTATACATTGATAAAATATCAAAATTCATAGAAGGCATTTTCATCGCAGCATGTCATTTGATATTTAGATATAGTTTTTAGAATTTTGAATTATATTATAAAATAAATGCAAACGCCGTTGTGACAGGGTAAATACATCTAAATATTAAATTTCAATAATTTATTAGCTCAAACCGATGAAAAGATTTAGTAAGTAATGTACTTAAAAAAAAAAAAAAAAAAAAAAAAAAAATACAGTTTTTTTTAAAGTTAAAATTTTAGCTAGAAGGTGGCATTGTGCTGTCGCAATCTACCAGTAATGTTCTAAAAAAAATTTAGAAATCAAGCTTATTCTCTTTCGGCAACTGAATGGGAAAAAAAAAGAGTAAATCCTGAGACACATTTTAATCTTCTTTCAAATTAATTTCAATATTTTTACAGACTGATATAACTTTGTACCATATACAGAAGACAATCTCAAACTATTATAAAATTACTCTAGGTAAAGTTTATGATTTATTGTAGTAACATATCCCTCATTTCAGTTTTATATTTATTTCACTTATTGTGTTTTAAAGCTCTGGCATCCTGTTTTTGCACATTAGCAGAGAAAAACGTTTTATCATTTTATAGTATCGTCAAAACTAAATGCCAGATATTTGACAAAATTAAAAGAAAAAAGGAAAAAAAGAGATTAAAATATATATAAATAAAAAAACATGCGTTAATTTCGTTAAAAACTGTTTGAAAAACTCTATTATATATAACAATAATATAAAGCTACATTATGATAAATAAAGGTTTATTTATTAAGAACATTATAAAATTTATGATGCATCATTTTATATACTTCATACTATTTTGAAATTTTGAAATAGAACTATTTTAAGCAGTTCTGATTTCGTAAATATTTCATGCGTTTTCTTGAAAATCTGATGTGGGTACGAACAAATTACACTTACGTTATTTATATTGTTAAAATGCTTAAAAGAGCAACAACTGAGAGTTTCAAATAAGGTATAAATAAATCTAGAAAGTTTATTCAGTGTAATACGGGCTCTTTTCAATTTTATTGCATAAACTGTAACAAAATACACTATTAGAAATTCTCTCAAAATTATATATATATTTTTTAATTTAAAAGTATAGCAAATTAAGCAAAATCATTTTTGTAAAGAAATAATTTTAAAAGAATTTTTTATGGTTACCTGAGCGATAGTGGTATGAGATACTGGCTAAAGAAAATTTCAAGCATAATTCTTATCTGTTTTTACAATTTATATTAAAACAGAAACGTTATTTGAAAGAACAAATGCAAATAGTATGAATTATGCATTAAATTAGTTTACTTATTAGTTCTTGGGAATAAATGTTTCCAAACTTTTTCATGTGTGCTAAACAAATAAACGAACCAGTTCCAGTTCTATGCTAAACGAAGAAATCTTTTTGTAAGGAGCTTTATCTTTGCCTCAGTTTCTTTTTTCCATTCTTTTATCTCTCCTTTAACATTCAAGTTAAAATCAGGAGTAAGGGTAGAACAAGAATACTTAAAGAGAAAACGATTTCCCTAAGGATGCTCTTTTGAAACTCTCTATACGGAAGTTCTTTAACAGTTCAAAGAAAGTTTTAGTTTTTCCACTCTGATTCGTGCAGCCCAATTTAGTAAAAAAAATCGACTCTATTTTAACGGCAAAATTCGTATATCAGTTTACTACTAAGAGATTCATCTCTACTTTAAAAGCAAAATAAAATGGTACATTTAATAACGTAGTCGGTCATTTGAATAATCGTAAAGAGTTTACTATTATGATATAAATTATATTTAAATTAGACAAAAAATGCAAATATATATATATATATATATGGGCCATTTTCACCATTCGTTTACATTTCATGGTAATGGACTTGACAAATAACCGATTTAACATTTCAAATAAAACTAAAAAAAAAAAAAAAACTATTTAAATGAATTAGCTTGTATACTTAGATAATAATTTACATACCTTCTAAAACTATTTAGTAAACTTACTTAGTAGCTTACATTTCATCGCTTACACTTCATGGTAACGGACTTGACATTTCAAATAAACTATTAGAAATGAACTAGCTTGTATAATTTCTAATTTAGATAATAATACACATACCTTCTGAAACTATATTGTAAACAATATTTAATTGCAAAAGTGCAAAAATCACTACTTTAATGCTAAAATATACGGTAACAGGCTTGACGGTAAAAAAAAAATACCAACCATGATAAAAGTTTATTCTTGCCACTATCACATTGTTTCACAATTGAAAAGTAAGCAAGTTATAAATTGCACGTGAACGTAGCAAATGAGGTGCGTTCGTACGATAACGAAGTTTTAAAAATATTCAGATCTTGCTGATATAGTAGAGCGTACTTCGGATATAGTATAATAGTCGAAATCTTTGTGTTTCTGTAAATATGCAGAAAGTAATTTTTATTACACCTCAGAAACGTATATCTTTTTTATAAAATGTGAAATAGTTGAATATAATTAAAACACGCCCCAAACAATGTTTCCCCGTATAGCATTATGTAGTGGAATACTTTTGTGTGGCCCTGTAATTTAATAATAAAAATTCTTTGCATCACAGATTGTACAGAATGCATATTTTAGTATACATTTCACAGATTCGTGCCAATTCTATTATGTTCGAATGAATGTAACATCATAAAAATGCATTTGAATCTTTTTTCCCATTGACCGTAATGTAATGGAATACCTTTGATTGTCCTTGTAAATGATCTATGCATCCGACTTTCATAACATTTGAAATGACTCGATAAAATTACGTAATAATTATATGTTTTAAATTTCAAACGATTAAAATGCATTTGAAAATTTTTTTTCCCATTGACCGTAATATAACGGAATCCTTTTGATTGTCTCTGTAATTGATCTATGCATCCGATTTTCATAACATTTGAAATGACTCGAAAAATTACGCAATATTTATATGTTTTAAATTTCAAACGATTAAAATGCATTTGAAACTATTTTTCCCCATTGACCGTAATGTAAGGGAATCCTTTTGATTGTCCCTGTAATTGATCTATCCATCCGATTTTCATAAAATTTGAAATGACTCGACAAAACTATGTTATAATTATGTAATTTAAATTTCAAACGATTCGGTTGGGTAGTTTTTGCGTTGTTATATGCGGATAGACAGACGGACAGACAGACAGACAAACAGACGGACAGACGGACGGACTGAGCAACAACAATAGGTGCTACGTATTTACATAATTACGAACGCACCTAAAAATGGCAAATAGTAGTTCCGTGAATAGTTTAACTACATCGCCGAATATTTGCTGCTAACTTTAGGTCGCATTCGAAACCTATTTTCACTAAATAATCACAAGGTAACGGACTTGACAAAAAGTGAGGGACAAAAGATTTTTGGTAATTTCTTAAAGAAAATATCTTTTGTAATAATTTTTTATATTAATATAGAATACTAACAGTTCATATTTAAAATAATTAAACCTTTTTATTTAAAAAATTTAGCTCAAATTTAAAAAAAACACAGTTAAAAACATAAAACTTGGAATGGGACAGGCATTTTTGCTTAGAATCAAAATTTTAAAGATTTATATCTCAAAAAATTTTATTGATTTTTTTAATTTTTCATAGTAGAAATGTTCAATATAATCTTCTTTAGCTAATGCATAGCTCAAATCAAACTTTAAATATTAATGTATGTTTGAATTTTCTTCTTTTCACTCTGGGACAGCATATGTAAGCGAAATTAGAAAATGGCCCATATATATATATATATATATATATATATATATATATATATATATATATATATATATATATATATATATATATATATATATAGGGTGTATCTAAATTACTAGGCGAAATTTTAAGGGGTGATAGTATACATCAAGACAAACAATATTAAATAGGAAACCAAAGGTCCCAAGCGTTTTCCAAAGGAGATAGGCGCCATTAAAGTTTAGGGTCTAAAATTTCAAATAAACACCAAAAACGGAAAAATTGGTCGATTGATTTGCGGTTTGCACTAAAACTATTCTTTATGTCGGTATTTTCTTGAAAATAAATTATAAAGATAAATTTCGAAAAACGTCGATAGAGGGCGCTTTAGACTTTGGAGTAACGAACAACTGTTTTTTGCCGTTATTTTTTGCATCTCATTAAATGGTTTCGCAAGTTTAGACTTAAACTTAAATTTTGAGCTCAAAATCCGAATAGTTGGAAGTGATTACCTCTGAATTGTGTTCAGAGGGTTCCAATTTCAAATGATTATAAAAAACGGAAAAATTGGTCGATTGATTTGCGGATTTCACTAAAATTATTGCTTATGTCAGTATTTTATTGAAAATAAATTATAAAGCTAAATTTCAAAAAATGACGGTGTAGGACGCTTTAGACTTCGGAGTAACGAAAAACTATTTTTTACCGTTATTATTTGCATCTCGTTAAATGTTTTTAGAAGCTTAGATATAAACTTAAATTTTGCGCAGAAAATGTGAATCGTTGGGAGTGGTTAAGTAGCGCAAACTGAACTGTGTCCAATGGGGGTGGGGAGGTTCAAATTTCAAGTTATTATAAAAAACGGAAAAAAATGGTTGATTCGTTTACGATTTTCGCCAAAACTATTCTTTATGCCAGTATTTCCTTGAAAATAAATTTTAAAGATAAATTTCAAAAAATTCCGTTAGAGGGCGCCTTAAACTTTAGAGTAACCAACAACTATTTTTAACCGGTATTTTTTTTAACTAATAAATGCTTATAAAAGCTTATAGTTAAATTTTGAGCTCAAAATCTGAATCGCTGTGAGTAATTATGTAGCGCAAAATTGAACTGTGTTCGAGGGGTGGGAAGAGTAACATTTCAAATCTTGAACACAGTTCAGTTTGCGCTTCTTATCCCTTCCTACTATTCAGAATTTGAGCTCAAAATTTAAGTCTAAGCTTTTGCAAGCATTTAATTAGAAAAAATAACGGTTATAAATAATTATTGGTTACTCTAAAATTAAGCGCACCCTCAAACGAAATTTTTAAAAATTTATCTTTAAAATTTTTTTTTAAGGAACAACTGACATAGAGAATAGTTTTAGCGAAAACCGACCAATTTTCCATTTTTTATAATCATTTGAAATTTGAACCTCTTCACCCCCATTGAACACAGTTCAGCTTACGCTACTTAACAACTCCCAAAGATTCAGATTTTCTGCGCAAAATTTAAGTTTATGTCTAAGCTTCTAAAAAAATTAACGAGATGCAAATAATAATGGTAAAAAATAGTTTTTCGTTACTCCAAAATCTAAAGCATCCTCTATCGCCATTTTTTTTATTTTTGTTTTATAAATTATTTTCAATAAAATACCGACATAAAGAATAGTTTTAGTGAAAACCGCAAATCAATCGACCAATTTTTCCGTTTTTTATAATGATTTGAAATTGAAACCCTCTGAACACAGTTCAGTGTGTGCTACTTAATCACTCCCAACTATTCAGATTTTGAGCTCAAAATTTAAGTTTGTGTCTAAGCTTCTAAAAGAATTTAACGAGATGAAATAATAACGGTAAAAAATAGTTTTTCGTTACTCCAAAGTCTAAAGCGCCCTCTATCGCCATTTTTTTAATTTTAGCTTTATAAATTTTTTTCAAGAAAATACCAATATAAAGAAAGTTTTGGTGAAAACCGCAAATCAATCAACCAATTTTTCCGTTTTTTATGTTTATTTGAAATTTTGGACCCTAAACTTTAATGGCGGCTATCTCTTTTGGAAAAAGCTTGGGACCCTTGGTTTCCTATTTAATATTGTTTGTCTTGATGTATACTATCACCCCTGAAAGTTTTGCCCAGTAGTTTAGATACACCCTGTATATATATATATATATATATATATATATATATATATATATATTAAATGTATCGACATACATTATTTTTAAAGTTATTTCAAAGCTATCTAAATTGAAATGTTTTCTGGCAACTACTGCATGTGCAATGTTTCTTTCCTTTGATAATGCAACATTGTATTTAAACTGCATTTTCTTTCCTTGATTTTTCATGTCAAAAGTCAAAATTTACTTTATTCTTCAAAATGTAACAGAAAATGTGTTTTTGTTTAAAATATTTTTTTTTTTCATAATAAAGAAAAATCCAAAAAAGAAAAAGGGATATTTTCTACCAGCAGAACAAGTATGGCGCTACTTCATTTTAAAGTTACTTAAATATACTAAAACGGAACACTTTGAACAATAGAACGGAAGTATAAAAAAGTTTCACTTTACATCTAACTTGTTTTCCAATTTTCCTTCTACTAGGATAATGTTTTTGCTTCAGCAAGTTCTGTAAAAAATAAAAGACATTTTGTTTACATGTGAATAACATACGCGTTATTTAAAAGTACTTGCAATAGAAAAATAAACGTTGTCTTTAGAAAAGTATTCAACTAATATTTTCAATGCAATAATTCAAGAGAGATATCGTAAAACTTTTACAACTTTGATGATATTGCATGAACAACTGAACAAGCAATTTAGATGAATTCAGGTAAAAATTAATTTTTCCTTTCATTGCATTCAAAGGTATTTCTTAAAATATTAAACTGTGCATGAATTGACAATATTAGGTGAATACAAATGTTACAAGTGACGTTTTAAGGCAAAACACAAGAAATAGATATGCATGAAAAGCTTATGGACAAGTGTTATGTTTATGAAAAGTGTTCCAATTTGAGTCATGCACATGGGTAGCATGCACATTAGTAGGAATTTTTATTTTTTCCTCTGATAAAACCTTGCCGTGATAAGATTGATTTGTCAAATTTTCAGTGAATCTCCCGCAAGGCAGACCATTACCCCCTTTCATGAGTAGTTTGTTGTAAAATTCATGCAAGAATGTCATTAATTTACGAAAGTGCCAAAAACAAAAAAGCCCTCTGTTGAAAGAACAATCAACTTTTAGCACTGCATTCCTTACAAAAATTTTATTCGGTTGGCTACTCTTTTTTTTAAATGCTTCACTTATCAAATACAGAAAGTTAAGACTGTAATTTAGAAGAAGAAATATCACCTTTATCTGATAATGGTATTATAAATGGCGCATACACTTTCTGACGGTGCGTATGCATCAATAGGCCGGAAGAGGTTGAAACAGATAGCGTGGCATCACAAGGTTACTTCTTTGCTCTAAGTTTGCAGTACTTTTGACAAAATATAACTAAATTATCTACTAGCTTGCAAAGAATTTGCAGTGCTTTAGTCACAACACAGCTAAATTTTCCACTTGTTTGCCGTTAATATGCAATCAGTAGCGTAGCTAGGAAGGGTGACAGCCGGGGCGGATGTAAATGGTGTCACCTCCACCAGCATGAAGTCACCCCCCCCCAGTCCATCATATTTTTTCAGTCATAATTCTATGTTAATATAACGAATGACCGTATCATTCCTTATTTACCTTTCGCCCCCCCCCCCCCTCTGCAGGAGTGACTCATTACTCATCCAATAATTCGCATATGCCAATGCGGAGTCCATGTGTAAAAGAAAAGTCTTTCTTTTCAAATTTGCTTTTCGCTACCCACTCGTTTGATAGGTTGAATTTTCTTCCCTGGTGCATATCCTATTTAGACACCCCATCCTGCATAAAGTTTCTCATTCTCAAAGAAAGGGAAATTAACTTTGATGCGTCGTATGCTAGGAATTTCTTTTATTCCGGAATGTTTTTTTCAAAATCTGATAATATTATGTATGTGTATTTGCAAATAAAGATTGGATGTCACCCTTTAGAAGATGACACCGGACTGCCCCCTCCGCCACCTCCCCTAGCTACGCTCCTGTATGCAATAAATTTGATACTGCAAGATGTTAACTAGCATGGCAAGTTAGCTGCAAATTCAAAGTGTGGTGACTTTTTCGGCGTTTTCATTATGTTGACTCGACGTTTGCATTATGTTTATGCAGTCTTTTTATAAACTTTCATTCTTATCATGCTGAACTTTCTGCAACTTTGAAGACTGCTGCAAATTTTCTGCAAATTAAAATTACTATGGAGCTATGGAGCGATTGACGTAAAGATTCGAAATGAAAGTTATTTTTTGCACACATGCAGCAGCAGCAGCAGCAGTGAACATTCAAGAGCGGTGATCGTCAACAGAATAAACTGCAGTCATACAAACAAGTCTCTTCTGTTGCACTCATAAAAATAATAGAGAGTCTATAAATGGCAAGATAGGGTTGGCCAAGGAATTAGTCTAGCACAACAAGACAGGAAGTTGTAACCGTATTTTTATGTAAGAGGTTTTCCCAAAACTATTTTATACTCAAAGAAAAATTTACACATTATTCTAAATTTACACATTAAAATAAATATATTGATCATACAAAAACGATTTTGTCTCAATGATTTTGTCTGATGTTGTGTAAATTGACGAATACATGCCCTGGTATGTTAATTTCAACATAAATTATATTTTCTTGTGTAATGCATTAAGTGACTTAAATGTGTAAATAATTATCAAATAATTCAGACATACACAAGTGAGTAGCGTGAGTAGCCATATACGACGGCCGTTGAGCTATTATTTGTGTTATCAAATTGACAAACACAAATTAATTTTCAAATAAATGTTTTTTTTTTTTTTAGATAATTTTACATATGTAATATTAATTTCAAAGCGAAATTTTAATAAAGAAAGCAATTCAATTCTAGAGTTTTGTTTTACGTTTTCTATTTTTATTTATTATTTGTTATTTTTTTTTAAGTATGGAAACCTGGTGTTATATGAAAAGGTTTCGTAAAGTAATATAAAGCAGATATCAAATTCAACAGCTTCTTCGAAAAGCATTTTTTACAATACAAGAATTATTCAAGTGAAAAATATTTTTCTATTAAAATATACAGGTTTTATTTCACATCTTTTATACATTTTGACCATACATGTTTGGAACTTTGAAAGGCATTTTCAGAACTTTAATTAAAAAATAAAAATTGATATTTAAGGAAATTTCGAAAAAAATAAATATATTTTTTGTTGTTGTTGTTGTTGTTTTATATATAATCTATTTAACAATTTGAAAGATATTTGACGAAATTGCAAAGTGTTTTCAGCATATTTATTGAGATTTAAAAAAAAAGATCAGTACTTAGTTCTGCTGTGAAAGAAACGTATTATTTTTCATAGTCCTTTTAGAACCTTCGAGATATTAAATTTCAAAATTTAATATAGATTGTCTTTAATTTATCAGTATTTAACATCATATTTGTTGCTACATTAGAATCTTTTTTATTTGATATTTTACGTACCACGGAATTTAAAATAAGGAATTAATGTGGTTTAAGATGTGATTAATATTATAATATTGCTTATTATAGTGCATTTCTGAGATAGATAGCCATAACTTATAAAGATTGAAAGAAAAATACTTAGAATGTAAATACAATAAATATTTATGCATATTAAAATTCTCATCATATCTTATTTATGTACTAAAAATATTTTGGGCAAATAATAATTAAATATTGGGATAAAAAAGTGAGAAACTAAATTGAAATTAAAATGGCAGATGACCATTTATCCTTCAAATCTAGGAGAGATGATGACCATCCAATACAAGAAAGAAAAAGAAAATTATAAACGAATAAGAAAAATCTTACGTTAAGCATAGATTATGAAACATTTTCCTGAAAACTTTAACAAAACTAAGTTATTTAGGGAAATAAGGTGTTACTGTTCATAGCCAAATACATATTCCTATACTTTTCAACAGCGCTGTATTTGATCTATCGGTTGATATACATACTATATAATGGGGAAAATTTGTTTAGCAAGAAAAGTCTAACATGTTGAAATTTCTCTTTCAGCAATTTATATTAATAGATGGAAATATACTTGAATACTTTTGTTCAGACCTATAGTTTACCTAGTACCTTCATTTCAAGCCAGTATTTTGCTGAAATTTAAATCAAAGAAAGACACTTTTAAATCACACTTACAGAAATTATCATCCATAGGTGACCATGTATTCAATTCTTTGCGTGACCCTGTACATCATTTTATCTATACTATACAAACATTTCTTAGTAAGCTGAAAGCAACTCAGCGTAAAAATGTCAAAACGTATTTAAAAATAACCTTTAAGTAAATTACTCTCATAATCAGTAAACTTCACGAGCTGTTTTGTGGGCTCTGTTGCATTAACCTGTATAGTACATCAATTATAGAATTTATACACACCTTATAATAAGCATACATTTAGTGAAACTTAAAAGAGCATATCATAATTAAATATGCATTTCATCATCTTTCAGCCATCATCATACTCTAATTCGAATAGAATATGCTACTTGAAATCTTTTGCGTGTCTCTGTAAATGTTATGCATTTCATGTTATGCGTGAAGTATTAATCCTCAGCGGTGTATATCAATTTTATTATACATGAAATCGTTCAACATAATTAAAATATTTCGCAAACAATTCTCCCCTTTATTCTTGTGCAGTGGAATTCTTTTGTGTGGCCCTGTAAAGAAATAACAACTATTAATTCCACCGCAAGCTTTACAGAATACATATTTTATTGTACTTCGCAAATGCATATAAATTTGAACATGTTTGACAGAACGTAATACATTTAAAATTAATTTTAAACGATTTCTTCCCATAGGCCGTAATGTAACGGAAAACTTTGGACTATCCCTTTAAGTAAACAAATCATGGTAGAAAATTTATTTTCAAAATGTTTCGTGCTAGGGTAACAACATCCAAAAATTACATGGCAATCCGAGTATATTTACGAAAGTTCGAGCGAAGAAAGACGGACAGACAAACCGAAAGCATTAGCACTTTTCAACTTTGTTGGAAAATTTTAAAAAATATCATATTTTTTATAGTTAATCATTTAAATTATAAAGCAAATTTCAAAAATGCAATTACTTACGAGAAATGAGTGAATAAAATCCGAATAAATAGAATCTGAAGCTTAATTTCAGTCATTTACACTGTTAAAAATCTTGTCCAAGTTTGAACTAAATTTTGTGCTCAATACCTGCCGCTGTAAGATGGTGAAATCTTGAATCAATATTTGGAACTCCGGTTGGTACATGTGTCCAATAGTTAGAACGAGATTGAAATAGGAAGCTCCAAATGTTGGTACGAGATTTATGGTGGCCATCTTATGGTGGCAGCTACTAAGCACCAAAATTTGGTTCAAACTAGAGCAAAATTTTTAACAGTGTACTTTTCGTAAAATTTTACCTTAATAGTTTGTACAAGTTTCATGGAACCTTTTCAGACACCTTATGCATTGTATCCAGCCATCCTTTTATGTTGTAGTATTGTATTCTTTTCCACAACCAACACAGTCATCATCATCCAACTCTATTCCCTCGGAATTTGTAAGATATGATTATTTTATTTCAAACGTATCTGGTCTTCTCCGCTGCTGAAAGTGTCGTGCTTTTTCTTTTTTCTAACGTTTATTTTAGACTTCCTCATTATTTTAAGCCTATTTATTAATTTTATCTCTTTCTGACGCAAACGTTTTCGACGTTTATCAAAATTTTCTGCTGATGTCAAAACCGTAGCTACCTGTTCAGAGCATATTTAAAAAAAATAATAAATAAATCAACAATCAATAACCGATAATACTTGCATCATACCAGACGGAAGATGTCGAAATTTGACATTCAAATAAAAGTTTTAAAACGCCCTCTTTGATCGTTCTTTGTTTCAATTTCATTTCTTCTGAAACACATCCATTATTTTAAGCTAATTAAATTTTATGTAAAAATGGAGAAAATATTTTTTAGCACTTTCCAACAAAGTTGAAAAGTGCTTATGCATTCGGTTTGTCTGTCCGTCTGTCCGTCTGTCCGCGCTCTAACTCCCGTAAATATACCCGGATTGTCAGAAATAATTGGACGTTAAAAACGTTTACCCGAGCACGAACCCTATTAGAAATGAAGTTTCTGCAATAATTAGTTTTTTTACAGGGACAATCAAAAATGTTCCATTACATTACGGCCTATGGGAAAAAATCGTTTCAAATGAATTTTAAAGATGTTATACCCTGTCAAACATATAAACATATTCAAATTTATATGCATTTCAGAATTTCACTAAAATATGTATTTTGTAAAGTATGCAGTGAAAAGAATTGGTACTATTCTTTTACAGGACCACACAAAAGAATTCCAATGTATAATAATAAAGGGGGGGAATTGTTTGCGACATATTTTAATTGTGCTAAACGAATTCATATATAATCAAATTAATATACGTTGCTGAGGAATAATATGAGTTATTTCACGCTTTGTACGTAGTGCATAGCATTTACAGGGATACACAAAAGATTTCAAATAGTATAATCTATCCGAAGTCCTGAATATTATGGAAGCTGTAAGATAGATGAAATGCATTTTTTTAATTATGATATACGCTTTTAAGTTTCATCAGATGCATGCATATGATGTGATTTATATAAATTCTAATTGTTACACCATTTAGATATACAGGGTTACAAAAAAGATCTTGGAAATGTAACTGAATATGAGCGTAATTTATTTAAAGTTGGCTTTTAACTTTGTTATGCCTTTTTACGTTGAACTGCATTTAGTTTACTAAGAAATGTTTGTAGAATATAGATAAAATGATATACCGAGTCACACAAAGAATTGGATAAAAGGTCGCCTTTGGATGATAATTTTTGGAAATTTGATTTAAGTACTTTAAAGAGAATTTTTTTTTAAACTAAACTTTAGCAAAATACCTTCGTGCATTAATGGTACTATGTATTTTACAGGGCTAAACAAAAGTATTCAAGTATGTTTCCATATAGTAGTATAAATTGATGAATGGAAAAATTCAAACACTTAGGTGTTTTCTTGCTAAACTAAATCTTACCATTATATAGTCTATATATTAACCGACAGATCAAATACGGGGCTTTTCAAAAGTATTGGAATACATATTTAGATATGGACAATAATACATTATTTTTCTGGATAATGAAGCTTTGTTAAAGATTTCAAGAAGTATTGGAAAGTGCTTCATAATCTATGCTTAACGCATGATTTTTCTTACTTGTTCAATAATATTAGGCCAATTTGAAGATTAATCAGAATTTGAATGCTTTCGACTGATAATTCTTTTACATGGTTTCCTTGTTCCCTTTCGATTATCGAGAATGCTGACCCATTTTTCACATACGGGGATACTTTCCTTGTTAGAAAGTATCATATCGAGTGGATTCTTTAAAAAAATGAAATATAATTCCTATAATAATCTGATTCAAAACATATTTCAAGCAATATAACATTATATTAGTTTTAAGTTCTACATAAACCGAATATATGTCTTTTTTTTTTTTTTTTTTTTTTTTTTTTTTTTGCATTTTAGTTTAGTGCCAAAATGCTGCAATCTATGAGTAATATCTAAACTCATCTTTTATTATTATTATTATTATTATTATTATTATTATTATTATTATTATTATTATTATTATTATTATTATTTAAAATGGTTGAAACAGATTTGAAAAATAATTTATGCTTGTTAATAATATAAAATATCGGTAAATTTAGAGATATTTTAAAAATAAATTTCATCCCAAAGTTATCATGTAACAGTTAAAATTGCCCAGTATTTAGTGTTAGAAATAATGAAAGTACGATAAAAGTGAAAGCGATAGCTCTGTTTCTCGTCACTATCGTTATACATTTCTAAAAATTGTAATTGGGTTTAGGCTACCATTCAAAAGCAGACTACTATTTTTTGACGACAACAGAGAATTCCACAATGAAAGAATTAGGACTTTATCGCTAATAAAGAACTCCTAAATGAATGTGCAATGGGCTGCCTAATTCCTGCTTACATAAAGTCTTTTTTTTTCTTTTAACTAAAAAACGCTTTTTTCTTAAGTTTAATTTTTCTGAAATTCTTTACTTTATTAAAAATTTAATGTATCTTACCTAAAATTTATCTTTTTAAATCAAGAGAGAAGATGTAATTAAGATGAAATAATCAATAAAGTCTTCGATTGCAATCTTTACAATCCAGAAATAAAAAATCAGTGTAAATTACGTCATTTTGACACCATCAGATCAAATTTATTGTTTATAGTGTCAAGGTAAAAATGCATTTTAACTAATCATGTAAAAAGTCACTTTCCCCGGATCAAATTTTTTACACCCTCTTTATATATATATATATATATATATATATATATATATATATATATTTTTTTTTTTTTTTTTTTTGCTTAATTAGCATGTATTCAAATAAAAACATATTTTCTATTTCATTGTAATGAAAAAAATGGCATCAATAAAATAAAATGCATAAAAATAAAGTAATTTTAAGAAACAATATTTTCATAACGTCGGAGTAAATATGAACTTTTATTCGCTTATCAAAATAAAGTGCACTTGTATAAATATTTTTTATCAAAATTTAACTCATTTATTAAACTAGCTTGATGTGCCAATCCCGAAACTGCTAAAAAATCATCAGGCAGCAAAAATTAGACATAGAAGCTTGCATGGCGTTAGATATTTTGTAGACGAAAAATATTTTTCGATAATTTGAGGGGTTTTTTTCCCTCTCAATAAAGATAAAGTGCACTTTTTGAAGGATTGCTAATATATTAAAATCTATAGCTGATAAAAATAAATAGAATTCTTTTCTATCTATCCCGTTTGCATAAAATATTTTCTGAAAAATGTATTCTTGAAAGCAAGTACAACTATTTTGGCTTATGCTTTACGTTAATTTAATACTTTTTACTAATAAAACTTTCCAAATCTTTTTTAAAGCGTGACATACAACATAATAAACCACAGCATCTGCTTTGTGTTTCAAGGAAAAAAGCTTTTTATACGGATAATTACCTTTATGTTGAAAGTTAAACCAAAATAAAATTCACAGCAAGAACAGTTAAAGAGAAAAAATGATTTCCCTTAAGTAACTGCATCGGAAATCACTTGAAAAGAAATGTTGTGTACCCAAAAGAAATTTCAAATTTTTTTTCTCTGATTTATTTCGATATAAAAACAAAAATGTAAGAATTTCTGTAAAAATTTCTTACATCAAAGGGATGTAGTTTTATTTTAACTATAATAATAAACTGATAAATTTAGTTTTCTTTCCCGTTATTCATAAAGAAACAGAAAAGTTTCACATTCACAAGTTTTAATACTATAAATTGAATTTTACATGTATAATGTTTATGCATATGAATAAGAATGTATAATGGTTTTATATATAAATTTGTTAACCAAGTTAAGCAATTTTCAAACGTGAGAATTTACGAGGACGGTTCAACAATTACTCTATCGAAATTATATAAAATATTTGTACTGCGATTATTAGTATAAAATATCCAAGTCAAATTTATTTTATGTCTATACGCTTAGTTTCAGAAATGTAACTAATATTAATATATTTTTGGAGTGAGGAATGATGTTTTAAATATCTAATTTTAACGATTTTCAAAAAGTGGGGGGGAGGTTGAAAGGCTTGTTGTAGTTTATAGGGCTAAGTTTCCGAGAGCGTATGATATGTGGCTACATCACTATGATACCATATATAACCACAATCAGTAGCCTGTCTCATCCAATGTTACAAATCTAGCCCTATAAGCCCCAAACCAGCCTTTCAGCCCCATCTCCCCGTTCACCTCTCCCTCCAAAAGTATGTTAATATAGCAGCTATGGTTCCGAAATTGAGCATATGGCATTTGGCTTCGATATTCGCCCCTCATCGCAGTACAAACATTTATCATATTGTCGGGACTGTATTTGTTGAATAACCCTCATATATATATATATCATAGTTGTATATAATTCATATTATATACAACTAACCGAAGACCATATTGAGTGTAATATAAAATTTATAATAAAGAAAGAAAGAATACAAAAAAAAAAGAATGAACTATAATAAAACATATAAACATTGTAAATCAATTCACAATGAATATATTTTTAAAAATGATATAAAATCATAAAGTGAATTAAAGTATTTATTTTATTAGACTTTTTAACAATAGACAATACTCCTTTAGAATGGGCACTTACCTGCCAACTCTTTAGATGGCATAGAAGAAGCATGTCCTTGTTGCTGTAATTTTTTGGTGTAAGAGTCTCTTTTGACCATTGATCGGGATTGATATAGCGCATAGTAGTTACAAAAAGTCGAACAAATGTCCGCTGTTTTTTAACATCATTTATTGTTTCTTATTCTATTATCATAGAATTGGTGTGCATCTTCTAACCTATTTCCTAAAATCAGTGTCAATCATTCAAGCTAAAAATATCAGGGAAATACAAATGGAAATAAAAACAATCATGAAAACATCTATACATATAATAAAACAGTAGGACCCGGTGTGTCTGTACATTGAAGATAATTGACAAAAATGGAGTCAGGGCGATAAAAGAAAACCAATGAAACACAAAAAAAATTTTTTTGAATTTTTTGTCTGCCTGTCTGTCTGTCTGTCTGTCTGTTTGTTCGAGGTTATCTTCGTAACTACTGAATGGATTTTTATGCGGTTTTCACTAATGAAGAATGCACACTCCCGGGCAGTGTATAGGCTTTGTTTCATCAAAATCGGACAACAGACAAAAAAGTAACAAAAAGAAACAAAAGAAACTATTAGGTGCGCTGCTCACGTTTTTTAGTACATAACGTTTTTTAGTACATATAAAATCCAATAGATGTGACTGTGCGATTTTAAAACGCGCTATCGTTATGTTTTCGCCAGTCTACTTAAGTATGAGAAAGTTTCAAGCTGGCTGTCGTTCCATGTGGTTTAGTCGGTAGAACGTCAGTGCGCCATACTGATGGCCCGGGTTCGATTCCCAGCATGGAATTTTTTTTCACTATGTTGGCATTAACGCCTATAAGCAATTAAAAGAATTTGAAATATTGTATTCAAGGCGAATTTTCTCTCTGGGAAAATTTCCTTGCATTAATATGTCAGTGTAATTTTTTTTTCGATTTAATTTTTTTTTTTCGAAACTTTGTTTTTCTTAAAAAATTACAGTAAATATTTGATATTTCCCAACGTTTTTTGAATGATCGACTTGCTTTTTTTTTTTTAATGTATGTCTGAACCTTATCTAACTACTTCTTCAAGATTTCTTTAGATAAACCGACCAGCGTAGCGGGCGAAGGCCGCTATCTATACATATAATAAAACAGTAGGACCCGGTGTGTCTGTACATTGAAGATAATTGACAAAAATGGAGTCAGGGCGATAAAAGAAAACCAATGAAACACAAAAAAAATTTTTTTGAATTTTTTGTCTGTCTGTCTGTCTGTCTGTCTGTCTGTTTGTTCGAGGTTATCTTCGTAACTACTGAATGGATTTTTATGCGGTTTTCACTAATGAAGAATGCACACTCCCGGGCAGTGTATAGGCTTTGTTTCATCAAAATCGGACAACAGACAAAAAAGTAACAAAAAGAAACAAAAGAAACTATTAGGTACGCTGCTCACGTTTTTTAGTACATAACGTTTTTTAGTACATATAAAATCCAATAGATGTCACTGTGCGATTTTAAAACGCGCTATCGTTATGTTTTCGCCAGTCTACTTAAGTATGAGAAAGTTTCAAGCTGGCTGTCGTTCCATGTGGTTTAGTCGGTAGAACGTCAGTGCGCCATACTGATGGCCCGGGTTCGATTCCCAGCATGGAATTTTTTTTCACTATGTTGGCATTAACGCCTATAAGCAATTAAAAGAATTTGAAATATTGTATTCAAGGCGAATTTTCTCTCTGGGAAAATTTCCTTGCATTAATATGTCAGTGTAATTTTTTTTTTCGATTTAATTTTTTTTTCGAAACTTTGTTTTTCTTAAAAAATTACAGTAAATATTTGATATTTCCCAACGTTTTTTGAATGATCGACTTGCTTTTTTTTTTTTTTTAATGTATGTCTGAACCTTATCTAACTACTTCTTCAAGATTTCTTTAGATAAACCGACCAGCGTAGCGGGCGAAGGCCGCTAGTATATAATAACTACTTTAAAAAATCATATCACAAGAAAAAAAATCGCAAATAATTTACATCGGCAGAAAAGATTACTTATAAATCAGATAAAAGGTGACATTTGATTTGAACAATCAAACAAAATGTAATAATAGAAAACTCACAGTTTGAACCTGATAAGATCAAGGACTGGTGTGAATGTGCATCAAGCACCACTAGTCTCTTGTCGATGGTGGTGCATGATTTCAATTCAACAGTAAAATTAAGTATAATTTTACTATTTTACTTTTCTCCTAATGAATGTTTCCAGCATTAAATTGGTAAATCTTTAAAGAGATTAGAAACCAGAATGCTATAGCCATCATATTACCTCATTCTAATTTACAATATCATCAACATTTGTGAATAGAAAGCATTTGCAATTCTTTGATTTTAACTCGGAGTTAGATTGACAAGTGATCTAAAAAATAACAGAATGACATATTCTCACCTGTTGGATATTATCATTTAAAATCAGATAGGTATTCGTATTTTTAATCATCAATCCTCTAATTCCCAAGTTAAAATGCTTTCCAAAAATTGCGCTGTTCAGAGAAGTAGAATTTATTCCAGACAATTTAGATTGTAAATTCGGGTAGCTCAAATAAAGAAATGTCTGCTATTAACTAAAGTAAAAATTTCTATTCAAAGTTTCTGGTGTGAATAATGAATATCTAAATTTTTTTTAACTTACTATTTCACAAATACTGGTGGTAGAATAAATGCTAACATTAGTATTAGAGTATTAGATTCAAATATAAAGTTTTCGGGGTTTCTATGCAATAGAAAATAAGATATAGCTATAATTTTTACCGCATAAAGCATAGAGCGCGTAAGCTCTCAGTTATAAGCCTTCGTAATCGGTTTAAAATAGAGGATTCACAATGTGATTAAAAGTGTAGTAAGAGTTAAAAGAATACAATTAATAACACTTCAACATACTCATAAAATTAAATCAACTGTTAAGGGAACCTTTTTTGGTACTGTTCGCATCTAGCATTGAAACTTGATGCATTTTAAAGCCCTATATTAGGAGGTTTCAGAGTCAAAAAATACTTTACCTTATTCTTGTTTTTTTTTTTTTTTTTTTTTTTTTTTTTTTTTTTTTTTTTTTTTTTTACAGCAGCATAACTTTCTAAAAATGCTGTTTTTGAGGACATTTGTCGGACTATTAACATAGATTGTTTTTAAGAAAAGCGTTTGGTTTTGAAAAATTACAACATTATATTTACATATTTGGATAGTAAAATGTTGGCTTTTTTAAGTAGAGTTTTCCGGCAACCCTAGCCGAATGTCATAACTTCTAGTGTGTGAAGAAAACAATTCTTTAAACTTCAGTAGAAAATGTAATGTTCAGTCTATTTAGGATCAGAATATCTTCTTATACATTATATTAATATGGATTAACCCCTTGCGGCGCAGTGGTTTTATAGATATACCACTTAATTTTGATTCCCAAACGCCGCATTCGCACCGGAATTTTGTTTTAAAAAATTACAGTTTATTGAATGCGTGAAATATAGCGTTTTCTTATTTATAAATAAAGTTGTTTTCAAATTCCGGTGTCAGTCACTAATTTCAACACTTACGCAATGAATTTGCCTTGCGCCGCAAAGGGTTAATTTATTTTATGATTATTTTTACCAATAGACACAACATTTAATATAACAACATCTCATTTTAAACATTCGAATCTTTATTCCATCCGGCTTCAAAAGAAAATACATTGATTATTTTGTATTTTATTGGAAAAATAATTTTTTATGACAGTGTATGCTTTTAACAGAAAAAAAAATTATACATTTATCATCTATACAGAAAAAAAAGCTAGTTCTTTTTTTCTTATGCTATTAATAATGAAAGAAACTTCTATCTGAAAAATATTGTATCTGACATATATTCCCAAAATAAGTCAAGCGAAAATTTTGTAGCGCCATATTTGGTAATTTAATTCTCTTTTGGCGTGAAATATACAAATAAATATCCAATAATAAAAAATTTAAAGTATAAAAAATACATAAAATGTTAATTTAATAGAGAATTTCTATCGATTATCTAACTTTTATGCATAAAATGCACCAGACCTCGATGCCAGGTGCGAGCAATACCAAAAGAGGTTCCCTGGTGAGTAGTATTCTTTCTCAAAGCACAAAATATCAACGACTCTTGTTGCATGAACAAATCCTCACCTGAGAATAATAAGGTTCTATCTGTGTTTTTGAAAAAATTGCCTTACCGATATATAAAGGTTCTATTTGTATATTTGAAGGCATTTCTGGATTAAAATACGTCATATTATGATTGTAAGGTCATATGTATTATATATAACATCATTTTGATGCAAAAATGCCTTCATAGATACAAATAAAACCTATCTATATCGACAAGTCATTTTTGTCAAAAATACAGATGTAACTTTATTATTCTCAGGTGACGAAATAATTAAAGCCTCATCTATTTATGTCAAGATCTAACAGAATATTAAATTTGTTTAATTTTCATGTATTAGCTTCTGATTGATAGATATTACGCTAAAATCGTCAGAAATGCATCATAGTAGCACCACCCGTTAAGCAATATGCATGACAAAATATGAAAAACCAATCACCATCAGCACAAATTTCTATTAGTCAGAGAGAATATCTAGTTTAATGAAATTCCGTGCATTAGCTTTTGATATATATCTACCGCAGAAATCGTGAAAAACATAGTATAACAGGCTCTCTTGTAAGGCGGTATACACATTAATATAATCAACAACTATTTATATCATGTTCTCATAAGATATGAAATTTGATGAAATTAAATGTATTGTTTCTTGAGACTTAGCAATCACGAAAATCTTTCAAAAAATGCAGCTTAGCAATACCGTTTATTGGGCGATACGTTTAAATCTAATCCATATCGACTTATTATCTAACTGAATATGAAGATTGATTAAATTCCAAGCATTTGTGCTTGAAATAGAACTTGTATTAAATTTGTTCCTCTCACAGACTAACATACTGACTGATAGACAAAACAACCCACATCATATTTAAAATTTCCTAAAATGTATAAATTCATTAAAAATGAAAGTCGAAAAAATTTACAGAATTCAAATACTTTCTTCTTGTGTACACATATGAAAGTAAAAATAGAAAATTTTGAATAAAAGTTGTAGTTACTGTTAACTGATGAATTGTTAATAAATTTATAATGTATTGTTACAGATTTTGTAAATAGTTAGTGTTTGTATTGTAAAATAATGTAAATAATCTTATTAAGCTCCATTCCTTTACTAATATTAGTTTTTGTTAAATTGTCCCTGTTATCAAGCAAACTTGTCTATTATTTTCAGTAAATGTCTATGACAGCTTGGCGAAATATTAGAGATATCGCCAAGTTGGCGTCACTTTTGACGACTAACTTTGGTCGCCAAATTTGGCGATATATCGCCAAGTTGGCGACAAACTTGGCGATTGTTGGCAATGGTAACCCATCCCTTTCTATGGTAACCCCCCTTTAGATATGCTGATACATTGAATGTTATTTCGTGGTTTTCTGAAATATTCGAGAAGCCTGTGGAAATTTCCAGCGCTGGATTCCACGCTTTCCATCGCAAGATCAGTGGAGTGATGAGAGCGTGCGTAAAGATCAACTTGCTGATCCTGAAATTAAGCCAATTCTAGAGCTGAAAAAGGAGTCAAACAGGAAGCCCAGTTGGCAAGACATGGCCCATTACCATCCTACGACTAAACGTTATTGGGCTCTCTGGGATTCCCTACATTTGAAGAACGGTATCTTGTACTGAAAATGGGAGTCTGATAATGGAACGACATGTAGATGGCAACTACTACTTCCTAAGTCGAGAATTTCTATGGTCCTTCAAGAACTTCATGGTAGTCCTACGGGAGGTCATTTTGGTGTAATGAAGACCCTGCAAAAAGACCGAGAGCGTTTTTACTGGAATAATGTTCGCAGTGATGTGAAAAAGTGGTGTCGAACTTGTGACACCTGTGTAGCACGTAAAGGTCCAACGAGGCGCACCGTGGACGATTGCAGCGTTATAATGTAGGAGCTCCTTTCGAACGAATTGCTCTAGACATCCTGGGTCCTCTTCCTAGAACATCTGACGACAATAAGTACATCCTCGTTGTCATGGACTACTTCACTAAGTGGCCTGAAGCCTACGCCATTCCTAATCGAGAGGCGGTAACCGTAGCAGACATGCTAGTTCAACACTGGGTTTTCAGATACGGAGTTCCTCTTCAAATCCATTCCGATCAAGGAAGAAACTTTGATTCGGCTGTGTTTAAGGAAATGTGTGGACTACTCGGCATGGACAAAACTCGAACTACACCTTTATATCCTCAATCGGACGGCATGGTGGAGCGGTTCAATCATACTATCCTAAATAGCCTCTCCCTCCTGGTACCTAAAGATCAACAGGACTGAAACAAGAAATTACCTCTGTTCCTGCTTGCCTACAGGAGTACTGCTCATGAGGCCGCTGGTTATTCCCCTTCTCAAATGCTCTTTGGTCGTGATCTTCGTCTTCCTGCGGATCTTTTGTTTGGCCGTCCTCCTGATGCTCCTTTATCGCCCGAGGTGTACGTGGATGAACTCCAGGCACGGATTGAGGAGATTCATCGTCTAGCGAGGAACCGAATCGGACTGGCATCGGAAAAGATGAAGACACGGTACGACACAAAGGCAACTGGACATGAGTTCAACGAAGGTGACAAAGTTTGGTTGTGGAATCCCATACGGCGAAAGGGACTGTAGCCAAAATTACAAAGAAACTGGGACGGTCCTTACACAGTCGTCAACAGGCTGAATGACGTCGTCGTACGCATACAAAAATCGCCACACACCAAACCCAAGGTGTTACATTATAACCGGCTAGCCCCTTATTTTCGCCAAAGTGATTAGAAATTCAGAACTGGAATTTCAGACCATGGTCACGAAAGTCACTTTTTGTAAATATGTAAATAGTAATTAGTTCTTATTTATGTAAATCTTATTATTATTATTTATTTAATTATTTATTTATTTGTTTGTATATTTATTTTAAGTGTTTCTTTTAGGAAAGTGTGTCTTTAAATGTTTCTTTTTCCTCTAACTCAAGGATTGCACTGCCCGGGACGTGCAGTCTTTGAGGAGGGAGTAGTGTTACGGATTTTGTAAATAGTTAGTGCTTGTACTGTAAAATAATGTAAATAATCTTATTAAGCTCCATTCCTTTACTAATATTAGTTTTTGTTACATTGTCTCTGTTATCAAGCAAACTTGTCTATTATTTTCAGTGAATGTCTATGACAGCTTGGCGAAATATTAGAGATATCGCCAAGTTAGCGTCACTTTTGACGACTAAATTTTGGTCGCCAAATTTAGCGATATATCGCCAAGTTGGCGACAAACTTGGCGATTGTTGGCGATGGTAACTCTTCCCTCTCTATGGTAACCCTCCTTTAGATATGCTGATACATTGAACGTTATTCCGTGGTTTTCTGGAATATTCGAGAAGCCTGTGGAAATTTCCAGCGCTGGCTGCGAGCCTATATAAGGAGAGCAATACGAGCTGTTGTTGTTATTATTTATCAATCAGTCATTGAATGAGCTGCGATTGTTTAAGCAAGTTTGCTTGAGTTTTCTCTACGTTGTTTTGAATGTGATTTAGCGTTGAGACGTTGTATAAAGAGTCTCTGCGACCTATATCTGTACTTGTACGATAGATTTGAACAATTATTTTTGAATATCTAGTAATATTTGTGAGTTTCGAAGATTCTGTTGTTCTGAAGATCTGTAAATAAATTATTTTCTACTTTTCTAAGCGACAAGAGTTTGAAGTTGTCTAACCATAAGATCAAAAGAACCCTATATACGTAACAGTATTGTATTAAGTGAAGTTAAGATTGCGAGATAAATTAACATAATTTGTTTCTGTTAATTTACTTAACTAGGGTCAATTACTACTTTAAATATAATAATTATATCTTCTATCAAAACCATTTTAAATAACACATTCTTTTCTGTAAGTTACATTAATGACATTCTTATACAGTGTTCACAAAAAAACATCATCTAAAATAATTTCTCGATTTCCTAAAAGCGTTAATTCTTCATTGTGTTAAGGAATATTTTTCCATTACTTGAGTGATTCTTTAAACGTTATCCTGCTGTAAACTTCATTATCTCAAATTGTCATCAGTAGATCGGTCTTAATTTAGTTTTCTACCGATTTCCGTAATATATAGAAGTTTGTGTTCAAATACACTGCAAATAATCTGCTTAAAGATCATGCATAGCTTCATCTGTTAAAAAGCTTACTGCTCTACTTCAAGAAATCGATTAAACCTCCCGTCACCCTCAGCCTTATGAGACTCCTACTTCGAATTGCAATATCTGAAAGAAAAAAAAGACATTTTTTCCTTATCCTTTGCTAATACCATTAAATCAATTAGAATACAAAGGAAGCTTTAAATAGTTGCATTAATCGTACTTAGATGTCAGTGCCAGATGTTTGCTTTTTGCTTTAGAAGAGAAATGAACTAATTTTTTAAGCTCCTTTGCTTTTTGAATTGCTTATTTTTTTGGGAGGTAAAAAAAGTTTTATTATTTTTTATATTTCCCTTAATATGTGATGTTTTTAAAATAATTTTAAACACAATTACTTCTTTAGAAATGTGAATGTCTTTTGGGCCGCATATGAGGATCAAACAAAAATATCATACAGAGCAACATTACTTTCGCATGTAATTTATAATGGTATTTTAGAAGTAATAAAAGATAGAAAGATTTTTTTCTCTACTTTTATAATACTTTGTTGTCGAGATGATTAAAGAGATAATGTTGCACATATTTCACCTTATAATCTGTGACTGAAATTCACAGAGAATAATTTAATACATTTTAATTATATACGAGTTTCAAAAAATTCAGAGGAAAATATAATAAAAGATCTATTCGCGTTTGAAATGAAATAGACGCCCTCTCGCGGACAAAGTCTGAAAAACGAAATAGAACTGATACCGTGAGCATGAAATCAGTGTTTAAAAGGCCGATAAATAAATAAACAGTTCTATAACGCGTGCAACGTTGGGTTCTTTGTATTAAAATTATCTAAAATCAAAATTTTATACACAAAGTTTAGATCTATAATATAAAAAAATACATTTGACTTACTCATGGCAAAATAGCATGACAGCAACACAATGCTTTCATGCTTCAGCTTCTCTAAAGCAATTACTAGATTTTCCAGCATCTACAAATTCTAAAATTGTCGATATTTGTAATTTATCTCCCATAATTAAATAAAAAAGATAAAAAACTGCACTTTAAATAGCTCTTTAAACTGGTTCTATGCTACAGTGCTACAGCATGGAACGTAAACAAACAAACGTAAACAAACGATTATCAGGTCTATTACAACGCCATCTTTCGGTCATTACAAACGCGAATAATTGTCTGAGCCTAGCGAAGTCTTATACTCAGAGTACGTAACGATATTAAAAGTCAAAAAAATTCTTTCGTCAAGCAAATCTCAAAAAGTACTTGTCGGATTTTGATTCTGTTTGTACCAGAAGGTACCTATGAAGGTAATCTGGTGAATGCACCTACTTTTAAAAATTAATTCCAAATAGTTTAAAAGTTATATTAAAAAAACTGATAAAAAAGCACAATTTATTTGCATACGTCACAGAAATTTGATGTGCGTGATTTTCACCTGCTGGATATTTTCGTAGATAACCGAATCAGTACATGGAGTAAATAGTAATCATTTACGCACTCAGAAATATTGAATACAATAAAACATTTTAAAATTTAATCATGCAGGAAAATAAAACTGTTATTTTTTATATTAAAAAAAAATGTCATAAAAACTTTGATTTTGAGATTTTGTGATAATCTCTTAATAGCATTTTTTGATCGTTAAAAGAATGTTTTATATATTTCGCTGGCGAAAATTAGAAACAATTACGTTTTTAAATAAAAAGTTTCTTTTATGACATCATTTTCGCTTTATATTTATTTTTATTGCATGTTTTCTTTTAACTTATACAGGGTGATTCAGCTCGTCGGTGACAAACTTTAAGGATCGATAGAGCACACCTAGACGAACATTTTTGAACAGGGAATGTAGGGTCCCTGACGCGATGGTAAGGCGATAGGCGCTTTCGAAAATTTGGGTGCCGAAATTCGAAACGTCATAAAAACTAGGGAAATGGTTAGATTTTCTTGCTTGTTGCGTCGAAATGATTCTGTTTGTTTAGACTTTCTTCAGTACCAATTTGATAAGCGTATCTCTTAAAACATGGATAGGGGGCGCTGCAGACTTTGGAGAGCTAGACAACAACTTTAAGCCCGTTATTTTGATAATTTAACACATGCTCGCCAAAGTTTATACTCTAACTTAAAGTTTGAACCCAAAAGTAGAGCCCTGCAAAAAGCGTAAGAGCCGGAATAAAATGTCAAAGTACAGGGTGGTCGAAACTCGAAGGCTCCTAAGAGATAAACAAACAGATTTCTTGACTTATGGCATGCATTTTCATGATTCTGTTTGCTGGGGCTCTCTGAAACTCAGTTGAACGGTACAAAAAGAAACATCGATAGGGGGCGCTTTGGGCAAAAAACATAATTCGTTGACATTTCGGACGCTAACTGGAAACGGGGCGCTACGATCAGTTAGAAACAAAACAAGAGAGTAATTTACTTATCATAAGAAGCTATTAAATTTGCAGTTTGTTTGTTTTTTTTAACAAACATAGCTGGTTTCAATCATGCACAATGCGCGCAATAAAATTTACATAAGGTGCTTTTTGCTGATTTATGCAAAAGATATCGTACCATATCGATATGCAAAAGATACGTAATGCGTAGACGACAACGCGAGATGACGTAGTTGTATGCGCAGACACGTCTTTTGAACGTGCGGTACCTACTTAAGCTTCGGGTTACTTGTCTGCAGATCGGTAGTAGGATGGAACGGTACACAAACTCTGAATTGGCTGACATGCATTTGGCGTATGGCGCTGCTGGTTGTAATGGACGAGCCGCTCAGCGGTTGTACGCCGAGCTTTACCCCAGCAGGCAAATCCCCTGCCATGCCTTCTTCGCTCGAGTACACCAGAGGTTGTCCACAACGGGATCTTTCGACGGAGGCAGGCCTGAACGGGAGCGATCAGTGAGCACCCCCGACAACGAAGAGGCTGTGCTTAACCTGGTTGAGGACAACCCAGGTCTTAGCACGAGAGATGTCGCCAGACATGTTGGCATTTCGCAAGCAACTGCGTGGCGCATCTTACGTTCCCGGAATCTGCACCCCTACCACATCCAGCGGGTGCAGTTGCTCAGAGAGCAGGATTTTGGCCCTCGAGTGGAATTCTCAAGATGGTACTTGGCGATGCGATCCAGGGATCCCCGTTTTGTAAACAGCATTTTGTTTACGGACGAGTCCACCTTCAGCCGGGAGGGAATGTGGAACGCCCACAACAGTCATGTGTGGTGTGATGAAAATCCACATGAAACCAGAAGCCGAGCAGCCCAGGAGCGTTTCTCAGTAAATGTGTGGGCCGGCATTCTGGGGGATTGCCTCATTGGCCCTTATTTGTTACCTGAACGGCTGACAGGTGGAAATTACCTGATTTTCCTGGATCAAGTGCTGCCGCAGCTTCTGGAGGAGGCGCACGTACCCGAAGGTTCGCGTCGCCAGATGTGATTCCAGCACGATGGAGCTCCGGCCCATTACACGAACGACGTGCGTCTCCATCTAAACGCAAGGTATGGCCAGCGGTGGATCGGGCGTGGGGGTCCAGTTCACTGGCCTGCCCGATCACCAGACCTCACCTGCTTGGATTTCTTCCTTTGGGGTTACCTGAAGGCCGAGGTATACCATACACCTGTCAGCAGTGCTGAAGAACTTGTGGCGCGCATTGTGGCAGCTGCAGGGCAGATCAGAGATACTCCTGGCATTGTTGGAAACACACACTCCTCAATGCGACGGAGGTGCGAAGCCTGCATCATGGCCCAAGGTCGAAATTTCGAGCATCTTCTGTAGTGTTATTTTTTGTAAATAAATTTCCAGTATCATTGATGTTTTTGGTCTACATTTATTCAGAAGTGTTGAGCAGAGGTAGAAAATGTGTTTTCATTATTACTAACTGATCGTAGCGCCCCGTTTCCAGTTAGCGTCCGAAATGTCAACGAATTATGTTTTTGCCCAAAGCGCCCCCTATCGATGTTTCTTTTTGTACCGTTCAACTGAGTTTCAGAGAGCCCCAGCAAACAGAATCATGAAAATGCATGCCATAAGTCAAGAAATCTGTTTGTTTATCTCTTAGGAGCCTTCGAGTTTCGACCACCCTGTACTTTGACATTTTATTCCGGCTCTTACGCTTTTTGCAGGGCTCTACTTTTGGGTTCAAACTTTAAGTTAGAGTATAAACTTTGGCGAGCATGTGTTAAATTATCAAAATAACGGGCTTAAAGTTGTTGTCTAGCTCTCCAAAGTCTGCAGCGCCCTCTATCCATGTTTTAAGAGATACGCTTATCAAATTGGTACTGAAGAAAGTCTAAACAAACAGAATCATTTCGACGCAACAAGCAAGAAAATCTAACCATTTCCCTAGTTTTTATGACGTTTCGAATTTCGGCACCCAAATTTTCGAAAGCGCCTAGCGCCTTACCATCGCGTCAGGGACCCTACATTCCCTATTCAAAAATGTTCGTCTAGGTGTGCTCTATCGATCCTTAAAGTTTGTCACCGACGAGCTGAATCACCCTGTATTTTGTTTGTGTGTGGGAGTCAATTCTGGTCACTAATTTTTCGGCACGGATGCCACAAACGCATCACATTTGGCGCAATTTTTTTCAAAGCCCATTTGGCGAAAACTCCGTTTTCAAATAACGCTTACATACACATTTTTAAATTATTTTCTATTTTCAAAAAGAACTTACAGTAAATAAAATAATAATAATAATTAATAACTATAAAAAGAAATATTTTATATAATTAAAAAAAAGGAAATGAAAGTAAAGAAACATTTTATGAGAAAATAAATAAATAAAGCCGGGTTACCATCTCAGGTAAAATAATGCCATTTTGACGTCAATTATGTACCCTGGTGGATATGTGACATCTTTTCCCATTTTTCCTCCATTTCCTGTTGGCATACAAATTTGAAATTTGGAATATGTATGCATACCTGGGAGCAATACTGGAATTAGACATTGATTTTTTTTATTCGATCCAAAAAGGGGCAACGGGGGCTATTTTTTAAAGATTTATACAATTTATACTGCATAAAGGAGCCACTTACCTATTTTTATATACAAGAAGAAGTCAGTGGTATGTAAAAACAATTATAGTATACATAAATAAAATACTTGAGATAATATACAAGAGATATAAGCACCGGGTTTGGCGAGATTTTTTATGCCAACTAGGCGAAAACATCGTTTTGATTACCAGATACATATAGCATGCTATAATAACACGTCATTTATTTATTTCAAAATGAAAAAAAAAGAAATAAACGAAACATTTTCTTACACACATCTTTAATATATATATATATATAACATTTATATGATAACCATGTTAGGCAACTGAACGCCATTTTGGCACCAATTAGGTTACTCGGTGTGTATAGGGCATATATGTGCCATATTCATTTGTAAAACTGAGCATGAACGTTTACCAAGTGTGTTTTCATAGTCGCTTATATCTTTTTGCAACATAGCGCACCTTTAGAAGCCAAAACTACACAAAAGAAAAAAAAATCAATATTTGCAGTATTTTTTTTTTTTTAATGTAATGCACATTTTGTAATCAGTAGGCTCGATAATCAGACCTCGTTTTTTTGCTTTAAAAGATGATATTTCATACGACGTCTTTTTGGATTCGTCGTTTTTCCATATTTGATAGTATGCGTCTACTCATTTTGTAACTTTTTTTTTGCAACTTTCTTCTTTATTAACAGCGACATTTGGATTTCCTAAATAAATAAAAATTCTTCTAAATACAAAGAATTTTGTTAAAATAAATAAATAAATGAAATGCGGACATCTATTGCTCAAAGCACAAAATTTTTCCTATTGAGTTAATAAAAATCAGTAAAAACATAATTTTTATAATGATAAAAAGGTGACTTATGTAATAACAGAGTCATATATTATGTACGTTATGGATTAAGTATGAATATTTCTCCACCATTTATAAATAATAATAATAATAAAATAAAATGCGGACAGACCAAAGTCTATATTTGACTGAAAACAGCAACCATTTTCTAAATGCTTTAAGAAAAGGGCCAATGAAAAGTGATATTTTAAAAGTATTATGAAATTAGTTAAAAACCATTTATTTTAAACTAAATGAATAAAAGATTTATATTTTTAATGAAATAAATGGGATTTGAAAAATTATTGGAAATTTATCACTATAGATGTATCAATATTACAATCAGTACCTTTTATGCAAAATGGAACAATTAGCAATACTTTTTGTACCCGAAAAATGGTCATTGCTTTTTTTTAAGGTTAAAAAGTAGATTACGAAATATTCCTATTACAGAGATGCCAAGCCCCCGCTTATTGCATAGCAGAATTTTCTTATAGGAAAAGTTATTTTTTAAATCCGCAGAATTTTCCAATTTAATAAAACATTTTCTGTATTAAAATACCGATATCCAAAATGCCGGAGACTTGGCAGCTCTACCTATAACATTTTAATTAATCACGGTACTTTTTTTAATCGGATTAAAATTTAACAAGACAACGTTTATTGGCCAAAAGCAGATTTTTTCCACATGTATAACTACGATACAATTCCTTGATGCTGAAATAAAATGTTTTGATCTACGCTATTATTGCTTCCTCTTATTTATTTATTTGAATTTTAAATAAGATGACTCAAAATCGTGTTTTTTAAATGTACGGAAAAAATGCATTTCGAGAGAGGGCGAAAAGAACAATATTTGGCGATTTATTACCTGCGTTTGGCTAAGTGTCTTACTACCCTACATTTAATACTCTTCACAATACTTCCCTGTTATATGGACTTAGGCGCTTTTATAAAAAGTTTGACCTAATTCGGGCTTAAGAAAGTGAGTTTTTTTACTGAATAATACAAATAAATGAAAAATGAATACTAAAAAATACTAATAAAAGAAAAATGAATACTAAGAAATACTAATAAAAGAAAACTGAAGCATTATATTGATCTATGTATATTTAAAAATGCATCTGCTCGCACTAATTAGATAATTTATGTGTATATAATAGGATATAAATAGCTTTTGATTCTGTATTTCTATGCTATAAAGCATTAACGTTTGTGTGTTTTTCGTTATCATTGGGAGTACCTAGCCGATTTAAAAAATAATGTGGGCAAAAAATGTTGGTAACCATCTTTGCTGCAAAATATATTATATTTTGCGTAGGAAGAATAATCATCATCAATGCACGAGCAAAAAAAGTTCCAAAATTGAGAATTCTTTGATGTTGATATGACTAAAAATTTTAAATCTTTTTTTTTTTTTTTTTTTTTTTTTTTTTTTGCAACTTTTAAGATATAATATTCTCGTTATGAACGATTTCTAAAACATTCGACAATTTAATTTCACAAATTAAACATTTTTTTATTCTAGAAAAAGTTTTAAACACAATTTATTGAGAATATTGCAATTTCTACGATACTGTTGGGGTCAGAAACTATAACTTTGGCATCACAGTAACTTATAAGATGTAAATGCTCGTTTAGGACAAATTTTTAAAAAAGGATTCCTTAACTCTTATCGACAACCTCATTGTATCCGTGAAAGACAGATATTCAACATTATAAACTATTCGGACGGATTTCACACCATATAAAATACACTCCATTCTCTTCAAACATAATAGTTTATGTTATTTATAGTTTCTCAAATCGGTGCGAAGCTTCTGTTTATGCTCATGACATCATTTTAAAGAGTTATATTTCCAATATAGGAAAATTTGGTGTTTTATTTTCTGTATTACTTTTAACATTTTGCATATTTCCAATTTTATATCCATGCATGGTTTGCTTTTCTTTTATAAAAATAGTATATGCAACTTTATATATAAGATTTTGTAATTCTGTGATTCAATATGCTTATTTTCATATTTTATCACAATGAATGACCAATTAAATGTAACATCTCATTTTCTTTACTTATCGCAAGTTATTAAATGTCTATTCTCAGCAATATCGCTCAGACTAATCCCTCTGAGGGAAGTCCTAGTAAAAAAATTATGGATTTGAGAAATGATCAGATTTCTCCATAGTATTCTTTGTAGCAAAGTATTTCGTAAGGCAAGAGATAAATAGTCAACAATTTTGGTAATAACAGACCCTGTGAAGTGATAGATTATTTATCACAATATAATTTATACTGTCAAGTTCTAGATCTGTTAACCAGCACATTCCAGTATTGAAAGGAAATCATTATTGAAATTCTAATTTGATGCATTTTAACACATTTTACACCAAAAATGTCATAGAAAATAGCTATTTTGCATTTGAGATTAGCCTTAATACATATTAACACTTTATCCACAACGTCAAAAATAACCACAAAAACTCATTTTAAACACGTTGAGTACCACATCAGTTGCCGATGATTGACACAGAACTTTCCATTTAAGCAGTGACAGACAGTATAAAATACTATATAATATTTTTAAAATTACGTTCTAAATAAATTTTAAGTAATTTAAGGATTCTACCGTAAATCTCTCTATTCTAAAAAAAAAGAAAAAAAAGAAAAAAGACAGAAAAAAAAAGAAAAGAAACTAACGCTGTCACCGCCACTGACAATGAAATTATTGTCACCTAGACACTTCTTCGCTAATATTAAGAAAACTACTGCACTGAAAATTGGTGGTATAGGCAGATGAATACGCCCATGCAGACAATTTTTAAACTGAATAATTATAAGAGACATACAATGCTAAAGTTGATAAAAAAATTTAACGTACAAAGTTTTACAGGAGCAAGAACTATACATAGGAATTTAAACATTCTTATATCATTTTATACGTTAAAACTTTCCGGGGTGCAGACTGCATTTATATTTTTAGTTGACTCTTTTTTGGGGGGATTTATTGCCATTTTAAATTAAAATTTTCAGAACTGTGAAAGACATTTTTTACATATTTTAGAAAAGGATATTATTTTAAATTATTGCCAAATGATTAATGAATAATATTTCCTTCAAATTAAAAAAAATATTTTTTTCAGGCGATTATCAGAAAAAGAAAAAAAGCTTTCATATGAGAATGGAAAAATTATGAGTTAAAAGAAGGAAATATTGAAAATTGCATCATAAAACTATTTTTACATGAGAATATTAAAAGCAAAAGAATATATTAAAATAAGAAATTCATTAAAATGCGTTAACTTCTGTAAATGGGAAAAAAATTGTTATACTTAAAATAGACAAACAATAATATTGCAAACAGTTTAAATTAAAAAATATATTTACGTGAGACATTTTACATTTCTAAATTATCTTTTAAACTATTGTTGTCAATTTTAAGGCAGAGGAAATAAAAAAAAGTTATTTCCTTTTCAGCTCGTATTTCTTTCTAAAAATATCTTTAAGTGAATATCTAAAAGAGACAGAAAATTTTTTTAAGTACTTGGAGGCAAAGGGTATTTACCTGTTTAACTGATCGTGTTTAATCAAAGATGTAAATTGTCCATAGATATTTAATAGCAGCTAATTAGACTTTGAAACTCCCCAATCAAAGAGAAATTCAAAAAGTACATAGAGGCAAAGGGTATTTCCGTGTTTAAATAATCTTGTTTAATTAAACATGTAAATAGTCTGTAGATTTTTAACAGCAGCTAATTAGACCTTAAAATTCCCCAATCAAAGAGAAATGAATAAAAACCTGTTTAAAGAAAAATCCCCACTTGAAGGGAAAAAACGATTGTCTTTTGCAGGTATTACAAAATGTGGCAACTATCTTAATTTTACCCGCACCGCCGCAATTTAAAAACTTTTAAAGTTTTTTAATATAGATTGAGTAGTGTGCACCTTATTTCGCGGTCTAAATGGAAAAACAGATAAAACAGACTTGGTACTGAACGTGTTAAGCATAATTTGTTAGTATTTGTTGCTGTATATCTTATCATCAAAAAAGAATTGCTTGTTTCATGAAAAAATCGTATTTATTAGTTTTAAGGAAAAAAAAACATACTAATAATAGTTTATTTTTTAAGACTAAATTGAACCTAATCAAGGTTGCGACTGACAACAATCGTATTTATTATTTTGTCTAGCGTTTAAGAAACATAATTGTCATAGATTTACGTTAATGTTAAAAGTATGTTATCTGTATACAGTGCTCAGCAAAAGTTTAGACAATGATCGATTTCGCTTCTATATTCAGAAGTATGTACCGAAAAGTTTGTGATTCATCTGTCATACATTACTTGTGACTTATCCTTTATTCACAAACAATAAATTTTGAATTTTACCTTTTACATAAAATATAATGACAAAAAAATGAAATTAACATTATGAAAAAAGTATAGACAATTTGTATATTTACAGAAAAATAACTACAAATTAAAATCGAGTTGCACCCACATTGTTTGCAGTTAGTGCAAGAATGTGATTTTTCATTGAAGAAACTGAATGCTGCGTCACTTGGGGGTCTATTTTGTACCAAACATGTTCAACAGCAGCTCGAAGCTCATTAAAAGAAAAGTAAAGCAAAAATTTATATAAAATTACGACATATGATGTTACAAAGGTTTTGCGATTGGGTCCGGATCAGAACTACACGCCGACCAGTTGAGATCAGTAGTATTTTCAGAGATAAACGAAGTTTTTCTGTTGTATGCAACATGAATAAACGCATTATCTTGCTAAAATCTATACTTTAGATTAGCTAAAAGTTCCCCAAATGACTAAAAATTAATCTTCAACGTATATACGTAGTCTTGTGTTACTTGGCAACCAATGAATAACTCCACAGATACTCGAGCATTAAAGCAAAGTGAGTACCAAATCATTAAAAAGTCACCTACTTGTTGTCGACTTGAACAAAGTCCCCAGGCTCTTTACGCAAGTCGTGCCAATAGTATGCCCACCCATTTGGGCCATTCAAATTCCACTTATTTGCCATTACTGAATATCATAGCGTACCATTAGGGTTCATATGACGTATGTTTGAAAGTTCATTGAATTTGCGCCAATTCGTAGGGAGATTTTAAAGCTGACTGTTTTATCATTTTCATGTAAATTGATTTGCCTGTTTCTTTAATTAACCTACGAATCATGTCCGTCGACACAAAAAGTCCTGAGTTACTTTTAGTGTGATTAGTAATCATTATTTGTGTAAATGTCAGTTTCTGGATCCTTTTGTCATCTCATTTTCTCGTCACACAAAGGTCTTCCAGATTATGTTTCGTTTTGAAGGAATCACCCTTAGACTATAATTCATAGACAGAGCACTTTGGACGATTCAATGATGCTTAAATTTCTGCAACAGTCTTCCCTCTCCATTTCAGCTTTCCAACTTAAATTACCACATCTAACTGAATATTTTTAGCTCGCGGCATATTCACTAACATATGCTATATCTAGGTATAATTAAGTACTTCAGACATGTAACATCATAACTTGGAAATTTTCATTTTTCCATGAACAGTTGGCTAAAAATCAAAACTAGTCGTTGGCGGCCACCGTAATACTTACCCATCATCCATATGCATAATATAAAATATGAAAATAAAACATGTGTAAAATATGTATAAAATGCACTGCAATTCCAAAATAAAATTTAAAGGCAAATTTAAATAGTGCTAATATACATAGTCATGTTTTATTAATGAATTGCTGATGAGCCAAATTCGACAAATTATATAAAACGCCAAAATACTCAAGAAATACCGGATTGCGTTAAAGAAACTTCCTTATAGCTCTAAAAATAATAATCATATTAACTAATAATTTACTGCGTCGGATGAAGCGTCTCATTTCCAATTAAAATATATCTTTGAATCGAAATTTGATTGAAAAACAGGGTCATGAAAAATCAAAGAATGCGGAAAACAGGATTACACATATCTTGGCAACTAATAATTCGATCGACTTCGTTCTTTATGCAAAATTTGTGTTATTTTATAGCCTTTTACATCCACTCTTTAAAATTAAAAAAAATCGAAAATTTTTACATATCTTTCATCAGAATGAATTTCTCGAGAGTCCGAAAAAAATAGTTCCGGATAATCGAGGTTACTGATATTAAATAGGTTTCGTCCCATTCTTACATACTAAGTACATACAAAATTTCAATTTTCTATCTTAATTTGTTCGGGAGATAGAGCGTTTATAGACAGACAGACTGACAGACAGACGGACGGACGGCAAAAAAATTTCAAAAAAAATATGTTTTTCGGAATCTCCAGTATCTGAAACGTGTAAATCCGTCAAAAAAAAATTTTCGATTTTCAAAACGATTGCAAGACTTACCCTATACTACGTATGATGGGTAAGTAAAAGTGTCTAAACATTTGAAATATGCAAATTTTACTGTTAAATTAAATATTATCTTATATTATAACCATTATTTTTATTCTACATTGTTTAAATATATTTGAAAATAAGTATAGCAATTTGTAAAACTCACGTGTTCGTGTTTTTTATTTAAAGGTTAAAAAACACCAATGTCTAAACTTTTACTGAGCACTGTATATATTACGCTAACGTATATAGCACAAAAATCAAGGTTATTTTTTAATTGTTTAATGGCAACGCCCGAATGAAACACGTCTATTCCGTGGAGCTTCATTTGGATCATTCGAGAAAACGGCTCAGCTGCTATAAGTCTCAATAAAACCCCTCACCAAATTTGAAGACTTTAAAAATTATGGAGCTTATCGTTACTTTTGTTTTGTTTTTCTTATTCTATTGTTATAAATAAAAATCATGAATTTTAAACGTTTCAGTTTCAAAATAATGTTATACTAGGACTTCCCTCAGAGGGATTAGTCTGAGCGATATTGCTGAGAATACACATTTAATAACTTGCGATAAGTAAAGTAAATGAGATGTTACCTTTAATTGGTCATTCATTGTGATAAAGTATGATGAAAATAAGCATTTTGAATCATAGAGTTACAAAATCTTATATATAAAGTTGCATATACTATTTTTATATAAGAAAAGCAAACCATGCATGGATATAAAATTGGAAATATGCAAAATGTTAAAAGTAATACAGAAAATAAAACACCAAATTTTCCTATATTGGAAATATAACTCTTTGAAATGATGTCATGAGAATAAACAGAAGCTTCACACCGACTTGAGAAACTATAAATAACATAAACTATTATGTTTGAAGAGAATGGAGTGTATTTTATATGGTGTGAAATCCGTCCGAATAGTTTATAATGTTGAATATCTGTTTTCCACGGATGTAATGAGGTTGTCGATAAGAGTTAAGGAATCCTTTTTTAAAAATTTGTCCTAAACGAGCACTTACATCTTATAAGTTACTGTGATGCCAAAGTTATAGTTTCTGACCCCAACAGTATCCTAGAAATTGCAATATTCTCAATAAATTGGGTTTAAAACTTTTTCTAGAAAAAAAATGTTTAATTTGTGAAATTAAATTGTCCAATGTTTTAGAAATCGTTCATAACGAGTATATTATATCTTAAAAGTTGCCACAAAAAAAATATAGTATATTTTGCAGCAAAGATGGTTACCAACATTTTTTGCCCACATTATATTTTCAATCGGCTAGGTACTCCCAATGATAACGAAAAACAACGTTAATGCTTTATATCATAGAAATACAGAATGAAAAGCTATTTATCTCCTATTATATACACATAAATTGTCTAATTAGTGCTAGCAGTTGCATTTTTAAATGTACATAGATCAATATAATGCTTCATTTTTCTTTTATTAGTATTTCTTAGTATTCATTTTTCATTTATTTGTATTATTCAGTAAAAAACTCACTTTCTTAAGCCCGAATTACGTCAAACTTTTTATAAAAGCGCCTAAGTCCATATAACAGTGAAGTATTGTGAAGAGTATTAAATACAAGGTAGTATAACACTTAGCCAAACTCAGGTAATAAATCGCCAAATATTGTTCTTTTCGCCCTCTCTCGAAATGCATTTTTTCCGTACATTTAAAAAACACGATTTTGTGTCATCTTATTTAAAATTCAAATAAATGAGGAAGCAACAATAGCATAAGTCAAAACATTTTATTTCAGCATCAAGGAATTGTATCGTAGTTACACATGTGGAAAAAAGCTGCTTTTGGCCAAAAAACGTTTCTCTTCACTAAATTTGAATCCGATTAAAAAAAGTACCGTGATTAATTAAAATGTTATAGGCAGAGTTGCCAAGTCTCCGGCATTTTGGATACCGGTATTTTAATACAGAAAAGTTTTATTAAATTGGAACATTCTGCGGATTTAAAAAATAATTTTTCCTTTAAGAAAATTATGCTATGCAATAAGCGGGGGCTTGGCATCTCTATATAGGAATATTTCGTAATCTACTTTTTAACCTTAAAAAAAGCAACGATCATTTTTCGGGTACAAAAAGTATTGCTAATTGTTCCATTTTGCATACAAAGTACTGATTGTAATATTGATACATCTATGGTGATAAATTTCAAATAATTTTTCAAATCCCATTTATTTCATTAAAAACATCAATCTTTTATTTATTTAGTTTAAAATAAATGGTTTTTAACTAATTTCATAACACTTTTGAAATATCACTTATCATTGGCCATTTTTTAAAGTATTTAGAAAATGGTTGTTGTTTTCATTCAAATATAGACTTTGGTCTGTCCGCATTTTATTTTATTATCATTATTATTTATAAATGGTGGAGAAATATTCATACTTAATCCATAACGTACGTAATATATGACTCTGTTATTACATAAGTCACCTTTTCATTATCATAAAAATTATGTTTTTACTGATTTTTATTAATTCAATAGGAAAAATTTTTGTGCATTGAGCAATAAATGTCCGCATTTCATAACAAAATTCTTTGCATTTAGTAGAATTTTTATTTAAATAGGAAATCCAAATGTCGCTGTTAATAAAGAAGAAAGTTACAAAAAAAAGTTGCATAACGAGACAATACATACTATCAAATATGGAAAAACGACGAATCCAAAAGAGACGTCGCGTCGTGTGAAATATCATCTTTTAAAGCAAAAAAACGAGGTCTGATTATCGAGCCTACTGATTACAAAATGTGCATTACATAAAAAAAGAAAAAAAAACTGCAAATATTGATTTTTTCTTTTGTGCAGTTTTGGCTTCGAAAGGTGCGCTATGTTGCAAAAAGATTTAAGCGACTATGAAAACACACTTGGTAAACGTTCATGCTCAGTTTTACAAATAAATATGGCACATATATGACCTATACACACCGAGGTACCTAATTGGTGCCAAAATGGCGTTCAGTTGCCTAACATGCTGGTTATCATATAAATGTTATAATAAATTGTTTGCTCTAAAAATATTATCATTAATTGATTGTTATTTCTTTTTTTTTTAATAACAGAAAATTTTTCGTTTATTCCATTTTTTTCATTTTGAAATAAATAAATAACGTGTTATTATAGCATGTTATATATATCTCGTAATCAAAACGATGTTTTCACCTAATTGGCATAAGAAATCTCGCCAAACCCGATGCTTATATCTGTAGTATATTATCTGAAGAATTTTATTTATGTATACTACAATTGTTTTTACATACCACTTACTTCTTCTTGTATATAAAAATACAGGGTGGTCATAAAAAAAACTTTGCCGATATACGGAGCTCTAGCGGCCAGTCCGCTCAACCGATCGAAATTTCAGATATAGCTATTCAAAGGTATGAGCTCAAGATTCTGTGAACGACAACAAAATGGCGCTCACGGTTACGGTTATAGTTACAGAAATTCGAAAATTTTCAATGGCAACACCCATTTTTTTTTCATCCCAAAATGCTCAGCGCATGCGAAAACCCTAAAGAGCGTTGGAATCGTACGTGTATCGCAAGAAACGGACATGTTATGCACACACAAAAAACCGTTCTGGGAATCCTCCCCCCCCCCCTAAAAAAACTCGATTGTGGCGCAAGGAGGAAATTTGCATATGACACAGAGTAAGTAAACTAATCTCTGATTATAATACAGATCGGAGAAACTAAAACTTTTATTTTGATTACACATGTTCCACATGGGTGTCATCACAGGCATGGTGGTGGCACCCATGTGGAAAATGTATAATCAAAATAAAAGTTTTAATTTCTCCGATCTGTATTGTAATCAGAGATTAGTGTACTGACTCTGTGTCATATGCAAATTTCCTCCTTGCGCCCCAATCGAGTTTCTTCTATGGGGGAAAGGATTCGCAGAACAGTTTTTTGTGCGTTCATAACATGTCCGTTTCTTGCGATACACGTACGGTTCCAACGCTCTTTATGGTTTCCGCATGCGCTGAGCATTTTCCGAGGAAAAAAAGTGGATGTTGCCATTGAAAATTTTCGGGTTTCTGTAACTATAACCGTAACCGTGAGTGCCATTTTGTTGGCGTTCACAGAATCTCGAGCTCATACCTCTGAATAGCTATATCTGAAATTTCACCTCGATCGGTTGAGCGGACTGTCCGCCAGAGCTCCATATATCGGCAAAGTTTTTTTATGACCACCCTGTAGACAAGTGGCTCCTTTATGCAGTATAAATTGTATAAATCTTTAAAAAATAGCCCCCGTTGCCCCTTTTTGGATCGAATAAAAAAATCAATGTCTAATTCCAGTATTGCTCCCAGGTATGCATACATATTCCAAATTTCAAATTTGTATGCCAACAGGAAATGGAGGAAAAATGGGAAAAGATGTCACATATCCACCAGGGTACATAATTGACGTCAAAATGGCATTATTTTACCTGAGATGGTAACCCGGCTTTATTTATTTATTATTTGTTTATTTACTCATAAAATGTTTATTTATTTTCATTTCCTTTTTTTAATTATATAAAATATTTCTTTTTATAGTTATTAATTATTATTATTATTTTATTTACTGTAAGTTCTTTTTAAAAAATAGAAAATAATTTAAAAATGTGTATGTAAGCGTTATTTGAAAACGGAGTTTTCGCCAAATGGGCTTTGAAAAAAATTACGCCAAATCTGATGCGCTTATGGTATCCGTGCCGAAAAATTAGTGACCAGAATTGACTTCCACACACAAAAAAATATAAGTTGAAAGAAAACATGCAATAAAAATAAATATAAAGCGAAAATGATGTCATAAAAGAAACTTTTTATTTAAAAACGTAATTGTTTCTAATTTTCACACGCGAAATATATAAAACATTCTTTTCGCGATCAAAAAATGCTATTAAGAGATTATCACAAAATCTTAAAATCAAAGTTTTTATAACATTTTTTTTAATATAAAAAAAAATTTCCTGCATGATTAAATTTTAAAATGTTTTTTTGCATTCAATATTTCTGAGTGCGTAAATTATTACTATTTACTCCATGTACTGATTCCGTTATCTACGAAAATATCCAGCCGGTGAAAATCACGCACACCAAATTTCTGTGACGTATGCAAATAAATTGTGCTTTTTTATCAGTTTTTCTAATATAACTTTTAAACTATTTGGAATTATTTTTTAAAAGTAGGTGCATTCACCAGATTACCTTCATAGGTACCTTCTGGTGCAAACAGAATCGAAATCCGACAAGTACTTTTTGAGATTTGCTTGACGAAAGAATTTTTTTGACTTTTAATATCGTTACGCACTCTGAGTATAAAAGTGCTATTACACGTAAAAATTGCAAGCGACAAAAATCGCCTGCGTTTTTTCGCAATCTTAGCATTTCATTGGCTGTTTGAGAAGAGTCTTTACCATCATTTGGATTTCCAAGCATTTGATTGGCTGTTGCCGGCGACTCGCTTCGTTCCACGCGTCAAAGACGCTCCGACAAAAGATAATCGCGCGCTACCAAGCGACTCCCTTGGTCCCATAGGATTATATGGAGACGCCTGCGATTTGACGCCTGCAGCAACGCATGTGTAATAGCTAAAGTAATTTTAAATCAATTAGTATATTTAGATAAATATTATAACAGAATCATTAATAAATAGTGAAGAAAAACTTCGTTTAATATTGCTTTAAGAAATTTAGCTAGACACATAATAAAGCCGTTTATAAAAAGGTAATGGAACACAGAGTTCAATAATAAAAAACCTTAACGGAAAAGATGTTGCCAAAGCACAATAATGTAAAACTATTTTTTTTTCTCTTTAACAAACTGCAACACTTTCCCTTGTTAAAAGAAAAAAAAAATTACACTGATAAATCTAAGTTAAAGTTCAGAGTCTACATGAGTAGCAGCAACTAATCCATCATCTCCATAAAGAGCTACGAGAAGTTTTATTCCTTCTTCTTCTCGAATGAATAAACATTGATCTGCTTCACTGGTCTTAAATCCTAGATCTAACATAAATTTTCCAAAACATTTATGCCAGCATTAAGGAGCTTATTTCAATCCGTACAAACTTTTCTTGAGTTTACATACATTGCTAGTGCCATCATTATAGCCTTCAGGTTGCTGCATGTAAATTGTTTCATCTAAATAATCATACAAAAATGCGGTTGAAACATCAAATTGCATAAGATGCATCTTTTCGCTTGCCGCAATACTTATTAGTGAACGTACAGTTCCTAATTTTGTGACTGGACTGAAGGTTTGATTATAATCAATACCTTTTCTCTGATTGAAGCCTTCAATCACAAGTCTTGCCTTATATTTATCAATGGTACTATCTGGATTTTTCTTAATCCGAAAGACCCACTTGCAGGGAAGAGCCTTTGCTTTATCTGGAAGTGGTGTTAGTGTCCATGTGTTGTTTTCCTTTAAAGAACTGATTTCAGAATCCATGGCCTTTATCCAGAAATTACGTTCTTTACAATTAATTGCTTCTTCATATGAACTTGGTTCATCTCCTTCAGACATAAAAACTACAGATGCCATCACATAATCTTCAAAATATTTAGGCTGTTTTAGTTCTCTTCGATCTCTTAATTCCATAGTATGTGATTTCTTTCCATCCTCTTTTTCATTTTCTGAAATAACGTGATCTTCTGAGTCTTCTTGATCATTCTTTCCCTCATTTTTATCTTCAGGTAGCTGCCTATTAGATTCAATTAAAGGCATTTGTACTGAATCTTCGCAATTTGTTAACTTTTTCTCTTGAAAAATTACATCTCGGGAACAAATAACTGTATTATTTTCTTTTATCCAGATGCGATATCTTTCATTGCCGTCATATCCCAACAAATAACCTTTTATTGCTTTTCTGTCCATTTTTCGACGTTTCTGATCTGGTACGTGAGCATAACAGGGTGATCCGATTATGCGCATGTGTCTTACTCGAGGTTTCTTCCCTATCCACAATTCATGAGGGCTTACATTTGGTAGAGAACTTTTACCTGTTCTGTTTAAAATATATACAGACGAATTAATCAGTTCTGCCCATAATGATGAAGGAAAATTGATTTCAGAATTAGAATTTTTCAAATTTCTTGCCATTTCAACAAGGGTTCTATTTTCACGCTCACTTCCACCATTCTGTTGTGGGGTATAGGGAGCGGTAAATCTTTGATTAATTCCTTTTTTCTTCAGGATGCTTCTAACATTTTCATTATCAAATTCTCCTCCGTTATCACTTAAGATTTCTTTGATGTTGTGTCCTAAATTTTTAGCATGTGCTATCATATCTTCAGTAGCTTGCGCAACTTCTGACTTATGACGAAGAAAAAATACATATCTAAATTTTGTAAAATGATCTTTAAAGTTGACAAAGTAACGATATTTTCTAAAGGATTCATCAAAGGGTCCACATACATCTGTTGAGATAAGCTCTCCAGGTTTTGTGGTCTTCTGTCTAGTGCCAAATTTTAAGCGATGTGCTTTCCCATATATACAAGCTTCACAAAGCTGATTATCTAATCCAACTTTGATATTCATTTGCTGTTCTAGAACATTCTTCACATGACGCTTGTCCTGATGTCCCCAGCGCTCGTGATATAACTGTAGAAGAGAATCACTTGTTGTAGCTATGTTTACTTCCACTGGATTACTCGGAATAAGTACTTCCATATGAACTTTGTATAAACCACCACTTATATTTCTTGTACCGTACATTACAACATTATTGTTGATTTTTACCCAACATTCTTTGACAGTTGATTCGAATCTGCTGTTTTTGTTTCTATCTTGTGCTGCCAGTACTGAAAACAGATTCTTACTAATACCTGGTACAAACCAAACTTCTTTAAGTTCCTTAAATTGTCTCTTTCCTTTTATTTTCATAATTACCTTTAAAGTTCCCTTACCTACAGCCGGTAGTACTTGCCCATTTGCAGTGGTAATACCATGTGGGGTTTCAAATTTTTCAAATTCTGTAAAATAATTACCATAATTTGTAATATGTTTTGATGCACCATTATCAACAAACCAATCATAACAATTTTCTTCAGACGAAAATGCATGTTTGTCTAGAGCTATTAATGACATATTTGCAGTAGAACTATCTTTTCTTAAGTACTTATTATTCTGATTGGGCTTTGCTGGCTTTCCATCAGCTATCCACTTTCTACAATATTTTACCCAGTGACCATGACAGTAATAGCATTTTCCAACTTGCTTTTTGGTTTTTAAAGGTGTTTTTATCCTACTGGTTTTTACTTCTAATGCTTCATGATTTTGAACATCACTTTTTGACTTCTCTTCTTTATTTTCTCTTTCTAGAGAACACAATTGAGTTGTTAACTCGTCAATTGTTCTTTTATCTTCATTCAGAAGTAGCCAACTCGACTTGAAAGAACGGTACTCTTGAGGTAATGTGTCTAGGATCTTGCAAATTAGTAGCATTTGAGGTAATTGAACTTCTTGCTTTCTTTGAAGACCCAAATTTAATTCGCTCCAAAGATTCTTTAAATTCGATAGATGAGCAGCCATACTGCCATCCACTTTCCACTTATACTGAAAAAACTGTAGACATATATTGTATAACTGGTTATCAGAGGTAGCTTCATAAAGTTTCTGAAGCTCTAGCCATACTTCTCTTGCATTATCAAATCTCATGGTTTTCTGCATAGTTTCCTCTGTCATTGAATTTGTTAGCACCATCATGGCACAAGTATTTGCCTTTTTATATTTGCCAAGATCGTCTTTGTACTTCTTCAAAGATGCCTCGTTAGCTCCATCGGGTGGTTGATCCGGTTTGACTAACTTTCCTTCAACCAGTTCTAAAGCATTAGTATAATAATTTAAAGCAAACTTGATTCTGTATTTCCACATCGGCCAATCGTTTTCTCCGCTTAATGGTTTCATCTGCAACTTTCCTATATCCATAATTAGACTTTCACTCTTAATGAAATATCTTCTACTTTTCAAATATATGATAATAACCACTTAAAATTCAGTCCACTTCGATCATTTATTTCCTTCTAGGACTTTCTTAGATTCTTGGGAAAAAATGATTTCAGGACTAACGTTAGACAAAAAGAAAACGAAGAAAAACCTACTTTTCTTGCCGATTATGCATTAGGCTTAATGCTAAAACTATATACTAAATATTTAAAAACTTTGCTTGAATTATTACAGCGCACATAGCATGCGGAAAACCCATAACCTAAAGTAATTTTAAATCAATTAGCATATTTAGATAAATATTATAACAGAATCATTAATAAATAGTGAACAAAAACTTCGTTTAATATTGCTTTAAGAAATTTAGCTAGACACATAATAAAGCCGTTTATAAAAAGGTAATGGAACACAGAGTTCAATAATAAAAAACCTTAACGGAAAAGATGTTGCCAAAGCACAATAATGTAAAACTATTTTTTTTTCTCTTTAACAAACTGCAACAATAGCACCTTAAGACTTCGCTACGAACAGACAACTAGGACTTCCCTCAGAGGGATTAGTCTGAGCGATATTGCTGAGAATGCACATTTAATAACTTGCGATAAGTAAAGAAAATGAGATGTTACCTGTAATTGGCCATTCATTGTGATAAAATATGATGAAAATAAGCATATTTAATCATAGAATTGCAAAATCTTATATATAAAGTTGCATATACTATTTTTATAAAAGAAAAGCGAACCATGCATGGATATAAAATTGGAAATATGCAAAATGTTAAAAGTAATACAGAAAATAAAGCACCAAATTTTCCTATATTGGAAATATAACTCTTTCAAATGATGTCACGAGCATAAACAGAAGCTTCGCACCGATTTGAGAAACTATAAATGATATAAATTATTATGTTTCACGAAAATGGAGTGTATTTTATGTGGTGTGAAACCCGTCCGAATAGTTTATAATGTTGAATATCTGTTTTCCACAGATGCAATATAAATGCAATGAGGTTGTCGATAAGAGTTAAGGAATATCCTTTTTTAAAAATTTGTCCTAAACGAGCACTTACATCTTATAAGTTACTGATGGTACATATGTACCTGGTGCATATGTGACATCTTTTCCCATTTTTCATCCATTTCCTGTTGGCATACAACTTTGAAATTTGGAATATATATGCATACCTGGGAGCATTACTGGAATTAGACATTGATTTTTTTTTAATTCGATTCAAAAAGAGGCAACGGGGGTTATTTTTTAAAGATTTAAACAATTTATACTGCATAAAGGAGCCACTTACCTATTTCTATATACAAGAAGAAGTAAGTGGTATATAAAAACAATTATAGTATACATAAATAAAATACTTGAGATAATATACTAGAGATATAAGCAGCGGGTTTGGCGAGATTTTTTATGCCAACTAGGCGAAAACATCGCTTTGATTACCAGATACATATAGCATGCTATAATAACACGTTATTTATTTATTTCAAAATGAAAAGAAGGAATAAACGAAACATTTTCTGTTATTAAAAAAAAAAGAAATAACAATCAATAAATGATAATATTTTTAGAACAAACAATTTATTATAACATTTATATGATAACCAGCATGTTAGGCAACTGAACGCCATTTTGGCATCAATTAGGTACCTCGGTGTGTATAGGGCATATATATGCCATATTTATTTGTAAAACTGAGCATGAAGGTTTACCAAGGGTGTTTTCATAGTCGCTTATATCTTTTTGCAACATAGCGCACCTTTCGAAGCCAAAACTGCACAAAAGAAAAAAAAACAATATTTGCAGTATTATTTTTTTAATATAATGCACATTTTGTAATCAGTAGGCGCGATAATCAGACCTCGTTTTTTTTTTTTGCTTTAAAAGATGATATTTATTACGACGTCTTTTTTGGATTCGTCGTTTATTTGATAGTATGCGTCTACTCGTTTTGTAACTTTCTTCTTTATTAACAGCGACATTTATTGGATTTCCTATTTAAACAAAAATTCTTCTAAATACAAAGAATTTTTTAAAAATAAATAAATGAATGAAATGCGGTAATCTATTGTTCAAAGCACAAAATTTTTTCTGTTGAGTTAATAAAAATCAGTAAAAACATAATTTTTATGATAATAAAAAGGTTACTTATGTAATAACAGAGTCATATATTATGTACGTTATGTATTAAGTACGAATATTTCTCCACCATTTTTAAATAATAATAATAATAAAATAAAATGCGGACAGACCAAAGTCTATATTTGATTGAAAACAACAACCATTTTCTAAATGCTTTAAAAAAATAGCCAATGAAAAGTGATATTTCAAAAGTAATGAAATAAATGGGATTTGAAAAATTATTGGAAATTTATCTCCATAGATGTATCAATATTACAATCAGTACTTGGTATGCAAAATGGAACAATTAGCAATACTTTTGTACCCGAGAAATGGTCGTTGCTTTTTTTAAGGGTAAAAAGTAGATTACGAAATATTCCTATATAGAGATGCCAAGCCCCCGCTTATTGCACAGCAGAATTTTCTTATAGGAAAAGTTATTTTTTAAATCCGAAGAATGTTCCAATTTAATAAAACATTTTCTGTATTAAAATACCGGTATCCAAAATGCCGGAGACTTGGCAGCTCTGCCTATAACATTTTAATTAATCACGGTACTTTTTTTTTAATCGGATTCAAATTTAGTGAAGACAACGTCTTTTGGCCACAAGCAGCTTTTTTCCACATGTGTAACTACAATACAATTCCCTGATGCTGAAATAAAATGTTTTGACTTATGCTATTATTGCTTCCTCTTATTTATTTATTTGAATTTTAAATAAGATGACTCAAAATCGTGTTTTTTAAATGTACGGAAAAAATTCATTTCGAGAAAGGGCGAAAAGAACAATATTTGGCGATTTATTACCTGCGTTTGGCTAAATGTCTTACTACCTATTATTTAACATTCTTCACAATACCTCGCTGTTATATGGACTTAGGCACTTTTATAAAAAGTTTGACGTAATTCGGGCTTAAGAAAGTGAGTTTTTTACAGAATAATACAAATAAATGAAAAATGAATACTAAGAAATACTAATAAAAGAAAAATGAAGCATTATATTGATCTATGTATATTTAAAAATGCATCTGCTAGCACTAATTGGATAATTTATGTGTATATAATGGAAGATAAATAGCTTTTGATTCTGTATTTCTATGCTATAAAGCATTAACGTTTGTGTGTTTTTCGTTATCATTGGGAGTACGTAGCCGATTTAAAAAATAATGTGGACAAAAAATATTAGTACCATCTTTGCTGCAAAACATACTATATTTTGCGTAGGAACAATAATCACCACCAATGCACGAGCAAAAAAAGTTCTGAAATTGAGAATTCTTTGATGTTGATATGACTAAAAATTTAAAATCTTTTTTTTGGTGGCATTTTAAGATATAATATTCTCGTTATGAACGATTTCTAAAACATTCGACAATTTAATTTCACAAATTATTTTTTTTTTTTTTTTCTAGAAAAAGTTTTAAACCCAATTTATTGAGAATATTGCAATTTCTAGGATACTGTTGGTGTCAGAAACTATAACTTTGACATCACCGAAATTTACATAATTGGCGTCAAAATGGCATTATTTTACCTGAGATGGTAACCCGGCTTTATTTATTTATTATTTGTTTATTTACTCATAAAATATTTATTTACTTTCATTTCCTTTTTTTAATTATATAAAATATTTCTTTTTATAGTTATTAATTATTATTATTATTTTATTTACTGTAAGTTCTTTTTGAAAATAGAAAATAATTTAAAAATGTGTATGTATGCGTTATTTAAAAACGGAGTTTTCGCCAAATGGGCTTTGAAAAAAATTGCGCCAAATCTGATGCGCTTGTGGTATCCGTGCCGAAAAATTAGTGACCAGAATTGACTTCCACACGCAAACAAATATAAGTTAGAAGAAAACATGCAATAAAAATAAATATAAAGGGAAAATGATGTCATAAAAGAAACTTTTTATTTAAAAACGTAATTGTTTCTAATTTTCACACGCGAAATATATAAAATATTCTTTTAGCGATCAAAAAATGCTAAGAGATTATCACAAAATCTTAAAATCAAAGTTTTTACGACATTTTTTTTAATATCTATATACTAATAAAAGAACAAAACGCTCTGTCTGTCTGTGTGTGTGTGTCTGCGATGGCTAGCAAAATCTACAGCACGTACGAAGCTCAAAATTTTTTTGAGAGTAGCCAAATATCTCTCCTGATGCACCTGAAGCTCAGAATTTCAAAATTCTATTTATTAACTGAGTAATTAATTAAATTCCAAAGCTCACTCTTGTAAAAAATCGCCTTTTTTCGCTTTTTTTTCCATTTTTTTTTCTTATGGTTGAGTGGTTGCATAAAATTTTCGCAGAAATAATTAAAAAAGCTGGGACAGACCTTTAAAATTCATAAACTGGCAAACTGGCAGTTTAAATGAGGATTTTTTTTAATCACAGCTGCTGTACACCATGGAGAAAAAGATAGGTAGAGGTGAAGTAAACCGAAAAAAGGTTTGCAACACGGAATAAGAAGTGTCTTACTCCGTGGTTTGCAATATTAAACCATGTATCGCTGAAATTTTAATGTCTCAAACAAAAGCACGAGGAAGGAATTTTCTATTAATAAAACGAATTGAAAGAAACGAATTACAGCTGAAGCATATTTTACGAATAAATAGTAATTTTTTTATTTTTTTTCTTTTATATTATTTAGGTTAAAGTTAGGTTAAAGTTAAATTGCATTTATTTATGGTTAGAATAAGGATATGTTACAATAAAGTGAATACATTTCTGTTACATTTAATTTACGGTAGGGGTACTGTTAAGTCGCTGTTAGGTTACAGACAGGTTCTGGTTACGGTATAAAAGTTTAAGGTTAGGGATTTATACACGGAGTGAACCTATACGCAAGATTTGATTAAAAATAACACTTACTTTTGTTAAATAGCTCTGAAATTATAGTACTATATACCAACCTTTTAGCTACCATCGTGTATCGATTTCATTCATGGTATAGTTGGATTTAAGAGTGATATAATTAGTTTGAAATTCAAAATATTTCACTTGGGATTTGTATGTGAAAATAATAATTAGTTACGTGACTTAACAGTGATTTTTAAGGGTAAATATCAACTTTTTTACACGAAAATCATGCAATCGTTGGATACATATTCCCTCCCGCGTTTTTCATTGCTCATTTTGAGTATTTTTAGAGCTTAATATTAGTTGTTTTTAAAACCGATTTTTCATACAGTCAGTGGCTACGTATTTCTGACAATGCATTTCTGCATGTAACGAGTTAATGATAAAATCATACAAATTTCAAGTTCTTTTAATATTGTTAATACGGACCCGGGCAACGCCGGGCGGGTCAGCCAGTAAAAAAATAACAGTTTTATTTTCCTGCATGATTAAATTTTAAAATGTTTTATTGCATTCAATATTTCTGAGTGCGTAAATGATTACTATTTACTCCATGTACTGATTCGGTTATCTACGAAAATATCCAGCCTGTGGAAATCACGCGCACCAAATTTCTGTGACGTATGCAAATAAATTGTGCTTTTTTATCAGTTTTTTTAATATAACTTTTAAACTATTTGGAACTAATTTTTCGTAGGTAGTGCATTCACCAGATTACCTTCATAGGTACCTATTGGCACAAACAGAATCAAAATCCGACAAGTACTTTTTGAGATTTGCTTGACGAAAGAATTTTTTTGAATTTTAATATCGTTACGTATCTCTGAGTATAAAGACTTCGCTTCGCTCAGACAATTAATATCGTTACGTATCTCTGAGTATAAAGACTTCGCTTCGCTCAGACAATTATTATAAATGAAATGAGTCAAAGGATTATATTACTAGGACTTCCCTCAGAGGGATTAGTCTGAGCGATATTGCTGAGAACATATATTTAACTAGGACTTCCCTCAGAGGGATTAGTCTGAGCGATATTGCTGAGAATACACATTTAATAACTTGCGATAAGCAAAGAAAATGAGATGTTACCTTTAATTGGTCATTCATTGTGATAAAATATAATGATGAAAATAAGCATATCGAATCGTAGAACTACAAAATCTTGTTGCATATACTATTTTTATAAAAGAAAAGCAAACAATGCATGGATATAAAATTGGAAATATGCAAAATGTTAAAAGTAATACAGAAAATAAAACACCAAATTTTCCTACATTGGAAATATAGCTCTTTGAAATGATGTCATGAGCATAAACAGAAGTTTCGCACCGATTTGAGAAACTATAAATAACATAAACTATTATGTTTGAAGAGAAATGGAGTGTATTTTATATGGTGTGAAATCCGTCCGAATAGTTTATAATGTTGAATATCTGTTTTCCACGGATGCAATGAGGTTGTCGATAAGAGTTAAGGAATCCTTTTTTAAAAATTTGTCCTAAACGAGCACTTACATCTTATAAGTTACTGTGATGCCAAAGTTATAGTTTCTGACTCCAACAATATCCTAGAAATTGCAATATTCTCAATAAATTGGATTTAAAACTTTTTCTAGAAAAAAAAAAAATTAATATGTGAAATTAAATTGTCGAATGTTTTAGAAATCGTTCATAACGAGAATATTATATCTTAAAAGTTGCCACCAAAAAAAAAAAAAAAAAAAAAAAAAAAAAAAAAAAAAAAAAAGACTAAATTTTTAGTCATATCAACATCAAAGAATTCTCAATTTTAGAACTTTTTTTGCTCGTGCATTGATGGTGATTATTGTTCCTACGCAAAATATAGTATATTTTGCAGCAAAGATGGTTACCAACATTTTTTGCCTGCATTATTTTTTAAATCGGCTAGGTACTCCCAATGCTAACGAAAAACACACAAACGTTAATGCTTTATAGCATAGAAATACAGAATCAAAAGCTATTTATCTCCTATTATATACACATGACATAAATTATCTAATTAGTGCTAGCAGATGAATTTTTAAATATAATAGATTAATATAATGATTCATTTTTCTTTTATTAGTATTTCTTAGTATTCATTTTTCATTTATTTTTATTATTCAGTAAAAAACTCACTTTCTTAAGCCCGAATTACGTCAAACTTTTTATAAAAGCGCTTAAGTCCATATAACAGCGAAGTATTGTGAAGAGTATTAAATACAAGGTAATAAGACACTTAGCCAAACGCAGGTAGTAAATCGCCAAATATTGTCCTTTTCGCCCTCTCTCGAAATGCATTTTTTTTTTTCGTATATTTAAAAAACACGATTTTGAGTCATCTTATTTAAAATTCAAATAAATAAATGAGAGTAAGCAATAATAGCATAAGTCAAAACATTCATAAGTCAACATCAAGGAATTGTATCGTAGTTACACATGTGGAAAAAAACTGCTTTCGGCCAAAAAACGTTGTCTTCACTAAATTTGAATCCGATTAAAAAAAGTACTGTGATTAATTAAAATGTTATAGGCAGAGCTGCCAAGTCTCCGGCATTTTCGGTACCGGTATTTTAATACAGAAAATGTTTTATTAAATTGGAACATTCTGCGGATTTAAAAAATAACTTTTCCTATAAGAAAATTCTGCTATGCAATAAGCGAGGGTTTGGCATCTCTATATAGGAATATTTCGTAATCTACTTTTTAACCTAAAAAAAAGCAACGACCATTTTTCGGGTACAAAAAGTATTGCTAATGGTTCCATTTTGCATACAAGGTACTGATTGTAATATTGATACATCTATGGAGATAAATTTCCAATAATTTTTCAAATCCCATTTATCTCATTAAAAATATAAATCTTTTATTCATTTAGTTTAAAATAAATGGTTTTTAACTAATTTCGTAATACTTTTGAAATATCACTTTTCATTGAAATATTCATACTTAATCCATAACGTACGTAATATATGACTCTGTTATTACATAAGTCACCTTTTTATTATCATAAAAATTATGTTTTTACTGATTTTTATTAACTCAATAGGAAAAATTTTGTGTTTTGAGCAATAGATGTCCGCATTTCCTATTATTTATTTATTTTAACAAAATTCTTTGTATTTAGAAGAATTTTTATTTAAATAGGAAATCCAGATGTCGCTGTTAATAAAGAAGAAAGTTTCAAAAAAGGGTACAAAACGAGTAGACACATACTATAAAATATGGAAAAACGACGAATCCCAAAAAGACGTCGTATGAAATATCATCTTTTAAAGCAAAAAAACGAGGTCTGATTATCGAGCCTACTGATTACAAAATGTGCATTACATTAAAAAAAAAAAAAAAAAAAAAAAAAAAAAAAAAAAAATGCTGCAAATATTGACTATTTTTTCTTTTGTGCAGTTTTGGCTTCGAAAGGTGCGCTATGTTGCAAAAAGATATAAGCGCCTATGAAACACACTTGGTAAACTTTCATGCTCAGTTTTACAAATAAATACACATATATGCCCTATATACACCGAAGTACCTAATTGGTGCCAAAATGGCGTTTAGTTGCCTAACATGCTGGTTATCATATAAATGTTATAATAAATTGTTTGTTCTAAAAATATTATCATTTATTGATTGTTATATCTTTTTTAATAACAGGAAATGTTCCATTTATTCCTTCTTTTTCATTTTGAAATAAATAAATAACGTGTTGTTATAGCATGCTATATGCATCTGGTAATCAAAACGATGTTTTCGCCTAATTGGCATAAAAAATCTCGCCAAACCCGGTGCTTATATCTCTAGTATATTATCTCAAGTATTTTATTTATGTATACTATAATTGTTTTTACATACCACTTACTTCTTCTGGTATATAGAAATAGGTAAGTGGCTCCTTTATGCACTATAAATTGTATAAAACTTTAAAAAATAGCCCTGTTGCCCCCTTTTGGATCGAATTAAAAAAAAACCAATGTGTAATTCCAGTATTGCTCCCAGGTATGCATACATACTCCATACTTCAAAGTTGTATGCCAACAGGAAACGGATGAAAAATGGGAAAAAAATGTCACATATGCACCAGGGTACATAATTGGCGTCAAAATGGCATTATTTTACCTGAGATGGTAACCCGGCTTTATTTATTTATTATTTGTTTATTTACTCATAAAATGTTTATTTACTTTCACTTCCTTCTTTTAATTATATAAAATGTTTCTTTTTATAGTTATTAATTACTATTCTTATTTTATTTACTGTAAGTTCTTTTTGAAAATAGAAAATAATTTAAAAATGTGTATGTAAGCGTTATTTGAAAACGGAGTTTTCGCCAAATGGGCTTTGAAAAAAATTGCGCCAAATCTGATGCGCTTGTGGTATCCGTGCCGAAAAATTAGTGACCAGAATTGACTTCCATACACAAACAAAATATAAGTTAAAAGAAAACATGCAATGAAAATAAATATAAAAGGAAAATGATGTCATAAAAGAAACTTTTTATTTAAAAACGTAATTGTTTCTAATTTTCACAAGCGAAATATGTAAAACATTCTTTTAGCGATCAAAAAGTGCTGTTAAGAGATTATCACAAAATCTCAAAATCAAAGATTTTATGACATTTTTTAATATAAAGAAATAACAGTTTTATTTTCCTGCATGATTAAATTTTAAAACGTTTTATTGCATTCAATATTTCTGAGTGCGAAAATGATTACTGTTTACTCCATGTACTGATTCTGTTATCTACGAAAATAAGCAGCCGGTGAAAATCACGCTCACCAAATTTCTGTGACTTATGCACATAAATTGTGCTTTTTTATCAGTTTTTTTAACATAACTTTTAAACTATTTGGAATTAATTTTTAAAAGTAGGTGCATTCACCAGATTACCTTCATAGGTACCTATTGGTACAAACAGAATCAAAATCCGACAAGTACTTTTTGAGATTTGCTTGACGAAAGAATTTTTTTGAATTTTAATATCGTTACGTATCTCTGAGTATAAAGACTTCGCTTCGCTCAGACAATAATAATTTCCAAAAAGTAAAGAAAAAAATATCACATTTAAAAAACAAATGTAATTTAACAAATTACAACTATTTGGAAAATAATATTTTCAAAGACTATAATTTTAGACATAAATGATTTCTATACTTAAAAAAACAATAATAATAACATCATTTTTAGGATGATCAAAACGTAGCTTACATAATAACAGAGTCATATTAATATGCCTGGACATTTATAGTCACGTTAATATTCCTGGATCAATCAGAAAAACAAATATTAAATGAAATTCAGTTTAACAATTTTCGGTACTGTAAATTTTTAAATTTCCAAACATTGCACATTTTTAATTTTTACACCATCGTATAAAGAGAAAATTAACTTTTAAATGCAACTTGTTTGAAACCTGTATCTCAATTTGTTATTGAGTTATTAATTTTTTGTTAGTTTTTAATTTTTTGGATCGTAGCAAACACATTCAGATATACTTCAGATTTCCCTATTCTCTACCGAGAACAACTATTTTCCAAATAGTTAATAAAAAATGAGACGTTATTTTTAATTGATTATATAGTGCCATAAATTTAAATGTCAAAAATGAGCAAAGAAAATGGAAGAAATGCAAAATTTTATATAAGAATTTCTATACACGGTTAAAAACTGGGAAAGCAAACTTTGCAAATCAGCCATGCATGGGTATAAAATTGGAAGTACGCAATGCATTAAAAGTAATGCAGATAATAAAACATTAAAATAGCTTTAATCGGAATTTGAACTCTTTGAAATGACGTAAAATATATAAACAGCACAAAAAAAGTGCACAGATCATGATGGTTGAGTAGAATGAAGGAGTTTTTTTACATGGTGTGTGGTCCCCTTAGATAGTTAATGTAGAATAGTTAAAAATATAATATCTATATCTGTTTTCTATGGATATGATAAGGCTCTCGATAAGAATTTAGGGAATTCTCTCTTTAAAAAATGATATATAAAAATCCTGAAAACGCCAACAAAGGAATGCAATGTATTGTTCGAGTGTGTCTCAGATATGCTCGATCAGATTTAAATGGATTGTGCATGCTAGCCACTACATACACTGCTTTTCTTTCTTTCCAAACTTGTTCTCATGAAGTTGAGCAGTATTTCATTGTAGCAGGCATTAAATAAAATGAATATTCAATGCGTGCAGTATAAGGTAGGAACGATATTTGAATATCTAGTCTGCATAAGCCTTGAGCTGTAAAAATGTCACCACAAGTGACTTATAAATCTGCGCATATTTTTTCGCAAGACATGCTGACTCAAATACGTCAATATGAACTCGATTATGCAGTTTTATTCCAGAAATTTATTATTTAAAGACTAATGACAGTTGAGAAAATGATAAAATCCCCAGATTAGTAAAGCTGAAAAATTAATGTACCTCTCCCCCGTACCATTTTGTTATGGAATTCTTTTGTGGTGCCCTGTAATTGAATAGTAAATATTCTTTGTGCGGCATGCTCTACAAAATATATATTCTAGTGCTTCTCATAAATGCATATCAATTTCATTATGTTTCGATGGGCGCGTAACATCATTAAAATGTTCTTGGAATTTTTTCATCCTATCGGCTATAATGTAATGGTATATTTTTGATTGTGTCTGTGTTTGAACTATTTATCCAATTTTACCAAAATTTAAAATGACTCAATGAAATTCGGCAACAAATATATATTTAAAATTTAAAACGATTCGGTTGGATAGTTTTTGTGCTGTTCTATGTGGACAGAGAGACGGACGGTTCAGACGACGGCTATAGGTACTACGTTTTTATGTAATTACGAATGCACCTAAAAAACTGTTAAATTTCAAAGCACATGCCGAAATTGAAAACACATGACAAGCAATTATTGCTCAAGGACAGTATTGTAACTGATTTCTTTTGTGTGTCCCTGTAAACGGATTAAAAATGATATGAATGTCCTTTTCAAACGTAATCGTAATGCAATTCATCGATTTATATAAGTTTCAATACTTTAAAATAGTGTAATTTCATTAAAATAATCTGTTAACGATTTTTCTTATAGACCATAATGTGATGGAAAACTTTTGGGTTATCCTGTAAGTAAATTATTAATCTCACATACTTCATATACAATAATAAACATGCCTAGGGGACCCTAAATGAGATTTACCAATTGCATAAAAATCCATGTACATTTACGGATGTTAGAATGTGGACAGACGGACAGACAAACCGAATGCATAAACACTTTTCAACTTTGTTGGAAAATGAAAAAAAAGCGCAACCGATTCATTTAATGCAAATAAATAAATAAATAAATAAATAAAGTAAAATAAAATAAAATTTTACCCAAAAAGCCAGGACAGGATTTGGTACTTTTCTATATAATTGGCATCGAAATATCGTTATTAGGTGCGTTCGTAACTATGTACATACGTAGCACCTATAGTTGTCGTTTAGTCCGTCCGTCTGTTCGTCCGTCCATCTGTCTGTCCGTCCGTCTGTCTGTCCGCCTATAACAACGCAGAAACTACCCAACTGAATCATTTGAAATTTAAAACATACATTTATTACATAATTTTGTCGACTAATTTAAAATTTTATGAAAATATTATATAAATTATATAAATTATATAAATTATATTTATTATATAAATTATTATATTTATTATATAAATTATTATTATATAAATTATATTGCAGCCAATGGGGAAAAAAGCATCAAATGCATTTTAATCGCTTGAAATTTAAAATATATAACTATTACACAATTTTATGGAGTCATTTCAAATGTTATGAAAATAGGATGCATAGATCAATTACAGGAACAATCAAAAGTATTCCCTTACATTACGGTCAATATGAAAAAATAATTTAAAGTAGAATTGACATAAACCTATGAAGTATATGTATATATATACACATATATATATATACTAAAATATACATTCTTTACAATCTGTGATGCAAAGAATATTTATTATTAAATTACAGGGCCACCTAAAAGCATTCCACTACATAATGTTATACGGGAAAACTTTCTTTGGGACGCGTTTTAATTATATTAAACTATTTCACATTTTATGAATATGATATGCGTTACTGAGGTGTAATAAAAGTTACTTCCTGTATATTTACAGGAACACAAAAAAGGTTTCGGACACTTTACTGTATCCGAAGTACTGGCTACTATAACAGCAAGATCTGAATGTTTTTAAAACTTAATTATCGTACGAACGCATCCCATTTGCTACACTTAACGTGCATTTTCCAACTTGTTTTGCATAACATGGTAACCAGGCAATTGTTTTTTCTATATTAATTAAATCTGTATTTAATCGCGTTTTTATTTATTGTTGCTTCCTTATTAATATAACAGAAAATAATTCAAAAGTGATTTTAGCCAAATTTTTGCCAAACCAAATACGGTACTACTTAATTATCCCGTCGACCAATTTCGCCAAATGATACAAATCGCCAAAGTAATAGCCAACTTATGCATGTTGACTAAATTTTTATTTTAATTAATATAAGAAAAATTAAATTAGTAAAACATTAATAAAAAGTCGAGGTAAAAATTACTTTATGATGTTTTACGGACGCGTATCATGTTTAATGTTATTGAATGAGACATTCAAGGTCATCTGTTGTCGGAATTTAATCTTATAATTTGGCGATATTTTTTTGGTCGACGGCATAACCAAGTAGTTCCCGAAATACGTATATGATATTTTTGTCCTATTTTTATGGTACTTTTCCATTAATACCTTCACTTTGGCGTTTTTATAAATCTTGGTCCTTTTTGGGCTTCAGAAAGTCAGATTTCATATCTGATGAACGTTTATGCTTATTTTTTACACATAAATATGACATAAATGCCATATACGCGCCAAGTTGGTGCGATTTTGTCTGTCGCCAAATTGATGAAAACTTTGATTTTGAATATTGCTGAAAGTGTTTATATTTTCGATTTATTGTGATATGTATATTTTTTATTATATTTATTATTATTTATAATTTTTATTTATTGCTTCAACTAATGTTTCTTTTTTGGTACTACTTGTCTGTCGACAAACTATCAGATTAAGCCAAACTATAAGATTAAACGCCAATAATGGATGATCGGGAATGTTTCATTCAATCGTATTAAACACGATACATGTGTTTAAACCTTTCAGGGGCAAGGCATTTGTGCTCCAAAAATGGTCAATTTATATTTACGAACAAATTTAATTGAAAATAATCTGAAATAATCAAAACCAAAGCTATTGAATACTTAAGCTCAGTCACTACGTGTTAAATTTCTTAGCGCACTTCAGCGCCACAGCGGCTGGTAGGCGAAACAGATTGCGCCGCAGGGAAACCACCCACCAGTTCCTTTTACCGTTTGTATCGGTGTTTTGTTTTCGCACTCTCTTTAAAAGGTTGCTAAATTATTGATACGTCAAAGCTAAAACTTTTACGAAAATAAAATAATTGGAATTAAAAAAGAATTTCGCACATATTTTATCAAAAATCAGATAATTCAACAAAAATATTTTATTGCTGTATTTCATGATATACTTTTTTTTTTAATTATTTTTAATCGGAATAATGGTTAATCTTATGAAAATGTTCAATTTAAGACATTCATCTGCAGAATTTCAAAATGAATTTTAAGTTGCTTTTTCAATAGCGATTTAGTATTTTAAAATATAGTGATATAAATATTTGTTTAGTATCAAATAAATTCATTTGAAGATTTTATATACATACAGGATAAGAAAAGGGAAAAACTATACATAGACGCATATATATATCTATGTTATTTTGTGGGGTGGGTGGAATAAGGGATTAAAAACTAAGAAATTAAAATTTTTTCATTATTTTTTTTATCTAAATCAGCCATGTATAAAATTTTTAATTTAGCATACTTTTAGTACCATGATGAAATTGCAAAAAGTTATACGTATTGAAATTGTTAAATTAAACTTGTTAAGTTGAAAAACTGAAAGCTTCATTTATTCAACATTTTTCTAAGTATAACTTTTTGCAATTTCATCATGGTACTAAAAGTATGCTAAATTAAAAATTTTATACATGGCTGATTTAGATAAAAAAAATAATGAAAAAATTTTAATTTCTTAGTTTTTAATCCCTTACTCCACCCACCCACCCCCCCTCCAAAATAACATAGATATATATACCGGGTGTCCCAAAAATGACTGATGGATTTTAAAATCCAATAACTTGCAAACGGTGACAGCTATTAAAAAATTTTTTGCAGCAGGGCTATGTATAATGTCAGGAGTTTTTTTACCGCAATTCTCGATTTTAGTTCGAATTTCAAACAACAGATGGCGCTGATGGCGGTTGGCGGCTAGTTGATGCCGAGACTTACTTCATTCAGCTTTGACGCAAAGGAAGGAGATTAAGGCTATGGAGTACGTCTCATTCTACAGTACAGTCTTGCTCTCATGCCCCGATTCTGGACTCATTCGATACGATTTCAATGGAATGCGTTATTGCCATGGAAATAACAGATTGTTCGATAGTGGAATACAGCGTTCAAAAGTGGGCATAAATTTCGCAAGTAGTATTTGAGATTGCGGAAGATTTTCGTTTAGGAAGTTTTATTTTCCCGGATTAAATTATTTTTTATGGCATGATTTAAGGAATATTTTAGGCACCGTATTTTAAAACTACACTGTCAAAATTTTGAAACCTTTGCTGCATCGTCACTCCTCCACTTTCATAGAAAGAGATTACTTCACTGTATTATGAAGCATTCTCATTGGTCAAAATAGAGATATTCTATAATAACAGTGGAGTGACGATGCAGCAAAAGTTTCCAATTTTTAACAGTGTAGGTGAAGATATCTTGCTACAATCTTGCTCTTACACTATAAAAATTTGCTGCATTTTGTTGTATACGCACACCGCTTGTATAGAAACGGTTACTTGATTGTATTATGAAGCATTGTTTTTGGTCGGAAAAGAGATATTATATACAAGCGGCGGAATGCGTATGAAGCAAAATGCAGCAGATTTTTAACACTGTGGGGCCCGATTCTGAACTCATTCGATGTAATTTCAATGGAATGCGTTGTTTCCATGGAAATAACAGATTGTTCCATAGTGAAATACAACGTTAAGAAGTGGGCATAAATGTCGCAAGCAGTATTCGAATTTGCAGAAGATTTTCATCTAGGAAGTTTTATTTTCCCGTATTAAATTACTTTTTATGGCACGATTTAAAGAATATTTTATGTATCATATTTCAAAACTAGATAAAGAGATTTCTTTAATTTGATAATTTCTGTTATATTCTAAGAAATTTTAGATGGGTTTGGATTGTTATATTCATGCTCAATTTTAAATATTGCATTTTTCTATAGAAGAATTTGTTATTTCCATGACAACCACACATTCCATTGAAATCATATCGAATGAGTTCAGAATCGGGTCTCACAGTGTTAAAAATGTGCTGCATTTTGCTTCATACGCACTCCGCCGCTTGTATATAATATCTCTTTCCGACCAATAAGAATGCTTCATAATACAATCAAGTAACCGTTTCTATACAAGCGGTGTGCGTATACAACAAAATGCAGCAGACTTTTATAGTGTAAGAGCAAGATTGTAGCAACATATCTTTACCTACACTGTTAAAAATTGCAAACTTTTGCTGCATTGTCACTCCACTGCTATTATAGAATTTCTCTATTTTGACCAATGAGAATGCTCCATAATACAGTGAAGTAATCTCTTTCTATGAAAGTGGAGGAGTGACGATGCAGCAAAGGTTTCAAATTTTTAACAGTGTAGTTTTAAAATACGGTGCCTAAAATATTCCTTAAATCATGCCATAAAAAGTAATTTAATCCGGGAAAATAAATTTTAATTAATTCACATTTATTTTTTTTTTTCTATTTTAATGCAACGATAGACTAATAGATAGGCTAAACAAGGCAACTTATAATAGTTGTTTTTGGTAGTTATTTTACACAATAATGTACTATCAACAGTTTTCATGATTATTTTTTGAACATTCATAAAAATCTACTGGCGAATTTTCTTAAAAGATCTAAAATTTCTTAAAAATATAACAAAAATCATCAAATTGAAAAAATCTCTTTACCTAGTTTTAAAATATGATGAATAAAATATTCTTTAAATCGTGCAATAAAAAAGTAATTTAACCCTCTCACTGACAAGCCCGTCTATAGACGTTCCCTAAGCTCCAGGTTTCACTGCAATGCAAGCAATAATTAAAATGATATAACTGAGTTGATTTAATGGATTTTTAATACATTGTGCAATGATTAACACACACTCAAGGATAACATTCATATTCGTAAATAAGATTTTTCTATAATTTTGAAAGAATCGTATTTTTTAGCAATGAAAACAAAATGCTGAAAAAACAACCTTACAATTTTGCCCTTTTGCAAGACTGTCAGAGGGTTTTAATCAGGGAAAATAAAATTTCCTAAACGAAAATCTTCTACAAGCTCAAATACTGCTTGTGAAATTTATGCCCACTTCTGAACGCTCTATTCCACTATCGAACAATCTGTGATTTCCATGGCAACAACGCATTCCATTGAAATCATATCGAATGAGCCCAGAATCGGGGCATGAGAGCAAGAGTGTACTGTAGAGCGAGACGTACTCTATAGCCTTAATCTCCTTCTTTTGCTTCAAAGCTGAATGAAATAAGTCTGGGCGTCGACTGGCTGTCAACTGCCATCAGCGCCATCTGTTGTTTGAAATTCGAGCTAAAATCAAGAATTGCGGTAAAAAAACTCCTGACATTATACATAGCCCTCCTGCAATTTTTTTTTTAAATAGCTGTCACCGTTTGCAAGTTATTGAATTTTAAAATCCATCAGTCATTTTTGGGACACCCGGTATGTGTCTATGTATAGTTTTTCCCTTTTCTTATCCTGTATGTACATAAAATCTTCAAATGAATTTATTTGATACTAAGCAAATATTTATATCACTATATTTTAAAATACTAAATCGCTATTAAAAAAGCAACTTAAAATTTATTTTGAAATTCTGCAGATAAATGTCTTAAATTGAACATTTTCATAAGATTAACCATTATTCAGATTAAAAATAATAATAAAAAAAAGTACATCATGAAATACAGCAATAAAATATTTTTATGAATTATCTGATTTTTGTTAAAATATGTACGAAATTCTTTTTTAATTCCAATTATTTTATTTTCGTAAAAGTTTTAGCTTTGACGTATCAATAATTTAGCAACCTTTTAAAGAGAGTGCGAAAACATTGTATAAATCAATCGCAAATTTTTTTTTTATTTCCAATTATTTTATTTTTGTAAAAGATTTAGCTTTGGTGTGTCAGTAATTTAGCAACCTTTTAATAATTCTTCCTTATTAGGATGAGCGAAGCGAATCCTCTACTAGGCCACTCAAATTACATTTTGTCGTACACTTTACAATAAAACTATTCAATATTTTAACTTCAAATTAAACACAAAAATAAATTATGATCCGTAGATTTGCACAATATTTTTTTACAGTAAAACGTTAAAAAAAATTATTTTAATTAATTTATTTTACATGCATTTCCAATACGGACGCATTTTAGCAAATAAATAAAAAATGAAACGCGTAATTTTCAGAAAAAAATATATAAATCATGGAGTAAGTAATTATAGAATCATGATTAATAAATAAAACATTTTTTCATTATTCTGCAAAATCGTTTGCACAGATGACACTCAAACATTTTAAAAGAATTGTATTATGGATTTTTTTTTGTAAAGTGGTAACAAAAGAATTGCAAACAAAAATATAAACAAATATATAAATGAAAAATTAAAAGAACTGCATGAAGATGTTGCCTCGATTCACGCTCTTTATAAATGTACTAAAGCAAAGTTGGCAGATTCAGAAACGACAAATAGGCTTTAACCATTTCTTACTTTATCATTTGGATCTAAAGTAATATTACGTTCTTATTTGTGGACCAAAAAAGGTTTAGTGAATGGGACTTTAGACTTTGTTGCATGTATTAAAGAAAATCGCAAGCCACCAGATCAGATATCACGAATAATCATGGATAAATTTGAATACTGCAGTAATTTAACTTATAAGAATTGGTGCGTACCGATTCCCCCAATAATTAAATTCTGGAAAAATGGAAGCATAAATTGCTCAAGGAAAGAATTTCTTCTGCAGTTAGCTTTTGCTGTTATAATTCATAAATCCCAAGGTTTAACATTAGATGAAGCAGTTGTAGATATTGAGGATATATAAACACCAGTTGGCTTAAAAACGTATGTAACATTGTCGAGAGTGAAAATCCTTCAAAATTAAGCATTCAATTGAAATTTTCCTTACGAAAAATTCTACAATATCAAAAATTCTCATATGCTAACATGTATAAAAACGAAGAAATTAGAATAAAATGTTTTACAGTTAAAAATTCACAGTATCAACGAAAGCAGATTTCAAACGTTTTTCCAGAAAATAGGATTTTGAAGAAGTAACTTTCTTCAAGCTCTCTTCAAATATATTATTCTAAAATAGCTATCAAAGATTAATTATCTGATGTTAATTACAAAGATTGGAAACATGCATATTTCAAACAACTTTAAAAAACACCAGTGGCTACTGGAAATTGTAAAAACATCTTTAAAAGAGCTTTTAGTTGAAAATTTAAAAATATTTTGTAAAAGTTTGCTTCGAAAATATTTTATTATGCCAGTCTTACATCACAAATAAAAAAGTAAAATGTGCCAAAACATAAAATAACGTTTTTGTTTAATAAAGATGCAAAAATAATATTAAAAAATAGTGTTACTTTCAAATATCTGTTTTATAAAATAATGCTCCGCGAATCCAAACAAAGCATGGCTTTTGCTAGTTTACTTAAATTAATATCTTAATCCCTCCTCTTCTTCCTTAAAAAAACTGCACATATTCATTAAATGTAGCAATATATACATGTGTGAACACAGGACATGATAAACTTTTGTAATACAGTAGACTCCCTCAAATCCGCACAGCTTGGGACCAGGGGTTTTGCGGATTTTAGAATTTTGCGGATTTCTGGTCATTGCTTTGTTTAAATTTTATTAAAAGTAATTTGAATGTAATTAATAATGAAATCAAAAGTATAATCAATGTTTACAATATGCTAAAGTATTAAAATAAGTAATAAACTAAAATAATAAAATTTAGATAGTTTTTAAAATGATAAAAAATACTAAAAGCAAAGGTCAGATTAATAATCAATAATGTACAATTAAATATTCATTATCAGCATGGTGAAATGTGTTTTTCCTAAATTATTCAATGAAACTTTCCTCATAAAGATACATTACTAATTCACATTAAGATCATAAAATAACGAAGCTTTATTTCAGGTTTAGCCAGACTTAATAACTAAATAAGCTTGATTAATACATAAATGTATTTGGTAAGATTGTGATTACCAATGATATCAGCAATATCTTTATTTTTTCAGAAACAAATTATTCTTTCTTTATGAAAAATCATGAATTCGATAGACTTAACAAAAATTACAAATTAAAAAATGTATGGAATTGATATAAAACTAAAAAAGTCAAATTTTGCACCTACATCTGAACTGAATGTTTCATTGTTTACATCTGTAAAATATGTGCTGATTTTAGAGAGTTGCGGATTTTAGGAGTGCGGATTTGAGGGAGTCTACTGTAATTTATCCAGTACTTTGTTGTTGAAATATCCACTACTAAATGTTTAATTCATTTTTTAAGGTTTCGCTAAAATGCCATATTGAAAAGATACAATTCAAAAACTAATATGTTTTAATACACTCGCAAAAATTTTTTAAAGAAAATTACCTGTAGCAAATATTGAAATTTGTGAAGTCATTTCTTTATTACACAATATTTCAGTAACAAATAAAAGAGTTTTTCACCACTGGAGAATTGACAATTTTATTCCTTAGTTATATGTTATCAATTTAATTTTAATTTTTACAGTTATAAGAATGAAATTCATGTCCCCGCATTCAGAGGAGCATACCTGAATTCAATACTTAACACCAGGCATAATAAAAAATATGAAATTCCAATAAAGATTCATATTCATTATTGATCTAAGCTCACTAACAACATTGCATAATACAGAATCATGATCTTTCTTCAATATAATGCTAGAAAGCAGCAACTGAAGTAAGGAATTCTCATACCAAGCATAAAATTTTGAAAAATAATTATTTAAAAAAAAATTCCTCATATATATTTTAAGCTGAAAACATATTCAGTTAGGTGTTTAACATTCACTCATGTCAACAAATATGCATTAGCCTAGTTGGCCATTTGACCATTCATTCTGTTGATATCAATTTTTAGCACTGTTGACAGTACATTAATTTTACTGATGCAAACTTTTATGTTAATCATTAAACTTAAAAAATAAAAATATAAGAACCTTCAAATTGATTTTTGAGGGATTTATACACAATATGTAATGCAGAGCTTGATGTCGAATGTCACAAAAAATATTGAATCGTTATGGAATTTTTCTCCCAAAATAAAATTGCAACCAGGCAGATTTAGTATGTACATCTGGCAGATTCATTGTTATATATATATAATCAAAGCTGCAATGGGTCAGAAAGTGCTACTAATATAAATTTATAGGAGAGGGTACATAAGGATGTTCAGGATATATCCTAACATGTAAAGAGAATTTGACGTAAACAGAAATCCTCTAAAGTGTTCTTGTATGGGTAGTGTTTTAGCAAAGTAAAATAATGATAGCAGTTTGAAAATTCATTTACTAATTTTATTTTTAAAAAAGCATAAAGTAGCATGGTGGAAATAAAAAAATGCAAACAAAAAGTTGCACTAAGTAATTTAATGATAATGCACAAGTTCACAAATCAAAGTACATATTTCAAAAATATTCTTCACAAACAAACCACATACTTTAAGATGATTAATATTCAACATAAGCTGTTCTACATAGTTCTACAAAACATTTTTAAATTATTAGACCTTTTATAAACGGCAATGTGTATTTAAATGCCAACTCCAAGTAGAGAATTCACACAGTACAATTTGCATAAAAATAGCAAAAAATTAATTAGCTTTAATTCATCATATAAGCCTCTCATAGAATTTATTGTTAAGACCCAACCCTTTAGTCCTTTCGATGCAATTCTTCCTACTTTTGGAAGCTCATCTGTGTTGCTAGAATTGACAAAATGACTTTTTTTTTTAATTTCTTCAGATGTAATTTTTCTTTTTTTCTTTGGTGGCTGATCTCTGCTGCTAGAACAGACAAAATAATATTTCTTTAATTCTTCATATGTATCAGTCCAGAACTGCAAATGAGAACCCTCAGAAGCCACGCAATGATACTTTGTACCATATGGAGGATGTTTAGTGTTGCCGTTACAAGAGTCAAATAGGTCATTTATCATTCTCACAAAGTCAGCAGTTGCAGCAGATTCAGCTGGCAGAAAATTGCCTGAAATTAGTGCACTCATTCCAGCAGAGACGCTTTACTGAAAATTTGTCTTGCAATTTTAACCTGAAAATAATTAAAGACAGATTAAAAATAAACTTTAGGAAATTTTAATGCTAAATATTTTTGTAGTCTAATATTTAACACATTTTTCAAATAAAATTTATAAAAAAAAAGAGAAATAAGAGTAAAATAGAAAAAAAAACTTTACCAAACGTATTTGTTTGTGCTTCAAACATAGAAAAGAACTAACTCTACTTTTAACAAGTACAGCTGTTGCAAACCACACCTATTCGTTATTAGGTAACTGGTATTCTTAAAGATAAGAAATACCAAATTGTTACTTAGAAATATGACTCGTTAGTCGTATGTGTCAATACGTATGATTCCATATGATTTCGAAACTTTTTAAAACTGAATAAATTAAGACCAATCTATGAAAAAATTCGTTATATGGAGATAGATATTTCGCTATATAGAGAGGGGTACATGGATGCTATTCTCCCTTTTGGTTCGAGTCATTAAAAACTTCCATTTTACCCTGTGGCGTATCTAGACTTTTGGAGGGGACAGATTTAGACAAAGTTTCTACGAGGGAATCGCAAGAAACATTAAAAATTCCGCTTTAAAAGAGTTTTTATTAAATCAGGTAACACACATCATAACAGGAAACGCATTATATCAGCGGTTCCCAAACTTTCTTGGTACGCGACCCACCTTTCAGTGAAAAAAAATTTCGTGACCCACCTTCACTAAAAAAAAAATTTTGCGACCCACTAAAGAAAAAGTTGTATATCAGTATAGCAATTTTTGTACGATCTCTATACGCTCAGCTATCCTGTCCAACGAAAAACGCAAATTTTTGTACGGAAGATATATTATCAACAAAAACAAGAATCGGTAATCTCAATGTGTGTCAGCGAATAGTAATTAAAAAAATGCACAAACTACAAATATAGCTAAAAATACATTTAATTATTATGAACACATAATTTTTTGGTTAATTAGATACTTCCTGCTGAAATTGTCATATCATATTTTTTCAAACAGATGAAATAAAAGATATGTTTTGATAACAAACCTTGATTTTTCCGAGGCCCACCAAAATAACTGCCGTGGCCTACCAGTGGGTCGCGACCCATAGATTGGGAACTGCTGCATTATACAATCAAATCTGCTAAGATAGAACAGAATGCAATTGGAAAAATTTTCCGTTTAAGCAGATTTCCGTCTTAACAAGTATAATTCCATGGTTCTACCACATTTTTTTGTAGTGGGTTACTGAAAATTACTAAAAGGTATCTCAATAAATAGTAAATAAAACTGAAGTAAACAGCAAATTTAAAATTATTTAAGAACGTTCTCATTCTACCCTCCCCCCCCCCCCATCCATACACACACACCTCCTTCAACACATTTCAGAACCCATTTTGGAGAATACATGCACGACATTTTGTAAAACTTAAGTATTGAAAAATGTTTTTTATTTTCTCATAAAAGAGATACACTTGGAATCCCCATGATAACTTTTCCGAGATATACCAATCAATTAACTGACAAATTTAATACTATTTCCTGAATTCTTTTTTTATGATAATTTGTGACAGACTGAAACCTGTTTATATATTCAAAATTCAGAATCACTCAATTAAATTTATGATTCACTTTTAATGTAAATGAAGTTTATTTCTAATCAAAACGTTAAACAGTCATAGAGCCGCCTTTTTTATCAATATTTTGTAATACTATGAAAATAATATAACCATCACTGTTCTACAACAAGCTAAATAACAAGTTTATACTACGATTTAAATAAATTAAAAACTAAAATAAAAATAAAGGTTCAAGGCTGCCTGTTTTATACACAGAAGATATCTCTATCTATGTATTACCTAAAGTCACAGTGTTGGTGTTGTTTATTACAGCCGATTATCTACAGTAAGGATAATGGCTAGAAAGAGATGCCCTCCATGGTAGTATTTTTAAGGGATCCTAATCCGTATCAATACAAGGAAATCAGAATCCAAGGTTCGAAGGATACTACCCTAAAATTACAGATTTTCTACTGATAAATAGCAAGTGTAAGCTTTTTAATTTTTTAAAACTAATAAAAATTAATAATGACCTTTTAATCAGCATATATTATGTTTTAAACAGTAAAAGGCGTGTAAATCGAGCCTATGTATAACTGATATTTGGTTGAAATTGTTATTTCCTTATATCTGCAAAATAATACATTTTCTAATAAAAATCTGTCTAAAACAAAATGGTTTAGACTTTAGACTTTCAACACTCCCTCATCCTATTGGTACATATGAAGCTAACAGGATGTTTAATTTTGCACCAGTTATACATTCAAAATTTTTATCCTCATATACTTTTCTTAGCATAAAAAGAAGTTATTACAACAGTTTAATGAAAAACATAGTACCTACAATGTGAATATGCACTCATTTATCTTTCTGCATTAGAGAGAGAACAAAAAAATATGAGCCCCTCCTATATTCCCTTGAGCCCCCCCCCCTCCCTCCCTATCGTACACTTCTAGCTACGGCCCTGGTAGCCCCATCAGATCACCTTTTTAATCCACTGATTTTACCAATTGTGACATCACAGGAATACTATTTATTGCACTTATCTCATTACAGAAAATTTCATTTACACAAAAAAGTACATAAATAGTGTAGCATTTGTTTCCAGTTAATAATCCATAAACAAATAGCCCCTGCTGTTCTCTTCGGTTTGAGGCTATAAAAATCGCCATGTTACCTATTGTGACATCAGAGGAATACAGTCCATTTTGGAAACGTATCATTTCGTTCATAATTTCAATCATTTCAGAAGATTATTTCATACTGTGTGTACATTTCATAGTGTAGACTTTTCACAAACAGCAGTATAAAAAAAAGCATATCGAAAGATCAGCAACTCTTTAATCCAATTAAGGTATTTTTTTTTTAGATATACTTGATACACAAAAACTTAATTTATGGATGATACCGAATAAAATATTCCAATTTAAAGCTTCACCCAATCCCAAAAGTTTAAGTTCTTTCAATTGTTTTGCTTACAATTTTTTTTTCAATTACCTTCTAGATAAATTTTAAAAACCTCCTCTTTATGAATATGCTGTAGCATCAAATGGAATCTCTGTTGACCCATTGTTGTTCAGAAATATGTTTGAAGCCGTTGACGAGTACTGGAAGATCTCTCAGCTGCTGCTACTGATGTTGGAATCGCCAAAATAAATTCTGCTGAAAGGTAAACTTCAGAAAATAATATCTTCATTAATTCCTCCGATGACATAATTTTAATTCCGATCATAATGCATTTTGGTCAGTTTCATCCGGGATTAGTGTTAGAAAAAGTATGCATTTTTTAATTCAACAATATATCGTAAATAGATGTGGTGCGAGAATTTCTCCCGGGGAAGCTGAGCTCATCTAAAATATTCCAGGGGGAGCCAGAGCTCCCGCAGCTACCCTGGTTCTTACGCCTATGACCCCTGAATAACCCTTTGACAAATTTGGCGTTTTCCCGCTATCTTTTACCGAAATTAGCACTTTTTATACCATCTTTTAATGAAATTCACATTTATTTCGAGATTCTTTCATGAAATTTGTGTTTTTTTAAGCGGCATTTTGATAAATTTGTGTTCATATGAAGAAACGTATGCAGAGAAAACTGCGCTCGGAGCAAAGTTTCAATGTAGTGTTCTTTTCCTTCTTAGCGACCAAAAATGATCTTGGTAGTAGAAAATGGTATCCATAAATTTCTGTGCCCGGGGTGACTGCCCTTTCTCCCCCCTGCCCCCTTTCACACAATGCTGTTTATATGGAGATGGCGATCCTTTCACAAAATTTGCATTTATTCCACAGTGCTTTCATGAAATTCACATTTGTTCCGCAATCATTTCACGAAATTCGCGTTTATTCAGCAGTCATTTCACTAAATTCGTGTTTATTCCGTGATTTTTTAAAAAGAAATTCGTGTTTTATTGAGATCTTTTAAGGAAAATCAAGTTTTTTGAGCGATTCTTTGAAAAAATTGGTGTTTTTATTGTGATAATCTAGCAAAAATTTCTGCGATCGATTGATGAAATTGATTATGAAAATAAGCTATTCAGCTCAGTTCAAAAGCTATGAAAAATCGGTAATTATCCTGGAAATTTGGACATAACTATCGAAATTTCAGGGTTGATAAACTATGTTTCATAACTTTTGGAATCGAAAGCATTAATTTTTTGGAAAATTTCAAACTGAATTGTCTGTTCTCTCGATGGTAAATTGCACAAAACTTGTCAATCGATCGCAGGGGGGGAAAAAATGCGAAATTTGATGACTGTTTGTGAAAAATAGCGGGTATTCAAACGATTTTTCGCAACACAAAAACTCGTAAAATATGTCATTCAGTTGCACAAAAAAAAAAAAAAAAAAAAAAAAAGTGAGAGTTAATTGTAGTTTCAAAATTCAAAAATGTTTGGAAAATTTGTGATTTTTTTTTTTTTTTTTTTTTTTTTTTTTTTTTTTTTTTTTGGCGGGAGCCCCCTGCCCACGATACTTTTTTTGGGCGGGATTTCAAAATTTTGGGTGCAAGTCCCACCCTGAAAATCAAGACCTGCAAGCCATTATGCAGTTTAGAAATAAGTAGAATTTAATACAGAATATCGTTTACAATTCTATTATTAATTAAAAATCCCCTTTTTTAGGTTTAGAATACGAAAAATACTGTAGTTACATATAAAGTTTTGAAGGCATTGAAAAAATGACGTTTTTGAGGATTCTCTTTAAGCTTTTTTATGTTTCATAGTATATGAGTAAAATGGTTGTGACAGAGATACAGGCAGATAGAAGATTGATTTTATAACAGTTTTGTTTTATAAGTACGGAACCCTAAAACCGTATTGCTTGTCCAGCACTATTAAGAAGAATTAAGGCTAGTTTCCACCAAAATCGATTATACAGAGAAAAAAAAAAAAAAAAAGAATGACTCAAGTTTTTTAAAAACTTCAACCTCAGTTCAGACATGATGTAATGTCCTATGTTGATGCATGTTACATTATGTCAAACTAGCATTGGCTTTGCAGCACAGTTACACTTATTCTCATAAAAATCATTTTAAATAAAAAGGGCAAAAATCCACATAATTTTGAAAAAACCGAAACTGTGACAAAAAATACACTTAAAATACAAAACCAGAAAGAATCCTGAAAGAAAAAAAAACTCACTCAAAAAATTAGCACTAGTGGCAAAGCCTCTTTTGACCGGTAATTTGACAACGACAAGAGAAAAATAAAGAAACAGAAATAATTTAATTATAAGCAAGTGTAATTTGTAATGAATTAGGGATGCACCGAATATTCGGTATCTATTCGGTATTTGGCCATGTTACCGAATATTCGGCTCGGCTGAAACTATTCGGTTGGGCCGAATATTCGATATGGCCGAATCCAATACTTAATAAAACCTTTTAAAAACTTTTCACTATTTCTACTTTTAACTGTCAAATGTTTAATTTATATTTAAAATAATTAGAAAAAAAATCATTTTTAAATAAAATAGAATGCTTTTACATTATTTATTTGCTGTTTGTAAAGTATAACTTAAGAAAATTAACCATGAGAAGGATTAAAATGGTGATTTATTAGGATTCTCCTTAGGAATAAATTATGTGTTGATACAAGTTTCTAAATTTTGTTTAGTAAATAATCTGTTTCTTGCTTTTCCGCAAATAAAAGTCCTTTAAAAGAAAAAAACTTTTGAGATTAGTAAAAGCTATCAGACAATTTTTGTCCATGAAACCATAATCAACTTATTGAGTCATAAGTACATTGTATTTCATCTCATTCTAGGTCAAAACTTGTGTGTTCGTTTATTACATTAACAATAAATAAGATAACATATATTCTACTCACATGCTTTGATTTCTCTAAAATATAATATGATGAGAAGGGTGGAAAATACCACTATTCATAAGAAAAGAATTATGAGCCAAACATACCTTTATTCAGAATTAAGTTGAAAGTATTTGTACTTCATATTGAAAAAAATCTGCCTTGAGTTATTTAAAAAAGACAATTATCAGACTCTAAAATTTTTCTTCGGCCATTTTTTCATTATTTGATTTTAAAATGTCTGTTTTGATTCGTAGAAAATTTTATTATTTAAAGTTTCATAACAATAACTGCACTTCTTAAATAACTCAAGCCAGATTTTTTTCAATACTAAATGCTCTTATAAAAAGCTCTTGGTTATCAAAGTAAGTTTCTTTTATTAAATATTATGTAAAACTGTTTTAAAAAGTAACATTTTAATACCTTTAAATTTTGAAATATAAAAAGTATTTTGAAAGCCGAATATTTGGTATTCGGTTCACCTGTCGGCCGAATATTCGGCATTCGGCCAAAATCACTATTCGGTGCATCCCTATAATGAATGTTTTTCAATTTAATTTTTGAGTGAAAGAAAAGCAGCATTCTACATTTTCTTACAATTGATACTTAGTGCTACCAACTGTTGATTTTCAAAATACAGTAGACTCCCTCAAATCCGCAACTCTCTAAAATCCACACATATTTTATGGATGTAAACAATGAAACATTCAGTTCAAATGTAGGTGCAAAATTTGACTTTTTTTAGTTTTATATTGGTTCCATATATTTTTTAATTTGTAATTTTTGTTAAGATTACTGAATTCATGTTTTTTCATAAAGAAAGAATGATTTATTTCTGAAAAAATAAAGATATTGCTGATATCATTGGTAATCACAATCTTATCAAATATATTTGTGTATTAATCAAGATTTATTACTTAAGTCTGGCTAAACTTGAAATAAAGCTTCATTATTTTATGATGCTGATTGTGAATTAGTAATGTACCTTTATGAGGCAAGTTTCATTGAATAATTTAGGAAAAATACATTTCATCTTTATAATGAATATGTGATTGTACATTATTGATTATTAACTTGACCTTTGCTTTTAGTATTTATATATTAATCATTTATGTATGTAGTATCATTTAGTATGTAGTATTAATCATTTAAAAATTATCTAAATTTGTATTATTTTAGTTTGTTACTTATTTTAATATTTTAGTATATTGTAAGCATTCATTATACTTTTGATTTCATTATTAATTACATTCAAATTATTTTTTAAAAATGTAAACAATGAAATGACCAGAAATCCGCAAAATTCTAAAATCTGCAAAACCTCTGGTCCCAAGCTGTGCAGATTTGAGGGAGTCTACTGTATATGACTAAACTGAATGACAGACCTGAAAACATATGAAAAATTAAAAATCTTAGTACGCAAAATTCAAATTAATATTGAGGTTTTTGGAGTGGGTTTTTTTTTTTTTTTTTTTTTTTGAGTGCTTCAGAACCTTTTTTTTTTTTTTTTTTTTTTTTTTTTTTTTTTTTTTTTACATTCATTAATAGAAAGGTTTTTAGTATTCCATCTCCATATACAGTACACTCCCTCTAATCTGCACAGGTCGGGACCAAGGGTTTTGCGGATAATAGAATTTTGCAGATTATAGGTCATTTCTTTGTTTACATTCTAATATTCGGAATTTATCAACAAATATAGTAAATATGCAGCCAATAAATAACACAAATGAAAGAAAATATTTTTTTAATGCATAAAAAGCTATAGTCAATAGGAACACATTTAAATGATATAACACAAAATTAATGGAAAACATTTCTATTTATTTTTAAATCTTTCGAACAACACAGTAGTGTTCACTCTTGAAATAAAAAGGGCATGATTCTGTTCACTCAAAAGGGCACTACTGCAGCAAAAAAAAGAGCACTTTTGCAAGAAAAAAATTGTTATTACTTTTAGAATGGGAAAAAGAAAGCGGCAAAATGCATAAATTTTAAATACAAGTCAAGTAGCATTAATTTTAAATGATTTTATGACATAAAAATACAATAAAATTAAAACATGATTGAACAGTTTCATTTTTTTTTTTTTCCCCAGAAAGAAAAAAAAAATGCCATCATTTTTGAGAACACAAATTTAAAATACTATGGAATAATAATAAGAAAAATATATTAAAAATCTCTGGGTAAAGTGGTGCATTTTACTTTATTGCAAAAAAAAAGACAGGGTGCTACACCCTTCAAGTTTGGTCTAGAATAAACACTAGATCACAGTGATAGTGGTTTGCTTTATCATTTTTTATTCATGCAATGCAGTTTAATCTTGATGCCCTTAAGAGTCAGAATTCCTTAATCAGTAACATAAGTTTTTTTTTTTCTTTTTAAATATCCTCAAGAGCTATTTTATCTTTTATATAGCCAGAAAATGTGTACAGACTATAGCAATCTTAATAGTTATTTATAAGATACATAAAACATTTCCTTCTAATGAATGCAGAAATGCATTGAAAATTTCTAAATTCATCAGTACAAGTACAGTTCAACTTTTATTATGGTCAAAGTGTGCATTATCTTGGTTAAAAAAAAAAGGAGATTTTAACAGTTTGTTTACATCTGAAATATAGTACGGATTATAGTAGAGATGCATCGGATATGGATTTTTGCCGGATACCGGATAACAGATATCCGGTACAAACTTTTACCGAATATCCGGTATCCAGCCGAATAATTTCTCATTTTTAATTTTAATAATATTTCGATTTTATGCTTGTTTAAAGAGAGAAAAAAATATTATAATTTTATATTATGCAAGTATTAATAGATTTCAATTAACTTATTAAGTCAAAGTTACTTAAAACCATAGTAATAATTAAATATTGAAATGTAATATTATTTTGCCTTTTCATTTTTACTTATAAAACTTCTAACTTTACATGCATATTTTTTTCTACCCTTTCTTTAGTCTCTATCACCAGATTTAGATAGTGACTTGAGGTTTTTATAGATGAGTTGTATCGATTAACTAACAGAATTTTTTTTTTTTTTAACCCTGTTGACACATAATTAACAAAAATGGGATAGTTGTGTATGTTACTCCTCTCGACTCTGAGTGAGAGTTACAGTTTTCCTATTAAGCTCTTTTTGCATTGCAGAACAAGTTTCAGAATGAACTTTATTTAAAAGGTCAAATGCAATTTTAACATGACTGGGTGACTTATAACAAGGCGTAATTCAATTGCTTTGGAAATTTTTACTAAAATATGTTTAAAAAAAAAAAATGCAATTTGTATATTTTTCTTTTGTTTTTACCACATTTTGTTCTATTGTAGACTGCTTAACTTGTGCAATTGATGTTCCAGCAAAATTTGAATGGTTTCTTCAATATCAGCACCATTTTGTTCTTGATTTTCTAAACAAACACACTTTGAATCTGGAGTATGAATATTCATAAATAAACTCTTTAGTTTGCTGGAAACTTTATTTTTCTACATGGTTTTTAATCCTCAATACTTTAGCACTTATAAGACGGCCCCATTGTACACATTTCTGACTCAGAATTTTTTATGTATTAACAGCAACTTCATAAAACTTTTAGATTAGATATTTAGATCTTCCTCTTTTGTTGATATTCATAACTCAAATTAATAATAAAGTTATTAACAAAACACTTGAGAAGAACTATAAAAGTCAACTACTACATTACGGCAATTAAAAAACTGAAAGCAAAACAAAGTTGAAACTGTAGTTGATATTATAGTTTTGGTTTTACAATTACAGTTACGACAGAATAATTGAACTTGCAGTTAAATTTTGACTGGTGAAAATTACAATAAAACTTTTGAGAGGTGTAAAATTACTTCATTACTGAAATTTAAGAACAATTTTTAAGAAAAATAAAAAAATTGTAGTATATATTCTAGTTTTGGTTTTACAATTCTGACAAAATATTGTCATATTTTAAATATATCTTCATTTACATATAAACATTATAATTTCATTTGTGAAAATATACAAGTATTTATTTTCGTTAACATTGCTTTTTAATAAGATACAGTTGTCAAGGAGCAAATTAGTTTTACATTTTTTTTTTTTTTAATGTAAAAAACAGAATTTAAAAAATGCTTTACTATCCGGCAACCGGATATTAAAATATTCGGCCGGAACGAATATCCGGTTTGAGTGCTGAATAAGCAGGATATCCGGCAGGAGCCGGATATCCGGTGCATCCCTAGATTATAGGGTTGTGGAAGAGGGAGTGGACTGTTGTAAACTAGTCAGATGTTGCAATCCTAAAACTTACTTCTATCTTATGAATGTTGATACTTCATGAAAAATGCAGCATAGAAGTGCCACCAGTCATCAATAATTATCGTTATATAATCTGAAGAAACTGATCCTGTGAAAGAAAAAAATTAAATTTAAGTAATCATTAATTTTCTGTATTTAGAAATTTAATAACTTTCACTGGTTGAAGCATTGTCAACAAATATGAAATTTTCTTATCTTATACTATAACATAAGCAAAAATTGTGTTTGGAAATTTTATCTTAAAAAAAGTTCTAATGATTTTGACTAAAATTTTTTATTTCACCATGTTCAAGCATGGGAAGACCATTGGACTAGGTTACATGTTCAGGGTTCATACTCATTTTCGAAGAAAAAATCCCCTGAGAATCCCCTAATGTACAGTTATGATGTGTAATCCCCAGGATATACAATTTTTCCATGTCAGCAATTAATGGCATGTTTTAAACTAGTATCATGACATCCCACCTTCTCAAAATAAAATGAAAGCAAGGTAATCTCAAAAATAAAGTTTACATATTACCTATATGAACAAAACCAACAAAACTTTAAAAGAGAAACATTGATTTGTATAAAACATGGATGAAGTCCATAGGAGCCAACTTTGGTCCCAAAGCTGGGTCTGCCACAAGGATAGTTGTTCGATAGGGGGGGGGGGGGTGTACTCATTTTCCTTCCATCCTCAGGAATTTTCAAAAATCAGAATGGACGGAAAACTTGCCCCCCTGATCACAATACATATATATGTGATGGTCAACTGGTTCGAATGTCGCGAATAGTAAAAAAAAAGCACGATGGCTTGGATTTTAAGCGATATTTTAAACACATTTTCAGGCACGCTATTGCAAAAAGATAAAAAAAGAGGTCAAGCACGTGAAACGGGACGGTGATAAATTATTTAAATAGCTTGTGTTTAGACATGTGCTACATTAAATAAGATTATTTTATTAAAAAAACAAAAACAAATGCTGCTTTATTTCAAGGGATAGAGCGGGGAATCAATAATTTATCCGAATACTATAAGTAATTTTAAACTGAAAATTTCTATTTTAAGTCCTTAATTCTGATTCAATGTTTTTGACACAGCAATCTTTGCTAGTTGTCCAATTCAGATGTTCATATACTGTACTCAAAACATCATTTAATAAATATGGCAAGATAATCACGTATTTTTCTTGCGATCTTTTGCATTCATTTGCATTTTTCTCGCGATTTTTTGCCAAAATATGCATTTTTTCGCGATCTTTCGCCAAAATTCGCATTTTTTGAGATCTTTTGCCGAAATTTGCGCTTTTTCCCCACGATCTTTTGCCAAAATTATCATTTTTCTCGCGATCTTTTGCAGAAATTAGCGTTTTCCCGAGATCTTTTACCAAAATTTGCGTTTTTCCTTGCGATCTTTTGCCGAATTGATTGAATTTGCATATTTGCCATTTTGTACAATTTGGCTGTACAATGTACGGATTTTGTTCTGGTTGTTTGACAGTACGATTGTACGGCTTTGCGTGCGGAAAAAATAATCGCGGAGAAATGCAAATTTCGTGAAAAGATCGCTGAAAAAACACACATTTCGTCAATATTGGGTGGAAAAACGACGATTTCGTCAATGTTTTTGGTCAACGTACTTTGTCAAAAGATCGCTGAAAAACGCGAATTTTCGGTGCGGATCGCAGAAACAACGGCGCTTTCCTCAAAATATCGCAGTTAAAATGCTGATTTCGTCTAAAGACCACGCGAAAATGCCGATTTCGTCTAAAGATTGCGAATATAACGCCGATTTTGTCAAAAGATCGCTTAAAAATATTTTGTCAAAGGATTATTGAAAAAAATACCGATTTCATAAAAAAAACACTTAAAAAGCGCCGATTTTATCAAAAGATAGCGGGGATAAAACGCCGTTTTTGAGAAAAGATCGCGTAAAAAAGGCAAAATTGGTCAAAAGATCGTGGGAAAAAAACACAGATTTCATAAAAAAAAAAAAAAAAAATCACTGGAATAAGCCGATTTTGCCAAAAGATCGCGGAATAACCGCCGATTTCGTCAAAAGATCGCAATAACTCGCCGATTTCGTCTAAAGATCTCGGGAAAACACCGATTTTGTCTGAAGATCACGTATAAAAAGACGATTTCGTGAAAAAATTGCGCAAATTTCATGAAAGGGTCGCGGAAAACAGTGAATTTTGTCAAAGAAGTGCGAAAAACAGATTTTGTCAAAAGATCGTTGAAAAAAATGTGCATTTCATCAAAGATAACCAGTAATAATGCATAATTAATGCCGTTTGATATACTCTCCCTCGCATACCCTCAACTGCTGTAACCTTTCAGGAAATTTGCTGTGACTTTAATCTGCCCTTATTCATTACAGATCATCATGCAGGACTATTTTTTGGAAATACGTTCCCAAAGTATGAAATTTGAAAAACATTTTCTTGTGCAACCTCATGTTTTTATTTTTCAAAATATAAATAGAAAAATAAATATAAAAGTAGCATTAAAAATCTTGTTAAGAATTAAGTTGTTACTATTGCATATGCATATGTTATGCATTTTTAAGTATGTAAGAATACATCGTGAAAATTGTAATTATTTCAAAATTGACATGTTAGCAGGTATGAATTTGTTTATTTCCCTACTATCTTTGAACGCAATTTTTTTCCGCGATTCTTTGTATTTTCCTGCTATTTTTTGATGAAATTCGAATCTCTCTCCGTTACAGTAGTTCATACAGATGATCTTTTGCCAAAATTCGAATTTTTCCACTATCTTTCGCCGAAATTTACTGTTTCTCGTGAACTTTGCGTTTTTATCACGATCTTTTCTGAAATTTGCATTTTCCGCCGATTTTTTGCTTAAATTCCGATTTCATCCATGATTCTTTGACAGAAAAATTGCGTTTTCTCTGCTGTTTTTGAACAGAATTCGAATTTTCCGCTCATCTTTGCGTTTTGCACGCATTTGTTTAAATGAAATTCGCGTTTTTTGCCAAAATTCGCGATTTTTTTTTTTGCAAAAGATCTTGTTTTTTTTTCCATGATTTTTTGACAAAATTTGCGTTTTTTTGCCGAAATTGGCATTTTTATCGCAATATTTAACCGAAATTCACGTTTTCCCTGCCATGTTTTGCCGAAATTCGCGGCTTTCTCACGATTCTTTGACAGAATTTGCTTTTTCCCTGATATCTTTGAATGAAATTAAGGGTTTTTTCTGCGATTATTTGCGTTTTCTTCACCATTGTTTGATGAATTTCACGTCTTTAGTCAAAATTAACAATTTTTTAACAGAATCTGCGTTTTTTCTGCGAGTTTTTGAAAGAATCCATGTTTTTCTCGCTAATATGAAAGAAATTCGTATTTTTCTGTGATCTTTCGCGAAAATCAATGCATTTCACTCGATTTTTTAACATAATTTGCATTTCTCTCCTCTATCTTAGAACGGAATTTGCATTTTTTTTCTGTGATTCTTTGGCAGAATGCGCGTTTTTCATGCTATTTTTCGACGAAATTTACCGTGATCTTTTAACGATTTTCATGTATTTTTTCCACTATCCTTTAAAAAAATTGACGTTTATTTGCGATTATCTGATGAAACTGGCAATTTCTCACGATCTTTCGACGAAACTGACATTCCCCGCGCCCGCTATCCTTTGATTCCCGTTTATTACACGATCTTTTGACAAAATTTGAGATTTTTCGCAATATTATGAAAAAATTTTCGGATTCATGACCGATTTTTTTAAATTCTGGAACTAATCACTCCCGTGCGAAACAGCAAAAAACCTTTAAGTGAAAAAAAAAAAACGGAAAATTACGACTCCCATGCCTGCATTTTGCAGGGTCTGCCGAGATATTGCAAGGTCTGCAGATTTTTTTTCAGGGTCTGCACGGCAGACTCGCAGACCCGGAAGTCGGCGCCACTGATGAAGTCTGTATGCCTTGCTGGGCTATCCTTAAAAACTTTGTAGCTTGCTGCAAGAATTTAATTTCCACTTTATAATTTTAATACCTCTTTCAAAAACATTATATGAACAATATTAAGACTACAAATGCCATACCAACTTAAAAACTTGCTTCATTTTACTTAAATTCCTCTTGAACTTATGTCAAAACTTACAACGTTAGAAGGTGTATCGAGTGACTGAACGGATGCCGACAGATCTCAAATCATCAAGCATATAGACAGTAGCAATTGCCCTCAATTTCCCCAAAGTAGCTAGTCATTTAGCCAGGTTTTCCCAGGTTTGGGAATTTTTTTGTATTATCCCTTAAGAAATCCCCTAATTTTTAGAACCAAAAATCTATCCCCCGATTTTCCCAGGAATCCCATAATTCCCTGTTGAGTATGAATTCTGATGTCCTATAAAATTCGATTCATGGATCATTTTTGGTCAGGGTCAAGCAGTGTTCTCACTAACATTTGACAAACATTAGTAATTTGGCTAATTTAAAATAAAAAACATTTGTCAAATGAAAAATGTATCAGCAAAATAGATTCGCCGTGTAGTATAAAAAAAGTATCTTTAATCTTCATGCAAAATAATAAACGAATATTCAAAGCATACATGTAACAAAAAATAAGTATTATCTATAAAAGAATAAGGTGGGGGTAAAGATGCACACTTCCCATAAATTTTGATTTTTAACAACATATTTGGTCTAAACTTATGTGATTAATGATTAAAATATACTCCAACATTAGGCACGTGTCACCATCAACCAGTGTTCAATCAAATTGTAATTTTCAAAAAGCATTGTTCAGCATATCCAGGGATAGGGAAATACATCATTTAGCTCGCCAGTGGCGAGTGGATTTTCTGGCAAGGCGAGTGCATTTTTAATTTTTGAAAAAACTGCAGGCAATAGAAACATTATCAGAGACACTTTTTAAATCTAGATATTTTAACTTTCCAAATTATTACAGTGTAAATATGATACTAAAGTTCTATCTTATATTAAGCTTACCTCTGTTGTATTTATTTCTTAATTTTATAGGGAAAAAAGAATTACGAAAATGTATTGAGTAGTAATAGTAATTTCATGTGCGATTTTGTCAAAACTATTTTCAACTGCATGCGTGTTGTATCTTGCAGGCTGGTGAAATAAATCCATGGCTGGTAAGATTTTTGAAAAATTCCCCACCCCTGAGCATATCTTTGTTCCGTTGGTTGGGGTAAAAGTATGCAGTGATGGTACAAAGATACACAGTGTGTAATTTTATCTTGTTTCTCCTAAAACAAATGAGTTATGAAAAAGTATGAGTAACTTTCACTAGTATTTATAGTTAAACTGAAAATTATAAATTGAACCATGGAAAAAACGAAAAAAAAAAAAAAGAATGTGAGATTGAAACTAGCAGTTAAACTTGTAACTGCTGTGACAAAAATTGTTCCATAAATGTGAGCAGTATCAGAGACCACTTGATCATAGAATGAATAAAGGGCTGACTGACTTATAAGTTACTATTTTTGTGCTAAACTTTATGTTAAGACCTATTATTGTAATAAAAACAATCATTCAAAAATGTTTAGCGATACTACTGAGCTACCAGACGAATCAAAATTAAACTATAACAACAATAATTTAACTGAAAATTAAAAGTTAAGTTGTGAAAAATAAAAACAGCAGGGTGTCTGTGATGCCAAGAGTTAAGGATTAAGAATTAAGACAAATGCATTTCATTCAACAAGAATATTGGTTTTTAAAAGTAGATAGGTGGATGCTTACATTTCACATAAAAAAAGGGGAAAAATTGAAAATCAATTTGATGTACATTAAGATAAAAGAATACAATGTAATTTCATAATTTTTTTGTGTTAAAATAAGGTTTTCAAATTTAAAAATACATTTATAAGAACATTTAAGAGTAATAATTATTAATGAGCTCCTATATTTTAAATTATACATAATCAAAATTTATTTTCTTCATTGGAAAAAAAGTTGGTATTCGGCCGCCGAATATTGAGTATTCGGCTAAATCACTATTCGTCCCATCCCGAAAATACTTTATTTAAATTGCATCCAAATTGCTAAATTTATTTTAAATAATTCTGTTTGATTAGAATATGTAATAATATTAATATTGGAATAGAATATTTAGATATGGTTCTAAATCGTACAAACTAGAAAGTAATCATACAAGACTGGCGTAAGAAATGAAGATTTAAATAGCTACCAAAATAATAATAATTAAGAACAAAATCTTAAAAAGAAAAAATATATAATACTAAACAACAGGTAAATGAATAAATAATTTCTTTTTATTAACATTAAAATGTGGTATCGTTTGTTCTCCAACATTAAATATAATTCATAATATAGTTTCAAAAAACAAAAGAAAATTCTATTCATTTTATACAGACACTAAAAAAAATATTATTATTTTATTCATTTTACACACATGAACCACAATTTTAGATCTAGCCTAAATAAGAAAAAAGTTTTGTTAAAAACGAAATGAAGTTTTAAACAGAATAGTACCTACCTGTTTTCATCTTTGAGCGAAAGAACAAATGGAAGTTTATTCTTCGAAAGCTCAGCATCAAATGCCAAGTTTTGGAACACCGGCTGCTGGAGGGCGCTACGGTCACTCGCTAAATTTCTCCCATAGAAGTGAAAAGGCTGATATGGCTGTGATCAAAACCGTTTCGTCATGTATATTATGAGATCAAAATTGTACTAAAAATTTACTGGTGCCAGTTGGCAATTTATGCATTAAAATTAACCGTTTACATACTGCGAATGGCTCTCTTCAAGAGGTTAAAACGTCATCAAGGGATTTTTAATCCCACATTATATTTGTATTTTTATAAATGTTTTAATAATTTATTTCTTCTTTCGTTATTTAAAATTAAAAAAAATATATCAATATGTGTAATTTGGCTATTAGTTTGGCGATTCGTATAATTTGGCGAAATTGAATGACAAAATAACCAAATATTACAAAAAAAAAAAAAAAGTTATCAATGTAAACAGAATAACAATATATAATCTATTAATAAAAGTAACATCTAAAGCAGCCATGTCAAACTCGTATTTAATTTAAATACGAAAGAATTGTTTCCAAATTGCACGCGCGAAATATAAAAGATGTTACATGGCGATTATAAAACGCAATTATAAAAAAAATCGCAAAATATCAAATGCTAAGTTACTAAGAATTATGCCTTTTTTCTTTTCAATTAACGAAAAAAAAAAAGATTTCTTTTCCAGTTGTTTCTTAAGTTTAAATATGTTTCATAGCACATACATGAAAATTTTTTGCATATTTTCCTTGCTCCATGTGCTTGAATTTGGAAATCTAATGAAAACATCCAGCTTGTGAAAATGACGCACACCAAATTTCTGTGACGTATGCAAATAAATTGTGCTTTTTTATCAGTTTTTTTAATATAACTTTTAAACTATTTGGAACTAATTTTTCGTAGGTGGTGCATTCACCAGATTACCTCCATAGGTACCTATTGGTACAAACAGAATCAAAATCCCACAAGTACTTTTTAAGATTTGCTTGACGAAAGAATTTTTTTGACTTTTAATATCGTTACGTATCTCTGAGTATAAAGACTTCGCTTCGCTCAGACAACTAGGACTTCCCTCAGAGGGATTAGTCTGAGCGATATTGCTGAGAATGCACATTTAATAACTTGCGATAAGTAAAGAAAATGAGATGTTACCTGTAATTGGTCATTCATTGTGATAAAATATGATGAAAATAAGCATATTGAATCATAGAATTGCAAAATCTTATATATAAAGTTGCATATACTATTTTTATAAAAGAAAAGCGAACCATGCATGGATATAAAATTGGAAATATGCAAAATGTTAAAAGTAATACAGAAAATAAAGGCACCAAATTTTCCTATATTGGAAATATAACTCTTTGAAATGATGTCATGAGCATAAACAGAAGCTTCGCACCGATTTGAGAAACTATAAATGATATAAACTATTATGTTTGACGAAAATGGAGTGTATTTTATATGGTGTGAAACCCGTCCGAATAGTTTATAATGTTGAATATCTGTTTTCCACAGATGCAATATAAATGCAATGAGGTTGTCGATAAGAGTTAAGGAATATCCTTTTTTAAAAATTTGTCCTAAACGAGCACTTACATCTTATAAGTTACTGATGGTACATATGTACCTGGTGCATATGTGACATCTTTTCCCATTTTTCATCCATTTCCTGTTGGCATACAACTTTGAAATTTGGAATATATATGCATACCTGGGAGCATTACTGGAATTAGACATTGATTTTTTTTTAATTCGATTCAAAAAGAGACAACGGGGGTTATTTTTTAAAGATTTAAACAATTTATATTGCATAAAGGAGCCACTTACCTATTTCTATATACAAGAAGAAGTAAGTGGTATATAAAAACAATTATAGTATACATAAATAAAATACTTGAGATAATATACTAGAGATATAAGCAGCGGGTTTGGCGAGATTTTTTATGCCAACTAGGCGAAAACATCGTTTTGATTACCAGATACATATAGCATGCTATAATAACACGTTATTTATTTATTTCAAAATGAAAAGAAGGAATAAACGAAACATTTTCTGTTATTAAAAAAAAAGAAATAACAATCAATAAATGATAATATTTTTAGAACAAACAATTTATTATAACATTTATATGATAACCAGCATGTTAGGCAACTGAACGCCATTTTGGCATCAATTAGGTACCTCGGTGTGTATAGGGCATATATATGCCATATTTATTTGTAAAACTGAGCATGAAGGTTTACCAAGGGTGTTTTCATAGTCGCTTATACCTTTTTGCAACATAGCGCACCTTTCGAAGCCAAAACTGCACAAAAGAAAAAAAATCAATATTTGCAGTATTTTTTTTTTTTTATGTAATGCACATTTTGTAATCAGTAGGCGCGATAATCAGACCTCGTTTTTTTTTGCTTTAAAAGATGATATTTATTACGACGTCTTTTTTGGATTAGTCGTTTATTTGATAGTATGCGTCTACTCGTTTTGTAACTTTTTCTTTATTAACAGCGACATTTATTGGATTTCCTATTTAAATAAAAATTCTTCTAAATACAAAGAATTTTTTAAAAATAAATAAATGAATGAAATGCGGTAATCTATTGTTCAAAGCACAAAATTTTTTCTGTTGAGTTAATAAAAATCAGTAAAAACATAATTTTTATGATAATAAAAAGGTTACTTATGTAATAACAGAGTCATATATTATGTACGTTATGGATTAAGTACGAATATTTCTCCACCATTTTTAAATAATAATAATAATAAAATAAAATGCGGACAGACCAAAGTCTATATTTGATTGAAAACAACAACCATTTTCTAAATGCTTTAAAAAAATAGCCAATGAAAAGTGATATTTCAAAAGTATTTTGAAATTAGTTAAAAACCATTTATTTTAAACTAAATGAATAAAAGAATTTCCCATTTATTTTAATGAAATAAATGGGATTTGAAAAATTATTGGAAATTTATAACAATAGATGTATCAATATTACAATCCGTACTTGGTATGCAAAATGGAACAATTAGCAATACTTTTGTACCCGAGAAATGGTCGTTGCTTTTTTTAAGGGTAAAAAGTAGATTACGAAATATTCCTATACAGGGATGGCAAGGCCCCGCTTATTGCACAGCAGAATTTTCTTATAGGAAAAGTTATTTTTGAAATCCGAAGAATGTTCCAATTTAATAAAACATTTTCTGTATTAAAATACCGGTATCCAAAATGCCGGAGACTTGGCAGCTCTGCCTATAACATTTTAATTAATCACGGTACTTTTTTTTTAATCGGATTCAAATTTAGTGAAGACAACGTCTTTTGGCCACAAGCAGCTTTTTTCCACATGTGTAACTACGATACAATTCCCTGATGCTGAAATAAAATGTTTTGACTTATGCTATTATTGCTTCCTCTTATTTATTTATTTGAATTTTAAATAAGATGACTCAAAATCGTGTTTTTTAAATGTACGGAAAAAATTCATTTCGAGAAAGGGCGAAAAGAACAATATTTCGCGATTTATTACCTGCGTTTGGCTAAATGTCTTACTACCTATTATTTAATACTCTTCACAATACTTCGCTGTTATATGGACTTAGGCACTTTTATAAAAAGTTTGACGTAATTCGGGCTTAAGAAAGTGAGTTTTTTACAGAATAATACAAATAAATGAAAAATGAATACTAAGAAATACTAATAAAAGAAAAATGAAGCATTATATTGATCTATGTATATTTAAAAATGCATCTGCTAGCATTAATTGGATAATTTATGTGTATATAATGGAAGATAAATAGCTTTTGATTCTGTATTTCTATGCTATAAAGCATTAACGTTTGTGTGTTTTTCGTTATCATTGGGAGTACGTAGCCGATTTAAAAAATAATGTGGACAAAAAATATTAGTACCATCTTTGCTGCAAAATATACTATATTTTGCGTAGGAACAATAATCACCACCAATGCACGAGCAAAAAAAGTTCTAAAATTGAGAATTCTTTGATGTTGATATGACTAAAAATTTAAAATCTTTTTTTTGGTGGCATTTTAAGATATAATATTCTCGTTATGAACGATTTCTAAAACATTCGACAATTTAATTTCACAAATTATTTTTTTTTTTCTAGAAAAAGTTTTAAACCCAATTTATTGAGAATATTGCAATTTCTAGGATACTGTTGGTGTCAGAAACTATAACTTTGACATCACCGAAATTTACATAATTGGCGTCAAAATGGCATTATTTTACCTGAGATGGTAACCCGGCTTTATTTATTTATTATTTGTTTATTTACTCATAAAATATTTATTTACTTTCATTTCCTTTTTTTAATTATATAAAATATTTCTTTTTATAGTTATTAATTATTATTATTATTTTATTTACTGTAAGTTCTTTTTGAAAATAGAAAATAATTTAAAAATGTGTATGTATGCGTTATTTAAAAACGGAGTTTTCGCCAAATGGGCTTTGAAAAAAATTGCGCCAAATCTGATGCGCTTGTGGTATCCGTGCCGAAAAATTAGTGACCAGAATTGACATCCACACGCAAACAAATATAAGTTAGAAGAAAACATGCAATAAAAATAAATATAAAGGGAAAATGATGTCATAAAAGAAACTTTTTATTTAAAAACGTAATTGTTTCTAATTTTCACACGCGAAATATATAAAATATTCTTTTAGCGATCAAAAAATGCTAAGAGATTATCACAAAATCTTAAAATCAAAGTTTTTACGACATTTTTTTTAATATCTATATACTAATAAAAGAACAAAACGCTCTGTCTGTCTGTGTGTGTGTCTGTGTGTGTGTGTCTGCGATGGCTAGCAAAATCTACAGCACGTACGAAGCTCAAAATTTTTTTGAGAGTAGCCCAATATCTCTCCTGATGCACCTGAAGCTCAGAATTTCAAAATTCTATCTATTAACTGAGTAATTAATTAAATTCCAAAGCTCACTCTTGTAAAAAATCGCCTTTTTTCGCTTTTTTACCATTTCTTTTTCTTATGGTTGATTGGTTGCATAAAATTTTCACAGAAATAATTAAAAAAGCTGGGACAGACCTTTAAAATTCATAAACTGGCAAACTGGCAGTTTAAATGAGGATTTTTTTTAATCACAGCTGCTGTACACCATGGAGAAAAAGATAGGAAGAGGTGAAGTAAACCGAAAAAAGGTTTGCAACACGGAATAAGAAGTGTCTTACTCCGTGGTTTGCAATATTAAACCATGTATCGCTGAAATTTTAATGTCTCAAACAAAAGCACGAGGAAGGAATTTTGTATTAATAAAACGAATTGAAAGAAACGAATTACAGCTGAAGCATATTTTACGAATAAATAGTAATTTTTTAATTTTTTTTTTCTTTTATATTATTTAGGTTAAAGTTAGGTTAAAGTTAAATTGCATTTATTTATGGTTAGAATAAGGATATGTTACAATAAAGTGAATACATTTAGGCTAGGTTACATTTCTCTTATATCTAATTTACGGTAGGGTACTGTTAAGTCGCTGTTAGGTTACAGACAGGTTCTGGTTACGGTATAAAAGTTTAAGGTTAGGGATTTATACACGGAGTGAACCTATACGCAAGATTTGATTAAAAATAACACTTACTTTTGTTAAATAGCTCTGAAATTATAGTACTATATACCAACCTTTTAGCTCCATCGTGTATCGATTTCATTCATGGTATAGTAGGATTTAAGAGTGATATAATTAGTTTGAAATTCAAAATATTTCACTTGGGATTTGTATGTGAAAATAATAATTAGTTACGTGACTTAACAGTGATTTTTAAGGGTAAATATCAACTTTTTTACACGAAAATCATGCAATCGTTGGATACATATTCCCTCCCGCGTTTTTAATTGCTCATTTTGAGTATTTTTAGAGCTTAATATTAGTTGTTTTTAAAACCGATTTTTCACACAGTCAGTGGCTACGTATTTCAGACAATGCATTTCTGCATGTAACGAGTTAATGATAAAATCATACAAATTTCAAGTTCGTTTAATATTGTTAATACGGACCCGGGCAAAGCCGGGCGGGTCAGCTAGTAAAAAAATAACAGTTTTATTTTCCTGCATGATTAAATTTTAAAATGTTTTATTGCATTCAATATTTCTGAGTGCGTAAATGATTACTATTTACTCCATGTACTGATTCGGTTATCTACGAAAATATCCAGCCTGTGGAAATCACGCGCACCAAATTTTTGTGACGTATGCAAATAAATTGTGCTTTTTTATCAGTTTTTTTAATATAACTTTTAACTATTTGGAACTAATTTTTCGTAGGTAGTGCATTCACCAGATTACCTTCATAGGTACCTATTGGCACAAACAGAATCAAAATCCGACAAGTACTTTTTGAGATTTGCTTGACGAAAGAATTTTTTTGAATTTTAATATCGTTACGTATCTCTGAGTATAAAGACTTCGCTTCGCTCAGACAATTAAATATATTTTAAATGAAATTAATGAAATACAAAACAATGCCACATGCATAATATTTGGTGATTCGCCAAATAAGCATCAAAATACCGAGTGCTTGATCTATCGGCAAAGATGTCATATACGCACCACTTTGTTGCGATTTTTTTTTCTAATGCCAATTTGGCGAAAACTTCGTTTTCAATGCCAGTTACATAGATATTTTGTAGCTCTTTTCTATTATTTTTAAAAAATAATAGTAAAAAATAAAAAAAAAGTTTAATTAATGAGTATAGAACAAAACAATTTATTCATTTTAAAAAAGAAAATAAAAGTAAAAAAACAGTTTATTAACGAATAAATAACAATTGCCGAGTTATGTGAGGCATATATTTACCTTTTTGTTACAATTGCGCCAGTGTGGTGCGTATGTGATATATGCGCCTAATTCTTTAGCAGAATCTGCTAATTTATGAAAAAAATTGAGCAATTAAAATAAATTATAAATAAAAGCGATATAATTTAACACTTAGTATGCATTTAAGGGAGACCAAATTGGTCCCCAAAGGTGGCTAGTTTTTATTAAAAACTGTATTATTGAAAAAAAACAAGTTTGAAATTTATGCTTCAAACGTTGAATGGGTGCGTTCGTACTATAACTGATTTTATAAACATCCAGATCTTGGTGAAATAGCTATTGCATTCTCATTCATAAATGCATGAATGCAAAATTTAATATGATTATATATATTAAATTCAGCAGCATGGAAATAATATGGCTCAATCTTAAATAGGACGTAATTACCATAGCAACCTAGAATCATTACCTAACATGGGATATCATTGAATTATTTATCCGTGGTAGGATTTAATAAAATAAAGAAAACAATTCTGAATACCTTTTTGATTTTAGATTTGATTTTAGAAAAATTAAAAATGACTCGACAAAAATCTGCAATGATTATATATATATGTCTATTAAATTCCAATTCATTAGATTGGGTAGCGTTCACGCTGTGAAATGTGATCAGACGGACAAACAGATGCACAGACTAGACGACGACTATACGTAATATTTATTCATATACAGTCAAACCCCTTTAACATGAACACATTTAGCATGAATTACTTTAACATGAATTGTTTTCACAGTCCCCTATAAAAACGAATACAAAGAATTAATACTGATAACATGAATTATTGTTAACATGAACAAAATTTTTATTCCTTTTGAGGTTCATGTTAACGAGGTTCGACTGTAATTGCGAACGCATGTAAAATATTGTCGCTAGACTAATCCTGCCTAACGGGAAAAACAGCTTTAAATAATTCGAAGATAAATTAGTGAAAAATTTTGTGTTATTTATTTTAAAATTTAAGAAGTTAATGAATGTTAAAAACTACTACAGCTGTTATTTAAAAAACAATATATTCTATATTTTAATTGTTTTGCATAAAAATAGAAATTTTAATAAGTTTATAAATTTTATTAATTTATAAGTAATAATTAAATAAAATTTAATCAGAAAATTCGATTTTTGTTTAAATATAATTATAAAGACTGAAAGATAAACCCAATTTTCTTATTAAAATATAACTTAAAGCATCGAAAAACGTCACATGATAATGCCTTAAGCAATAACATAATAAAGAAACTCCGGAAACATTTAATTGGATTAATGAATTATAAGAATTAAAAACAAAACAAATTTAGGTTAGATACTATATTACCTGTCAATTTTTATAATATGAATGCATATTTAATTAAAGAAGACTATTTACGCTGTTTATAATTAAATTACCTTGCGTGTAACTTTTTCAAAAAATTGCTTAAAAAGGCTTATGTCAGTATTTGAAATGCAATATAAGTTAGCTAGTTGGAAATTAGTTTACAAGATTTCTTTTTGAAAATCAATACCAGTTTATTTCTTAAGACTATGTAACTTTATTAAGTTTTGATATTTCGAATTTGAATATTTAATTATTGGCATTTCAATACATATTTTTAAGTGCGTTCATAGTTATATTTATACGTAGCATTTATAGTCGTCTTCTGATCGTTCGTCTGCCTATCTGTCTGTCTCTCCATTGTGTGTCTGTTCGTATATAAAAGCACAAAAAATTATCCAACTAAATGGTTTGAAATTTTTATATGTATAACTGTTGTGGAATTTTCTCGAGTCATTTCAAAGTTTATGAAAATCGAATTTATAATTCAGTTACAGGGACCGTCAAGGTATTCCGTTGCATTACGGATAGTGGAAAAAAAAATATTTCAAGTGCATTTTAATTATATTATACCCTTCCATCATAGTGGAATTGATATGCATGTATGAAGTGCTCTAAAATATACATACTGTAGAATATTCTGAACAAAGAATGTACAGAGTTTCCAGCAAATAACACCCTGATTTCAAAATTAAATTTCTCAAAAACAAAGATCAATAGAATTATGCAGTAAACGGTTTGTTTATCAGGTAAGCTGTAAAAATCTTATACAAAAGTTTCGAACGGTAAATATTTTGAAAAGATTGTGTTCAGATTGCAAAGAATGCTTTGATTTGACATTTTTCTTGCTTTAGATTGCTGCCAGAGAATGTGTTTTTCGGCTTAAAGTGCCATATTTCATAGTTTTTTTTAAATTAAATTTTTGAAATTTCGAAATTCTAAAAATTTACTTCGAAAAATCTTTAAAATATTGCACTGTAAGCTGAAAAATTATTACTCTTCAGGCAATCTAAAACAAGAAAAATGTCAAATCAAAGCATTCTATGCAATCAGAACGCAATTTTTTCAAAATATTCACTGTTTGAAATTTCTATATAAGATTTTTACAGCTTAGCTAATGAAAAAACCGTTTACCGCATATTACTATCGATCTTTGTTTTTGAGAAATTTAATTTTGAAATCAGGGTGTTATTTGCTGGACACCCTGTATTATTCATTTATAGGGCCACACATAAGAATTCCGTTGCATAATGGTATAGGTAGAATCACTGTCTGCGGGCATTTTAAGTATGTTAAAATATTTCGCGTATAATGAAATTGATATACGTTGCTGAGGTATACTTTGAGGTATAAGTTATTTCTTGTGTAATAGAAAGTGCATAATATTTACAGGGACACACAAAAAATTATGAATAAAATACTACACTCGAAACACTGTATAATTACTGGAATAGCTGTAATTACTGGAAGTACAATTGTAGTTGTCTTTAATTGTAGCTGATTTTCTTCATATTACATTGTGTGTATAAATGGTGTAGATCATATACAGGACTACACAACAAAATTCCGAAGAGTAACCAAGTATGAATGAAAATAACTCAAAATTGGTTTATAAATAGGTTATGCATTTTTAAACTGAACTACATTTAGTATTTGTATTAAGATATGTTTGTAGAATATAGATAAAAGGATATACAGGGCCACCAAAGAATTAAATTCATGGCTGTTTATGATGATTATCTTCGGAAATGTGATTTCGGAAGTTTTAGGCATGTTTTAGTCTAAATTTTATATTAAATTAGATTAAAATTTAGCTAAATTATAATTTAGCTAAATAGTGGCATCCAGATAAAGATAGTAGTTATAATATAAGGATGTATAATAGCATTCAAGTATGTTTCCGTCTATATATGTAAATATAAAAGACAAATTTTAACTTATTATGCGTTTATAACATTTTCCAACAAAGTTAAAAACTTTAAGGAATACGGTGTGTCTGACCATCTGTCTGTCTGACTCTAACTTGCATTAAAATAATTGGAATGCTCTAAAATTCATATAGGTTATAAAGACAAATTTATTATATTATGTTCGGTATTGAAAATAAAGTATGTACCATTCTTTTAATTTATATACGCTGTAAAAAAAGGACAATTTTGCGGAAATTGTACTGGTAATTGGGAAGCCATAACAATTTACTGTTTTCTAACGGAAAAATTTCCGTAAATTCCGGAAATGTTTCCATTGTTTGCGGGGTTTTTTCTTGAATTTACGGAAATTTTTCCGTTAAAAAACAGTAAATTGTTCTGACATCCTGTTTACCAGTACAACTTCCGTAAAATCGTCCGTTTTGTTTACAGTGTACATAGACACTCAAAAGTATTTCTTTGCATTAATGTTTAAGGATGTCTAATTTTCTAATGGCGTAATTGTATAACTAGGTAGTACCTATAGTCGTCGTGTGTTAGTCTGTCTCTCCGTCTATCCGCATATAACAGCACCAGAACTACTCAACAGTAATATATTTGAAATCGAATATATAGTTGTGTCTTAGAATTTTGTCGATTCTTTTCAAATACTATGAAAATCGGATCAAAATTAAAAAATATACAAATAAAAGTTTCCTTATTCTATTAAATTCTATCATGTGTAAATAATTCATTGATATTCTATGACAGGTAAACCTTCTACGTTTCCATGGTGATTACATCCTTTTTAAGATGAAATCATATTATTTTCGTATTACAGAATTTAATATTTGTAATCGTAATAAAGATTCTACTCAATTATTTTTACGAAAGAGTGCAACAGCTATTGCTCCAATTATCCGAATATTTATAAAACAAGCTGTAGTACAAACACACATTATTAATCACGTTTAACGTAAAATTTCCGATTCGTTTTATCCTAATAAGTGCATTTCTGATTAATATTTCATGAAAATTGAATTTATTTTCTGAAATTTAAGAAACCAAAATTCTTACATAACTTATGTATCAGATTTATTCAAAACTACATTCTATTGAAAGATTAATAAAATGAAAATGTAATGCAGCTTCGTTGTTTTGTATAAATGCATTGTTAATTAAATTTTTACAATGTGTTTCACTGTAATTTATAGTATAGTTTACTGTATACCGTAATTTCCGGTGTATAATCCACATGTCAAACAATCATTTTTCGACCCAGAATTTTTTTAAACACCTTTTTTAACCTACAACAGACAAAACCCCTCTTAAGAAAGGAATGTTTTGCTTTGATATAAAAGAATATCACAGGATAAAATAATAAATATTCCTCTAAGTTCCATAAACATTACCAAATATGATGAAAGAAAAAAAACTTGTAAATAAGTGAAATATTTACTTTATACAAATGGCAGTGGTTTGAGAAATTATCATGCCTACTCTTCTTAAGAACATTTTTTTTTATACACACATTTTCAATTTTTTTTGTATTTTAACCCTTTAACGTTCATTGGTTTTCTACGGAAACCACACATTCAGACTTTATTCTCAAACTTATTTTACGTATTTTTTCTACTGAATTGCGATTAATTGAAACTTTAAAACATTCTCTTTTAGCTAGATTCGAGCACCAAAATAAATCATAAGACTTTCAACTTCAAACGAAACAAAATATGTATGTCACTTTATGTTTCATAAATTCCATTCATTCTTTTAAAAAGAAATTATTATCAAAATTTAATTATGGCTTGTGGATGTACTCTACTTCTTCCTAGTTATAAATTAAAACACTCAATTATTTAGATAAATAAAAATAGATGGGTCAAAATGTTATAGGAAATGATTGGTTTCTCCAGGAAACCAAATTCCAGTAAGGGTCGGATTTCGACGCGCGAGGAGTGGCAGGTGAAAATATGTTTTGCTTTGTTTATGTAACTGAGAATAAAAGCAAAATAATATTTTTTTTAAGTTGGATGACGATAGCAACCCTGAATTACTTGTTACTTCTGTTTATTCTTTTTAGGGGATAATGGAAGAAATGAAAATGCATAAAACATTTTATTTTTGATTCTCTTCTCTTTAAAGTCGGTGATTTATTTTTTTATATTAAAACTTTATAGCAATTTTTATGATCTTCTATTTTTAAATGTTTTTGGATACAATTTTATTTTTCAAACATAAAATGTCGAAGAAAAAAAGATTAAATATTGTAGAGGCTTCAAATTATTATTCAAAAATTTACCTTCCGATGATGAATCTATTGCATCATTCGAGAGTGATGCAGAAGATTATATCAGTGAACACTCAGATTCAAGTAAAAATTTGATGTTGATGATGATGCAAATATTGATGAAAGAAATTTTCCAGGTCCTTCCAGAAGTTCAAAAATATTATCGAAAAATAAAGGTCAAGAAAAGAAACGAAACATGGAATTTATCGCAGAAAGTAGGCTATCAGAAGACATAACATCTCTAGCAGTTCCAACACTTATTTCCATCTTTTTTACTCTATTCTCCATAAGTTTAATAGGAACTATAGTTTATCAAACTAATTTGTATGGAACCCACAAAGGTTTCATTCCAGTGACTCCAGAGGAAATGATAATTTTTTTTTTTGCGAAAAATATAATAATGGGAATTAAAACATTACCCAGCTACAGAGATTTTTGGTCCACAAATGAGATTTTGCACGATGATTTTATTTCCCGACTGATATCAGTTAGAGAATTTATTTGGATTTTAAGAAATTTGCGTTTGAATGATAAAAGCCTACGACCCCAGAAAACAGAAAATTTTTTGACAATCTGTATAAAGAGACCATTGATTCACTGTTTATCTGAAACTTTTCTAAATGCTCTAAAACTTGGACAAAAGCAGTCAATTGATGAAAGCAGGATAAAGTTCAAGGGCTGATCATCTCTATATATGACCAAAACCCCCATCAAATGAAGTTATAAAGTGTGGATGAGGTGTGATCAAAGTGGCTATGCATGCGAATTTCAAATTTTCACGGGAAAAACCGACGATGTAGAAAGAAATCTTGGTGAGAGAGTAATTAAAAATCTAAGCCAGAAATTGTTAGGGAAAAATCATGTAGTTTTCTTTGACAAATGCTTTCAAAATTTTCATAGGGTATGGAAATAATATTAGTTACAATCTTAATAACCGGCGAACCAATCTTCAAAACTATAATTTGTATCCTTAAATTTACTTATATTTTGTGGATTTATGTATACGTGTAACTTTTGCTTTACTATTATTTTTTTGTATATGTAGATAAAATATGTCGTGAATTTTTACTATATATATATATATATATATATATATATATAAATATTTTTTTTATTTCTTATTAATTAAGATATTTACATATTGCTTTTCTTATAATCATCACTTTTATTATTATGGCAACTCTTTGATTTTATGTGATTGGTTTATTTCTTTTGTCTGTTCATTTCTTGGCAAAAGTATAAGTAATAACTTATATAAAATACATATTTCTTTTTTTATAAATGCAAATAATTTTATATGTATACATAATTCTATGTTAAAAATCTAAACTCTTAATATAATAAGTGTAAAAATTTTGCAATTTTTTAAAACTTCTGTAAAATAATAATAATAATAATAATAATAATAATAATAATAATAATAATAATAATAATAAATTAAATTCTTGTTTATATTAGCATTTCAGTGTAATTGTATTATATTTCTAAATTTGCTGTTTTTACTTTAAATAATTTTTTGAATTGGTATATTTAGGAAAGATAAATAGACCATTACTGTTCATTGGTCTCCGTAGGAAACCACAGATTTATTGAAATTTAAAAATTCAAAAAAATTTCTGAATGCATATTTATTATCAGTTACATGTCTAAAAACCATTTTTGAAGTTATTTCAATAATTTTTAAAATTAAAGTTGTAGTGAACTTTAAAGGGTTAATACACACTGTGCATAACAAGGACATTCACTTGACTTTAGTCAATATTTCTGTGTAAAATAATTTTTTTAAGAGATTGCATACAAAACAATTATTGCGAATAAATTATTGGAGAATACTTTAGATAAAAATCAAAATATACAACTTGTTAAAAATTGTTTTTTTTTTCTCTTTGCTTCAAGGAAAAACTTACACAATGGCTTACCAGAAGTTTTAGCTATTTATTATGTAAACGAATTATAAAAATAATGTTTTTTAGTAAAAGATTTAAAGCAAAGTAAACTATGTTCTCATTAAACATCCATTTATAAATGTAACAAGTATTGCAAAAACAAATTTCTGTAAAAGGTTATTTGTTTTTTAAATAGCTCATTAAAAAGTTGTAAAAGTTTCAGATATTTTTCCAATATTTAAACTTTCAAAATTCTGATAATTACCATTCACCAGAAGGAAAGAACATTTTTTTAAATATTTTTTTTATTACTATTGCCAAAAATATTCCTCGTATTTACACTAATCATTTAAATACAGATATAATGATCACATAGTTATCAATGCATTAAAAATTTTGGAAGAATATATATAGATAAAAATGAAATAGAAATGCTTTTACAATTATTTCCTATTTATAATAAATAACTCAACAATACACAAAACGTTAGGGAAAAAATATAAATATTATATAAAAAATTCATTATGAGAAAATGTTTTATTCTGACAGCGCAACAAAAAATTCGTTAGCTTAAGAAATATTTTTTTTTGTATCACATCGTTAAAACAAGCTAAAAAAGTGTGTGCAGAGCTAATTGATTGAATATTCCAACTCATAATTAGTTTTATTACTTAATTAATGATAAAGTTAATGACTGTAATTTGGTTTCAATACATATTAATTAACTTAAAATGAGATATGATTTTTTTTTTCAAAATAAATTCCATCGGTCTATACAAAAAAAAGAAGAAAAAAAAGGAATTAATGCAATATTAATTGATTAATTTGATAACACTAATCAACAGCCATTTTAAATCTGATTTGTAATATTTTTTTTTTCCTTTCTTCTATCTTTTCTTCTATCTATCGGAATTTTACAAAATTTTAAAATTTGTTAGTCCTTGATAGAATCTGGAGTTGAATAGTTTTTAGTATATATCTTTTAACAGTTGGTGCGTCTATGCTAAGTTATTCACAATTTCCTCGATAGCTATATCTCAAGAACTACTACACGGATTTTTATAAAACTATAGATTCAGTTAATCCTTGATATAGTTTGTTGCTGAAAACGTTTTGGTACAATTCGCTCAAGAGGTAGCGCTGCTATGTTGCATTATTCTTGATCATCTCAATAGTTCTATCGGAAGTACTAATGCACAAATTTTCATCAAACTTCAGAATCAGTTAGTCTCAAATATGGATTAGTGTTTTTTGTTTTAATCGTTCTACAGATGGCGCTGCTATTCTGTATTTTCATTACTTCGCAGTAGTTGTATCCCAAGAACTAATGCATGGATTTTCATTAAACTTCAGATTCAGTTAGTACCAGGTAAAAATTGGTTCTTATTCGTTTTTGGTGTACATCCTCCAACAAGTGGCGCTGTTATACAATTTTTTAAGATTTCCGAAATACCGCTATTGTAGAAACTAATGCACAGATTTTCGTCAAACTTTAGATATCACTAGAAGCTGATATATTTTGTTGCTAACTAGATTTTGGCGGTAAACACCCAACCACTGGCACTGCTATGCTAAATATTTTTAGGAATTGAGGAATTTTCAGGAATTTGTATGAGATAGAAGGAAGTTTTGGAATTCCTTTATCTAACTAGTTTTAATGCAGTTTTTTATATAGAATCCTAATTTGCAATCACAAATTTCATACTAGATAAACGGTTTTATCAAATTTGAGAAATTATTCTCTAAATACAAGGTAAAATGCGTAGTGAAAGTGGTTAGATAATAAGAAAATTGATGGCCATATAGATGAAAAATTTTATTTTGTTTCATTCTGGCGTAAAAGTAGCTATCAAAACATTTAGCGCTCTCATCAAGAAAAACATCATACAATTCTTAAAAGTAGGATAATTTAAGGATATAAATTCTTAATATTAAAATTATGGGCATTTGAACTTCAGTTTCGTTTTCTAATAGTACATAGTTACTTTTTTCTATCTTTGCAAGAAGAAAGCACTGGATTCATGAAAAATTTCGTCTACGGTTTTCGATGAATTTTTACGATTTAGAAGTTCCTGAATACAATTTGATATTTTTTTAGAAAATATTTGTTTGTGAGTGTGCCTGTGACTCAGTCTGTCACGCTGTCACTCTGTGAGTTTGTATGTGACAAAAATCTTAAAAACTAATTTCCGAATGTTTATCAAACTTCAGATTTAGTTAGTGCTTGTTAAAACTTGGTCCTGATTAGAGTTTGGTGTACATTACATAAAAGGTGGCTCTAATATGCAGATTTAAGATTGCCACAATATATTTTTCACAAAAACTAATGTTGGATTTTTAATCAAATTTCAGATGCAGTTAGAAGTTCCCAATGATAATGGTCGATAAAGGTTGATAACGTTCGAACAGACTGATAATGGCATGCAAATGGTTCAATTCTAAGAATACAAACTCTACAACACTATAAAATAAAAAATAAAGATCTTACTTGCCGTTAATTACGATGCCAGGATGTATTAATAATCACTTAAATTTAATTCTGCTGACATTGTAACGGTTGGTTGCTCGTACTGGGGTTTAAATGCAGACATAACTCAGGAACTAAGATAAAAACAGTTTATTTAAAACGGTTAGGGCTCAGGGACAGTGGAGCAGTTCTTAATTTTAATAACTGGTAACAATGCTAAAAGATTAAACTCATACTCACAGCTCCGGCACTAACTCAATCGAGGCACTTCAGATTACTTCTCACTTCAACTTCCACTAAACTGCTAGATAAACTTTATTAGACAGCCCGTGGCTGTACATATATCCTTTATTAACTTTGGGAATATTCAATGTAATCAACATTAATTCTTACCACCGGCCAATTTCTCGAATCGCCTTCCAAAACTCCTTGTCACTCACTGAGGGCTCGATAATACCTGATACCACTCGCTCTGGATCAATCAACGTAGCTAGGCACACTCTGCTAGACTCACCTAGTCGGCCAAGGCCGCCTAGACGCATTCCTAGCTGGCTACTGTCACCAGAGACACTCTACACACACTCAAACTCCAAGCTTTTATATGCTGCAAACTGAGATATTACAAATTTACATATTACTACTAACCGTGACATAACTTTAGAATCCGAAAGAGACACATACGCTCTAGAAAGTTAAAGTAAAAGAGAGGATAGATGTCGTTTTCACGCTTACACATGTTAAATCCTTGACGTCACGATCTCAAAAATGCTAGAGTGCCTTTATTACAAAGGTCACTCCCTCACAACCCCCCCCCCCCGGACTCTTCAGAGAAAAAGGACTGGGAAAAATGCATGCCCAGGACTTTTTCTTGTTATAAATTTCAAACCGTACAAAACAAAGTGATGGGTGAAATTTGGCACCGAAACATAACTTTTAAAATATTAACTTTAGCCCACCACTACAAAAACATCAGTTTGCATCAAATATTCACATATTCAATCCAATCATCCTTCTATCTTAAAAAAAACCTCCGTAAAACTTTCAAATCTAACTACTTTCTCTTCCAGAACAACCCATTCCACTGGGAGTGCTAAAATTCATCAAAACACTAAGCGTACGAAATATTCCTCAATACTGAAATACAACTGTAACTTTACCAAAAAATTCCTCTATAAAACTTTCCTAACACTAGAATTTGCACCAAGTCCAAAAAGACCCAATGCGCAAAAATTTTCCTCAGAAAAATTCAGAACTCATCTAAAATTAAATTTACTTCATACTATAATAACTCTATACTACAATAACTCTATGCTACTACGTAATACCTAATACTCATAAGCCAATGAACTAACTCCCAAAAAACTCGTTAGAACTAGCTCCACTTTAATAATATTTGAGGTAACATACGTACAGCTTCACATAGCTGTGCTTATGCAATAATAATCTATAAAATCAAACTTTACAAAACCAAGTGACATCATCACATGACTCTTCATCTGTATTAACTAAAATAAAAATAGCAGTATCAATATATAACACAGGTATACTTCCCTGCAAGAAAATCACATTAACATTCAATTTTAATACAACACAATTTCATATTCAAATGTAACATAAAACTTCGCAACTTGCGGAAACCACTCCCAACTAAAGTACAAACGCAACGCATAAACCACGAACGATAAGAAGAAAGTTAATTCATTAAATGTTAGTACAAGAGATAGAAACGCGTGTCAAGGACTTCTTGACCGCAAAACACATGCCCGCCTGATTCGCGGCGCGTGTACAAAAAACCCAAATTACTATCTATACCTTTCTGAAAATTAAACATACATTAACATACATTTTATAACACATCAACAACATAGCAATATAATAACATTTTAACAACTAACATAACAACTTAACAATAGATCCAGAATTTTTAAAAGCAGTTAAGACAAAAATTTCAAACGTACATAAAAGTAACAATTTTGCAAACAAATTTTTAACACAATTAAGCACCAAACGTGAGTCCGTCAAAAAAAAATTCCAAAAAATGACCAAAAATACAAAACAGTCTATCTGCTTTTAATTCAATCACATTGCTACCACATATATGCACTCTAATAGAAATTTAATCGATAACAATATAATAAATAATAAAATAAATAATAAATAATAATAATAAAAGAACATGATCACCCAATTATAGAGATGATTCGCTGCTAGCCGGCTTCATACTTTCTCATGACTTTCATGACTTTCATGACTTTCTCCTCTTGTCCCAAAAACCTTGCACGAAGGATCTTTCGTCATCGGAACTGTACGGTGACGCCACAGCTGACTATCGTGCCTGCAGCCTGGTCCTGAATGGATGCCGTGGGACACTTGTAGATTCCATTCGGCGACTTCGCTCTGGTCGGCTCGCTGGGGTCACTCCATGGCGAGATTCAAACTGCTGATGCCGGTACTCTGAATGTTCTCTCCTCTTTCTAGACGCACCTGAAGTTACTGATGATCCTAGGCCACGTTTCTTTCCGGATCTACGCTGTCTCTTATTTGGCAAAAATCAGATTTAAAAGTTCTTTTCTCCGTTTGACGAGTGTCCATATGAAGTTTTTTCGAGGATTAAGTACTGAAGACGTTGAACTATTGGATAACTTGTGTTTTTGAGGTTGCTGTCTAATAAGTGGAGGAACGGGACAGTTTATGATCTTTTGCCTTTTATGCCACACTGAGTCTGACGTATTTTACACTGCTCTTTTATTTTTATTATCATACTTTGCTCTCGGTTTGATAGACTTTCTACTTTCAATAAGAGTTTTTGGAGCTGTTTGACCAGATTTTCTTTTTGAATATTGATGAAAAGATGAAGAAGTGCTGAACTCGGGACACTCATTGGATCGGGAATTTTACGAAACACCACTCGACACATGAGAACCTTCACTACGATTTTCTCTAAATTTATATACTCTAACCTGATCCAAATTAACTGTCATTCTATTCACCATTGACATTAACAACCAGATTATTATTCCGAACTTCCAAAACCTCAAACGGACCACAAACTTTGGACCAAACTTAGCTACCCTCTTTAACTTAACCAACGCTTTTCTACTAACACAAAATCTCCAACCTTAACTTCCAATTCCCTTCTACGCATATTATAATACTGAGCTTGCTCCTCCTGCGCTTTTCCCATCTAAACTTGAGCCTTCTTAACCAACCACTCAATATCCTGGCACATAAACTGGCTTTCCGCATCCGATACCATAATTAACCTCTGATATGGAGTAATAATCTTTCTACTCAAAAATAACTCAGCCGGCGTTTTCCCCGTCGACTCGTGAACAGCCGTACGAAGTGCATACGCAAAATGCTGCAGAAGCTGGTCCCAATTCGAATGTTGCGAGCCAACATAAGAAGAAATCATTTGAATTAATGTACGATTTACACGCTCAGCCATATTAGACTGTGGAAGGTCCTTACCTTCCACAGTCTCCAACTTTTCACACAAAGACTCAAAAATATTAGATATAAAATCATAACGAAATGGTTTATTAGCAACTAGTGCGTCAAAACCAATATGAATTTCATTCGTTAAACTAGGTTTATCTGAAAAGACTTCACCAAAATCGACCAAAGACTTATTAAACTCCTCTTTCTCAACTTCACTTAAACCAGACACCCTCAAATCAACTGACACTGAAACAGGCTCTTTCTTACTCACATTCTCATCATTATTCACGATCAACGACTTTTTAAAGAAATCCAGACTAATTCCTCTATCCTTCATGTAATCCACACTAACTATACAATGCACTGTTAATTCATCTAACACACAAAACTCCCAACATGTCTTAACCGAACGAATTTCAACTTCTAAATCTACTGAACCCTTATTATCACAAGCTACTCCCTGCGCCGACTGAACCAACAGACTTAACCTCTTCAACTTCTTATACGAAAAATATTTCCGATAACAATCAAAAGAAATGAACGACTTATCTGCCCCTGTATTGAAGACACTTTTAACTACAATACCATCTAACAAAATTAATGCTTCACGCAACTCAACCGGATTAATAGTAACTTTATTCAAACTCACAGAAGACTTTTCCAACCCCTGAACACGTCTCTTTTGCATTAATCTACCCCCCAGAATTCTCATCCGAAGTTAATCTCCTTACTTGCGAAGAAACATTCTTGTCCCGTACTCCCTTTTTCCGACCAAAATCACTATTCTGCCTATTTCCATACATATACCTATCACCACTTCTAAAATTATTAACACCACCACAATTCCTATTACCATTACCAGTATTCGACACATTACGACCAAATCCATAATTTCCATTACTCAAATTATTATCTGGAAATCGCTGTCCCCTTCTCAAAAAATTACGCTCCCCCTCATTTCTCAAATTACTTCCCGTGACAGGACTCTGTCGAGGGCTACGCGAATCCAGTTGATCCGAGCTATGTCGAGTCTCATACTTCGATAAAATTTGATGCATGTCAGCAAAGTTCTTGGGTGCTCTAATCTCGATATAGTCCTGTATATTCGCATTAAAGAGAGGAAGAACTATGTTCAATAATTCCTCAAATGTGATGTCTAAATCCAATTTATTTTTCAGTTCACGCTTACATATAGGTAAAACTTTGATGCTGATTCGTAAATATTCTGCTTATTGCAGTAAAATTCTTTCCTCAAAATACTCTTATCTTTAACGCTAGGAAACGCCTTTTTTAACTCAATCACAGTCTGCTCAAGTCTTTTAGCTTCATCATTAACCAAAATTTTTCCTATATTTTGTAACCACAAAAGTGCTTCGCCCTTCAATGAGCACTTAAGCACTATGTATCTATTCTTCTCAGTTATATTATTAAACAAAATATAATCATCTAGTTTGACTAAAAGTTCATTAATGTCACCTTCACCGGTAAAATAAACACGTGGCACAATCTCACAATGTCCGACATTTCGTTGGGCCCCATTTGTAACGGTTGGACACCCATCGGGGGAGTGGAATGGAGACATAACTCAGGAACTAAGATAAAAACAGTTTATTTAAAACGGTTAGGACTCAGGGACAGTGGAGCAGTTCTTAATTTTAATAACTGGTAACAATGCTAAAAGATTAAACTCATACTCACAGCTCCGGCACTAACTCAATCGAGGCACTTCAGATTACTTCTCACTTCAACTTCCACTAAACTGCTAGAAAAACTTTATTAGACAGCCCTTGGCTGTACATATATCCTTTATTAACTTTGAGAATATTCAATGTAATCAACATTAATTCTTACCACCGGCCAATTTCTCGAATCGCCTTCCAAAACTCCTTGTCACTCACTGAGGGCTCGATGATACCTGATACTACTCGCTCTAGATCAATCAACGTAGCTAGGCACACTCTGCTAGACTTACCTAGTCGGCCAAGGCCGCCTAGACACACTCCTAGCTGGCTACTGTCGCCAGAGACACTCTACACACATTCAAACTCCAAGCTTTTATATGCTGCAAACTGAGATATTACAAATTTACATATTACTATTAAACGCGACATAACTGTAGAATCCGAAAGAGACACACACGCTCTAGAAAGTTAAAGTAAAAGAGAGGATAGATGTCGCTTTCACGCTTACACATGTTAAATCCTTGACGTCACGATCTCAAAAATGCTAGAGTGCCTTTATTACAAAGGTCACTCCCTCACAACATTAAAATAAAATTAACAGCATTTAGGGCATACAAATTTCTCTTTATCTTTTTTCGGTTTTAAACAATCACAATGATGCTCTCTTGTACATAAAAAAATAGATATATAAAATAAAAAATTAAACCGTCTTCAAATGTAGTTCTGCCACTGAAAAGAATTAACCTAGCATTATTCTCCCGGTATACTTATTTCGCAATATATATTTAATTGCAAGCTACCTAGCTCGCAAACACATCCAAAATCTCCCACAGCATTTTAAAAGTACGTGAAATGCACAACAAATTCATGTAATAAGCAAAATGTTTCATGGTAAATAAACAGTATTCGCAATCACAGAACTTACTTCGCAAATTTTAGATTTTGCGTTGACTCTTACGTACTTCTTCCAGCGAAAAAGTCTACAAGTGAAAAAATTTAACTTTTAACGGTAGTTTGTGATTAAGATTACTCAAAGCTCTTCTATTCAAAATTCGTAGTGCCATTTCCCAGATTTTTTCATAACTACGCGTAATGTTAGAGCTTAAAGGTATTACCCACTCTGGCATTATTACCCTGAACACCTTATTTTCTATTCCACTTTCAGCATGTTACAATTAAATTTTGATGTGAATAAATTATTTTCTTATATAATTGACGAGTTTAGTGGAAAAACATGATGCATCTTCTCAAAAATTGTTCTACTTTATAAGAGAAAGTTTTACGAGAGATTATATCATATGTTAAAATTAAAGTAACAATTCTTCTTAACTTGTATTGAAGGTCTGAAAGTTTTATTTTACATATATTATAAATGTGAAAGTGTGTCCGAAAAATTGGAATGAAATTGGCTTCAAAACGGATGAAATTATGTCTTTATATTTTTGCATACAGATAGATTATAGGCCTGAAATGAACATAGGCTAATTTTTATTTATTTTAATCAAATATTTTTCTTAATAATTCAGATTTTTATTATTTTTGATACAGAATATATTGACAATTTTTCTATAATATTTAATCAGATTTTATTATCTTTCTTTTTTCGTTGCCAAAAAATAAAATAACCGGAATAATTATTTCTCTTCAGAATTAATTTTCAATTGAAAGATTTTCACGTGATAAAACAAAGACGGCGTTCAGAGACGTAAACCTGGGTAACGTAGGGTTTCCCGAGTAGAACCCGAACCGTTCAGAGACCGCCGTCACGTGACTTTTTCTACCGTTCAGAGCCGTGAATTACCGAGATTTCGGGTAACCCACATTACCTGCAGAATTTTGTTGGGTAAAGTGATCACGTGGTTGGGAAATCTGATTTGTTTATCATTTGATAGCGTAACTGCGACTGTATATTGGAATATCTCTGTTTTGATTAGTTTTTTTGCACAGTATTTTCGTGTTTTCATATTAAGGAAATGATAACATAGACATTTTTTATCTAAGTTTTACATTTCTTACAAGTTAGAACAATAATTTCGTTTATTCATGCTAAAAAAATAATAGTAAAGATATTTCTAGTCTGAATTTTATTTTAGATAAGTTAGAAGATAAATGTTAATTTTTCATATGACAAATTAGTTAAGATTAAAAGCAAAAAAAAAAAAATATTTATTTTGGCAAAATATGTTTAACATAAGTAAAAACTAAAGGTAGAGAATGGGAATAATACTTTATATCAGTAATTACAATTGTGTGTTCCATTTATTTGAAATTTTGTTTGTCCATATTTTTGTAATTGCTAAACATTTAGCACAGCTCATAATGATTTTAACACATAAACTTATTAATAAAGTATACATTTTAGAAACATTTTGATTACAAAAACACACAAAGAAAATATGCATATTATAGGAAAAAAAAGTTACTGAAGTTATTTCCAGTGGAGATATTTAAAAAATATGAATGCATTATGAATTTGTAGGTTTGACTCTAGCAAAGGAATTTGATATCTTATTGACCAGCACTCTTAAGTATTTATGTTTTGATTCTTTAGCCAGAATAACAGTTTGGTTCTTCAGAATGAAAAATATAATTTTTATCTAATGTTTTTATGAGCAAATACTGTAATATAAAGTTATTTTTCAATATTTGTTTTAGAATATCAGATAATATTATTCACTCATTTTAACCCATAAAGGAGCCCGTCAAATAAAAAATGCTTTAAAACTATCCTATTCTTATGAAATAACAATTCAAAGCATGGGGGTTTTTTTAGTGTATAAAATTATTTTTTAAAAAGATCTTGTTTAACAACATGAAAGTATTCTGTGTTAAATACTATATAAAATTTTTAATATTTTAAAACTCTGAAATTTAAAGAACCTGTGTGCTGAATATTTGGTATTTGGCCAAAATCGCTGTTAAAGTATTGTAGTTATTACGTTACTTATTAAAAAAAATTAAATTCTTGTATCAAATTTATTTTTAACTAGCGGCCTTCGCCCGCTACGCTGGTCGGTTTATCTAAAGAAATCTTGAAGAAGTAGTTAGATAAGGTTCAGACATACATTAAAAAAAAAAAAAAGCAAGTCGATCATTCAAAAAACGTTGGGAAATATCAAATATTTACGGTAATTTTTTAAGAAAAACAAAGTTTCGAAAAAAAAAATTAAATCGAAAAAAAAATTACACTGACATATTAATGCAAGGAAATTTTCCCAGAGAGAAAATTCGCCTTGAATACAATATTTCAAATTCTTTTAATTGCTTATAGGCGTTAATGCCAACATAGTGAAAAAAAATTCCATGCTGGGAATCGAACCCGGGCCATCAGTATGGCGCACTGACGTTCTACCGACTAAACCACATGGAACGACAGCCAGCTTGAAACTTTCTCATACTTAAGTAGACTGGCGAAAACATAACGATAGCGCGTTTTAAAATCGCACAGTGACATCTATTGGATTTTATATGTACTAAAAAACGTTATGTACTAAAAAACGTGAGCAGCGCACCTAATAGTTTCTTTTGTTTCTTTTTGTTACTTTTTTGTCTGTTGTCCGATTTTGATGAAACAAAGCCTATACACTGCCCGGGAGTGTGCATTCTTCATTAGTGAAAACCGCATAAAAATCCATTCAGTAGTTACGAAGATAACCTCGAACAAACAGACAGACAGACAGACAGACAGACAGACAGACAAAAAATTCAAAAAATTTTTTTTTGTGTTTCATTGGTTTTCTTTTATCGCCCTGACTCCATTTTTGTCAATTATCTTCAATGTACAGACACACCGGGTCCTACTGTTTTATTATATGTATAGATGAATACAATATTTCAAATTCTTTTAATTGCTTATAGGCGTTAATGCCAACATAGTGAAAAAAAATTCCATGCTGGGAATCGAACCCGGGCCATCAGTATGGCGCACTGACGTTCTACCGACTAAACCACATGGAACGACAGCCAGCTTGAAACTTTCTCATACTTAAGTAGACTGGCGAAAACATAACGATAGCGCGTTTTAAAATCGCACAGTGACATCTATTGGATTTTATATGTACTAAAAAACGTTATGTACTAAAAAACGTGAGCAGCGCACCTAATAGTTTCTTTTGTTTCTTTTTGTTACTTTTTTGTCTATTGTCCGATTTTGATGAAACAAAGCATATACACTGCCCGGGAGTGTGCATTCTTCATTAGTGAAAACCGCATAAAAATCCATTCAGTAGTTACGAAGATAACCTCGAACAAACAGACAGACAGACAGACAGACAGACAGACAAAAAATTCAAAAAAAAATTTTTTGTGTTTCATTGGTTTTCTTTTATCGCCCTGACTCCATTTTTGTCAATTATCTTCAATGTACAGACACACCGGGTTTTACTGTTTTATTATATGTATAGATTACTTGCAACAGTTAAATTGCTAATGCATTTCGGTAATTTTATCTCCCATAGGGACTTGGCATTATATTAAAAAGCAGGGTACTTACGTATTAACGCCACCACAGCAGAAGTTGTGCTAATGTGCCGATAAAGAGAAATTTTATTGTTCGCATGCGAATCCAGTTATCTTTTGGATCCCTTATTGTCTTATTGTTCCCTGATTTTTGACGCCATTTGTTAGTGCTACGAAAATGCACATTTGCGATTTGCCAAAAAAGAGACAGTTTTGAATCTATGTTAAACTGTATATCAACTCATTTTCCACCGAAATCCGATTGACTATTTTATTTTTAAATAAAGTGTTTTCAATTTTGAAAGTGTTTTAATTTTTAATAAAGTGTTTTATTTTATCCCAATTTTCTCGCAAAAATTTTAGGTGTAGATTGGCAGTACGTAAAATCCGTCATATCTGTCGCTGCAGTGGCGTTAATACTTAAGTACCAAAAGCGGGTTTAGAAAGTGATATCTAGTCGCCAAATAAAGTAAACAGCTATGAAAAAAAAACTGATGAACTTTTGTTTATATACATTTTTATGCATAGATATATATTATCTTTTATTTATAAAATACTTCTGTTTGTATATAATGAGATAAATAGCTTCTTTATATTAGATTAATTGTATAAATGTTCAACAAATTTTTGTGTGTAGGAAAATTGTGAATATATTGACAGAAAATCATAGGCATGACTAAAACTATTTTGTAGGTGTGTACAATGGTCCTCCAATCTCAAATTCTTTAGGTGCATTCAAAGTTATTTTATTGGTTTGTTTTAGAAAAAATTGACAATATGTCAATTGCCTTTCTTTTAGGAGCATTCTGTGATCATCAACAAATGAAAGACATACTCATCAATGTTCACTGGTGATCTTTGATTTTTAAAATTCTGATAAAAAGTCACAAAACATCAAATGGACCGCATAAAAACTTCTGACGTCAAGTTTTGGATTTTTAAGATCAAAATAAATTACAGTAGAACCCCGCAAATTCGGATCCCGTTAATCCGGATCAGTTTGGTCTCTTTTTTTTTTTTTTCAAATTTGAGAAGCGATTGGCAAATTTCCATAACATTAACTTGTTTCGTCGTCATATTCTGAATAAAAAAACTTTTTTCTGAAATCTTTTTGGAAGAATTAAGCAAAGTAAACATTTTTACTGTCTGAAGTTTAAGTTTAACATCAAGGTGATTTTCTGTAAGTATGTTTTATTTTAATTCATTTTTTTCTAATTCTCCGGATAATCTAGATTTTCGATAATCCGGATTGGGTCTGGTCCCAGTTAATCCGAATTATCAGGGTTTTACTGTACTTTTCTTGACTACAGAAATTTTCATATTTTATAACTTTCGTCAGATGCCTAGAGGTCAGACTTTAACTACTGGACGTAGTTGACATGTCCATCTCTGCCTGTTTCTTTATTGGTGACCACAGAACACTTAAAAAAGAAAAATATTTATAGAGTTTTGTTAGATAAAATAAATAAACCAAACTTTATATGCCTTAAATTAATGACGTCATTAAGTTGGACTTTCTTTTCGAATTATTTTGTGGTCATCAACAAGACAAATAGGTGGAAATGAACTTGTCAATGTAGTCATCTTGTAAATTTTTATTTCACATCCTACAAAAATCCTAAAATATGGAAGAGAGTGTCATACCACATCAAACTTTATGATCTATCACTGGAATATTTCTATTTATGCAATAAAATGTCAAATGTTTACATTTATAAAATACTTTTGTAGCATAAACTTTAATAGAACTTTTAAATTGCAATGTTGACATATCATTGATTAAAGGTGACGTAAGTGTACAGAATTCTCAAAAATACACAAATCATAAATGATCTTCAAATATTTTTTTAATCAATTCTTAAATTTTAACTATCATAAAATTATGAAAGCTGTAGTGTGTTAATTTAAAATCTGATTATCTTTATTATAATTCAGCGTGAAAGAGATTTGATTAAAGAGAACTTCAATAGAAATATTTTTACCTAAAGTTTTCACACATACAATAAGCTAGTTTTCTTTTCTTTTTCTATGTTTGAAAAAAAAAAAAAAAAAAAAAAAAAAAAAAAAACTAAGTATTTTTCAAAATTATTTATACTGCCTTTAAAAGTTGTTGATAGGCATGCATATATTAGTAATTTTGGTTGAATACCGAATATTCAACATTCATGTAAACCTAACAAGAAAAAATTAGCTGACCATATATACCAATATTACAAGTTTTAAAAAGTAAAATGAGTAAAATGTGTCAATGATGCAATCATTTTTATAAAGCACAGCTCAATTTAAAAAAAAGCATAATATCGCTGTCAGAAAAGCTTAAATATTAAATATTCCTGAAGAATTCCAAAAGTAAAAAGAGTTACCTATAACTGCTGAATTAAAATGAAATTATTCAGATGAATACTATAATTAAATAATGAGTACTATCATTTTTCTTGATCACAAAAAGGGAACAACATTATGAATACATCCAATTTTGCTTAAAAAAATATTATATAAATATAAGCCACCCATCCAGAAAGAGATTTTTCATCATTTTATCAATGACACCGATTTAAATCTGTTTATTCTCCACTATTTATGATAGTTTTAATTTCTAAGATCCAAGTGTTAAAAAATTTAAAATCATTTAGAATAAATTTAACTGTTATTTATTTTAAGTCATCATCAAAAAAAAGCTAATTAAATAAATTTCAAAATATAGAGATAGGAAATAGCCTAAAAAAATTTCATCAGATAAAGTAGGCTTGTATTTATTGATTCACTTAACAGAATTAATTTATTAAATTTGAACACAAATTTCTAGTTACTACAATACTGCATTAATAGAAAAATATACATATGAAACCTCAATTATACATGCTTATAAAAATACATTTGAGCATACGTATACAAAGAGAAAAATAATAAACTCACTTTTATTACTCCCGTAATAGCACTATGATTAGGTTTAAATTGCAGAGCTTTTTTGGCAGCAAAATAAATAAATAATAATCCACTACATACGCTTCCAGGCACAATGTAACTGATGATCAAAGGTTTTCTGTTATTTTAACCTTTACATGGGGGCTCAGACAGCATCTGTCCAAGAATACCCGCAAACCTGGACAGATGTTGTCTAGTCCCCCACATTAAGGTTAACACAGTTTTTGAAACAAATACTGTCAAAATTTAATACAAACTAAACACAGGTTCAAATACTAGCAAACGCGGAGCACAACAAGATTCTATAGCATTGCATGAAGCAATCGTCTATCTGGATCACATTACTTTTTTGCTTCCAAGTCATTCTAACGTCGCTAACATTATATGGCTGCCGTCACATTTATAAATGTAAATAAAAAAATATCTACAACTTTACCCGAAAGCATTCAGAGCCGTTTTAACCCAACCTTGCATTAAGAAACCCATATGACATCATTCCTCAATTTTTCGAGTAACTTTATTTTCGGTCTGTGAACGTACTTTGTGAACAAACATTTCAGGCCGAGTTCATTTTCCACTTTCTTTAAAATTCAGTGGATAACCCAACACTGGAATATTTTAGACCGGGAGGTGGCAGCATAGACAATCATTTCATCGAGTTCACTGCTGAAATTCCAGAATTAGTTAAAACTCGAGTTGCATATTAAAACACAGTTGGTCTGCCGAGTCATATCTAGATGGAAAACACCTGAAAACCTGATTTTAGTGATTGACTTGTAAATTTACCAATGGAGCAGGAAAGCAAAATAATAAAACTATGAGTCAACTGCTAAAATAAGATTTTCAAGTATTTTCCACCAAGATATGATTTGACAGACTATTGTGTTTTAATATGATAATCGAGTTTTAACTAATTCTGGAATTTCAGTCATGAACTTGATCCTGCTGCAACCTCCTGGTCAATTTCTATATATGCAATATAATTTTAAATACTTTTAAGTATAACATACGTATAGCTTTTAAATTGTGATGTTGACATATCACTGAAGTAAAGTTGACATATTGTTAAAAATAATGTCAAAAATTTTCAAAAAAAGACAAAAAATTATGTTAAACATTTCAGAGTTGATTAAAATATGTTTTAACTATTATAAAAGTATGACAAGTTCAAGTGTGTTAGTTTAAAATCTGATTATGTCTATCAGAATTCAGTATGAAAGAGATTTGATTAAAGAGAACTTGAAAAGAAACAATTTTTACCTAAAATAATTTTCCAGTAAAAACAGTAAGCTAAAGTTTTATTTTCTTTTTTCTTTCTTTTTGCTGTTCACTTTTTTATCATAAATACAATACAGTCTATAAAATATATAGGGTGGCAAGGGCAAGCTAAACCCGAATATTTGTTCACAACTGTAATAATGAAAATATTTTAATGAGATTTTGATCATATTAACTTTGCTTTGTATGAATTATAAAGAAGTCATTGGAAGTGATCTAATTTTGGAAGATATTGTTACAATATCTTCGGTTTGGCTGAATATTTGGTAGTATGACCAGACGAAATAAGCCGAATAGACAGCGCTCTTTGCATCACTAGTATTTAAAGTAAAAAATTGAGATGCATAGAATAAAAATAAGCTCTAAAACATATTACAATGTTTACTATAAATAAATAACCCCAATCATCACAGTATCACTTTAATGTAAAATTCTGGAGTGAGCAAACACCCCCCACCTTTTTCTAATTATACCTATGCAGAAAATATCCATGCAAAATTTCTTATTATCCCCAAAATCCCTACAGTCAAACATTGCCTGCATTTCTTATTTATAACATTTTCAGGCAAAGATAATGTAAAAGTATTTACAGGAAAACAAAGAACATTTTATTATTGTTATCAAAAACAGTATGAGTAGAATAACTTTTGAAATCCAAAATAAACTTGATATCAACATATTAATATGCTGTGAATTAAATACATCCACTGTTATAAAGTGAGACTTGCAGCATCAGTAAAGAGCTTGAGTGAAGACATCCAGGACTAGCAGGGTTACATTTACAGACAAAAAATTAAAAAAACATCTGCCTGATAATGTACCCAGCTGTCATAAAAATTTTAACAGATCTTCTATTCCTGTGTTCCTAGACTTCCCAGCAGGCTTCTTACACACCTATCTCAACAGGCTCTTCATTAACAGGGATAACATAATGTAATTTCATTACACTCTATTATAGGTTAATATATTGATACCAAGTTCAGTTATAATTTGCAAAAGATATTTTAAATGTACATTTTTAGATAGCAGCTTTAAAAACTTCTTCAATTTTCTGTAAATATTTTTATTTTTTCTGCTGTCTGTAAGGTATTTTTATATTTTTGTTTAAGAGTATAGAAGTAAAGTAAACAATATTACTTGAAAATAAAAAATCTTCACTTTACACTTTAACCTAAAATCTGCAACAGACATTTGTGACACATTATATATTCCACATAAAGATTCATTTTTTAAACACTCCCCCTTCTAACAAGTGTGATTATTCAGAAATTATCATAATCTTCGCATGTCACGAATAATCTACTTATAACTACTAATCCACTATCCAAAGCCCAGTTGCCGCCATGTTTGTTAATGTAAATAAAAAAAACCCGTAACTTTTCCCGAAATCGTTCAGAGCCGTTTTAACCCAACCTTTCCCCGAGAAACCAGTATGACGTCATTCCCCAATTTTCCGAGTTACTCGTGTTTCGGTCTCTGAACGCGCTCATTATGAAATAAATAAGTATAAAATCTAAAAAAATATCATTCTGACGTCATATTGGAAACAAAACATAAGTTTTAGATTATTCATTTCTTATAACACAAGGTATATGAATTTTGAGTAAGTGCTAAAAGTACACAAATGTGACGTCATATATGGAAAATAAAATGGATTTGCTTTGATGTTGGAATAAAATGAGATTCAGTTATGCAATCAAATATTATTATTTAAAGAAAATTATTTTTATCGTCTGCCACGGTTGATTTAAATATTTAATTTTTAATTTGAAAATGAAACAAAAAGGAAATGTTAAAAAGAAAATATCAATAATTTATGCCGGAAAATTATCTAAGGTATAAATGGCGTAATGATTAATGTAAAACAATTTTTATCATTCTTAAAAAGGTTGAAAATAGCTTAACCAACCGAAGAAAAAAGATTTTTGACAAGTGTTAATTCTTCAAGCTGCTCAGTTTAAAATATATGAAAAAAAGAAAACTTTAAAAATGTACTTTCTAACTTAAAACCTAAAGATTTAATATGATTGCGAGAAAATAATATCATTTCCCTCTGTTAATATCTCAGTTTAAGCATCGGGAGCTCGAAGTGCATTGGGAGCAAGTTTGTAAATGATGTTTTGCAACTGGATTTTAATTCCACATTTCTTTTATCTTAAAGAGTAAAAATATGATGTCACTTTTAAAAATATTTTTTCATATATACAACCAAAGTTGCAGATTTTTAACATGTAAAACATAGTTTTGTAATAAAATTTTCCTGACTTTTTTTTCTTTTTCGATTTTACGAAGATAAATTCTTCGATTTTTATGATTTTATTAAATCCTGTTTTTGACACTTTCTAACATGTTTGAAAAATGTTTACGACTTCGATCTGTCTGTATGCCGGATGCCGTCTGTCTGTCCATTCTTTAACTTGAGTAAATATAATCGGATTCCCATGAAATTAATAGATGTTATTGCGATTTATCATAGCATGTTCGGCATTGAAAACGAAGCATGTAACACTCATAGCTCAATCACATGAGCACTCAAAAGGAGAAGTATTATTAACTAAGAGAACAAATTATTTACGATATATTTTAGTAATGTTACATAGGGGAAGATGGGGATACTGGAGCCATTTTTTAAATTTAAATTTATTTTTTATTTTTTATAACTTCTTAGAACAAAATAAAATATTGAAAATGAAAATTTGATATTTTTTCTTCAATTGAAAACAACTTTCAATTAATTTTGAACTATTTTTCTATGTCTAATAAATTTTTACTTTTTTTTTTTACATCGTGGCTCAAGTATCCCCATGGAGGGGATACTTGAGCCAGATGTCACATTCGCACCAGTATTTTGCAAAGAAAAAAACCGATTTACAATATACGCGAAAAATTGCATTAAACCTTTTTCAAATAAATTTGGTCGAATTTTCTGGTGTCGTTGTGACATTTCAGAATAAAAATTATCTGGTAGAAAATTCTACCAGCAGAGATCAAAGGGTTAATCACCGTACTTTCAAAATGGTACCAAGGTATGTGATTTCTTTTTTACATGTTCAGAACTAGAAATATGTTACCATGTTGCCAGTTTTAGAAAAAAAATAGACCAACTGTAGAGATAATATGGGTTGCTCAAGTATCCCCTATGCTCAAGTATCCCCACTCTCCTCTATATCTTAAATATAATGAAATTTTATGTATTTTTAAGGTGCACAGGAACATGATTGCTATCGAACATTTTAAGTGTAGTATTTATAGTATGCGTGCAGGGAACTCAAAAGTATTTCATTATATTATAGTCTATGTAGAAAAATCATTTGCGGTGTATTTTAATGATGCCACTCTGTCACAAAAATAATGAAATTGATATCAATTTCCGAAATGCACTAAAACAGGATTTTTGCAGAAAATGAGGTCAAATCATTTAACATTCATTTACATGGTCACAAAAAAGAGGTCGGTAACATAATAATCTACGAGGAATAACATTTCCAGCGTATTTTAATTGTTTTGTACTGTTTCAAACAACATGAAATTAATACACATTATTAAGATTCATTACAATATGCTTGCAGTTGAATCTGATTTGCATCACATTTATTGTTCATTTACAGGGTACACATAAAAGACTTCGGATACAATACTGTATCCGAAATATGGTCCATTAGAGAAAGATTGCTGAAGAGCATTTTCAATTATGGTATGCACTTTAAGGTTAACTAATTTTTTGCATAATTTGTCGTTTGCTTAAATTATAAAAAGGACTACACAAGAGAATTCGTAAATAATACTGAGAATGAGCATGAATTGATTAAGATGGTTTTAATTTTAATTATGCATTTTTAAGTTTACGTTTATTTATTATAATAAGAGATATATGTAGAATTTAAATAAAATCATATACCGGACTATACAAAAAATTGGATACATGGTCATTTGTGAAATAGGAATTCCCAGAAATGTGGATTTAATAATTTTAATCTGGTTTTTGCTTGAGTAATTTAAGCTAATTTTGTGGCCCGTATAAAAATCTGCAAGTAATATACAGGGCTGTACAAAACAATTAAAGTACATTCTTGTTTATTTTTATAAATTGCTAAAGGTGAATTTTAATCTTCATTATATTTTTTTCTGACTAAACTATATTTTAGCATTCTATTTAGAATATTTACACATATACAGATCATAAATAGCTGCCCAAAAGAATGGGCCGGAAAATTACGTATTTTGAAAGTGTTGAGTATTTTTTATTACCCAGATTTAAAGCATTATTTATCTTTATTTGATATGAAATTATTAAATGTACAACAACATGATTTCTGTAAACATGGAGTGCGTTACAATAGCTGTACAGCATAAGTAATTGTCGTTTCATTTTTGCGATTGTTTTTATTATCTGGCACATCATGACATTTTTTAAATCTCTATAAGTAAGAACCACTATATTGCCTCCTATAAAATAGGGTAAAATGTGTGTTAATTTTATATCTTTTAAATAATCGTAAATAAAACGTTTTGTTTAGTAATGCGTTTATCTTTTTTTAATGCTAAGTGAACGAAGTCACGGGTAACAGCTAGTATTAAATAATTTAAATGTTGAAAAAATTTCTAATATTTAATAATTTAAATAGTGAAAATAATTTTTCATATTTAATAATTTAAATAATGAAAATAGTTTTTGATATTTAATAAATGAAAGGTAACATTCTTTTCTAGAAGAACATAGTATCACCTATTAACATTCAGACATATATTTCTAATAAAGAATTAAAAAATATCTAAATTGCAACAAAAAACTTTCTTTCTAATTTTCCCAAATTCTAGTATTTGGTACATAAAATTTTCTCCCATTCTGATCTTCAATTCGGTAAAAGTATTTTTTTTTCTCTTCTGTAGCATTAGATCATTTGTTATGTTTATAGTATGGATCACTTGTCGTGTTAATTGTTCTTCTTTCCCCTTCTTTAAATCTCTGCTTTTAGTACTACAGGTGTCCTTTCAACGACATTAATGTTTTCACTGTAAAGATAATTTTGCGATGAAAAGAAATGCGGTATTATATGCGGTATTCATTGCTTCAATGCGGTATTCATTGTTTCAATATATTGCCCCTGTGACAATATCTGTAATGACATTTTTTTTTTCGTTTCAGCTCATTTTCTGCTTTTTACTTTCTTCTATGTTTACAAGAAAAAGTATTGGTTTCACGAAAATTTTCGAAATCCGGTTTTTGACGGATTTACACGTGTTAGTGGTCAGAGAATACGAAAAACATGTTTTTACAAAATGTTTGTCTCTGAATCTCTGTGTCTCTGAAATTGTCTGTCTGTATGTGACAAAACTTTTGTGGGCGCTCTATCTCAATCCACGGAATTTCACAAAACTTTAGATTCTATTAGACCTTGATATAAACTAGATCTGATTAGTTTTTGATGTATATCGCTCTACAGGTGGCGCTACTATGCTGCATGATTTACAATTTCCACAATAGCCATATATCAAGAGCTAATGCATGGATTTTCATAAGACTTTATATTTACTTAGTGCTTGATATAACATATAGTGCTGATTACGTTTTAGTGCAAATCGCTCAACAGTTGACATGGTGCATTATTTGTCATTATCGCAACTAGTAGATCGAACCCGGGCTTCCCGGGGTACATAGCAAAGATAAAAACCATTTTTTTTTAAATTGAAAACTTTTATGAATTTTCTACATGTAATATGCATTTTAGATTGCTAACTAACTCCAAAAAAGCATTTTTAACACTTTAACCCCTAGAAGTGGGTGGGATAAAATATATCTCACTTAATTTTAATTGCAAAAAGCCACATTGACGGCAGTAATTTGAAATAGCAATTTTATTTTTCTCAAATACGTGAAGAAACGCTTTTCAATATTTTGAAACAAATTTGTTTTTAAATTCTGGTGTCAATCAATCATTTCAGCATTTTAAGAATTGATGTGCTTTTTCCCTCAAAGGGTTAAGTGTCTTGCGGATTTATTCATTCATGTTTCATTCATAAAATAATAACTGTAAAAAGTATTGGTATGAAGATTTGTATTTGATAACTATGCATTTTTTTTTATCTTATACAATTCAAAATATTAACATTAATCTCAATATTACATTAAATCAATCTTTGAATTAAAATATTACATAGCGGAAAACATGGTTAGGTTAAAGGGTTAAATATTAATTATGGAATCAAATAAAGCTATGAAGTCACACAAAAGTCACATTTCCGTGTTAGACGCATGCCAGAAGTTATTAGCCAAAGATTTCGTTACGGCAGCAATTTTGTTTCTGGTCATTTCAGTGCTTCGAGCACGTAATACAATTACATGTCTGTTAAATTTGTATTTATTTATTTTGTATTTATTTATTTTATTTTATTTTTACAAATCCCAAACTTTTTATATTTTTCTAAGGCCAAATAGATTAATCTATCGTAATCGAGTTTCACTCGTTAGAGATAAATTTAAAAATAACTCGCACCTGATTTTTTTTAAACCACAGCCATTCAGTAAATTGAAATACAGTTTTCAGACAAATTCAAAGTATTTTCAAGGTATTTTTTTTTCTTATTTGTCAGTGTAAAATTTTAAGTTGTTTGATTACATGTTGAATTTGTAAATTTTAATAATTTAATCTGCATTTTTAACCATTCTCTTATTTTATTACTCATGCAATTTTAATTTTATAATGGAAAATTATCAGGAACAATATTTATAGATTTATGAGTAAGTTGTGTATCATTATTTCTTGATATATACGTGATCATTATTTAAAAAAAAAAAAAAAAAAAATGCTTGAAAAATATGAGCTTGTAATAAATGAGTCAAATGAAATTCAGTTTTCAATCAAATTGTATTTGAAAGTAGATTTCTTTTCCTATATGACGAAATAAAAATTGAAAATGTGCGACGTTTAGAAGATTAAAAAATTGCAGTAACAAAAATTACAAAAAGTCATTTTATCCTGAAATGTTGTCATTCACAAAATAACGTCAGTACTACACACGGATACTTTTGTTCGTTACAATATAAATTTTCGCATATGAAAAATCGGTACTACTTGATTATCCCGTCCACCATTTTCGCCAAATTAAAAAAATCACCAAACTAATAGCCAAGTTACATATGTTGACATAATTTTTATTTTAAATAACGGAAAAACAAATAAATTAGTAAAACATGAATAAAAATACAAATAAAAAGTGGTATTAAAAACCACTTGATGACATTTTAAACATGAGTATCGTGTTTAATAGTCATCCTTTATTAGCATTTAATGTTATAAATTTGTGATAGTTTTTTGGTCGACGGAATAGCCAAGTAGTTCCGAAAAATCTTACTAAAATGTTATTACTAAAATGTTAAAATTAAAGAAACGACTGCGCATACATTTTATTAAAAAAGTTTGCTTCAAAGTTAACTCTATGACAAAATTAAATTTCGTTTTATAAATTAAAATACATAATACAAATTAAAAGAATAAACATTAAAATACACAAACATAGCACTCCGTCACTTCAACATCAAAGATGCCGTATTTTCCGTGAAATACGCAAACCTTGATTTTTACAAATCATGCCAAACCAAATTTTCAATTACATTTTAAACATTGGACATTGGCGATTTATGAGATCTCATTTCGTCATTTACATAGTTCTTTTTCTATTTCAAATCAATTTTCTATGTGAAAAATACACTTTTTTTTTTCTTTTCCGAAAATATATTTCGAAAATAAAAATGGTTCCAAAAATAAAGTTAAAAATGAATAACATAAAAAAATTATAATTATTCCAAAAAGAAAGAAAAATTGGTACTACTATGTTAACCGATCGACCAAAATACTATCGTCAAATTATAAGATTAAATGCCAATAATGGATGATCGTGAATGTCAATTCAATGACATTAAATACGATACACGTGTTTAAAACGTCATTAAGTGATTTTTATTTCGACTTTTTATTTGTATTTTTATTAATATTCTACTAATTACTTGTTTTTATTATTTAAAATAAAAATTACGTCAATATGCATAATTTGGCTATTAGTTTGGCGATTTGTATAATTTGGCGAAATCGATCGACGGGATAACAGAGTAGTACCGAAAAATTAAATAATTTTGTTTAGCATTTTCCTTGTGGTAAAATGACAGGTAACAAAAGAACTAAAAAAAAGTCTGCTCTAGCTAGTTTAACTGAAATTTATAAAAAAAATTGCATTAAGCGAATAATGTTATTTTAATATAATTATAATTGAATGTCTTAAACAATTGTACAAAAATTTGGGGAACCGGACATTACTTTAAACCTGGAATTATTGCCAAGATCATCTTTGTTTGCTTGTCTAACTCGGTAAAAAAAAAAAAAAAAAAAAAAAAAAAAAAAAAAAAAAATTCAACCCGGAGGGGGAAAAAAAAGAATCACATTGAACAGGTACTAAATCCTTTGACATCAACCGCGCATTTTTTCTCTAAATAAAAGCATTCTAAAGTAGCATTTTATTTTTATTATAAACTAAAAAGTATAGTACTAAATGTTTCCACAGACTTGTCATTGGAAGTTTCCTTCTTTTTTGCGAAAACACGCGGCTGTGTCTGTTCTTAATGTAGCAGATTTCAGGATTACATTTTTTGCACCACTTTCAGCCACCATAATATCTCTCTATTTCTTCTTTTTATTTTATGGTTATTTTTCCTTTACTTTGCACAGAAATGGAGTACTCAAGTTGCCACTTCCAGAAAAATTAAATTAAAAACTACAAAAAAATTAATATCTCAAAAACAAATTAAGATACAGTTTTCAAACAAATTGCATTTAAAAGTACATATTTTTCCCTACACAACGGTGTAAAGATTGAAAATGTGCGATGTCTAGGAATTAAAAAAATTGCAGTAATGGAAATTGCAAAAGCGAAATTTCATCAGAAAGTGTTGCCATTCGAAAAATGACGTATGCGTTACGCACAGATACGTTTGGCCTTTATAATATAGATAGCTCTGTCTCAAGAAGTAATGCAAGAAAATTTCTAAATGTGTGTTAAAGATAATACAATATCTGTAATGACTTTTTTTTTTTTTTCGTTTTAGTTCATTTTTTGCTTTTTACTTTCTTCTATGTTTACAAGAAAAAGTATTGGTTTCACGTCTAAAAATTGGTCTGAAACTTCAGATTCAGTTTGTCCCTGATATAATTTAGTGTTGTTCAGTTTTTGGCATAAATCGCCCAACAAATGGCGTTGCTATGCTGTATCTTTCACGATTTCTTAATAAATGTATTTCAAGAACTAATGCATGGATTTTCACCAAATTTCAGTTTTAGTTAGTACCTGATAAGAATAGTAAAAAAAAAAATATCTTGGCTAGATTTTAGTGTACATCACACAATATGTGGTGCTGTTATGCAGGTTTTTTTAAGATTTTACAATAGCTCTATCTCAAAAACTAATGCACGGATTTCCATCAAATTTCAGATTCAGTTATTAGTTGACATAAGTTATTGCTGAGTAGATTTTGTTTAAACCACCTAACCGGTAGCACTGCAATGCTGCATTTTTAGGAAGGGTTAACAGGCATAAGATAGAAGAAAATTTTGGGACTACCACATCTGACTAGTTTTATATTATTGTTTGTTTGCTTGTTTATTTTTTGTTTGTTTGGTTGATTGATTGTTTTATACCACTCTTTAGATTTTAAAATATCATAAATCTTTTAATCAACAAAACTATGAACAACATTTTTTTTAAAGTGCTTTCTTGTTTATATTGGGTTAAAGGTTTTTGTTCATGAAAGTTTCCTCAAAAATTTATAAATTTAGATTTAGGTTATTTGTACTATATAACATTCATTTTTTTAAATTATCTAAAGTATTTTCAGTATTATACAAACAAAAAGACAGCATTACTTACACATCATCTGATTATCAAATAAACATTATTATTATGATTATCATTTTTGGAGTTATAAGGATGCTTCCTTTACGCAATTCGGGGCTATTTGATTAACCCGTCGACCAAAAAATTATCAACAAACTATAAGATTAAATATCAATAACCCCTTATCGTAAATGTTACATTCACTTGACATTAAACACGTGGTACATCTTTGTTACATCATTAAGTCTATGTTTTATTTGTATTTTTAATAAATTTGACTTATTTATTTGTTATTTCGTTATTTAAAATAAAAATTACTCCAATTTGCACAATTTTGTGAGTAATTTGACGATTTATATAATTTGTCGAAATTGATCGATGGAATAATCAAGTAGTACCCGCAATTGATTAATAGAGTATTACTATGTGTTAAAAATATTTAAATATACGTTTAAATTTTATTTTGGAACTGCAATGTTTTTTATAAGTAGTTTACAGATGTTTTATTTTTCATAATTTGTATTATTCATATTCATGATGGGTAAGCATTACGCTGGCTCCCAAAGGCAAGTTTCTACTCGTATTAAAAATGTGTGACATTGTTTAAAAATCTCTCTTTAGAAGTTACTTCTAATTAAAATGAAGTGAAATTGAATGAAATTAATTTGAAATTCTATTTAAAATTTTATTTAAAAATCTGCAATACACTCTGAGTTTCATATTTTACGTATAAAACACTAGTTATAGACTACTTTTTCAATAAGAGTATCCTTGAAAATTTGTATGTCATTTTCGTATAAAATTTTAATTACAGTCGCAAAAAAAGTTTTCATTAATATGAATAAAAGAAGAAGAACTAAGCTTAGATAAATGTATAATTTCGCAACTGTTTGCCAATAAAGTTATTCTTTCGTGATTAATTAAGAACAAATCAGAATTAGTTTTATAAAAAAAAACTTTTGTCTTTGAAAGAAACAAAAAAGTTTTCTTAATTAAATATCACATCATCTGAAATCCATTATCAAATTACCTCGGAAAGTATTTTTTGAAAGATAACGATGTTTTAAATTTCTCATAATGAAAATTGGAAAAATAAAAAGAAACTAATTAATATATATATTTCAAAAAATATATTTTTCTATCTGAATTTATATATTTATGACTATGTTGTCAAGCCTGTATTTTTGAATTCAAAATTGGTAATACAAGTTGCGTTCAATTTAAAAAATTTACAACAAAAGTAAATTTTTAAAAATTGTCTTGTTTTAGATTTTATTTATGCAAACAGTTTGATTTAGCTTACTAAATGATTTTACAATTTTCAAATTTCCCTTGTTAAATGCACTCCATAATATCATCTTCAAGTGTCATCTGCATGCATACATGTGTCTCTTCCTTAATTTTACTTATTCACAAACTTCTTATACATATATCTTATAACACATTTATACTCTCTTAAAAAGTCAGCCACAAAATAACTCAAGTTGAGCTGTAATCCACTCATCTCACGTTTTGAAAGGTAGCTTCTCGAAAAGAGTTGAAATAACTCGAGTTTATGAGCTGTTTTTAATCAACTTAAATGAACTTGAGCTATTTAAAAAACCAATTTAAATCAAGAAGATTCGATCTTTTGAAAAAAAAAACTCTTTTATGATCAATAAAATTACAACTCTTTCCTGAGAAGCCAAATCAACTCTTTCGGTTTAAGAGTGTACCTACATACATTGCTTAAAAACAGCTTTTTCATCTGCTAAAATATTATGTAAGCATGAACGAAAATATACAAAAGACTCTTCCGAGTTATTCATGATTCCAAAGTTTGTGACGGTATACTCATGCTGGGTGTCATTTGTCACGTTATATGCAGACATACTCATTAATTTAGGTTAAAACAACACAGTTTATTAAAATGATAAGGGCTAAAGGAAAGTGGAGCCAGTCTATAATTTCACTCACTGAGAACACTATGAAAAGCTAAATCATACTCACAGGCGCCCGGCTAGCTCAGTCGGTAGAGCACGAGACTCTTAATCTCGGGGTCGTGGGTTCGAGCCCCACGTTGGGCGCCATTTGTGACGGTATACTCATGCTGGGTGTCATTTGTCACGTTATATGCAGACATACTCATTAATTTAGGTTAAAACAACACAGTTTATTAAAATGATAAGGGCTAAAGGAAAGTGGAGCCAGTCTATAATTTCACTCACTGAGAACACTATGAAAAGCTAAATCATACTCACAGGCGTCGGTCTAGCTCAGTCGGGGCACCGTCTAGCACTTGACACTATTTCCTGGCTGATCTACTAAACAAATCTTAATTTCACAGCCCGTGGCTGTGGATATTTCTTTATTTCTCAAATAATCAAAACGGAACGATTCTAAACTTTCTTACCAAGGCAGAATCTTTAATCCACTATCTGAACTCCTTTTCGCTTTACTGGAGGCCGTAGCTATTCTCTAATCGTCAGCACCTTACTAAACAATCATCAACTTCGTTGTCCAATGGCGGAACACACACAGAGGCTGCTGGCTGCTGGCTACTGCCAGGAACACACAGACGCTGGCTGCTGGCTAAGGCCAGAAACACACACCCCACAAACTCACACCCAAGCTTTTATACGCGACAAACTGAGATACTTCTCATTAACATAATACTAATAACCGCGAGCTAACTGCGGAATTCGAAAGAGCACACACACTCTAGAAAGTTAAAGTAAAAGAGAGGATAGATGTCACTTTTACGCCTACAAAATGTTAAATTATTGACGTCACGATCTCAGAAACACTAGAGTGCCTTTATGACAAAAGGTCACTCCCTCACAAGTTTTTTTTAATCTTTAGAAATAGCAAAAAATAATATATTATCGGCATTTAAAAAAGAATTTGTTATAACAATGTTCCTTTTCCTGCCACTTTTTTTCAAAACATTTTCCAAGTAGTTTTCATTACAAAAATTAACAAGTTGGAAGTTGCACGTGAACGTAGCAAATGAGGTGCGTTCGTACGATAACGAAATTTTAAAAATATTTAGATCTTGCTGATATAGTAGAGCGTACTCGGAATACAGTATAGTAGTCGAAATCTTTACGTTTCTGTAAATATGCAGGAAGTAATTTTTATTACACCTCAGCAACGCATATCTTATTCATAAAATGTGAAATAGTTGAATATAATTAAAACACGTCCCAAACAATGTTTCCCCGTATAGCATTATGTAGTGGAATACTTTTGTGTGGCCCTGTAATTTAATAATAAAAATTCTTTGCATCACAGATTGTACAGAATGCATATTTTAGTATATATTTCATAGATTCATGCCAATTCTATTATGTTCGAATGAGTGTAACACCATTAAAATGCATTTGAAACTTTTTCCCCATTGACCGTAATGTAATGGAATACTTTTGATTGTTCCTGTAAATGATCTATGCATCCGACTTTCATAACATTTGAAATGACTCGACAAAATTACGTAATAATTATATTTTTAAATTTCAAACGATTAAAATGCATTTGAAAAATTTTCCCCCCATTGACCGTAATGTAACGGAATCCTTTTGATTGTCCCTGTAATTGATCTATCCATCCGATTTTCATAAAATTTGAAATGACTCGACAAAATTATGTTATAATTATGTATTTTAAATTTCAATCGATTCGGTTGGATAGTTTTATATATTTACATTAATTTTCTTACGACAAATTTGGAAAAATATGTTCATTTATTTTTGAACATACGATTTCTCATAAAATATCTTGCATTACTTTTTAAATAAATATTGTTAATATTTTAAAAATTAATATTTTTTTAAAATCCTCAAACAAAACTAAGATTCCTCTCAAATTCCTCTTTAATAAAATGGAAAAAAATGAAATCTGATGGATAATATTTCGAGTTATAGCTATTTTAAATTTATGATCTTAAAATAATGCTAATGAGTTTAAAAAATAATAATAATAAGCGTAATCTTATGAGAAATTTTAGGATGGGATTTTGTTTGCAAACTATATGGTTAACCATCGCAAAAAAAAACAAAATCAAAATTCTAACTCAATAAATGTATTTTTTGAATGTTTCGTATAACTCTTAAAATAACATTTTTCTTGAACTACAAGCATTTCAATTTGTGTCAAATCCTTCACAACCTAACAAATTTTTTAGATGGGTATAACTCTGTGAGTTTTGCAGATATGAGGATGCAATTTTTTTGTGTTTAATTCGGGAATAGATGAGGAAAGTTTCCCTAATTGGAATTTTTCCCCTACGGTGGCCGCATAAAAATTTAGTTTTCGTATGTTTCCAAACAGACCCTCTCCACCCCCACCTCCATGGAGTTGCAACTTATCAAAAATTTCACCTTTTTTATGGATTTTTGCAATTGGAAGTATGGGTCTAGGAGCAACATTCAAGGAGATAGCCTATTGTTTCGATAATTCTGACTCACACTGTATGTATGTTAAATATAAAAAAAAATCAATTACAAATATCGATTTAAAAGAAAATTATTCACCTATATTCTGTAACCTGAGAAGCCCGAGTTTATCCTCTTGTTCAGTATTTGAAACGTAGAATTTAAAAATCGCAAGGATGCTCAGTTCACAGAATGTGTTGTATTATTGAGGTCTCATATTGTAATTTTTAAAAAATTGTTAAAACATTCATAAAAAAATAAAGTTTAAAAATCTATCATTTTTGGAAACTTTGAACTTAAAAGATTTTCTTAATTTGATCACACGGACAGAATAAAACTCTTGACTGGAAAAAATGTTTAGTAATGTAGAAAAATTATACATAACATGCTTTTTTTATTTTATTTATTTATTTATTTATTTTTAAGGAAAGAAAGAACGGGGCTATAATAAACATTTTATTGTTATGCTTTCATAAAAATCAATAAACACTTTTGAATCAGATCTATCTGGTTTGTTCTAGATGCATGAAAATGATCATATATCTGATGATGAATTCCTTTTTATAATTCTCTAACGCAGTAGTAAATTTGTATGTTTGAATTTTTGGAGGGAAAATGTTTATTATAAATAGGTAAATGTAATGTGCATTTCCTCTATTTTCAAAGACTGCGAATTCTATTTTATTTGTCTATTGTCACAAAATGACAAAAGATGGCAGCACTACAGTTCTCTGTTAAAGCATATTGTTACTAGCTAGGCCTATATGTCAGTTCTCCCTAACATTTTGAGCCTTCCCTTGGAAAAGATTCAATGTCGCTAAATGCAGGGATGTAGTGGAGGGTGTACGGGGGTATACACCGTATACCCTGTGGATTTTTTTAAGAAGCTCCGGATATCCTCTGTTTCTCAAATAAAGCATTAGCGTTTACCCTGTCTATAAATATTCATGATGTCAGTGTATACTCTATGTCTATACCATATACTCTCTGCTTTTTTTACGATTGCATCATTGACTAAATGAATTTCTGTTCCAAAGACTCAAATGAAATTCTATTCAAAAATCTAATTTAGATTTCATGCCCTTTCACAATTTTGCATAAATACTAAATTGTAACAAAATGTTTCAACACTCGCTCATCTTATTTGCACATTTAAATTTAGCATGATGTTTAATTTGCACTAATTATGCCCTCAAATTTTTCATCATCCTATTCTTTTCTTAGCATAAACGAAATCAATTACAACTTTTTAATGAGAAACATAGTAACTACAGCTTGAATGTGCACTAATTTATCTTTCTCCATCAGAGAGAGAGAGGGGTAAAATATGTGCTTAATAATTTCTTGTTTATTGCTGAATAAGCCACTTTACCATCTAATGTAAACGGCCACCTTCCGCATTATGAATTTATTATTACTACTATTATTATTATTACTATTACATTATTATCATTAATACTATTATTATTATTGTTTTTGTTCTTCGCGTTAAAAATAAAATAAAATAAAATAAAATCTGTTTCAACGTGATAAGAAACCTCTACTTAATTAGTTCAAACAAGTTGGAAATTGCACGTGAAGCGTAGCAAATGAGGTGCGTTCGTACGATAACGAAGTTTTAAAAATATTACTTTCATTTATCAATCTCATAAAATTGTAAATAGTGAATTACAATTAAAACGCTCATCAAACAATGCTCTTCCTATACCATTATGTAATGGAATACTTTTGTGTGGCCTTGTCAATCAATAACAAATGTTCTTTGCACCACAAATTATGTAAGATGTATATTATAATATGTACTTTATAGTTGCATATAAATTTTATAAAGTTCGCATGTGTGTAACACGATTAAAATGCATTTGAAACATTTTTCCCATTGACCGTAATGTAACGGAATACTTTTTATTGTCCCTGTAATTGATCTATGCATCCGATTTTCATAAAATTTGAAATAACTAGACACAATTATGTAATAATTATGTATTTTAAATTTCAAACGTATAGAATATATTTGAAACTTTTTCCCCATTGACCATAATGTAATGGAATACTTTTGATTGCCCCTGTAATTGATCTATGCACACGATTATCAAAAAAATATGAAATAACTCGACATAATTGGGTAATAATTGCGTATTTTAAATTTCAAAAGATTAAAATGCATTTGAAACTTTTTTCCCCATTGACCGTAATGTAATGGAATACTTTTGATTGCCCCTGTAATTGATCTATGCACACGATTATCAAAAAATTTGAAATAACTCGACATAATTATGTAATAATTGCGTATTTTAAATTTCAAACGATTAAAATGCATTTGAAACTTTTTTCCCCATTGACCGTAATGTAATGGAATACTTTTGATTGCCCCTGTAATTGATCTATGCACACGATTATCAAAAAATGTGAAATAACTCGACAGAATTATGTAATAATTGCGTATTTTAAATTTCAAACGATTAAAATGCATTTGAAACTTTTTTCCCCATTGACCGTAATGTAATGGAATACTTTTGATTGCCCCTGTAATTGATCTATGCATCCGAATTTCATAAAATTTGAAATGACTCGACAAAATTATGTAATAATTATGTATTTTAAATTTCAAACGATTCGGTTGGGTAGTTTTTGCGTTGTTATATGCGGACAGACGGACGGACGGACAGACGGACGGACTGAACGACCACTATAGGTGCTACGTATTATATAATTACGAACGCACCTAAAAATGAAATAATCAATTCAGATAATATCGCAATGTAAACGTTGAACAGGAATAATCCACTTATAAACATAATATTTTCTGCTTTAAAAACAACAAAAGATCTTTATTTTCACTATACTTAGCCAGAGCCTGATTACTAACGGGGCACTCTCTCACCAGAAAAAATTTATAGAAATTTTCGTCTTCTTTAAACGCCCTTTTCATACAAGATTACTGTCATGAATAAGGAAAAATTCTTTTTTTCTTTTTCCTGGTGGGAGAGTGCCCCGTTAGTAATCAGGCCCTGTACTTAGCAACATTTAACAAAAACAACATCAGAATCTCATTTTAGTTAATGTCAAATGGTGCTGCCATCTATATTTTTAGTTAAAAGCTTTTAGGGCATATTATTATTAATTTTACAATTTAATTTTAAAACAAAACGCAAATTTAATAGCTTCTTTTCATTCTTTTAAATTTATAAATGCATACATGTTAATAATAATGTTATATCTTCTGAATCTCTGTTATCTGTTATAATATGCGTAATATATAGAATATACGTTTAAAATCAAATACATATAATACTAGATATGCATAACAGTTTCATTTAATAGTAAAATAAAAATAAAATTTCCTTTTATTAAATAATATGAAATAAAATAAAGTACAATTGTTTATTTATTTATTTTAATATAAAAAAAATATACCCCGGAAAAACGAGAAAAAAAAATCAAAATACAAATTGTTAGTATCATATCATATATATTATAAATCAGAAGTTCTGAAACTTCCAAACGGGTGTTTTCAAAAACTACCCGATGGATTTTTTTGCTGATTGTATCATTCGATAGGAAATATTTTTCCGAAGGTTTATGATTCAAATTTACAGGGATAACTCTGATTTTTCGTAGTAAATTTCGTATTTTTCGGTTATTTTTGACAAAAGGGTTGCCAGTAGCTGTTTTTGGCTAAAATTATAATTGCTAAAAGAATTAAAATGGCTATATCTATTAGAAATATTACAAATATCTTGCAAATAATAGCAGAAAATAACTACTGACAATATTAATGATAATAAAGAACGACCGCTTAAATGAGGCGTAATATTATAAAAATATATTTATCTTGAAAATGAAAAAAATATTTGTAATGCTTAAAAAATAAATTAACGCGAAATATAACAATTGGTTCAACTTTTGGCGACTTATCCTTGGTTTTAGAATAAAAACATGAATTTCAGAAATTGATTAAATGAATTTTGAATGATAGTTATTTCCCTTTTTATTATTTTCTTTCTCTTTTTTATCGAATTTCCGTATAATATAACTTACAGCAGAAAAAAGCAGATCTGATTGTAAAAGACACTGTAAGTTGTGAGTTACTATTCGTTTCTATACCATTTTCATCTTGCTTTTGTCGCCAAAAAATGTGTTTTAAAGCCGAAAATGCACTACTGACTTAATGCCTGACTTAGGTTCTTAATGGTCGCAATAATGTTTTTTTTCAAGTGGAAGATAACTTTTAGAGTATATTTTAATATTCAATCGTAATTTATATAGATATCAGTATAACTCTTTTATTTCTTTTTGCAAAAGTTTTCATTGTAAATTTAATTTTTCTTGCGCCATTTCATAAATTTCACTTACAGGAAAAATTTCAGTTTTAAAATTTAAAAACTGAAGAAGGAAAGATTACCCCATTGATTAAAAATCTACCCCCAAATTCCAAGATTAAATGTCAATAATGGATGATCGTAAATGTCACATTCACTTGACATTAAGCGTAATATAAATACTAATTATGTCATCAAGTGATTTTTAATTCATCATTTTATTTCTACTTTTATATATGTTCTGCTAATTTGTTTTTCGTTATTTAAATGAAAATTTACACTAATCTATATAATCTGGCTAATAGTTTGGTGATTTGTATAATTTGTCGAAATTGGTCGACGGTATAACCAAATAGTACTGAAGGAAAAACTTTGCAATTCAAAGTAAATTTATGCAATTATACGTTACTATAGATAAATTCAACATTTTGAAATGAAAAATTCCCGATGAATAAAATTTACAAGTCTTTTTTAATTGACCATTTCCTCTTCAATATTTCTTCAATCAAACTTTCGCTATTCTCTTTCGCGCAGGCTAACAAAAAGATAAAACGTAAACAATATTTTTCTATTTAAAAAAAAAAAAAAAACATATTTTTAAAATCTAATTCTACCATTATGTGTCTTACAGGACAAAATAGCAGAATTACTTTAAAAAATGGTTTTATCTGTTAATTATTTGTTTATTTGGGTGCTTGAATTTACTTTTGTCATCAAAAAATGCGATTTTATACCAAGAAGGCATTAGCCGGAGCGATGTTCACAATTACTAATTTCTCTCACTCTCTTCTAAATGTGTGAGAGCATTTTTAGGATATTTTTTTATGTTTAATTGTAAATATATAAATAGCAGTTATAACAACAACAACAAAAAAATGCATATAATGTTTAAATTTTAGTATAAATGTCTTCCTCATCCAAACTGTAAAATAATTTAATTGCAACTTTTTAAAGTTTTGGCGCAGATGTCATATACGCACCACATTCGCACGATTGCAACAAAATGGCGATTTTATGCCACACATAGTAAACCGACTATGGTTCTTTATTTATTAATAAACTATTTATTAACTTTCATTTTGTTTTTAAAATAATATAAATCATTTTGTTCTATAGCTATTAATTAAACTTTTTTATTAATTATTTTTTTTTTCAAATAATACAAAATAATTAAAAAAATATTTATGAAATTGGTAATTAAAAACCAAGTTCTCCAAATTGGCGCCAGAAAAAAATTTCGCCTATGTGGTGCATACATGACATCTGTGTCAAAGTTTTTTCTTATACATAAGTAGGGAAAATGCAGTATAAATACCGATTAAAGTTTTTTCCAAATGGAAATTTTGTCACGGATTTGGTCATATACTCATCGAGGTATCTCACTGGCGCCAAAATGGCATTATTTGCCTCATATGGTAACCCAGCTATAGTTGTTTGTCTGGTGATAAGTTGTTTATTTACTTTCATTTTTTTCTTTTTTGAAATGATATTTGTTGTTTTGCTCTACAGTTACTTTTTATTTATTGTTAATTGCTGTTTAAAATGATAGAAAATAATAAAATATACATAAATTTCTTTGGTATTCTAAAACGAGGATTTTGCCACATTGTAGTTGCAAGATAATCGTGTTAAACCTATTGCGTATATGATGTCTGTGTAGGAATCTTTTGTGAAATATGAAAAGTGTAAATTGGCTACTACTTGATTATCACGTCAACCAATTTCGCCAAATCGTTCGCCAAATTATACAAATTTACATAATTTTATGTTAAATAACTAAAGAGAAAATGCTTAAATACGAAAGAGCAAATAATTTTGTTTTCATTTTTCAGGAAGAAATTTTGCAATAATAAAGTAATTGTTGCAGTGATAATTTTAATGTGTGTGTGTGTTTTTTTTTTTTTATCGTTGGCAACTTGCTGTAACGAAAAATGTTTATTTTGTTCCTGCTATTGTTTTGTAAGAGCTGGTTTTGTGAAAGCCATGTTAAGATGGTATTCAAATTTTTGAATCCTTCCCAATTACCACCCCCTTGGGCCGATTTTGCTCATTTGCAATTCCCACTGAGATATTAACCATCTCAATGTACTTGACGAGTTTGAAGATGATTCTTGCATAATTATGCCTTTTATCGCGCGGACAAAATTTAATATATATATAAACTTTTTAGGTGGGAGTAGCTTTGGGTTCCTGGCTTCACATAATGAAAAGTTGTGAAGAAATTTTTCAGAAGTTGTACCATGGTAACAACTGTAATAATTAATATTTCTTCAGATAAGGGAAAATTTTAAATCCTGTTGCCATAATGGTCTCATTTCGCTTCCAAATGTGCACTGTTAGTAATAAACTAAAACAGTTACTTCTAAATAGCTGGTTTTTGCGCAACTTTTAAGATAATTTAATATCACAATGGTGTCTAAATCGTTTTCAGCAATGAGCAAGGTGCTGTTGGAGGTCCAAATTATTTAAAATACAAATTTAAATTCACCAGTTCGTTTCATCCACGGTTGATTTTGAAATATTGACCAGCGCAGCGGGCATAGGCTGCTAGTTTAATAAATAAATTCTGAAATATTTTTGGTTGCAAAATCGGATAAGTGCAATTATTAAATTAACAAAATTTAAATTACGAATCAGAAAAAAAGGAAATAGTATTTTTATGTAAGCATAATATAGAAAAATAAAAACGTATAAAAATTTATATTAATTATTATATTAATTACATAAATTGAGTTTCTTGCTACAGGCCCCGTAGCTAAGGGGCGCTATGGGATGCTCAGCCCCCCCCCCCCTGGAAAAGATTCCAAGGTCACTAAATGAACTTATCTTCTGAAAATTCTATTCAAAAGACTAATTTAGTTTTAAGCCCCTTTCAGAGTTTTTCAAAAGTACTAAACTGTTGCTAAAATAACTGTTTCAACACCCCCTTATCCTATTTGTACATAGGAAGCTAACATGATGTTTCATTTTGCACCAGTTATACACTCAAAATTTTCATCACCATGTACTTTTCTTAGCATAAATTGAAGTTATTACAACAGTTTAATACGAAACATAATACCTACAATGTGAATGTGTACTCATTTATCTTTCTGCGTCAGAGAGAGAGAGAGAAAAAAAATTATGAGCCCCCCTCCCCTATTGTTCACTTCTAGCTATGGCTCTGTCTTGTTATCGAATCACGATAGATAAAAATATTACTTTAAAGCATTTTTTTCTTTTTTCCTTTTTATATGTTTATCAAAATCAATCTTTTTCTCAAAAACATGTATAATTTTTATGAATATGTACAGTATTTTGAACTTTTTATTTTATTTATTCTTCTAAGGATTCTTTTTTATTTCTTTTTAAGACATAGCTTCTAGATAGCCATAAAAAACACTGGCATTTTCTGACATTTTCCAACATAGTTAAAAATTGCTTATGATTTGGTTTGTTTGTCCATCTGTCTGACCTTCTGTCCATGCTCTAACTCAAGTAGATTTTCACACAATTGATATATATTAATACTGTTTACTATGGCATTTTTGTTATTTAATATGAAGTGTGTAGCATTAACAATTAATTTACAGGGGCGCTCAAAAAATACTGTTTCATTATGGTTAATGGAGAAAACCGTTTGCAATGTATTTTAATAGCATTAGGCTATTTCAAATTTGTTGTAGTTGATATAAATCGCAATATTACACTACAAATTGATTATTATGCATAGAATCGGGCATGCATGACACTTATCATGAAGGTATTATGGGGAATATTTATAGGGCCACACAAAATAAATCGTTTACAGTATTATCTTTGAGCAGTAACTACTAGAATTACATTTTAAATTTCGATATGCACTGTTAAATGTAATTAATTTTTTGCATGATACTCATATTGTATAAATTCTATACTTCGTATACAGAGCTGCATTAAAGAGTCTACCTACCATTTTCCTTATTAGCGGAAATTGCCGTATTAGAATTTTCAATTGTGATATGCATTTTTTAATTGAACTACAGTCATTTAGGGTAACATTGAAACATAGTGTGTAACTTTGCAGCACCCCCTAATTCTCAATATTTTTTAACCTAAAAGTCTAAATAAATTCCAAAACTGTGCTCTCTTGGCAAAGTTTCTACTCTTTGTTTTAAAAAATAAATTAGCGATTTTATACTCTATTAATTGCATCATCCAACTATTTTTATGAAGTACTGTTTTGAATGTTGTTTTGAAGTTGTACTCCAATTCAATGTTCATAGTAAGTAACAATTTACTCATTTATGAGACATATTATTATTTGAATCTTGTACTTGTGTTAATATTTTGTGATTATTTGTTTATTAATAGTTAATAAAATGCAAATTAAGTAGACACTACTGTTTTACCCCATTTTCAGAGTAAATTTAAGCCGGCTCAAATTTATACTGATGCTTATAATTTACTGATTTATTTATTTATTTATTTATGCCTAAGTGGGACAAGATCACCAGATCGCTAGGATCCGGTGTAGACCCTATTTGTCCCACCCGGAATGTTCCCCGGGATGTGGGGATTCATTACAATAACTTAAAAAAAAAAACCATAAAATACATAATATACAGGCTGTATACAACATCAACACAGTGGTATGCGCGCCGGAAACCTGCTCCATCGCGACAAGTGGCGCTACGACTGCCAAAAGCTCAACAAAGGCTCTAACGCGACAGCGGGCAGTCTTAGGAGAGAACGGTTAAGTGGTAAGATTGGCCAGGTCCATAAGGAAGTGATAAATTTGTGCCAATTGACGGAGTAGTTTTGGGCGGGTTAAGATATTTGTGAGCCAGGTATCTGGGCGGGAATAAGGGTTCTTAAGGTGCCAGGCCTCTGTGAGTGTGCAGAAGAAATAGTAGTGGTGTGGAGACCCTATGGCCCCACACTCGCAGAGGTCCGTATCTGAGCGTTTAAAATTATTTAGGTATGTCCTGAATGGACCATGGCCAGAGAGGAATGCTGATGTGGGAGGGGAGAAAGCTAAGAGATTGTATGAGACTTTTTGGATAAGGGAATAGGTGTGCCTGCCTTTGCTTGAGGCATCCCAGTAGAGTTGCCAGTCTGAAAGAATGTTTCTTTTGAGGAAGTGGCGAACATGAGACGGGGGAACAGGAAGGGGGATATCTATGTTTGGACGTGAGGTGGCCTTCTTGGCCAGTGCGTCAGCTAGCTCATTGCCAGCTATGCCGATGTGAGCTGTGACATGGCCGAGAGAGACCCTATGGACGAGAGTTTTTAAGATAACTTTTATCTTAAGCACTAAAGGATGTTTAGTTCTATGGGCGAATATTTCTTGTAGGCTTGAAAGGCTGTCACTATAAAGGTGAAAAAAAGTAGTATGAGGATAGAGAACAATCCATTCCAAAGCCTGCAGAATTGCGAAGAGTTCCGCTTGGAACACCGAATTGTTATCTCCAATCCTGCAAGCCCACTGATGAATAACAACACTGTCTTTGAAAACACAGAAGGATGATGCTACTCCCGTCTCCGTGTGTGAACCATCGGTGAAAATGGCTGGATTTTTCGAGGGGCTGTAAGAATGCTTATTAACATTAACTTGAAGATAGGATGTCTCATCCGCCGGATGCATAGTCCAGCTGTGGACTTTTCTTTGTAAGAGCAAGTTAGGGAAAAGTGCTGACTGTGTTGGTTCGTGTTCTAAGTGTAGTATTCTGTTTTTCTGAAATTCGTAAGCAAGTGTTAAGTGTATGGGTGGAATACCAGTAAGTACTGTGAGTGCATCCGTTGAGATAGTTCTATAACCTCTAACCATTTGCAGAAGGAATATACGCTGGATAGAGGCAAGTTTTTGCTTAGCCATTTTGGTTAGCGAACCTCCCCAAACGCCCACACAGTAAAAGATGATGCGTTCAATGATTATGTGGTACCATGTTTTTAACATATTGGGCTTGATGCTCCATGTTTTTGATGTTAATTTACAGGAATTATGGTAGTAATTTAAAAGTTTAATTTTTAGTGCTTTGATATGTGGAATCCAGCTCTGATGTTTATCAATAATTAAACCTAATAATTTAAGAGTATGAACGTGGTGGACGCTAACCACATTGACTCGCATCACGGGCTTGCGTTTGAGTTCTCTTGGTTTAATGAAGGTTAAAGCTTGGGATTTTCCGGGTGAAAGCCGGAGATAAAGGCGAGCCAACAACTGGCAAAAAGCAGGGAAAGCTCTTGCTGCTTGCAGTTCGAGATCCAGACGACGACGGCCCGAGAAAACAAAGTTGAAGTCATCTGCGAAGGAGTAAAGATTGAAGCCTAATTTCTCCAATTCTTTTAGCAAGACATTGGCAATAAGCAGCCAAAGGATTGGGCCCAAGCACGAACCTTGGGGGCAACCCTTTTCTAATGGGTGAACTGAAGTTCCTGAGCCCCAGTTGATAAGAATGCTACGAAATTTAAGATATGTTGCAATGGTTCCAGCTATGTTTCTCGGGCAGCCGATTTCACGTAATTGTAATAAGATGTCCCGCCACTCTACATTGTCGAAAGCACCTTTAATATCTAAGGAGACAAGAGTTGTGTAATTTCTTTCAGCTATGCTATGAGCACAGGAGGTAAGAATTGCAAACAAAGCCTTTTCACATGATCTGCCTTCTCTGAAACCGTATTGTCTGTGATGAAGTAAGTTATTAGATTCAAGAAAGTGGTTAAGCCGAAATACGAGTAATTTTTCTAATAATTTGCCTAAGGATGGTAGAAGGCAGATTGGGCGGTAAGAAGAAGGTTCTGAGGAGTCTTTCCCTTGCTTCAGGAAATATACTACTTCCCCTTGTCTCAGAGTGAGCGGGAAGTAATGGTGAGTGAGACAGAGATTAGCCCAACGCGTAAAAATTTTGGGAATTACATGGAAAGATAATTTCAGAATTTTAAAGTCTATACAGTCCGGACCTGGAGCTTTTTTGTCATTAAACGTACGTAGCGCAGTTGCTACCTCAGCTTTTGAAAAGGGTTTGTCGGGGGATGCATCAAAAGTAATGTCAGAATTATCTCCTGGTGGATATGAGGAGGGGCCAAAAAGATGTTTGGTGAGGTGCTCCACGTTTTCCTGCCTAGATGATCGGCTGGGTGGCAGTTCGAGCTTAATTTCATCAGGAGTGAAAAACTTTCCCGTGAAAAATTTTTGAGCTGTTCCGAAAGGGTCTGTTTGATTTGTGCAGAACTTTTACCAGGCAGCATTTCTCGCATCCAGTACACTGCGCTTATATTTAGCGGAGAGAAGACGATAATTGGCGCTGAGATTGCGATAGTAATCCGTGTTAACATCTTCTGTTAGTCTGAGTCTTTTTAGTTTCCTCCTCAGTGCCGTGAGGTGATTACGCTTAGTCTTAAGATCGGAGGTCCAAAAGAGAATGACTGCTGCCTCCGAGTGTTCTTTAATCTAAAGAGACGCTTTGGCTGCTGTTTTCATGGTTTCTAATAAATTAATGGTAAAGTCGTTTAATTGAGTGGTATTTGTAACGTCCTTTAGGTGTTGATTCAGGAGTGGTTTGTGTGTTTTAATAACATGCGAGAATTTACGAAAGTTACCTCTTGCAGTATTGAATCTTCTTTGTGAAGTGTATAAGGGTGTTATTTCGAAAGAAAATCTGATATAATTATGATCTGAGTCATTGTGAACATCTACAACTTGCCATTGCCGAATTTTCGGTAGTGTTGGGGGATTTACCAGAGTGTGGTCTGGAAAACCCTCAGCTATTTTCTCTCCTTTGCTGTTATATTTTTGAAATGTAGGTATAGTGTTTTCGATATTGGCAATGACAAGATTTTGAGCAACAATATGTTCGATGAGGCATTCTCCACGGTCATTTTCGTAGTCATATCCCCAGAGTGGAGATGTAGCATTGAAATCACCACCGCAAATCAAGAAATGCCTCTGTGTAATGAGGTGTTGCCACTCTTCGAGGGTTTCCTCGAAATCTGATTTTGGTGCTGCATAAGTCGAGCCAATTATGAGTTTTCCCTCCTTAGCAGTAACTGTGACAAAAGCGCAATGTGTGCCTGTGTAAAGATGTGAATAAATAAGGTTAGTGTTCTGAATGACAAGATGGGCACTCTTTGACGTGGACAGGAAGACCGCCCAGGAAATAGGAAAGTCCGTGAGCGTGCCCTCTCTGTTGCAATATGCGTCTTGCAGAAGAGCTATGTCAATGTTTTCACTGATAAGATAATCTCTCAGGGTTGAATTTGCTGCTTTGCAATGATTTAAGTTAACTTGGAGAATTTTGATGTGACCGAAAGGTGGGCAATCCTTTTTAGGAATCATTAAGGGCTAATGAGAAATTGGGTGGGGGGACTAACTGAAAGAATACTAAAGATAACAAAAAAATAAGAATTCAGGTAATTAAAATGAATAAAAGTTACTTAGAGTTGGGAGAGTTTTTTGACCAACCTCCGCGTTCTGCAACTTGGTGATTTTTGAACGCCACGTCCGGGGATGGCAATGGCCAATGGCTGAAAAGAGGCTGAGTTGAATCGTCCCATGGCATGCCCCAGTGATGCGGAGGTGGCCAGACCCACGGAGGAGTTACGCCAGCGCTCTCCTCATGGTGGGGGTCATCACTCTCAGGGAATTTCATTTGTTTGGGGGTGAAGATTGAGTCCAGTCTAATTCGCTCTTGTTTATAGGTAGCCTGAAAGACTGGACATTTAGGATCCGAGGCCTTGTGGTCTGTGTGATAAGAGGTACCATCGTCCTTGTTGCTATAATAGCAATTGACACAGCTCGGTGGATCTGTGCACGCCCTGGACTCGTGCTTTTTCCCACATGTTGGGCAGAATCGGCTGTTTTTGCAGAACTTCGTTGGATGTCCGAAGTCTTGGCATTTTTGGCAGCGCTGTACTGACGTGTGTGGTCTCAGTCTGCAAAATTTTAGACCTATAGTGATACCATTCTCATGCATAATAGATTTACCTAGAACTCTTGGCATCACTATAATCCAGTCCTTAGTGTCCGGATTTTTTCTGGACTGCTGAGCTGCAAGAATTCTTACTTCATCATCATAGGCCTTGAAGCCATTTTGTATTGCATCCTTGATGTGAGTGGCGTCGAACTGTGGTGGTACACTAAGTAAAATCATCTTGTGCGACGGGATCGTTTTGGGCAGAAAGACCAGATCTCTGTTAAGGACCTGGTTCTTCTGAAGTTCCCGCTTGAGGCTTTCTGCATCATCGGGTGTATTGCAGATGATTTCAAGGTGTCTTGGCTTAATAACGACCCTGTCTACTGAATTTGCAGTGCAGGTTATGTCTCTCGTAAGAATAGACTGAATTTCATTTCCTTTTAAAACGTTGACTCCCCTCACGAGGAGGGTGCGTTTGTACAACCTGTCAAGTGCTGGAGATTTTGAGAGCTTTTTCGTGGGTGATTTGGCTGTGTTTGGGGCTGAAGTGTTGAAGGTTTCTGCCTGGCCGGACATCCTTTCCTGAGTGGCTGGAAGAGTTACTGATTTTGTGTATGTTGTGGCATGGCTAAGATTGGCTTGTAGGGTTTTGTTGTTTGTGTTTTCTACTCGTTCCCCCACTTTTTTCGGTGCGTTGCTTATTTTCGCCCTTATTTCTGCCGTTTGAATTTTGATCATTTGGACTGACTCCTTTATTTCTTTTAAAATTTTCCTTTCTATTGTCATGGTATAACTTTCCTCATTTTCTGCTGGTTTTTCTTCCATTGGTCTTGTGTTTTCCCGGAGTTTTTTTAGCTCTTCTTCTTTCTCTTCTATTATTTTCTTTAATTCTTGGATTTCTTTTTCTTGTTCTTTATTTAATGATTGGTTTTTCGCCCCTTCTTCCTTCTCTGCATCTGATGTTTTTCCCTTTTTCTTTTCCTTTTCTAAGTCTTGTAATAATTTGGAGTTATACTCTTTCATGTGTACTATCTTTTTTACCGCGCAGTTCCAATACATTTTAGTTTCTTCTGCATCCCCAGATCTCCTACTTTTCGTCAACTTCACGCAAATTTCCAACAGGTCAAGGATATCTGTTTTTCTTACTTTTTCTTCATCAAATTTTGATACCTCTATTTTTACTGGTGTGGATTTTTGTTTGTTTCCTGATTTTCTGATGTTTTTGTACCTCATACGTCCCTTTTTATTCCGGTTTGTATCAGCGGCGTAATCCGCTTCTTCTCCATCCGATGTTGAGGATTGCGATTGAGACATCTGGGACAGTTGTGAACTCACGTAGTCCCTGGAGTTAAGAGATTTTGCTGCTGATTGTTCTGGCGAAAACGATAAGCTGACGCTCTGCAGTTCTGCCATTTCTTTTGATCAGAGCTATGTTTTAACGATTTAAGGAAAGTTATTCTTTTAAATAATAGAAAACTTTTTATTTTGTTTAAACTAAAGTTTTTCTTATAATAGATCAATATGATAAATACCAGGCATCGTCAGAGCCCTTCTCATGTCTCGTTGAAGGAAAGGTATATAGAGAGTTTATAGGAAAAACCGGTGAACTTTGTCCACCGTAAATAGCTAAGATAAACAGTTAAAAGTTAGATTAATAAATAAATAAATAAATAAATAAATAAATAAATAAAAAAGGATAGTTATATTTTGAATAGTATTTTGGAATAGAGAGGGGGATTATTAATGGTAGTGGTCTAAACAGAAAAAATTAAGAAGGAACTAATACAAAGTAGGTATGAAAAATTTTGCTGCTGATAAAAGAAGAGTAAATTTTGGTGATTGTGGTTGTCAATCCCTGCTCTAAACTTATACATATATCACTGGACATATATTCCAGTTTGAAACATTTGTACTTAAGTAAATTGACTAAAAAAAAACTACTTAAAACACTGATATGTACATACTTAGATACACTAAAATAACTATATATATATATACATACATACACATACACACATATATACACATATACACACACACACATATACATACTTCATACTTATATATATACAGAAACATAAACCACTATGATAAATGATCGTAGAATAGAATTGAGTAAATGTATCATTAAATATACAGTTATATGCATAGTTAGTTCGATACGAATACAATAAATATAAGTTTGAGTTCACTACCGCCATTTCAATAATCCTTAATATAAGCAAATTGTAAGATGTAATAGTGTGCCAAAATCGACGCATTATTAAATAAACAAAATTATACATTTCGATATACATTAACAATTATACCTCTTTAGGAGAAGTGGAACACTTGGAGCAGGAAGGAGACCTCCTAAGGGCTTACTTGCTATGAGGTTATCCTTGCTGCGCAAGAGTTGCAAATTCTCCTGGCTTCTTAAACGTTAATGCTCCAAGGAGGTGGGGGAGGGGAGGGGAGGGGGGGGGAAATGAAATAGCTAGTGACAATGCGTTCTTAGAGACGAAAAGAAAGGGGTGTAACATGCCCATGGTAAGGTGAAAATTTAGTAAAGTCGAGATTTAACCCTGTAGGGGGCCGGGGCACGGCCCCAAATAGTAGGAGAGATCAAAAGATGCTTGATTTGAAATGTGGGGATCACCAGCTTTCCGTAGACATGTTACACCAAAAATTTAAAGTCAGCCCCCCCTGCCCCCCCAGGGGTGGTCCCCTAGTAGTTACCGGGGAAATTCACAAGCCAGAAAAAAGTCTGTGCGGGGCCAGTCTAGCCAAAATATTTCTCCTCGCTGTAGCTCCCATAGAACCAAAACTATAAGCTTTTAAAGATTGAAGTGAAGTGAAGAAATGGGCCTTTTTGAGTGAGTGACCAACAGAGGGGATCTACAGCCCCGGAAGTGCAAAATTAATAAAAATAATTGAATAAGGGTGATAGACAAATGAACGAGCGAAATTTTAAGGTATATGTTGGGGGGGAATGCCAGAACCCTCCCCCCCAGGACAGGCCATTAAAGTCTAGACATTTTGAACTTTAAAAAAAAATTACTCAATACCACGCTGTTCGAGTAAATTTTTTTAAATATTGAGGGCTGGGAGGCCCAACAGCCCTAAAAGCCCCTATAGAACAAACATAAAGCAGTATGGGTGTTTATTAGTTAAATTGATGCGAATTAAGATAATAAAAACAAGGAATAATGATTACAGAGAATAAAACTGGCTGTCATGGCTACCCCAGACCTTCTTACCCGCAGCAACGCTACTATAAGTCCATGATATTACTTAAAACATTAATTCTTGAACAAATGCTGTGTGGCAACACCATATATCGAGCCTCTATAACAATTAGTAACTTGAAACAATTTTAAAGAACTGGACAATACCTCTCTACATTTTTAATATCAATTAGTACTAAGTTACTGTTAGAGTTGATCCCTTAGAACTGCAACGGCCATTGATTTTGAACTGGGGGACCAGCTATCTGTGATGACTGATGATGTGTTTTTTTTGTTTTATTCATCGGCGCCCGCTCTTGAGTCACGTGACCAGCGGACGAGAGTGTGTGGAGAGGAAGGGGTTACGAACGCAGAGAGAGAGGTGTGTGTGTGGAGGGAGACCTGCGAATGTCTGATGCAGGTAAACAGTATAAAAATATTATCCAAAATCGGGATATGTAGGTGCTTCGGGCACGAGATCGATCTGTTGTGAAAGAAGAGTGTTAGAAGTTCTTGTAAGAAATACGAAATCCGGATATTTACATATATATATATAATTGTTTGTGCGTCTATGTTCAAGTCTTGCTGTGTTAGTCCATCTTGTGTGTTCCATCTGTCAAATAAACTTTTGTGTTTTTTTTGTCAAGCCGGATTCTTTGGATTATTTCAACATAAACAGGTGTTCCGTAGACTTTATAAAGAAAAATAGGAAGAGCGTATATCACACGCTCTCTTCGCAAGAACCAGTGGTAAGTGAAACTAATTTTTGTTCTGGAAATAAAATTGAAAGATATAACTTTTATGCATTATTTGAAGAAACATAAATATTAGATTAATGAATGTTACAATGATTCTAAAGAGATAATCGGATTAGAATTGAAAACAAGTATTGTTCTCAGTATGTTCTAGTGTATGATTATAATGAATGATTATATTATTTAATGATTATAATTATTGATAAAGATAGTAATAGTTAAGAAAAAGAACATGTTTACAATTAAAGGGTTAAGAAAAGAAGACCTGGTCATAGTAGCCACAGAATTAGGCTTAAACGTAGAGCCAGATCATAGAATAGTGGATTTAAAGGCATTAATCGAAGGAAGCGAACAATACGAGAAAGATTTCGATTTTGTAAAAGAATTCCTTGTTACAACGGTATCAGACCGCATTTCAAAAGAGAAACAAGGGCAGAGGCCCTTAAAAACGAAAAAGAATATGTTAATTCTGAGCAGAAAACAGCGTTAGAATTAGAAAAAACGAAATTAGAAGTTATCAAACACCAATTAGAAATGGCTAAACTGCAGTCTGAAAACAAAAATTCTGATAGTGGGGGGGATGGACAAAATCCCAAAACTAATTCGTTAGAAGCTCTAATTAAAAGCGTTAAGACTTTAACTATTGCGATTCCTACCAAACCTGAATCGTGGAATTTATTTTTTTCTTCGCTCGAAAGGGCGTTTGAATTAAAGAATGTCGCGGAAGATTTGAAAGTTGAAATACTGTTTAATTTAGTAGGGGAAAAAGCTGCGCATTTATTAGTATATGCAAATTCAGATGAAATGAAGGATTATCAAAAGGTTAAAGCTTTAATTTTAAAAGAATTTCAACCCACCCCTGAAGCTTGTCTTCAAAATTTTCTTTCGGCAAAGAGGGCGAAAAATGAAAATCATATGCAATTCGCATCTAGGTTGAGAGCGAATTGGGATTTTTATTGCGAACTTAGAAAGGTAAATGATTTTGATGCACTTAATGAATTAATAGTTAGTGATAGATTAATGGATGCGTTAGACTCAGAGGCGCGAAGCTATGTCAAAATAAAACAATTAGATAATTGGTTAAAAGCGCGGGAAATTGCGGAATTATGCGACAATTGGTTTACATCAAAAGGTAGAACCTTTTCTGAGTTATATGATAAATCGACAAATTGTCGCGGTTCTGATGATTTCGGATCTGGCAAATATATTCCACCGCATCTAAGAAATAATTTTAATTCGCGTAATGATAGGAAAAAGTCTGTGTGTAAATTGTGCCGTCAAATCGTTCATTTACGTTTTTGTCCTAATAATAATAATAAAGAAAAAGAGAGGTCGGGAATTCTCATTATCAAATGAAAAAAGATTCTACCGGGAAAAATAAAGACGAAAGGTTGATAGCGAAAGTGACAGCTTTATGCTTTGAAAATGACGCAATAAGTACTCAACCATTGCAATACGATGAAATTTGGGTGGGGAAACAAAAAATAAAGACATTAATTGACAGCGCTGCTGAGATTCCCGTTATAAATTCGAATGAAATACCAGAATCATTTAAAAATAATGAAAATTCATCAATTCAGTTGATTTCAGCTTTTGGCGAGCAAATTACTGCTGATCTTGTAACATTACCGGTTTCTCTAAATATGAGTGAATCAAATTGTTTATTTAACAGTGTGGATGTATTATTTGCAGTGACAGATAAATTATGTAGTTCATGTATTATTACTCCGAAGGTTTATGAGTTATTACAATCATTGCAAATTGGAGAAGGGAAAAGAATAGCCGACAGTCTGGCACCAACAAATGAATCGAAAAGGGGGGATGAAAATTTATCTTTGGAAAAGAAAAAAGAACAAAATACGAGTGATAAAAATTTATGTTTGCAGGTTGAAAATGAATCTTTTGAAGAGAATTTGATTATTAATTGTATTGGAACGAAAAATGATTGCGAGGATTTAAATTCGAATCAGCGTTCGGAAACGACCATTTACAGGGAGCAACAAAAGAATTGCGAATCTTTACAGGGGGCATTTAAAGATGCAAAACAAGGGAAAAATGGGTTTGTTATGGTGGATAATTTACTTTATCATAGGGAAAAGGTTTCGGGAGATCAAGTCATGCAATTAGTAGTGCCTAAAATTAGGAGGGAGGAAATTTTAAGGATTGCACATGAATCAATTTTTGCGAACCATCTCGGTATAAGGAAAACGAAAGAAAGAATTCGATATTCATTTTTTTGGCCAGGCGTGTCGCGGGATGTAGAGGAGTATTGTAAATCGTGCAAGGACTGCCAGTTGCGAAGCCGGGAGAGAGCCAGTGATCAGATACCGATTCTTCCGATTGAAAGACCGGAGCTCCCATTTGACGTTGTAAATATTGATATAATTGGGAAAATTGAACCACCTTCGGCGCGTAGACATCAATATGTACTTACTTTGGTTGACCAACACAGTAGGTGGCCCGAAGCGGTTCCGTTAAGAACAATTTCGGCTAAGGCTACTTGTGATGCGCTGTTAGAAATATTTATGCGGACAGGGATACCCCGCGTAATAGCAAGTGATCAGGGGGGAAATTTTGTATCAGGTTTAATGCAGGAATTTCATGCTAGGCTAGGGGCGGCTCCTAGATTTGCATCACCGGGACATCCACAAAGTTCGGGATTGGTTGAACGGTATAATCAGGTATTGAAACGCATGTTGCACCATATTATTCGGGGCGATCCTAAAAATTGGGATAAACACATCCCTTATTTATTATTTGCGTATAGGGAGATTCCTAACTGTACGACGGGGGTGTCGCCATTTAAGTTGATGTATGGAAGGGAGGCCAGGGGGCCATTGGCGGTATTAAAATCTACATGGTCGGGCGAAATTCCACTACCTATAAATCTCGGGAAAAGTGCAACCGAATACCTTCAGGATTTAAAAATTAACTTAGAAAAGGCGGCGGAACAAGCTTCACTAGTAGCGGAGGTTAAACAGGGCGCGTATGCGAAGTATGCGAATCGAAGGGCAATTTATAAGGAATTTAGACCGGGGGAGCAGGTATATTTATTAATCCCAGACTCTAGTAATAAACTTTACGCTAGGTGGACAGGGCCAGCCGAAATAGTGGCACGGTGTAATCCCGACTCTTACAAAGTCAGGTTAACGAACGGAAATATTAAAAATGTTCACGTGAATAAGATAAGGAAATTTACTCCTAGGGTACAAGCAGTGGGGGTAATTTTTGAGAATGAAGAAGAATTAGGGGAAGTCCATCCCACCCCTAGTACAAAGGATAACTCGAACTATTTTAAAATCGAAGAAGTAAATTTAAATCATTTGGAAAACGTAGAAAGAGAAAAGATGTTAGATTTATTGTTTAGACATAAAGAATTGTTTTCAAAGAAAATACAAATAGCAAAAGTTGGTGCACACAAAATAAGATTAAATGATAATGAGAAGAAGAAACCCTATGTCTATCGAATTCCAGAGGCCCTAAAACCTCAAGTAGACAAACAAATTCAAGAATTACTAGAATTAGGTTTGATTGAAGAAAGTGATGAAGAAGCACCGCATCCGGTAGTGTGCGTGATGAAGAAAGATGGAACGCTACGACTTTGCGTAGATTTTCGGGCACTGAACGCAATCACCAAGGTTGATGATTTTCCTATGGAAAACTCTACTGATCTATTATTTAATATTGGCAGGGCCAACGTCATTTCCAATTTGGACTTACTCAAAGGCTACTGGGCCATACCACTAGAAGAAGAGAGTCAAAAATTAGCGTGTTTTAAGACTCATAGAGCTCAATATCGCTTCAAGGTCATGGCTTTTGGGTTGAGGAATGCTGCTGCGACGTTTCAACGAGAAATCAACAGAGCGCTTTCTGAATACCAGGACTTTGCTAGAGCATACATAGACGATATAGCAGTTTTTTCCGAAACGTTCGCGGAACACCTGGTGCATTTAGAGAAGATATTTTCCAAACTATCACAGTTACAATTCTCCGTCAATTTGAAAAAATGTGAATTTGCAAAACCCCGAATAAAGTACTTAGGCCATATCATTGGGTCCGGCAGCCATCGGACCGATCCGGAAAAAGTGGAGGCCATCCGTAAGTTAGCTGTGCCTCAAACCAAGAAGCAACTAAAAAGTGTCTTAGGTTTGTGCAATTATTATAGAGATTATATACCAAAATATGCTGAAACAGCATATCCCCTCACGGAACTGACAAAAAAGGACAGTCCAGAGAATTTGTGCTGGTCAGTAGAGCATGACCAGGCGTTCAACGCGTTAAAAAGAGGTCTCATCGAAGCGCCCAGTCTGCATACTCCTATTATCGGGTTACCTTTCATCATAGAGTGTGATGCATCTGCAATCGGCATCGGAGCTTGTTTATCGCAGAGAAGAGATGGAGTAGTGTATCCAGTAAGTTACGCCAGTCAAAAACTCACCAAAACTCAACAGGCATGGCCAACAATTGAAAGGGAGGCCTATGCAGTGATCTGGAGTTTTAAAAAATTTGAAACGTGGATTTTCGGCTCACCTGTGGAACTTATTACGGACCATAATCCATTAACTTTTATCACCAAAAATGCCCCTCAATCTTCAAAGCTGCAGCGATGGGCATTAGCCTTACAGAAGTATGACATTAAGATTTCGCACCGCCCGGGTGGCAAACTAATCAATGCTGATGCCTTATCACGCTTGGGCACTATGTAAGACATTCAACAACTTTTGAAGCACCCAGTGTTTGAACATTCCTTGAACAATATACTTTTTTTTCTTTCAGCAACTCTTAGTGTCCTGTTTAATGTTTACTAAGTTTTGTGTATTGCCTTTTGTTAATTGTATGTTACATTGTGTATATGAAGTATTAATTTAATTCTATTTTATATTAGCAGATAGGAAGAATCCCGGACGACGTGCCTTCTCCGGATACGGTTGTATTGGTGGTGTTATTTTTTTTTATATATACATATTATAATTTGGGAAATCATTGTTAAATAGTGTAACATCATCAGTCGAATTTCAGATTTAAAATAAGTGTGTACCATATTTTCAATCTTGCGTGGGGGGTGTGATGACTGATGATGTGTTTTTTTGTTTTATTCATCGGCGCCCGCTCTTGAGTCACGTGACCAGCGGACGAGAGTGTGTGGAGAGGAAGGGGTTACGAACGCAGAGAGAGAGGTGTGTGTGTGGAGGGAGACCTGCGAATGTCTGATGCAGGTAAACAGTATAAAAATATTATCCAAAATCGGGATATGTAGGTGCTTCGGGCACGAGATCGATCTGTTGTGAAAGAAGAGTGTTAGAAGTTCTTGTAAGAAATACGAAATCCGGATATTTACATATATATATATAATTGTTTGTGCGTCTATGTTCAAGTCTTGCTGTGTTAGTCCATCTTGTGTGTTCCATCTGTCAAATAAACTTTTGTGTTTTTTTTGTCAAGCCGGATTCTTTGGATTATTTCAACATAAACAGGTGTTCCGTAGACTTTATAAAGAAAAATAGGAAGAGCGTATATCACACTATCAACTTCTCAACTTGTGCTGAACTTGGGCGGGATGTGCTAAACCCAAGCGTCATATTGACTGACATTGCAATATCATAATTTAAAAGATAATTTAATATTTTTAATTAATTTTTTAAAAATAGTTACACTCTATGGGGACCACTTATGTAAATTAAAAGTATCAAACTCAAAACGACGATTTTTCAAAAATTAATTTTTATTACTTAGAATAGTCAAAATGCTACCGAATTAGCGACGGAGCAAAGATAAATGTTTAAATTAGATATAATGTCCACTTTTGTAAGGATAATATAATAATTTAGTATATTACGAGTTTAATAAAAAATGTAAACAATGTACTTTTTAATGGGATGTAATTTAAGCACTCGCCATTGCTATAACAAGCTATTTTTAAAGATAGTTAAAACACATTAATAAAATTGCAAATAAAAAAAAAACTTTAAAAAAAAAACTCACTCTAAGTCGTTGAAAATGCTTTAATAGATGATAATTAATCCAAGGTTTTGATTATAAATATAAACAGTACTTTAATAATGACGACTATAGTAGCGATAGAATTATAAGGGATTGACAACACTATATAAAACTACCCATAACTTCGTAAATAAGTTATGTTGAAAAACTAAAAATACCTTAAAATGTCCAGAATAGATCTGGGTATCATTAATAAACGACAAGACACCTGAATAATTAAGCATAATTAAAATATCAGCACAGAAACTTATTGGTACAGTTGCAATGGCTGGTTGCCTGGGGACGAGATTAAGTGAAAAGCTTAAAGTTTAATTTAAACAAATCTCGGCAACCACTGCACCGATTTTGATCAAATAAAAACTAAAAAGACCAGCAGAACTTTAGGAAAAGAATGAGACATAATTTGAGGCTCTGGCTTACCTAGTTCCTACGCCTTTAGCCCTCCATGAAGAGCTCAGCAAAACGCGACATACTCATCCCTAATTATCTATCTAAAGTTCTAATTTACTGATTATACGTTTTGGTGTCTAAAATTTCCCATATTTGCACATATATCTATATCATATATTATAAAGGCCAAACGTATCTGTGCGTAACGCATACGTCATTTTGCGAATGGCAACACTTTCATATGCAATTCCGTTTTGCAATTTTCGGTACTACAAATTTTATACTTCTAAATATCGCCCATGTTCAACGTTTACACAATCGTACAGAGAGAAATATGTACTTTTAAATGCAATTTGTTTGAAAGCTGTATCTGAATTTATTCTTGACATATTAATTTTTTTTAATAGTTTTTAGTACGAATTTTGTAATTGTGGCAACGGATATACGCCATTTTCTCTTAAAATTAATAAAAATTGAAATATGCGCATGTAAATTTTGAAAAGATGAAAGTTATGATGGGTTTAGATTTCCCGTGAAATTCTAAAATCGTGTCAATTTGAAAGAATTCTCTTTTCTTTCTTTCTTTTTTCATACGCATTTATACCATAAGAACCTCAGTTGGTAACATCATCATAATTACTGATCTTTATTATATTTTTCTTTATTATTATATTTTACATATATGATTAAAGTTTAATTTTAATAATTGGGACAACTGAGTTTTATAAAAATAGTATTTTGTTATCTAATTTTAGCTTTAAATAATATTTGTTTGAGTAAAACAGACCATTGTAAGATGCATTTTTTACTGTAGCGATTTTGTACTGTAAAAAAGCTGCAGCAGAGATTCTAGACAATGTCCGTAAAAAAACGGACTTTGTTCCTATATCAGCGGACTTTACCATTACATTAACGGTTTTTGACCGACAAATACAAAAAATTACAAAAGTTGAGCGTTTATGTGAAAAAAAATGACATATTACGTAAATTTACTGGATAATTCACGGTAAAGTACCGTAAAGTTACAACTTTTTTTTACAGTGTGTAAGTTTATATTATAAATCAATGAAACAGTTCTTTATTAAACAGTTACTTTCGTTGAAATTCAACGGGTTCCACATTGTTTTATATAAATGCCGAAAATGTATATTAGATATAACATATAAATATTTTCACAAATATGTGTAAAATACATAAAATTTATTTAAAGACGTTATTTGGGGCGGAGCTCTCAAATTTGACATTTCATACATTCAACATTTTTAATTGTTGTTTGATTAATACTAGTACTAGTATGTATTATTGTAATTAGGGATATATTAATGAGTTAAAACATTGGAAACAGTTTTACGCTGCATTTTAATGTTTTATATGAACAATAAGTAGGGTAACATCCCCAGTAATTGGCACATTAAGGATTTGTCTTTAAACTTACTTCTATTTTCATTACCAAGAAATAAAATATTTACTTGCAAATATTTTTAAATCAAAGAGTGCATATCAGTGCATCTATTTTGCTCACTAAAAGCAAAAATATTTGAAAAAGTATTTTTATAAAAATATATTTATAAAAAGTTGCTGTAATCACCTGTAATTGGCAGCTAGACTTTTACACAATTAAAGTAACCCTTTTCAACTAAACAAAACTGTTGTCAATTAAAATTTGAAATATACTATAAATCAGATAGTAATCAATTGAAATGCATGCCTTTCTTAAGCCATAGAAGAAGCATTTGCAACAAAAATCGCTAATTTGACACAAGCCATAATTGTTTTTCTTTCCTAGGCACTATTGTCATTTCAAAGGTATAATCTGTACAGTAAATGAGCATATAACTGGTGTATGGTCTTGCATTTTTAAAAGACTGGATATAAATCTTATTTTAGGTCATTTTTGTAGGATGTGCCAATCACTGGTGCCTGCCAATTACTGGGGATGTTACCCCAGTTCTTTTTTATTTCTAAATACCCATGGTTCTCTTCTTCCACTTCTGTTATGCATAATAATTGTTGCAGTATCATAAATTATAGAAATTTTGTGATGTTAAGAAAGGTAAATTAGGAGTCTTTACATATCTGAAAATATTTTGGGGGGTTGAAAATTGTCCTAACTATAATACTTTTTTTTTAATGAATTATTTTAGATGATATTTATCATATGGTGCAAAGTTACCCTAAACAGCTGGGTATTTTAAACAGGCTAATTTTTTTTTAAATCATTGTTATTCTTTAATTTTTCATAGTCATACAATATTTTATGTGGGAAAGTCAGATAAAACCGAAACTCTAATGCTTTTCTTTTTATTATTGTGCACTAAGTGAACAAAACAGTCAAAATTTGTATTAAAACGGTAAATTCATTGCTTGAGAAGAAAAAAAGTATTCAGTCAATCGCGAACAATTGCAATTGAGATCATAACAAAACTTTTTTTTATATAAGTGTGGAATTTCCCGGTTTTGTCCGACCTAGTCGAACAAAACCGGGAAATGGAAAAAATAATTAAAAGCACATTGTAACTTTGCAATAAAACTATTTGTTAAAGGAAAATCGACATATTGTACTTATACAATGTAAATGTATATCGAATCTACAAAAAATAATAATGAATTACGTTATGTTTAAGAGTTGAAATTGTTAGGCACAAAAATCATAAATGAAAGTTCGATCTTGTTTATTTGTGTTGCTGCATGCTTCATGTGTCTAACCTCTGCAATGAAGGCACTGTATCCAACACTCCTTAGGTTTAGATTATTCATATAAGCCGTTGCAAAAGATGCATGCTTCACTTTCATCTTCCTCCTCGTTTGATATCAAGGGTTTTTTTTCTTTTTCAATTTATATATATATATATATATATATATATATATATATGTGCACGAGCAGAGCAGTTGCTGCGGCAGTTGGCGAGCAGTGGAAGAGTTTCATTGGGGTATTTCCCCATTATAAAAACAAAACCATCAGTCTTCAATTTCTTTATTTATGAACTCATAAAATCAATAAGCTATTCCCCGGAATCACCTAGACACTGTCATCAAATATTCCAAAACATCGTGATTAAGCTGCATCCCAAGATATTAGAATTTTTCGGGGGAATAGAAACGGCATCCGAATATTTGAAAAGTCAATCGCATTCTGACGCTCCTAAAAAATCAAATGAGAAATCCACATTTTCACGACAAACTAGCCCCTCCTACTCCGCGTCAATCATTTTAAAAATCCAATTAGGATTAACTCGAGACTACACGTCAAAAAATTATCACCTCTGATTGGTCTCAGCAGGCGTGGCCTCGGGTAGTGACTATATTTTGCCTCGCAAATAACAAGCCCTTTAACATACGCGCATTAACACAGATCACGCGATGTTAAATAAAAAATAAAATTAAAATCCCGAGAATATTCCAAAAAGTAAAAAGGTTACGAAATACTTCCCACCTTTTTTTAAGAAACAAGCAATAGATTATTAATAAGTTAAATAAAAAAAAGGACTTTAGCTGTTAAACGATTAATATATTACGAAACTAAGATTAAAAATATGTTACACAATTTTAGAATTAAAAACGCAGAGAGATCAAAATGGCGCAATTTTTTTTATTTTATTACATATATATATATATATATATGATTTTTGTCATGCTGTAACTATCGTTTTTATGAACCGATTTGAATGAAACTTGGTATGTAGATAGTACATACAAATGTCTCGACCGAGTTCGATGGCCAGCATCATCCGTCATCTTGTTTTAAAATGGCGACCATTTAATTTTTTTTAATTAAAATTTAAAATTAAATGCAAAAAATCAAAAGTTGAAAACTGTTTTTCTTTTTTGTGTTAGAACTTATTACTATGATTCCATAACACTTTTTATTTCGTCTATATCTTAAAAAATAACTGAGTTATAGCACTTTGAATTTCTAGTATGGCTGACATTTTGGAACGATATAATTTTTCTCACGCTTATTTATGAATCGATTTGGATGTAACTTGGTGTGTACATAGTACATAATGAGGCCTAGAACGAGTTCGTTATCCAGTTTCATCCGCCATCATGTTTCAAAATGGCGGCTATTTAATTTTGTTTTAATTTAAAATTAGGTATAAAAAAGTGAGAAATTGAAAAAGGTTTTACTTTTATGCATTTGACCTTGATAGAAAGATTCCAAAGCATTTGTTGTTTCGTCTGTGTCTTAACAAATGGCTGAGTTATAGCATTTCTAATTTCTAGTGTTGCTCAGATTATGAAATGATCTGACTTTCGTCACGTGATAACACGCGTATATATAAACCGATTTGGATGAAAATTGGGGCACACATAGTACATACCGATGTCTGTACCGAGTTCGCTGGCCAATTCCATCCGCCATCTTGCTGCAAAATGGCGGAAAATTAATTTTTTTTAATTTGAATTTTAAAATAAGGGGCAAAAAATAAGAATTTAAAAAAGATTTTTCTTTTGTGTGTTTGACCTCGATACAAAGATTCCAGAGCATTTTTTGTTTCATCTATTTCTTAAAAAATGGCTGAGTTATAGTACTTTCAATTTCCAGTGTGGTTGACATTTTGAAACGGTCTGAATATCATACATCCGACATGTGTGCTCGACATGAAAGCCTGCTTATAAGTCATCGTCAATATACAAGGACGAGATAACACAAAGAAATTTACAACACAAAACAGAAATACATAGGAGCTCCACACAAAGTATGTGTGTGCAGTGGAACCAACGGGAATCGAACCCACAACCTCCAGGTTAGCAGAGAGGCGTCTTAACCACTCGGCCACAGAGGCCCATGGTCTGAGATTTGTTACGCGAAAATACGCATATTTATGAACTGGTTTGGATATAACTCCATGTGTACATACTGCATACCAATGTCTTGACCGGGTTTACTGGCCAACTTCATCCACCATCTTGTTTTAAAATGGCGGCCATTTAAGTTTGTCAAATGTATTTTAAATGTATAATGATGTACAAACAAAAAATTAGAAATAGAAAAAGGCTTCTTTTTTTAAAGTGTTTGATCTTAATAATGGATTTTGGAGTATTTTTTGCTTTAAAAAACGCCTGAGATATAGCAGTTTGAATTTCCAATGTGCATGACATTTTTTTAAAAGTCAATTTGCCCTCGACAGCACTCGTATATATTAATCGATTTCGATGTGAGTATGCATGTGCTCAGGAATTAAGATTGAGATGAAGCTCGTTGGTTTGATTTATCCATCGTGTTGTTTTAAAATGGCATACACTTCATAATATCGTGGAATATGGCAGCCCTATAAATCGCTTAAAATAAAACCAGCTTGAATAAAAGATTACTAATTTCTAAAAATTCCCATTAATATTCAGTATTGACAAAAACTAGTATTCAATCTTATATAATCGGGTTCCACTAATTTGAGCTTTGTATGTTTGAATAACATAACTTAATTTAAAATAAATAAATACATAATTAAGGTATTTCCTTTAGGACTTTTTCATCCTGTATTCTAATTATTGCTCGATTTTCTAACTTTTTTTTTTGCAACTTAATTTGGATTACAAATGACTAAAAGCAGTCATCTACGTAATAACTTAATTTAAATAATAGTTTTTGTATAATTTTTAAATATTTACAGGTCGTCAGACAATGCATAAACAAGTTAATTCTATTTCCATCACGCAAATAAATGCGATGTCCAAAACCGGAATCTTCCCGGTTATATCCGACCATCTGCATCCCGGTTTTGTATGAACACGCCATTTTGATGAAATGTTACTCCAGCGTTGTTCAAGTAAGTCGTAGACACCAATACAAAGCTTAAAATAACAAGTAAATAATAGACTATCATACGTTGTAGTTACCTAAGCTAAATCATTAGGTATTTAGGATTGGTAACGTAATATTGCAGAAGTCGAATTTTTAACTTTTTCACGTGAAATCTTTGAAAAATCACCACTTCAATTTTACACGACTTCTGCTTACTGGGAGCTGGCATGCCGCTTGTCTAGAAGCAATTCTAAAGGTTTCCCTAAGATACAGCCACAAATAAATCTGTAAAGCCTGATTCCCGGTTTTGTCCAACTTCCCCTTAATCATTTCTTCTCTTTCATGCCCTAGATACAATAATATTCTTAAAATAAGAGTATGGCATATGAAAATAGAGAAAATGTATATCAAAGTTACCCTGCATGACAGTAATTTTCTTTTCCTTGTATGTACTTTATAGATACAAATGCGTAAATTATATACAAGGCTGCTGAACGAATTCTTATAATTTTTCGATTATAGATGGGAATTGCTGAAATTGAGTTTTCAAATCGGCTCTGCGTTTCAAAATGTTTCAATTAGACAATTCTTTAAATTTCATTTTACAAATTCAATTCCAACTTATTAAAGGGTGAAGTTTTGTTGCATTATTCAGAATGTGTTGGAAAGTGTTTAATAATCTTTGCTTGAAGTAAGATTTATCTCGTTTTTTATAAGCACTTTCCGACAAAGTTGAAAAGTGCTTATGCTTTCGGTTTGTCTGTCAATTTGTATGGCCGTCTGTCCGCGCTCTAACTCTCGTAAATATGCTCGGAATGACATGAAATTTTTGGACGTTATTGACGTTTGCCCTAGCACGAACACTATTGAAAATGAAATTTCTACCATGATTAGTTTATTTACAGGGTCAGTCAAACGTTTTCCGTTACAGTAAGACCTATGGGGAAAAATCATTTCAAGTGAATTACATTTGAATTTTTACATAACGGACATTACAAAATTTTCTACTTAATGATATTAGATATGTTTAAATAAAAAGGTACAAATCGTCGCAAAAACGAAACCGGTCGAAATTGAAATATGCTGCTTTCAGATTATGTAGTCAAACAAAAGAGATGCGACTGGAATGTTTGCCGTGGTTGCGCGCACCCGTAGGTGCCCGCTCATGAAGGAGGGGGGGGGGGGAAGCAATCAGTTATGTATTTCGTCCAGTTGACGCGGCAGTGTATGTGAGGATATCATAGATTTCCTATTGAGAATTCGATGATTGAGGAACAGAGATATATTTAATAAAAGCCTGGTGCAGCGACAAATCTGCTAACATCCAGCTGCGCCTCAGTAGTCGTTTTGCACCTTTTCATTTTAACGTCCATACTATTTTCTCTGGAACGTTGATTTTGAGCAAAAATAATGCTAAAGAATGTCTCTAAATCACAAATGAAAATTTGTATTTTACGAACTTTGACCGAGTAAAACTTTCAAAATTTTAATCTTTTTCAACCTGTCAAGGAATTCTTTATCAAAAAATTCTTCCATTTTCACCATCAATAATTAAATTCTCATTCAAAAGTTAGTTAAGTTAAGAATTGCAAAAGCCAAATGAAATTTTCTCTTAGTCAATTTCTGTCAGTGAGCGGAAATGTACTCAAATTATTTGGTTAAACTTTGTACATAATCTATTAAATTTATGCAGGCCAATATTTTAAGCAAATAAATTCAATAAAAAAAGCATACCACAACTGAAAACGCACTTCCAACAATAATTGCTCATAATTTTTTTTTTTTTTTTTAATTCCTTGAAAAAGATGCATCAGTATCAGACGTTTTTCACATGAGTTCGCAATTGTTTTCATGCTGATAAAGGGAACCTATTGGGAGTTTTTAAACAATGTTTCTTAAAAAGCATATGCAAGTATGGTCATGCAGCATAAGTCATTAATACCGGACTTCACCATGTCTGTGAATAGCCTTGTCATGGTTTCTAGCTGCTCCCTTCAGATAGTTTTTAGAATGGTAATTAAGTAAATACTGAATTACGCACAAAATTCAAATAAAATGAACCTTCTATGCGCATTTTATTTTATCATTACAGCCTTATGTACATGTTACTGCTACCACTGTTATGCAAGGAACTCTAAATTTTAAATTTTAGAACGCATTCAAGTTCATTTTTTGCTAGTCATCTTTATCCGTTAAAATTCTATATATAGTAGTTAATATACTTATAACATTGGAGAACACTTTATAAAATATTTGTATCCGTGCTCTAATTGAACATTAGAAAGGTTTTAATGATGTTTTTGTTACACTAGAGCTGGGGGAAAGAATGTTGTCAAAGGGGCAATTGCACCGGATCACGAAAGAGATCCGTTAGAAAACCAAAGCAGAAATTTTCATGTGAATTAATTTAGTTATCAAGTACTCAGAAAAGCCTCTGTATGATACTGGGGAGCCATTACATAGATTTGAATTTCTGCCAATGCCTCCGATTTTACACGATATTTTTACTCTCTTAAAACGAAAGAGTGGATTTGGCTGCTCAAGAAAGAGTTCTAATTTATTGGATCGTGAATGAGTTGATTTTTAACCGATTCAGTCATCTTGGTTTGATTTTTTCTCTTTCTAATCCACTCATACAGCTTTAAAACTAAACAACTCAACTCAATAATGAAACAGCTCTTTTCACGCGCTGATTTTCGCCGCTGACTCGTCACGTGACCTTGCAAGATAAGATGGAGACTTCCGGCGTTCGCTAAACAATTTGCTGAAAATGCCTTTTTTACGAAGTAAGTTTTATATAAGTATTTTATTTTAATTATGCTTTCTTTTAATAACTTTCCCTTCTCTTTTTAACAGACTAAAATTCATAACAGTATCATACCTTGAAATTAAAATGTCGTGTCACACGGTAATATTGAGGATGTGTTTAATGCATTTCTATATTAATAATTGGTGTTACAGTGCTGCTACAAAACTTTTGTGCTTTAATAAAATAAATTAGTATATTTAATCAGAGTAAAAATTGTTAATGCAATGTAAATATCTCGTTATTTAATTGCCTTGTATTAAAGTTTTGTAATTATTATATCTTTATACATAGAAATTTATCAAAACATTGTATTTACGTCTTGTTTGCAGTGTCTTAGTAAAAACGTGCTCCGGATTACATTATACACATTTCTAAGATTTTTTTTTTCATTCTTAATGTTAAACTTGTGTTACTGTATTGTTTGGCAATGTTTCATACTGTTATTGGGCAAAATTATTGCATGCATGGTCTGTATTATAATAATCTGCTTAATATTTATAAGTTGTTACACAATGCATGCAGAAATAATAGTTTTCTTGTGCCTGCTTCCCAGGTAGCTTTAAATCTAAATGAGAATTTATAAATAAAACGAAAACAGTGGACAAAAGTTTGTCTTTCTATACTGGTAAATGCAAGTACTATTTCCTAAATATTATGCAACGATACCAAAAAGCAAATCCTCTTTAGAAAATACCTTGTAATATCATCCCTTTCTCTTAACATTTTTTATGCATAGCCCAGTGGTAGAATTGATTTTAAAAAAAGTTACTGGTCCCAAAGACCAGTACGCATGAGAGTTTACTGGTCAGAAATAGTCATCAGTAACCCGCTACATAAAATTCTATAAAATACTTTTAACCGTCCCCCCCCCCTCTTCACACACACACTCCTACTAGAATGTAAAATAAACCAAACTTCCTTTGCAGTTAAAAAAAATTTTGGCATAATAAAATGGAAAATTACTATTTTATAAAAAAGTATGTAGTATGTAAACTAAAACTATAAAATTGTGTATTTTATTTCCGATCATTTATGTAACACCTAGTAAGGATTAATGCAATATTTTCTTATAATTATTTTTTCAAGTAATATTTTATGGTTTGTGTTTGGTACGGTTTTCTCAGGCAGGAAAATTTATTTACTTGTCAGAGATGAAGTGGGTGTGCAGTGGTGTAGCTAGGATGGGTGACATCCCGGGACAGATGTAAAAGGTGTCAAGCCCCCCCCCCCCCCCTCCTCCTCCTTTCCAATCTGTCATATTTTTTCAATCTCAATTCTACATTCTTATAAAAAATAACCTTACTATTCCTTATTTACCTTTTGTCCTTCTGCATAAAAAAAACCGCAGAAGTGAATCATCACTCGACCCATAGTCTGCACAAGTCAATTCCGTGTCTATACGTAGAAGAAAATTCTTTCTTTTAAAGTTTGCTTTTCTTACCCACTCGTTGAATATGTTGGTTTTTGTTCCCTGGTGCATATCTTATTTAGACACACCATTCTGTATAAAACTTCACTTTAGCAAAGAAAAGAAAACTAGCTGTATTGCATCATGAGCTAAAAATCTCATTTTATTTCCTAATTAGTCTCCAAAATTTTATAAAATTGTATTTTTTATTTGCAAATAAAGATTTGGTGTCACCCTTTAGAGGATGACACCCGGGTAATTTCCCTAATCAAGAAGAATTTCTTTTACAGCTTGACTAAAATCTTAAAGATCAAGTTGTATGCAGTTCTGTGGCTCCATATTTAAAATCATCATGTATGTTATGACAGATTGTTTTAAAAAATAGGCATTTTTCTAAAATTAAAATATTTTATACTAAATAATTGATTATTAAAAACCTATTTTATCTTTGAAAAATTCCCAAGTTTTAAAAATTTTCTTTAAAGCATTAGATATGTTCACCAACACTACTAATTTCCATCGTATGAATATAAACATGACCGGGACCCACTATATTTAATGCTTATTACTGAAATAAAGTGTTAAAAGTAGAAAACATTCATATCCAATAATTTCAAACTCTTAAATTATGTAGAAAAAAGAAAAAATATCATTAGATTTCTTTAAAAAAACCAATTGGTTTTTTTGAGAAAAAAACCATTTGGTTTAAACCATGGTTTAAACCATGGTTAAAACCAATTGGTTTAAACCGTGCCAACCCTGCGTACCAATAAAAGAAATTTGCGTTTCTTATGTTATGAAATTTTACATTTTTCCGCAGTAAATTAACGATTTTTTCCTACGACATAAGCACAAAAATTTCAATTTTTTTCCAGTTGTAAATTGATGAAACTCGCGGGCCACAGGTTGTGCATCCTTATTTTAGTTTATTACTTATTTTAATATTTTATTATATTGTAAGCCTTTACAATAGTTTAGATTTCCTTGTTAGTTACATTCAAATTACTGTTTAAAAAATGTAAAGAAAATAATGACCAGAAATCCGCAAAATTCTAAAATCTGCAAAACCTCTGGTCCCAAGCTGTGCGGATTTGAGGAAGTCTACTGTAATAGCAGTATTACTAGCAAAGTGCCAAATTTTGACCTGCTTGTGATATCCTTAAATTTGGCAGCAAAAATAATTTGCCATATATAAAAACAATTTAGTGAAATTTTCTATCTTTTAATGCATTTTTTTAAAAATGTACAGTATTGTGCATGTTATATTAATAAAACATGCCTTATTTTTTTTTTCATTTATATTTAATAATAATAATCTGGTTTATGTAAGTCTGTAATGTTTCAAACGATTTTTAACCGGCTTCCTGGTATGTTAGAATCATAAAAGTTGTACATAATGTTTTTGATGACAATATAGCATTAATGCAGTTGCAATTATTAAATTTAATTCATTTTCATTCAGTTAACTCAATATTAGGTGTCACCCCCACAATTCATTGTGGTGTGTCATCGCTTTATTCTTGTGGCCTATAATCTGATAAAATATATGATTTAGAGGACCCTTGGGGGGAGGAGATTAACCCTTTAAATTTACTTACCCAGTCAAAATATCAAATTCAGTTGGTAAAGATATATCAGCAATTTTTACATTTGTATATTTAACATATAAAGCTAGGATTATTTTCAAGATGTAATAATATGCCTTGATTTTATTCACGAGAATAAATTTTGTTTTATTAGCAATGTCAAAAACAAGCTTCTTTGAAGATTTAAAGGGGGGGGGGGTGAGATCTCTAGCAACCAGGCTGTAGTTTCAATTTATCTACAAAAGGTCGCCATGACTAGAACTCACAACCAACTACATCCTGTCGATACTTTACTGAAAGCAAAGAGTAGCTGAACAAAATCCATCAGATGTACAGAACTTACGACTAAAATGAACAAAGGAACGAAAAACTGACCAACCATCAATTTGATCTTCTGCTTATAGGCTGGATCAAGTCTTCCGGAGAGGTCTAATCAATCAGGATGTCGGACTCAGTCAGGGGTGCCCAGAGAGGGGTTTGTTGACGCAAGATGCGTTCTATAACTTAGTTTGGGGGGGGGGGGGGTAATTTGAGAAAAAGTACATTTTTGGGGGGAGTGGATTTTAATTTCTTAATATTTCTTGTTTTTACTGTTAAAAAAATATCTTGATTTTTAATATCACTTTTAATTTTTTTCAACATTTAATTTCCAGAAAAGTCCCTGTATTTTCTTTTTTTTAATTCTAGATAAGGGCAATAAGAACTCATTCTGCTATACTCAACTCGCTATCTTTGTAAATCTTGATTCTTAAATTTCACTTTTAAATTTTTTCAACATTGAATTTCCAGAAATGTTTCTGTATTTTTTTTTCTTTAAATTCTAGATAAGGGCAATAAGAATTCATTTCATTATGCTTAACTCACTATCTTTTGATGGTGCAGTAGGTTATAAGTAAAATATATTTTACAATTGATATTCTGTTTAGGGGGGGGGGGTAAATGTTAAAGTATGAAGATTTTTTTTGGGGGGGGGTGGTCACCACTGGAGTCAGTAAACCTCTTAGTGAGATCATCAGCTTGTTCATTTAAGGGGATCCCCCGGTGTCCCAGAATCCAGCACAGATGAATTTTAGGGGAGAGACCCGCAATGCCCCGATCTTATGCAACCAAATTTTAAAAAAAATCTTCCGATTGTGGAGGTTACTGCACCTTTTAGTTCACTAAACTGGAAGGTTCATTGTGGGGTTAGATCTAGCAGTGTTGAACTTAGCCTTCGAGTTTTGGACCAGAGTGAGGAAAGAGTTAAAGTTTATCTCCATCAATGAGTGCAGCTTGTTGTTATATCACGGCAGATCAACGGCCAATTATAAAGGGGACGACAAGGAGGAGAGGGTTGGGATTAATAGTGACAGAAATGTCAGTCGGGAAGTGACCGTTGTCAAATAAATCTTCATCCACACGCAGCGTGGATCTTTATAACTAATCTTTTAATTACTAATAATAAACATTTGAAAGTAGTCTGATAAATAAAATATTCTTCTCCATAGCTATCCAAATAATAAATTTCAAATACTTCTTGAGATTTTGTTTCTTGAATGACAATTTGAAGTCAACATTTTTGGTCATAGATTCAGCAGATAACTAACAGGGGGGGGGGGGGGGATCACTTATTAAAATGCTATAAGTAGCATCCAATCTTTGAAAACTCTCTTATTCGACTTCATATTTTGATTTTAATGCTTAAGATAACCTCCCCAATTAAGATTGGGGATTTCTTTTACAGCTTGAAATCTTATGGATTGTGTTATGTTATTGCGTTAAATAATCTGCAGTTTTCAAAAAATTAAGATATTTTCTATTAAATATTGAATATTTTTAATCTATTTTATATTAGATCAATTCACATGTTTTGAAGCTTTTTCTAAAGAGAAATAAATATATTCACCAATGCAGACTGATTTTAATCCTATACCCAAAAAATGATCTAAACCTGCTACATCCAATGCTTATTGCTGATATAAAGTGTTAAAAATAGAAGTTATTTATATTCAATAATCTGACATACATAAATTATTAAGAAAAAGAGAAAATGTCATTAGATTTCTTCTGAATTTTTTTTTTTTTTTTTTTTTTTTTTTTTTAGAAAAATACCAGTTGGTTTAAACTAAACCGTTGTTTAAACCAAAAGGAGTAAACAGTTGTTTAAACCATAGTTAAAACCAATTGGTTTAAACCGTGCCAACCCTGGTCTAATTGTTGTAGGTTCTATCTTGTATTATATAAATATGCAAATATATAGAAAAACAACTAAAAATCCACAAAAACCTGTATTGGTTGGGTATTTGCCAGTGCTGATACATTTTGAAAGTAGCAACAAAGGTGAATTTTCAACAATATTTTATAATGTTGCTTTAAGAACTTTCATTTTAAATTTGTTTTTAAAATGGTGATTTATTGTATCAGATGTAACACCATGATTTAAAGAAGCAGATAAGTGTAATCGCACAGGATTTATTTATTCTATTTCCATTTTATTCATGATTGGCTGAATTTTCAGTAGTGTAATATTTATAAAGCTAAAATTTTTAGTGTATGGTTCATTTTATGTTTAGACAATGGATGGGAAATTTTATAAAACATTTAATCTGAAAGCTACAAAATATTTTAATATGTTCATAATCATTCCTTAACATTATATTTATTGCTATTTAACTTAATTTCAATATTTTCTTTTAACACAGGAAGATGGTGATTTCATGGAGGAGTTAAATTCTACTGTGAGTGAGGAGTCAAATTCAACAATCTTATTTAATCTCAAGGATTTTCAAGAAAGTGTCTATTTTGCCTAAGATTTTAAAAGTTGGACAAACCAGTGGACAGATTACAATATGCTCTTTATGTATTTAATGTTTAATGCAAATGGACTGTTATATTTATAAAGGTCCTGTTAAAGATGATATTGAAACTTGTTCATCTGATGTTGGAAAGAATTGTTATCAATTAATGTTAGGTTTATTTTGTCCTTGCTAAATAAAATGTTTTTGTTGTTAAATAAAATTAGTTTTTTTTCTTTCTTGCAACATTCTAAATTGCACATTTGGCTCTACTTTTGATTTAAACTGCTGCAGTCTTATACTTTTATATTTATTTAAAAGTTAGTTGATTTAAGAAACATTGAATAAAATCAAAAATTAAATCAAAAATTCTTTATTAAGAAGAAGTAAGTTATTCTTGAATATAAATTCAAGTTTTAACAAATGTTTTAAATGATATAAAGAATAATTGCACATGGTCAATAAATCCATTTCTCAGTTATTTCTGCATATAACTTCATACAATAAAATAATTGTCCATAATCAAAATTTTAGCTATACAAGTTTTTTAATGGCATTCCTCCACATTTCCCAATTGCAATGTGCTTATATAAATGCTATGGGTAACAATTATTTTATCTAAGATTTCAAAGCCATTTCAGATTTCAAACTAAACAATTAAAATATTTTTTTTAAATTTAGTCAGTTTAAGAAATATGATTTTGATTGAGATTTAAATCGAGGAATAATTACAACAAGGTATCATGGGTTGATGTTTATCCATTTAAAATATTTTCAATTTCAAATTTTTAAACCCTGCACTGGCCATGTGTGTGTGGGGGGGGGGAATACTTTTTTAAATTTAGGTTTTATTTATTTTTTAATACTTTCTTTTTCAAAACTGGGTCTGAAACTCCTATTAATATTTAAAAAATAATAATAATTAACCAAAATTGCAAAAGTAAAAACTAACCCACTTACAGATCATCCTCAAATATTCTATGCCCCCCCCCCCAAAAAAAGGTAAACATTTTAAAATCCAAACAAGATATTTGAAAATAACTTCTGCATAGGATTATCTAAACTCTTAAGGGGAACAATCAGCTTCTGACATTGTGGTGCTGAAGTTGAGTCATTGGGCTGATATCAAGTTTATTTTTTCAATATTTTTTTAGTAAGATGCCTAAGATTGGTTTATTTGATTGAAATCGTAAATTTTTAATAAAAAAATAATTGTTATTTACAATTAAATCAGAAGCTAATGAAAAAATTAAAATTGTATATAAGCATATCTGAAGCTATAAGTATCATTGGAAAATATGTAAACTTGAAATTGCCCAAGAAAAGAAAGGAAAAATCCCATTAGCACCACAGCATCAGAAGCTGATATTCTGTTTAATGTTGTTCGGGTGCTGTTGTAAAGTTATGCAAATTTAGGCAGTTTGCATGAATAAGTGTTTTCAAATTTGCAATTTTGAGATCACCAGTATTTTTAATTTAATTAATATATGTACTTTTAAATTTAACAAAAGAAAATTCTGATGTTAAAAATTTCTGATTTGACAGAATAATAAAAAATTCATGTAAGCTCTATTTAATTTTGTATAACGATTCAATTGCCTTTTCCCCTAAATTGACATAGGAAACAGTTTCATTGAATTAGAAAAAAAAAATGTTTTTATGATTCATTAGAGAACTTTCAGTCATGTAAATTAGAATGTTTTAAGTCTTGTTAATTAAAGACTTGGAAGAAATATTGGAGAATCCATGTTACAGTTTTCCAATCTCTCTCTCTCTCTCTCTCTCTCTCTCTCTATATATATATATATATATATATATATATATACCCTTGTAATGTCAATAAACAGAAATTTAAATCCGAAATGAGAATTTAATTGCAACACTTTAAAATGTGGCAATAATTCCATGTTATGTTGAATTTCATTGATAAAAATTAATCGAGGATTACTGAATTTAGTTTTAAATGATGTGATTTTATTTAGACGATTTAGAAATCGCTTGAAGATTTTTGTAATTTTAAGCAATTTTGCTTTTCTTAAGAGTGAATTTATTCAATTCTACAAATTCAAGGAGTTTTGGATTAACTCTTAAATGAGTTGATTTTATTCATGTATGAATTGGTTACAAATCGCCTAAGTGCTACTGGATTAAATCAAAAATGACAACATTTCACTCCAACTTGAATTGATAACAAATCGCTCAAGTGCTACTGGATTTGCCTTAAATTATTTCACTTCACTCAAATACGAGTTGGCTGCAGCTAACTCAAGTGCTACTCGATTTAATCCTAAAGACTTCATTTCACTCAAGTATGATTTGGTTACAAATCGCTCAAGTGCTACGAGATTCAGTCTTAAATGACTTCATTTCACTCAAGTATGACTTTATTACAAATCACCCAAGTACTACTGGATTTAACCTTTATTGATTTGATTTCACTCAAGTATGAGTAAAATAGAGATCACTCAATCATGAGTTGATTAAAAACAACTCATTCACTTGAGTTGTTTCAGCTCTCCTTGAGAAGGTTCCTTTCAACATGGGAAAAGAGTGGATTTCAGCTCAACTTGAGTTATTTCAGCTTTTTCGTTTTAAGAGAGTAGAGGGCTTAAAGTATCAGAAATGGCGTTCTTTTTATAGTATTTTTTTTCCAATAACATTCTCAGAGCATGAATTACATTGCATGAATCATGTTTTTCATGCGGATTGCATGCGCAAAAAATTGGATATCATTGAATTTATTTACGAATTAGTCATTTGGTAAAAATGCATTTACCTCGATCAAATGTATAAATGAATTATTGCAATCTGAGAATGTAAACATGAAAACAGAATCAAGTGCATGAAATAAAAAACATAATTTCTTATTGTTCATAATAGCAAATATTCTTCTGAGAAATATAATTTGAAAGTTAAAATCTGTACAGAAGATGTATATTTGACTGATGTTTTCTCTTCTGATGTTTTCAAAGGAGGAGTCCTAAATACTTTACATCAATTTCCCCACATAAATATTTAAAATTATAGGATTTACTGATTTATGAAATTTTCCTGATAATGGGTATTATATTGGAATAATTTTGCTCCTATGGATATAATAATAATTTAATAAAATGCGTGTTTAAAAAAATGTTTTACAAGATAAACGTAATCACATCACAAGAATCACATAAGAAAAATGTACTAATAATTTTATTTATGGAGTTATATAGTTAAACTGTATATATTTTTTAACTAAAACTGACTAAAAATGATAATATGGGTAATTTTTTTAAACGTTGGATGAATAAAATAGCAAAAGAGAAAGAAGTTATGTTGCCATTTACAAAAAGGATAATACCGCGTGCAACTTAAGAGAGATATTCAAATTTTGAGGATTTAAAATCATTTTTTCTTACATTAGAATACGGTTGTGCACAAGAAGACAACAACCGACAGCAGGATTAAAATTCAAATTAAAAAATATTAGGCCATAATTTGCATTCTACAAATAATAAAATTGTTTAACTTTCTTGGAAAAACACTTATGTCCTTTTGGTAATTAAATACGTAGAAAATAAAACAATCTAAAATTAAACAACAAAAATACCATGATATTATAAAATTGCATTATTCTAAGTACATTTAACATAATGCAACTTCCTACCATTTTCAGATTTCGTCATGTTATTTTCCAAACTTCATAGATTATAATTACTAATTTTTTCAAAAATATTTGTTTTTTGGAATAATTTGAGCTTATTATTTTAGCATGCATTGAAAAAATGCATAATTCTCAGACAAACACAACAGCTGTTTTTTTTTTCTGTGACAATTTATAGATTAAAATTATTATTTTTTTCTTTTTTGCCGACTCTACATTTATTCTTTCAATTTTCATATAAAGTAAATAGAAACATTTTTTGTTTAATATTTTATTTAATTTAATTTATAGTTGAATATTTTTAGACTTGTAGAAAAAGATATATAAGTTTGTCTCGCTGCCAAGTTAATTTAGTGTGTATTATTAATATTATAATGTATTTTCTTTATTAATATTATAACATTTTGTACTAAAATTGACCTAAGAAGTGAGCACAAACGACATTTTTATCACTTTGCTTCACACTTACATTTTTAATTTGGTAAAAATAATATTAACAAACGATAAAAAAAAAATATTTGACTGATTTCGACAAGCAAAAGGCCAAAAATAGTTTTACTGCTTCACTATTTCACCTTTGCCCTACTAGTCAAATAGAGATTTTGTACCACTCAACTATCCGGAAATTTGATGCATTTGGCAATCACCAGCATTTTGGGAACATGCTGATTAATTTATTCGTTTCAGTATTTCTCCTTCTTCATCTTTTTTTTTTTAAATAGATTATATAATTTTAATAAATTTCATTGGAAAACTTGGATTTTATATTATCTCTCTAAATTATGTAACTATTTACTCTACGCTTGTTATCATTTTTTCTCAATTAATTCATTAAAAAAAATACTTTTGTACATTTAAAAAAATCGTGATGGGAGCAGGATAATGTTTCTTATTGGCATCTAGAATTTTTTGCTGGCTACCAGATTTTAACAAATTTGCAAAATTCTAGTTATAGGATAACAATATAATAGTAGAAAAATAATTCTCCATTCTTTTATTTATCCACATGGTTTCTTCATTTTATATAAGAATTAATTTTTTATCCCACTAACGTTATTAATATCAGTTTTGAACACGTATAAAAAGATTGATTTTTAACTGTGCATAAAAAACATTAACTAGATAAGACAAAATTTCAACGTTTTTTTTCACGGAATTCTGTGACGGGATTTACCATCTATTTTTTCTCGCTTAAAGGATGGAGATCGATCTCGCGGATCGATCCGGACGTATCCAGTCAGTGGAAGTTGGCAATCCCAATAATGATTGATAATGACTGCGTAAATAATTGTATATTTTTATGAGTATTTGGACGCATTACTTATCTAGTAAAAACATTAGCATATTCGGTTTAAAATAACTCAGTGCTATGTGTATGTGCCTCTATACACATTATAAACATTTTCGCACACACTACAAAATAATAATAATAATAATAATAATAAATAAACATACACTTGTTCTGTATAGATATAAAAGAAGCTTTTTAACTTCTATTAACAATATGATGAAAAAAAATCCAGGAACATGTCAGAATGTTTTGTTAAACTAACCATTACTGATTATAAATAATCAAGGTGCCATGCTGTAAATATTACCTAGCAAATACTGACTCAATTTTTCCGATTATCTTCCCAAATCTTATTTTTCATGTCGAGAAAAATTTTCAGCAGCAACAAGTTCAACAACCTTACTTAACCTCGTTTCTCGCATAGTCAAAACTATTTTATTTCTTTCACGTAAGGTCAAATTTCTTGATTTTATTCAAAAAATAGTTTAAAAAACACACTAATAAAATAAATCAATTTTTTATATGTTACAGGAAATAGCCTTCATTCAGTCTTTTTTATAAAATTTATTCTCTGAGTGTAGACTATTATGTCACAGTACAAGCTATTTAGATTTCATAACTTTTGAAAAACGGCGATTCTGTTGTTTCCTGCTTCCTGCCGGCAGCGTTTTATTTAGAGTTAAAATCACCGATTCTGTAAATAAACGCCTGAAAAAGTTATTTTGAGCGACAAATAATGTGCTGGCGGAATTATTTCACTCAAACGTGATCTTTGCAATCTTCTTCTTTCCCTTTAATAATCTGGGAATTACAAGGCTTAAGGTGGTGCAAAACATGGATAGCGTAGTAATCTGCAATGACACTGAATTTCAATAAAATGTAAAGGAAATAACTTTTTGGCGGAAAATGCTTTGTACTTAAAATAGGTTTTTAACATTAGCTTATTGGAAAATTTAAGAGACACAATATATGTCTGACTAAAAGATGGCAGGAAGGAATGTTAAATAATAATAATAATAATAATAATAATAATAATAATAATAATAATAATAATAATAATAATAATAATAATAATAATAATAATAACTTGGCTTCTCACGATTAGGATCATGCGTTTTCGAAAACAGTGGAATCAGACGATTTCAGAATCTCTTCGACAAACTGTTTGTGATATTTCTTTTCTTTAAAAAAAAACGAAAAAAACAAGCATTTGAATAAAAAAATAATTCTTGCTATATTCGTGTACAAACCTTTAATGTAAATTGAAAAATTAAAATAATCTACAATTTTAACATACATCCCCGGCGTTACCCATGAATGTAAAAATGTACATTTCTCACTTGTACAATCATCATTTGCACAGTGGAGGAAAAAGGAAAAGTCCTTCCGGCAGTACCAGGAGGAAGAGGTAGCTTTCATAAACCTCATTGATTTTTATATTTATCATAAATAAAACTATATTATTCCAACATACGAAGCTCAAACTAGCGGAACACGATTATATAAGATTGAATATTAGTTTTTGTCAATACTGAATATTAATGTTAATTTTTAGAAATTAGTCAAATTTTAGTCAAGCTGGTTTTATTTTAAGTGATCTATAGAGTCACCAAATCATGAAGTGTATGCGATTTTAAAACAGCATGATGAACAAAACAAATCAGTGAGCTTGGTCGAAATCTTAATTTGTGTGCACATGCACACTCACATCGAAATCGATTAATATATGCGAGTGCTGCCGCGGGCAAATAAATTAAAAAAAAAAGTCACCCACATTAGAAATTCAAACTGTTATATCTCAAGGTTTTTTAAGGTAAAGACAAAGCAAAAAATACTCCGGAATTCATTATTAAGATCAAACACTTTAGAAAGAAACTTTTTTCAATTTCGAATTTTTTAATTGTACATCATAATACATTTAAAAGATTTTTGACAAACTTAAACGGCCGCCATTTTGAAACAAAATGGTGGATGAAGTTGTCCAATGAACTCGGTCAAGACATTGGTATGTACTATGTACATACGGAGTTATATCCAGATCAGTTTATAAATATGCGTATTATCATGTGACAAATTTCAGACCGTTTCAAAGTGTCAACCACACTGAAAATTGAAAGTGCTATAACTCAGCCATTTTTCAAGATATAGATGAAACAAAAAATGCTCTGGAGTCTTTATATCAAGGTCAAACTCAGAAAAGAAAAATCTTTTTCAATTTCTTAATTTTTTGCACCTAATTTTAAAATTTAAATTTTCTTTAAAAAATTAATATTCCTCCATTTTGAAACAAGATGGCGGATGGAACTGGCCAATGAACTTGGTCCAGACATCGTTATGTACTATGTACGCACCAATTTACATCTAAATATGTTTATAATTACGCGTATTATCACGTGACGAAAATCAGACCATTTCAAAAGGTGAGCAACACTAGAAATTAAAAGTGCTATAACTCAACCACTTTTAAGATACAAACGAAACAAAAAATGCTCTGGAATCTTTGTATCAAAGTCAAATACATAAAAAAAAATCTTTTTCAATTTTTCCCTTTTTTGTACCTAATTTAAAATTTAAATTTAAATTAAAAAAAAATTAAATGGCCGCCATTTCGGAATAAGTTGGCAGATGGAATTGGCTAAAGAACTCGGTTCAGGCCTCATTATGTACTATGTACACACTAAGTTATATCCAAATCGATTCATAAATACGCGTGTTATCACGTGACAAAAATCAAATCGTTTCAAAATGTCAGCCATACTATAAATTCAATGTGGTGTAACTCAGTCATTTTTTAAGATGTAGACAAAATAGAAAGTATTCTGGAATTGTTTTAAGTTCTAACACATAAAATAAAAATATTTTTTGACTTTTAATTTTTTCGCATTTAATTTTAAATTAAATTTTTTTTTTAATTTATATGGCCGCCATTTTGAAACAAGATGTCGGATGATGCTGGCCAACAAACTCGGACATTTGTATATACTAAGTAGTACATAGCCAGTTTCATTCAAATCAGTTCATAAATACGATAGTTACAGCATGAAAAATATCGAATATATATATATATATATATATGGATATGGATATAAATACACTGGTGTGCAAAATTTAAGGTCGGAGTCCCAAAATGCCAATTTTTAAGGGATTTTCAAGCGATAATTTTCACGCGAATATTCAAAAGGAAGTAATATAATTCGAATAACTACTATCCCTGCATAACAGCTAGTCCATATAACCTCTCATTCAGGTCACACGTGGTCACAGGAGTCACAGTCACTACGGTGAAACAAAAAAAATAGGAAATTTCATACGTCTCTTTTATGAGTCTCAAATGACTACTATATGTGACTCCACTGTTAGGTCACTGCGACTGCTGCTTTGTGACAAGTTACCAGGTGACTTTACAGTGTCGTTTTATTGTGACTCTCGTGTGACTCTCATTTGGAGGCTCAATTTCAAAGTCATTGTGAATGTTGCATTATGGTAAATCACCAAACAATATCCTATTAAAGTCACTTGGTGAGTTTTCACCACTTTTCATAGTGGTTACTTCACAGTAGGGTCTCTGTTACCATTTGACAAAGTCTTGTGACAGAAAGTCACCATGTGACTTCATGTGTCATTATTTGGTTATTTATAATAATGCAACATTTACAATGACTTTGAAATTGAGCCTCCAAATGACAGTCACATGAGAGTCTCAATAAAACGACACTGTAACTCATCACAAATCAGCAGTCGCAATGACCTGGCAGTGGAGTCACATATAGTAGTCATTTGAGACTCATAAAAGAGACGCATGGAATTTCCTATTTTTTGTTTCGCCGTAGTGACTGTGACTATTGTGATTATGTATGACATGAATGAGATGTTATATGGACTAGCTGTTATGCAGGGATAGTAATTATTCGAATTATATTACTTCCTGTTGAATATTCGCGTGGAAATTATCGCTTGAAAATCCCTCCGTCCTTAAATTTTGCACACCAGTGTATATATATGCATATATATATGTCAGCATTTGAACGGAGGGTGGTTTTGGGGTCTGGGGGTCATGATCGGCGAAAATATACCAAAATTTTCCGGAAGTGCTTTCCTCCGAACGGTTGCAATAGGTAGCTTTTTACTTTTTGTAATGAAAGCTACCTAAAAGTAAACACTCCGTACTTCTTCCTGAATTAAATATAGTAGAAGAAAGTTACCGGTAACGAAAGATTGAATTAAAGTATTTTTTTATTAATATTGCCTGAAATTATACTCCTACTGTGCTACTTCTTTTTTTTTAGCAATAACATTAATATACTCAAACATAAATAACTTGAATTTCTAATTTTTATAATTTTTATGATATGAATTATGAATTATGAAATTAATTTTTTAATGGATTTAGATTTATTGAGTTTTATTTTATGGAAATTCAAATTTTAAAATTTTTCTTCCAAGCACTATTTTAATTATGCTTAAAAATGGCAAAATGATGATTTAAGAGGCCGTCTACGGTGCAAGTGACTAGATATTTTAAAACTTCTTATGCTATTCTGTAATCTAGGTGGCTTTAATGACTGCTTGAGTGTCGCCTAAGATGCCTTGATCAAGAAGGGGACTCTTCCGGTCAGCAATCGAGTACTGAATTTCAGTTTGTATACAGCCCCTAAAATATGCTCGCTTTAAAATAATTAATTTCTCAGAAACACATAAAAAAGTTTTTAAGCTATTTGAAGGATGCAATATTCATTTATGTTGTCAGAATTGGGTACTGCTACTGATTAAACAAAGATAGGATTAGTTTTAATATATAGATGGTCCCCTAAGCAACTTTTATATACATCATTTAAAAGTAAACTTTATTTCCAATCAGTCAATACCAGTACCCCAATACTTCCCGATATCTTCTACGATAATTTTTTGCAGAATTAGCAGCGATGTTTACTTTTTTCTTTCCATAATTGTACAATCCTCACTTTTACATTCCTCAGGAATATAAAATTGAGACCTTTCTCAAGAATTTGATTTTTCTGATTGTGTTTGAAGTATGCTGGAATTGTAGATTGTTTTAATGTTTTAAATCTACATAAAAAGTTTGTACACCAGTATAGGAAGAATTTGTGGTTTATCCACATCTCATTTAATTTTGGTTACCTATAGTGGAATGGTCCAAAATTGTTTATAAAAAGTATTTAATTTTTCTGAAGTTGCATTGTAATGTAGCTTACAAAGATGCATTCTTTCAGAGAAAAATGAATTTCTTTATAAACCATATTTTTGCCAAAAATAAATTTATTGCCTGATTAAAGTAGAAATTGAAAATAAGTAAATAAGTGTGATGGCAGATCTTACATAGGGTTTCCTGTAATATTTCTTTCAAAACAACTTATCCTTTAATTAAAAAATTCAAATTGTTAATTTATAGTTATTGAATTCTTACATGTATGGTACTACCAATAACCGGATGTCGAAAAAATTTCGATTCTAATAATCTCTTCTACAGAAGATACAAGAAAGTAATAAAAAAATTATTTTGCAAGAAATGGGTCAATAGATATAAATTTTATAGAAAATCTGTATTTTGACAAATGAGAATGCTCCATAACACAGTGAAATAATCGTTTTCTATAAAATCAATGGAGCGACAATGCAGCAAAAGTTTCAAATTTTTAACAGCGTATATCTATTTAAGTGAATTAAAGAAAATCTATTTAATCTACATATTTTTGATTCTTTAATTCAATAACAAGAAAGAAAAATCATGCATTAAGCATAGATCATGAAACATTTTCAAGCACTTCTTGAAATCTTTAACAAAACTTCATTATTTAGAGAAATAAAGTGTTACTATTATAGCCAAATATGTAATCTAATACTTTTGATCAGCCCTGTATTTGATCTGTCGATTGATATATGTACTATATATCGGAAAATTTAGTTGAGCAAGAAAGTGTCTAACTGATTCAAATTTCTTTTTCAGCAATTTATACTAATAGATAACAACATACTTGAATACTTTTGTTCAGCCTTGTAGTTTATCTAGTACACGCGATTTATTAGACGCCAATATTTTGCTAAAATTTAGTTCAAACAAATACACTCAAAACTTCTTAAATTACATTTCCAGAAATTGTCATCGACAGGTGACCATGTAGCCACCTTCTTTGCGTGATCCTGTATATCATTTTATCTATATTCTACAAACATTTCTTAGTAAACTGAAAGCAGATCAACGTAAAAATGCTTTACTTATTTAAAAATTACCTTTAAGTAAATTATGCTCACATTCAGTAACTTTTATGAACTCTTTTGTGCAACATTGTGCATCAACTATAGCATTTGTACACACCATATAATATGCACACATTTAGTAAAACTTAAAATCGCATATTGTAATTAAAAATGCATTTCATCCATCCATTAGCCATCATCGATAATATACAGTACTTCGGATAGAATATACTGCACGTTATGTTTTGTGCGTCCCTGTAAATGCTATGCTGCGCATTATGCGTGAAATATTAAGACTCAGCAGTGTATATCAATTTTATTATACATTAAATCGTTTAACATAATTAAAATATGTCTCTAACAATTCTCCCTTTATTATTGTGCAATGGAATTTTTTGTGTGACCCTGTAAATAAACAATATTATTTTTACGGCATATTCTACAAAATGCATATTTTAGTGCTTTCCGCGCGCAAATGCATATAAATTTGAATATGTTTAACAGGGTACTCAACGCCTTTAAAATTCATTTGAAACGATTTTTTTCCCATAGGCCGTAATGTAACGGGAAACTTTTGACTATCCCTGTAAATAAACTAAGCATGGTAGAAACTTCATTTCCAATAGGTTTCGTGCTAGGGTAAACATTAATGACATCTAAAAATTTCATGGCAATCCAAGTATATTTATGAGAGTTAGATAGAACGCGGACAGACGGCCAGGCAAACTGAAAGCATAAACACTTTTCAGTTTTGTTGGAAAGTGTTAAAAAAGAAAAAAAAAATATATTCAATTTGATTTTCAACAAAATAAAAACTAGAGAAAAGTAGACCAATTTCAACAACTAATAAAATTTTGTAAATTATCAACGCGCAATTGACATTTACTTTTAGTTATCATTCACGAAGTAAAATATTGAGATATTCGTAATCGTATTAAAACTAGTAAGAAAAATCATGCCTTAAGCATAGATTATGAAGCATAGATTATGAAGCCAACACTTCCTGAAATCATTAACAAAACTTCGTTATCTAGAGAAGTAAGGTGTTATTGTCCATAGCCAAATATGTATTCCAATACTTTTGAACAACCATGTATTTGATATGTCGGTTTATATATACACTATATAATGAATAAATTTAGTCTTGCAAGAAAACGCCTAACTGTCTGAAATTTTTCTTTCAGCAATTTATACTAATAGATGGAAACATACTTGAATACTTTTGTTCACCCCTGCAGTTTATGTAGTACATTTATTACACGAAAGTATTTTACTAAAATCTACTTACGACCAGGGGTGCAAAAATCTAGGCGCCAGCAGGCAGTTTCTCACCACAAAATTTATTTCGTTTTTCTTCGTCTAATATTTCGTGTAAAATTCCTGCTAGAATGCTATTAAATTTTGAGCGAAAAAAACTTTATAATTTTAGTGGTGAGAGACTACCCTCTGGCACCTCGATTTTTGCACCCCTGCTTACGACTTAAATCACATTTCCAGGAATTGCCATCGATAGGCGACTCTGTATCCAGTTCTTTGCGTGACCCTGTATACCTTTTTATATATATTCTACAAACATTTCTTAGTAAACTGCATGTATTTCAATATACAAATACATCACTTATTTAAAAAACACATTTAAGTAAATTACGCTTATATTCAGTAACCTGTCCGAGTTCTTTTGTGTAACCCCGTATATCTAAATTGTGTAATTATTAGCATTTATACACACCATGTAATGTACATATACTTAGTGAAACTTAAAAGCACATATCATAATTGAAAATGCATTTCATCCATCCAACAGCCAACATCTATAATATATAGTACTTTGGATAGAATACACTGTTTGAAATATTTTGTGTGTCCCTGTAATTACTTTGCACTTCTTATTATGCGGGAAATAACTCATATTAAGCCTCAGCGACGTATTTCAATTTGATTACACACGAAATCTTTTATCATAACTAAAAAATTTCTCTAACAATTTCTCCCATTATTATTATCTAATGGAATTCTTTTGTCTGGCCCTGTAAATGAATAATAACTATTCCTTTGTCTGCATATTTTACAGAATACATATTTTAGTGCAGTTTGTTGATGCATATAAATTTGAATATGTTTGACAGGGTGTAACATCTTTAAAATTCTTCATGTTATTTCTTTATTATAGATGAAGTCACGTTTTACAAGTTTTACCCCATTAGATTCTTAAATGGCGATTAAAAATAATGTATGTGTAAAATAATTTCTGTACTTTTTGTACCAAGCATCACGTTCTTTTTATCTGTTCGGAGACCCATAACTGTGGTTATCAGTACCAGTCTCTTGTTTAAATATATTTATCACAGAATATTAAATAACTGAAAAAAAAAGAACAGAAAACATTACAGAATACATTAATTACAGAATACATTAATTACAGAATACATTACAGAACTGAAAACATTAAATCCATGCAGAACAAAACATTGAATAATTCAGTACCTAAAAGCAAGGTATGGAATTCAAAAAAAACGCTTATAAAAATTAAGGTCATCTTATTGTAAATTTAAAAGCCTTTTTTTAATATATGTTATTGACACTGATTTTCATAAGCTTCTAAATCACGCTTAGCCCGTTGACCTCATATGTGTTAACATATAAAAAGCAGTATTGTGTTTTGTCTTTGTGGTCAGATAAATTTTAGAAGGAAGTCACGTGAGATATGGCCTGCTGATTAAAACAAAATTTGCTGATATAATGGTCAAGTGACACGCGTGCTTTCTCCGTAAATTACGAAAGAATAAAGCATGATTTTTATCAAGATTGGAATACTGTAACCCACATAATTTTATTTCAGCCCACATACTTCTTACGATGTCTTAAAAGTGATCTAATCTTGATCTTGAAAAAATACTATAGTTCACTATTGTATATTTTTTTCGTTTCCCGATTAGTTTAAATTAGTTTTATATAAGTTAAACACCAATATAAACTTTTAAAGCAAACAACGGATCACTTAGTCCAGATTTCAGATAACTTTTGAAATGTAGCAAACATTCTTCTTTTTTTTTTTTCTTCGCTAAAAAGTAAAACACCTATGCATATGGTAAATGATCCGCAAATGAGATTTTTAATTTGTTTGATCTCGCATGTTTAGGAATGTTTTGTAAAAAGAAATCTGTGGACAAAAGTAACCTGTAACTAGTGATCATATTGTCAAAACTTCATTTTCTTTACGAAACAAGTTAGAGACATATATCTGACTAAAGTCAGCCTAATTAAGACATAATACTACGAATGATTATTATTATTAATAATAATGATTAATGGACGTAATCAAGACTTATTTGTGTTATTTTTCACATTGATATCTATCATCTATGCTTATCCAAATTAAAAAGCGCATGATATATTTAATTTAATTTCAATAATTATTTATTCCAGTTTTCACGTTCATTATATTTGTAATTTTATTTTCTATTTACATTCTGAAGATGACTCGATTAAAAAGAGTTGAAACATGTAAATAAATTTTTTTAATGTATTTTAAATGTTTTTATTAATGCAACAACGTCTTATAAGCAAAATATTTATTTATAATAAAAATTCTTACTTTTTCGTTGTTGAATATATATTGTTAATATTACGATATAGTTATTAATGGATGTGATCAAGATTTACTAGTTTTATTTTTCACATTGCTAATTATGACAGCCCATCTCATGAAACACCTTGTAAAATAGCGCAGATAATTTGCTTAAATAAAGATTGTCTAAAATATTAAATACAGCAATCCTTTAATGCTCGCGAGCGTTAAGTTCCGCGAATATTAAAATCGCTGCTGTAAAACTGCTACTTTTATATTCTGTTCGCACCACTATTAAAATAATATAATGAAATATCCTTCTATAGTAAAAAAAAACTAACCTTAAAAGGAATGACTCCTGGAATCATGCTGATGTGGAAGATTTCCGGAACTAATGAATCCGGGTTGTCCACTCCTTCCATGAGTCGAATAGACCAATCAGGAAAGGGCTCCGTCTATGCATCGCCGTATGGGTTACCATAAAGAAAGGAAAGGTTACCATCGCCAACAATCGCCAAGTTTGTCGCCAACTCGGCGATATATCGCCAAATTTGGCGACCAAAATTAGTTGTCAAAAGTGACGCCAACTTGGTGATAACTGTAATATTTCGCCAAATTTTTTATTTCTTTACAACACCAGTCGTTTGATACATCATTTGAGAGGTTTCCAACTGCTTATTCATATAATGGATGTCTTGTGTGTTATCCCCACACTCTGCTCTTCCGGGGGGGGGGGGTCATATTTTTAATTTCTTTACAACACCAGTGGTGTGACACATCATTTGAAAGATCTGCAACTGCTTACTCTTATTATGGATGTGTTGTGTGTCATCCCCCACTCTGCCCCCCAGGGGGGCACATTTTTGAGGCACATTTTTCTGCCCTCAGAGGGGGCGCATTTTGTAATTTCTTTACAACACCAATTGTGTGACACATCATTTGAAAGGTCTGCAACTGTTTATTCATTTTATGGATGTCTTGTGTGTCACCCCCACTCTGCCCCCCCGGGGGGCACATTTTTAATTTCTTTACAACACCAGTCGTGTGACATATCATTTGAGAGGTCTGCAGCTGCTTATTCATATTATGGATGTCTTTTGTGTCGCCTCCCACTCTGCCCCCCAGGGGGGCACATTTTTAATTTCTTTACAACACCAGTCGTGTGACACATCATTTGAAATGTCTGCAACTGCTTATTCATATGCTTATGATTTAAAACGGTTGCAACAATGAAAGATGATTTGCAACAAATTATTACAGTAAAACCTCTATAACGGACACTCCCGAATAGCGGACACCTCTATTTAACGACAGTTTTCAAATCCCCACTCCCAAAACTTTAATTTTTATATGTTTAACCTCTGAATAACGGACATTCCGAATAGCGGACAGTAATTTTGGCAAAAAAGAATAAAGAATTATTTTTTAACGAGGAAAAATTTTTATCAGGGGAATGTATCACAGATTTTGTGATCACAGATAAATGTGGAGATGAGCTGGAGAAAATCCCCTCTCTTCCCTACATTTATTCCCTACCATATCTCCCCCCACCCTCGGATGATAGGAGATTGTATGCTTTTAAGAAGCAGAAAATTACAATAAACAATTATACTTTTTTTTTTTTTTTTTTTTTAGAAAAAGAGGATTTAAAAGGATTAAAATTACTGATAGAGTTAAAACTTCACATTGTAAAACAAATTACATGTAATCGCAAGTATAAGCATACTTTTGTAACTTTTTTTTTTTTTTGTCAGAATGTATTAAGCAAAGGATAAAGGACAATTTTTTTTTTCAGTTTTATTGCTTTAAAAATTATTTTAATTTCTGTTTTAATCATATAATAGAGGTTTTAGGACATTTTTAAATCGACTAATGAAACATTAAACATTCATTAGCAATTTTTCTATCGCTGAGGTTTTCCCAATAGCGGACACCTCTGAACAGCGGACAATTTCTGTGCTCCCAAAGTGTCCGTTATTTAGAGGTTTTACTGTATTATTATTATTATTATTATTATTATTATTATTATTATCATTTATCAAATACAAATTTTTTTATTTTAAAAAATTCTAATCATCAGAATTTAATGAAGTTAAAATTGGACCACATGGGTATCTTATACTTTCAAACAAAAAAAGAATTATCAAAATTGGTTCATATTTAAAGAATTTATGAGTGAACAAGAAATACATACAAGTCGAAATCATAACCTCCTCCTTGAAGTCGCTTAAAAAAAAAAAAAAAAAAAAAAAAAAAAAAAAAAAAAAAAACATTTCGTATCACACATTTCTTGCAAATGTTGTCAACTCGCGTGTAATAAATTTTTCTTTTTAAAAAGTGGTGCGAATGTTGAAATGTCCTCCATTTTCTATTTCACGAATAATCAAAACCCACGAATGTTAAAACCGTGAATGTTAAGAAATGTTAAGAGATTACTGTATAACTAAAACTATATAACTAACTGACCATAAAAAGAGACTTGAGATCTGTCGCTGTATAAAAGAAAAGTACCAATATCTGCCTGGGAAATTCCTGTCAGCTCTCGTTAATTCTTGGCGTGAATATGATCTCGTGAGCAGTCGGCTCTCGTTAATTCGAATTCGTCGGGACCACAAGAAATGTTCGAGTTATGGAAAGTATGAGAGGAAAACATGCTTTAAGGAATATTATTATAAGTGAATTAATGTTATAGCATTTTAAAAAATATTTCGGCTGTTATCATTAGAATATGACTTAATATTAAAATAAAAAGTATAAATACATAAACTAAGTAAGGAATTGAACAGGCATAATGGAAGAAGGGATGGGGGCGACATTGATGGACAGACGGGGCACTAAGAAAGCGGGTATCAAATAAGTGGGATTGTATGTATACTAGTTTCAGAAAAATTCTGACAAAAATGAAAGAAAGAAAGTTATTTCAAGAATCAGAGGTCTGTGAGGAAGTAAGGAAAAATGAAAAATCGGAATTCTCCTTAGTTCGAATTAAACGAAATCAAGAGAAAATGAGTTCGAATAAAGGAAAATTTTTAACGTTATTTTGCCATTGAAAATTTCGGGACTTCATGTTTCGCTCGAATTAAGCAATGATTCGATTTATCCAATTTCGAATTAACGAAATCCGACTGTATTAAACTTTTTGATAGTTCGATCACACTTCTGCAAGTAATTTTGAACAATCAACTTGTTATCGATCACAGACAACATCAGCTGTTTCGGTGATGTCTCTTTCCTCTTGAGCCACGAGTGCTTGGCCGTCTAGACACAAACAGAGTTATTATGCAACCTATTTATTTTATTTACTAGGGTATTTTCCTGCAAATATTGTGTTTTACGGCTGATTATCTTATGGTTGACAGCATATAAGGAGGGCTGTAGATATCTCTTCAAAATAAGCTTTATATTTACAATGTTTCTCTTTTGTCGTTTATTTTTTTGTCATATTCTCAAACAAAAGAATGATTTATAAATTACTTTACAACTTGTTATCGTGATTTTAGCCAGTGAAAGTGGCCCCCATATATTTGACAAATATTAATGGGTGACATTGCACAGCAAATATAACTCGTCATAATAAAAGGGAAAAATTTATGCAAAATGTCTTCAACTTCATCAGTGCATTAATAACCAAGATATATACTATTTGAACATTAATGTCCGGACACTTTCAATTTCCGAATTTTTTTCAAATGTTTAAAAATGTACTTGTTCGATTCTTCTGGAATTTCAAGATTTAAAAGAACAAGCTTGATCTGGTATTTATTAACGTCGATTTGACAAGGAGAGCAATTAGGGGGCTAACAAATAATCAATGAAAAGTATTGATATTTGGAATCTCCCTGTAAATTAAAATGTACGAAATAATGTATTGCTGCATAATGCAAATTTGTGAATACTGTACAATATGTTTACCGATTTGTGTAAGAATACCACTTACATTCATGGCGATATATCGATTTTTTTTTTCAAAAAATTCTGTCAGATTTTCTGGCTTATATAATGCAAGATTTTCAACCAAATTTTATGCCAGTTTATGAAAAATTAGAAAAGTGTAGTAGAAACAATATAGTACAATTGGAATATAAATGTATTAAATATTTTACGAAATATGGGCAGTTGTATAATATTATTTTTATCTGCGCATGCGCGAAATATAACAAACATTTTTGTTGTATAATTTAATAGCCAAATATCATGAATATTTAAAAAAATATCTACGATTGGAGTGAGCGGTTTTTTAGTTGCTTTCTAAAAACGGTTGAATGATACGAAATTTTCCAGGAATTGTCAATTTAATTTTTTTTTTTTTTAATTTTTTATTGAGGATTTAGTTCGTCTTGAGTAACTACCAGAACGAACTTATTCCATGATAAAAGAAGTATCAAAATCGAAGAATTTGTCCGAATCTACTCATTGATATTTATTCATACTAGTATTTTCCTATATTTCCTAAAAGTCAGTTAATAAAAAATGACAAATTGTGCTTATCGGTCAGCTGCTTTTACAGAGCAACTAAAACTCAGCTCATTCTATCGACGATATCTTTCATAATTTTCACGATATTTCTTGGGTTATTTATGAGTTGCTCCACAGAGTTGACTATTAAATTATGTAAAAAAAAAAAAAAAAAGTAAAATAGTGTTGTTATCTTTCGCGCGTATGCAGATAAAAAATATTTCATACAACTGCTAATATTTCATAAAATATTTAATTTATTTATATTCCAACTGCACTATATTATTTCGACTACTTTATTACCAAAATATCTGAAACTGGCGTTAAATTTGGTTGAAAACTAAGCTAAAGACATGCCAGAATTTTTTGAACTTAAAAAAAAAATCACTTATCTCCATCAATACACATGCTATTCTTACAAAAATCAGTGAGCTTGTTCAACAGTATTGAAATGTTTGTACACTGCTGGGACATTCTTTGGGACATCACTTTGGGCATTTTAATGTAGAGGGTGACCCTAAATATTATTATTTTTCCTGCGATTTTTTTGTTGGCCTCTTAATTGTTCTGCTTTTCAAATCGCTAATGATAAATTTGAGGTCACATGTAGTCGTTATAATCCTGAAGATTCAGAAGATTCCGACGAATATTTTTTTAATTATTCGTCAAAATTTTTAAAATTTAAAGTGTCCGGTTATTAAAGGCTTTAGTGTATAAACAATGCTTCTTTGATTGGCCTTGTGAGAGAAAATTTTACGAAAGTATAATATGTTTAAGATCCCACACTACTGACTGAAAAAGACCCGGATGATAATGTTAAGTCTATGGGGGCATTCTTTTTAAACATCTCACTCAAATTTTAATATTTTTACATAATTATTTTTTTTTACATAGGTTAGCTGAGAACGATCTACAACTGTGCTATTTGTTACTTTTTCAATTTTGGTTACGAATTTAAAAAAAAAAAAATACTTTAACTTTCCAAACCGGTTAGAACCGGTTCTGAAATTGAAACTATCATAATATGAAAAATTTAAACCAAAATCGAAATATAACAAGTAAGAAAAATCACGCGTTAAGCATAGATTATGAAGCACTTTCCAACACTTCATGATATCTTTAACAAAACTTCGTCATTTAGGGCAATAAGATTACTGTATATAGCCAAATATGTATTTTAATACTGTTGAACAGGTATTTGATCTGTCGGTCATTTAAAATCGTCCATGTATTCAATTCTTTGCGTGGCCCTGTATATAGTTTTACCTATATTCTACAAACATTTCTTAGTAAAGTGAATGCAGTTCAGCGTAAAAATGCTTAACTTATTTAAAAACTACCTTTAAGTAATTTAAACTTTTATTCAGAAACTTTTGCGATCTCTTTTGGATAGCTCTGTATATCAACTATAGTATGTATACACACCATATAATGTGCATAGATTTAGTGAAAAATTATTGAACGCACATATCTTAATTAAAATTCATTTCATTCATCCATCCGCCATCATCGGATACATGTACAGTACTTCAGAAAGAATATACTATTTGAAAACTTTTGTGCTTCCCTGTAAATGCTATAAACTTCATATTATGCATGACGATATCGTATAATTTATATTAAACCCCAGCTATACATACCAATTTTATTATATATGAAATTGTTTAATATAATTAAAGTATGCCGCACACAATTCCCCCTTTTACCACTATGGGATGGACTTCTTTTGCATGTCCCTGTAAATGAATAATTAATATTTTTTCACCTCATTTTTGACAGAATGCATATTTCAATGCATTTTGTAAATGGATATAAATTTTAATAAGATTGACAGGGTGTAACATCTTTAGAATTAATTTGAAACGATTTTTCCCCATAGGGCGTAATGTAATGGAAAACTTTTGACTCTCCCTATAAATAAACTAATATCATGGTAGAAACTTCATTTTCAATAGCGTTCGTGCTAGGGTAAATGTCAATAACATATAAAAATTTCATGGTGATCCGAGTATATTTACGAGAGTTAGGGCGCGGACAGACGGCCAGACAAACCCAATGCATAAGCACTTTTCAACTTTGTTGGAAAGTGCTAAAAACTAGCCCAATTGTAGATCGTCTCCAGCTATCCTATGCAAAAAAATCATGTAAAAACATTAAAATTTGTGCGAGATATTTTAAAAGAACGCCCCCACAGACTTAACATTATCATCCGGGTCTTTTTCAGTGAGTAGCGTGGGCTCTTTATAAACATTCATTCGGGATAAAGATATTCGATTTTCTCGTTGCTAGAAGACTTTTAACATTCCAGTGAATTACTCAGAGCCCGATAGCCCTACTGCCCGAGTAATATTAACGACAATAGAGCGACTAAACATTTCTTTCAAAAGTGGGCAAAGACTCGCAGGTGAGCAAAGCGACCTCGATAAATGGTGTAATCAAACTTAGTAAAATTAAATTACAGAGCAGTGAAAAAATTGTTACAACAAATATCTGTCTTTGCTGGAAAACAAATGTTAATAATGTTTTTAATAATCATGTTCTTTTCTCAGAGATTCTCAAACAATAAGTTAAAGTAGGTTTCCGTTACAAATTCGTTTGTTCCACTTTTAACAGAGGTTTTCCTGAGCAGAAACTTTTGTACTACAATGAATGCATGACATTTAAGAATCAAATTAAATTGAAACTGTTCATATGTGGCAATCCCATAACTTTCTTCAATCTCACACATTTTATTACTTCCAAAAAAAAGAAGCATAGTAGCGTCATCGGTAAGGTGATTTACACCAAAATTTAATTAGCAACAACTTATCTCAAGTTTTAACTGAACTGAAGTTTTATGAAAATCCATGTGTTAGTTTTTGAGATAGAATTATTGCGCAAATCGTAAATAAATCTGTACAGAAGTGCCGGCTGTTGAGTGATTTACTGCAAAAAATGAAGAATATTAATTTATATCAGGGACTAACAGCATGTGAGTTTGATGAAAATTCGCTCAGTAGTTACTGAGATAGAGCTATTGCGATAATCATAAATAATGCTGCATATCATCGTCACCTGTTGAGCGATTTACACTAAAATATAATCAGCACCATATTACATCAAGGGCTAACGGAATCTGAAATTTTATGAAAATCCGTCTATTAATTCTTGAGATATAGCTGTAAATCGTGAAAACGGCAGCATAACAGCGCAATCGTTGGATGATATACACCAAAAACTAATTAGTTCTAATTTATATCAAGGTCTAACTGAATCTAATGTTGTGTAAAATTTCGTGGTTTAGTTCTTACGATAGAGCGCTCGCAAACTTTTTGTCACATATAGACTCATGGAATGTCAGAAAGATAGAGTGACAGATAGATTCACAAAACGACATTTTACGAAAACGTGTTTTTGGTATTCTATGACCACTAAATTGTGTAAATCTATTGAAAACTGGAATTTGAAAATTTTAACAAATCTAATGCTTTTTGCTTTTTTTTCTTTTAAAGAAAGTAAAAATATCGTGAAAATTACCTCTGTTTTTAAAGACAATCTATTTTCTGACAAATGAGAATGCTACATAAACGCCTATGAAGTTTTATCATTGGTCAGAAAATAGTCTTTAAAAGCTGAGGTAATTAAACAGAGGTACGATATTTTATTAGTGTATAAAGGGTTAAACGCCTAAAAACATAATGATAATGTTAATATTCAGTGAATTATTAATCTTTGAAGAAATGTTCTAACAATCACTTCGTATGTTAAATTAGTAGAAATACATCAAGAATTGCTTGTTTAGATTCTATCCTAAAATGTAAGAGCAATGACCGAATGTAACTCTATTATTCGTGTTCACTCAAATGTGAATTTAGTTTCACTTCGGAATATGAACTCTTCAGCTTCCTAACGGATGCAAATGCTTTTTTTTTTCTTTTCACACTATTTGCTAAAATAGGAATTTATTCTTGATAATAAAAAGATTTTGAAAACAATTCATGAATAACATTTTATTAAGAGTATAAAAAATAGAAGAGGGACTGTGGTCAACGCGATGAACCCAGGTGTCACTTTTGATTAGGTTGTATCCATCCAGCATAAAATATTTTTTCAAGTGTAACAGAAAAGTAAAAGTAGAGTTCCTAAAAGTAATTTAATGGTAAAAATAAAGCTCCTAATGTAATATGAATAAGTACGAAATGTATTTTTTATATGATAAATACCACTGCGTAAAGGCACAAATATATCAAATTTCTAATGAAACAAACATACACCGGTTTCAAGGCTTTCAAAACTTGTACAAAGAAAACACAAGAATGAAATTTTACTTTTTTTACATAGAAATGTTTGTTGCTATTTTTCCCCCTTAAAATACATATTAATGTACATTTCTTTTTAAACGCAAATTCTTTTTAGATTTTTTTTTATTTAATTAAAAAAAGCAATAATCATAATAATTTGAATTTAGGCACGTTTAAAATTGGATAGATCATCTTATTCTTTTGCATACATTTTTCCTTTTTAAGTACCTGAATAAGTGGAATTCAATTTGGTTTGGAGATATGAGTTATCTCTTGTACAGAAATTTTAAAAATATCAAATAATATAAATATTACTGTTAAACGACCGGTATTTGTTTCATTTGATATTATTAACTGGATTGAATTTGGAAGAAAATGTTTACTTTTATCCAGCGCTGTATTTTAGAATAGAGGTCGCCAAAAAGTGGTTTGTAGGGCACCAGTGGCACGAAAGAAAACTTTGGTGGTTAGAAAAAATATCTAATAGAAACTGTATATTTTATGCTTTAGCTATATTTATATAATTAAAAGAAAACTCGTGATTGACAGACTCGTCAACGCAGAGCAGAAATGCCTGAAGTCAGGATCACAAAATTTGAACAGTAGATAGCTGTTATGATCTAGGGAAGCAATAAAAAAGAATTTTTGAAAATTCGCCAATAAGTTGAATGTGCGGTCGAAAGATTTAAGGCATTTTAGTATATTTCAGTAGCAGTTTTAGATAGGAACATGAAATTCAATATAATAAATCTGCTAAAAATATATGTTAAAATGGCATATTTCAGCATTTATAGAATTTCAACTACCAAGGTTGTTAAATCGCAAAGGGGGTGAAAGTTTTAAGTCATTTCGTCATATCTCAGCTGCAGTTTTATGTAATAGTTTTATGTTTTTATAAAATATAGCTAAACCAATCTATGAAAAATAGTTAAATATGTACTTGAGAAAAGTTAAATATCTTTACGTATGTAAAGCTATTTTCATAATTTTATCGGGAATTTCAATTATGAACTCGATTATGAAGATTAGACGAATAAGATAATTGTTGCTGATTTTTGATTAGATATTTTGTGTTAGACATTTTTCTAAGAAGATTTTTTAATAACATATATGGATGCCATAATAAATAGAGTATAGCTAAATGCTGCGTCATTTAGTTGATTTTTTTTGTGTGCATGTTTGCTGGAGAAATTGTGTATTTTCTAATACATCAGCGAAAGAAAATGCATATTTTAGGGCAATGTGATCGTCATACTATTGGATTTTTATTTATTTAATTATTTATTTACCTGTAAAAACTTCATGGTTAAATGGGCAAAATCAGGTTCTGCTGTTTAAGAACAAAAGAAAAATATTGTTTTATAAAACTCTTAGATTTATGAAATTTCATATTTTTAATTTTGAAATTTGAAATTATAGACAGAATTGATAATTACTAATGAATTTTAATTGTTATTCATTTGCAAAATAGGAAAATTTTAATTTTAAATAGTTCAATGACGAATTTAAAATTCTCTATGCTACAATTTTAGATGTCTAATTTCAAATGTTTAAGTCACTTTGTGATTAAATAATTTTAAAGTATAACTACCTTGTTTTCACGCAATATAGTTAAATAGCTATTGAATAATACAGATACTATCTTGACTATTAGATCTGCATGAAAATTTAACTACATTTTTTCGAACATCAAATTAATCAGAAATTTCCGAAATTCTCGGTCAACAAACAATGCGTAGCAAAATTTACATAACTATCAGATATTTTTCTAGAGCTAAATCAATCAAGTAGATTAATTTCAATATGTGTTCTAGTTTCAAACAAATACCAAATCTCATGGTTGTTTAAGAGGAGATTTGCATTTTTTTTTTCGGTTAAAAAAACACCAATCTCTTTATTTTATTTTTTTGTACATTTTTCCATTTTTTGTAGTTTGTATATTATCCACGTATAATAATCGGGCCGAATTTGAAGTCTTTATCGTAATTATTTAGTTATTTAGCGAAACGCTTCGTGGATTTACACTGATTTGAAGACTTAAAACACATTTTAAATAAAATGATTTTTTTTAACTAGGTGGGATCAGAACGCAAAAACTATTAAACCGATCTTGCTAATTTTTTTAAATAGATGACATAATTTATTCCAGTTAGGACTACTTTCAACCAATTTTATGAAAAATAAATATTTTTTAAAACACTCTAAAATTAAAAAAAAGGATTTAAAAAAACATTATTTTATCTTTTTTTAAATCGCTTCTATTTTGTTGATTTTCAACTTTTTGGTTTAAAAGTGGTTGAAGCTCGTGACTATATTATCTACTTCCATAATCTTTAGCAAAAAATATATTGCAATCAACTTTGTTGATTTATCGAATAAAGTCCATTTAGTAGTGCACGAGTATCCAGCCATGCAATTCCAGCAACATCATTTTTTATGTTCTTTAAATGATAACAAATAACAGGCAACAAACTCAAAGTTAAAATCTTTATTCTTTTTCTAGTAAAAAAACTGCTAAAAAAACACCGTTTTTTTTCGGCCCTCTACATTCAAACCCTCGGACAATCTTGTTGCCGAAGGCTTTGGAAACCATAAGGGTCTGTGCAAATATAACGTTATGAACTATTTGGTAATTTTTTACTCCCCCCCCCTTCAATATCATATCATCCTCTCGACCCCCCCCCCCTCCTTTGGTTTTGATATCGTTAGCAAAGTGCAATTTTTGTTATTTTTAGAATTTAGTTCTTTTATTTGCGGTAATGTAAATAACTGGTTAAATGTATTTTTCGTATGCTTTATTGATTCAAATGAAGAGAAGTGATTGAAATATCGCTTTATTCAAATAACACTTAAAAGAAATAGTTATTAGTTAAAAGAATTTTATAATAGTTTTTTTGTTACATAAAGCAATATTTTGTTAAGAAAGTGGGGGGGAGGGGAGGACAGATAGCAATTCTTATCAACAAAACAAGTGGACAGCATTCTTTGTCTTTTATTTATTAGCTGAAGTTAGTAGTACAAGGTTCATTTTAAATATACGCCACATATGGTTTTTTGAGCGGAGATTACCGGGTGATCCAGAAGTCCCGGGACTTTTGAAATGCTAATAATTAGAAAACCATAAACAATAGAAGTATGCGGTTTTCACAGAAATGCTGAGAAACTTGTGGGATTTGTTTTTTCGATGAAAAAAAACATATTATGTTAGTTGCACTTTTTGACAGCAGGTGGCGCTAAAATTGATAGTATTGTTTTTATAGTATGATACAGTTCATTTAAAAGAACGAATTAGTGTCCAAGGGTTACAAAGTTTAATCATGACGCTCATGGCTTATAAGTACCGCCGTTAGCCGATGCAAAACAGCGTGCACAGTATCCTCAGAGCAGAAAGAAATTCCAGAAGAAATTTCAGTTCATCGTGATATTACAAGTTTACTGCACTCACCATGAACTGGTGATTTCTACAGAGAATTGGCATAGAATCCTACCTAATTTACGATTGTAACAGACATTTGGTATCTCTTGTTTCTATTACGATCTTCCAATGAGCCTTTTTCTCAAACCTTGCTTACCACAGCATTTCACATTTGCAAAAAAGTTTGAACATAAACCACCGTTAAAACGAAATCTCATCAATATCATAGAAAAGAAGTTTCGCAATGAGCTCATGTGTCTATATAAAGCATGGTATAGGTATATTCAGTCTTATACAACAGCGCCACCTGTTGCTAAAAATGGTAACTATATATATTTTTAAAAAAATCATTCTAAACAAAAATCCCACATGTTTCTGAGCATATATCTGAAAACAGAACCTTCGTATTATACATAGTTTCCTAATTATTAATTTTTCAAAACTCCCGAAACTTTTGGATCACCCGGTATATATGCATACACATGTGAAAATGAATAGGAATGTCAAATTTGGAGTATCCCATATTTTAGAATTAGATAATTTTACAGTATTTTGGTGATTTTAATAATAACTTTGTATTTTCATAAAAATAGATAACAAACAAAAAAAAGATAATGTACTATTTTGAACCAAAGACCATTTTACACAAATAAACAGAGAACATTATGATTGGATTAAAAGTGATATCAATATCAAAAGGCAACATCCTTTCCCCCTAGAGATATCTTACGATATCATGTGCCAGCCCCCTCCTAAAATGATAACATTAAATATGCACAGCCCTCCCTTCCAGTTCCAACATCGTACGAACGAACCCAAACAGATAATTAAAAGTAATCTAGAACAGGCCAGGATAGTAACTAATATTATATAAATAATAGCGATACAACCCCATTCAGGTAGATCTCAGCTTGTGACAACCAAGCGGCTTCTGCCCTGCAGCCAGGTAAAACAAGTTGGAAATTGCACGTGAACGTAGCAAATGAGGTACGTTCGTACGTTGACGAAGTTTTAAAAATATTCAAATCTTGCTGATATAGTAGAGCATACTTCGGATACAGTATAGTAGTCGAAATCTTTTTTGTGTTCCTGTAAGTATGCAGAAAGTAATTTTTATTACACCTCAGAAACGTATATCTTATTCATAAAATGTGAAATAGTTGAATATAATTAAAACACGCCCCAAAAAATGTTTCCCCGTATAGCATTATGTAGTGGAATACTTTTGTGTGGCCCTGTAATTTAATAATAAAAATTCTTTGCACCACAGATTGTACAGAATGCATATTTTAGTGTATACTTCATAGATTCATGCCAATTCTATTATGTTCGAACGAGTGTAACGTCATAAAAATGCATTTGAAACTTTTTTCCCATTGACCGTAAAGTAATGGAATACCTTTGATTGTCCCTGTAAATGATATATGCATCCGACTTTCATAACATTTGAAAGGACTCGATAAAATTACGTAATAATTATATGTTTTAAATTTCAAACGATTAAAACGCATTTGAATTTTTTTTTGCCCAACTGACCGTAATGTAACGGAATCCTTTTGATTGTCCCTGCAATTGATCTATGCATCCGAATTTCATAACATTTGAAATGACTCGACAAAATTACGCAATAATTATATGTTTTAAATTTCAAACGATTAAAATGCATTTGAAGCTTTTTTCCCCATTGACTGTAATGTAACGGAATCCTTTTGATTGTCCCTGTAATTAATCTATCCGTCCGATTTCCATAACATTTGAAATGACTCGACAAAATTACGCAATAATTATATGTTTTAAATTTCAGACGATCAAAATGAATTTGAAACTTTTTTCCCCATTGACCGTAATGTAACAGAATTCTTTTGATTGTCCCTGTAATTGATCTATTCATCCGATTTTCATAAAATTTGAAATGACTCGACAAAATTATGTTATAATTATGTATTTCAAATTTCAAATAATTCGGTTCAGTAGTTTTTGCATTTTTATATGCGGACGGACGGACAGACGGACAGACAGACAGACAGACGGACAGACGGACAGACGGACGGACTGAGCGACAACAATAGGTGCTACGTATTTACATAATTACGAACGCACCTAAAAACTCGTTAAGCTAGGCATATTGTCCGCAGGCAGGGGCCTGGTCTCCAGTATAATAAATAAATAAACTATACAGTAAAACATAACTGGTGAGAATAATGAAAGATTCTGAGCACCTTAATGCAAAATTTTATTGTGTAAATGTATACAGACATGTATACAGGTCGCTAGTCCGCAAGGGATTAAATTTAGTCATCTGCCCATTTATTTATGACGGGATTTGTTAAAGGGTCATAAGACTTTTAACTTTCAAAAATTTTGAATTTTTCAAAAAGATATATGTTAATGGATAAGAATTTCTGAACATTATAAAAATTCCTATAATTACTCGAGTTATAGCCTAAAACGTACCAGGTGCCGAATGATTTGTTTTGGTAAAATGAAACTTTTAAACTACTGAAACAGTGCAAACAGTTCTGCTGGGAAACACGCTCAAAGGGGAAGATCTAATTGTTGGCTGGTTCATTGCATCCACCGATTTGCTATAAGCGTTTGAAATATAATTCTTTTTAAGCACTATTTTAAGCTCTTTTTTTTTACAAATGCAGAAAACAAATTTTGGAAAATTTATTTTTATTATAATTTTAATGTATACTTCTAAAAAACGATTGTTTCAAATCTTTATTTTTTAATACGTTGCTGGGATCGTGTTCTAAATTTAACAGGGACTCTCCGTTAATCTGTTATTAAATAATGAACTATATAACAATAACACTGTTATTTATCTTAATACGTTAAAAAATCCCCATCTCTAGTTTCAACACATATGAATTAGCGTAATGCCATTAAAATACTCTGCAAAGGATGTTTCCCCCTATACCATAACCTCTTCAGACCTGAGGTACACAAATGTGTACCTCCATTCTTTTCCTCATAAAAGCTAAATTGTTCGAATTTTTTGTATTTTTACTTTACTTCTGTATAGCTGAATGTTTTTTGCTTTAAAACAAAACCAATAAATGTCAGCACTGATGAATATTACCTCTTAAAATAAATATTATTTTCATCGGAGTTTCGAAAATACCTTCAAGACATTGTGACCAAGAAAGTAAAAAATATCCATGATTATTTAACTTAAATGCTTTACAGTAAAAATTTTTGAGGATTTTCTGATCGTTTACTTGTTTAAAGACCTTAATTTTGTTATTGCGTAAATTTATATTACTGATAGTTATACTAATGTTTTAAGGGGATTAGTATTTTTATATCTATATTTGTAAACCTAAATTATCAGTCCCCTAAAGTATTGATTTCATAAAAATGACTCTTACTGTCATCTATTGTATCATTTCGATTATGCGAAGGCAATAAATATATATTTGTACAGTTATTTTATGCTCAGGTCTGAAGAGGATAATGTAATCGAATTCTTTTGAGTATCCCTGTAAATGAAGCATTAATCGTACATACTTCATATGCAATACCAAACATCCCTTGGTAACCCTAAATAAGCTTTTATCAATTGCATGAAAATCCGAGTATATTGACAGGAGTTAGAGCATCGATAGACGGACAGACAAACTGAATACATAAGCACTTATCAACTTTGTTGGATGAAATGTTTTCATAATTTGATTCAAAATGATTAAAAAAAAAAAAAAAAAAAGCGATATTCTTGTTTGTTAGGGGATGGACGGAAATATCCTGTAATTGAAATTCTGACTTTCAACTTTTTGCTTCCAGCATGTTTTATGGAATAGACAGATTAGTATAATTCAAAGTGCATTTACTATTTTTAAGATAGCAAAACTTGTAATTTGTCAAACTGGTGTTTACTAAAAGATGTCCTCGTACTAAAAATGAAACAGATGATATCGCATCTAAACAATCGTTTTTTGGTTTCAATTATCTGATTTCTTCATGCTATGGATGTTGTAATTACATGGATTTGAATGATGCATTTTCTGTATATATCATTATTAGTCACATATAATCTGCTTTTCAAACAATCATTCCCTTTTATCTAAATGCTTTTTTCAGTCACAATATTCAAAATTTTTGCAATATATGTCCAGTACGCATTCGTGCAGAACAAGAGAATCGATGCGATTTACATAAAAAATAGACAAGGAAGTCTAAGCTAAGACTAAACCGATTATCTTGTCAAATCGTGAGAAAGTCCAACACAAGTAAAAATTAAACGAATTTAAAGTTTCTTTCAAATGAATGAAACTTGTTAACTATAAACAATGAATTATATCAGAATATCTACGCCATTCTTTTTTTTCGATTTGGTTTTATTACAAACTAGCAGCCTTCGCCCGCTTCGCTGGTCAGTTTCTTTAAGACAATCTTGAATGAAACGAAGCATAGTTAACAAAGATCAAATTAGAAAAAAAATTCTACAACAAAACAAGTATTCTTAATTGCTGTCAAATTCATATAACCTTGAAAATGGTATTTTCAAAGACTAAAATTTTATATTTATAAACAAATTCCACATTTAAAATAACAATTATAATACCGAGGTGGAACCCGTTGAATTTCGACGAAAGAAAATCTTTAAGAATAAACTGTTTCATTAGTTTATAATAAATTTACAAAATTAGTAACATTAAAAAATACATCTTACATTGGTCAGTCTAACTCTCAAACAGATATTATTTTAAGCTAAAATTAACAAATATTACAAAATTCAATTATCCAAATTATTGAAAAAAATAAACCGAAATTCACCGGATTTTATAACAGACGATATTTTTAAAATGGTACACGCATTTTAATTTCTAATTTTTTTTTTTTTTTTCAATTTTAAGATAAAATGGAGTGATTTTCATGCCACAATTAAAAATGTCCTTCCGGCAATGCCGGGAGAAAGAAGTAGCTTTCATATACTTATCTGTTTATTTATTTATTTTAAATTATGTTACATTATTCAAACATACGAAGCTCAAATTAGTGGAACTCGATTTTATAAGATTGAATACAAGTTTTTGTCAATACTGAATATTAATAGGAATTTTTACAAATTAGTCATCTTTTATTCAACCTGGTTTTATTTTAAGCGATTTAAAGAGTCGCCAGATTCCATGATATCATGAAGTGTATGTTATTTTAAAGCAACATGATGGATAAAACAAACTAATGAGTTTAGTCGAAATCTTAATTCATGTGCACATGCACACTCATGTTGAAATCGATTAATATATACGAGTACTATCGCGGGCAAAATGATTTTCTTAAAAATGTCACCCACAATAGAAATTCAGACTACTATATCTCAGCCGTTTTTAAGGTAAAGACAAAGTAAAATATACTCCGTAATTCATCATTGAGATAAATACTTTAGAAAGAACCTTTTTTCAATTTTTAATTTTTTTTATGTACATCATTATACATTTAAAAGATTTTTGACAAATTTAAATGGCCGCCATTTTGAAAGAGGAGGGCGGATGAAGTTATCAGGTAAACTCGGTCAAGACATTATTATGTACTATTTACACACGGAGTTATATCCGAATCAGTTTATAAATATGCGTATTATCGCATGACAAATTTCAGACCATTTCAAAATATCAACCACACTGGAAATTGAAAATGCTATAACTCAGCCATTTTTCAAGATACAGATGAAACAAAAAATGCTCTGGAATCTTTGTATAAAGGTCAAACACACAAATGAAAAATCTTTTTTAATTTCTTATTTTTTTGCACTTAATTTTAAAATTTAAATTTTTTTTAAAAAATTAATATTCCGCCATTTTGAAACAAGATGGCGGATTGAACTGGCCAACGAACTCGGTCCAGACATTCCTATGTAATATGTACTCACCAAGTTTCATCCATATCGGTTTATGAATACGCGTGTTATCGAGTGAATATCGACGAAAATCAGGTCATTTCAAAATGTGAGCAACAGTAGAAATTAAAAGTACCATAACTCCGCCATTTTTTAAAATACAAACAAAACAAAACATGCTCTGGAATCTTTGTATCAAGGCCAAATGCATAACAGAAATTTTTTTTCAATTTCTCACTTTCTTGTGTCTAATTTTAAGTTTAAAATTTTTAAAATCTATTTAAATTGCTGTCATTTTAAAACAAGATTGCGGATGGAACTGGCTAACGAACTCGATCCAGACTTTATTATTTACTATGTACACACCAAGTTAAATCAAAATCGATTTAAAAATACGCGTGTTATCACGTGACAAAAATCAGATCGTTTTAAATGTCAGCCATAAGAAAAATTCAAAATGCTATAACTCAATCATTTTTTAAGATATAGACAAAATAAAAAGTGCTCTGGAATCGTTGTTTTAAGTTCTAACACATAAAATAAAGATATTTTTTAACTTTTAATTTTTTCGCATTTAATTTGAAATTTGAAATTTTTAAAAAAAATTTAAATTGCCGCCATTTTGAAACAAAATAGCAGGTGGTGCTGGCCAACGAACTCGGTTGAGACATTTGTACTTACATTTCTACATACTATGTACATATTAAGTTTCATTCCAATCGGTTCATAAATACGTTAGTTACAGCATGACAAATATCATATATATATATATATATGATATTTGTCATATATAATTATAACCATATCATTATAAAGATATATATATGGTTATATATATGTCAACATTTGAAATGAGGGTGGTTGTGGGGTCTAGGGGTCATGATCGGTGAAAATATACCAAAATTTTCTGAAAGTGCTTTCCTCTGGACAGCTGCAATAGGTAGCTTTTTACTTTTTGTAATGAAAGCTAACTAAATATGGTACTAAAAATTATTTAAAAAAATTAGTCTCAAAAATAAATTTATATACAGTTTTGAAACAAATTGCATTTAAAAGTACATTTTTTTCTCTATACGACGGTGTAAAAATTAAAAATTGCATGGGAAAGTGTTGGGCATTATTTCTATGTCTTTTTTTTTTTTTTTCAATTTTAAGAGAAAATGGAGTGATTCCGTTGTCACAATTACAAAATTGTTACTAAAAACTGAAAGAAAATTAATGTCTCAAAATTAAATTAAAATACAGCTTTCAAATAAATTGCATTTAAAAGTAAATTTTTTTCGCTATACAACGATGTAAAAATTTAAAATTTGCGGTGTTTAGAAGTGTAAAATTTGCAGTAACGGAAATTGCATGGGAAATTGTTGGGCATTTTAATTTCTATATCTTTTTTTTTTCAATTTTAAGAGAAAATGGAGTGATTCCGCTGTCACAATTACAAAATTGGTACTAAAAAATAAAGAAAATTAATGTCTCAAAAAAATTGAAATGCAGCTTTCAAACAAATTGCATTTAAAAGTAATTTTTTTTCTCTATACAAGGATGTAAAAATTTAAAATTTGCAGTGTTTAGAAGTGTAAAATTTGCAGTAGCGAAAATTGCAAACTTAAAATTGCATGGGAAAGTGTTGCCATTCGTAAAATTGCGTATGTGTTAAGCATAGATATATTTGGCCTTCATAATGTAGACAGATAGACCGATAAAAGCGGCTTCCGTGGGTTTCATTTTCTCACAACAAGTTTACTTTTTTCTTCATTAGCAACGATTTTATACATTTTGATTTCCTCTTCAAATAAAAAGATAAAGAATTTCGTTAATAATAAAAAAATAAATTAAATTAATTAACTACAGATGATGCAAAACATATTTCAGTTTTAAGATTTATAAGACACGCTTTTATTTTATAAAAATGACATCATTTACATCCGCTGGAGAGTAAAAAAATTATTAGTCTTAAACAATTTAAGTATGCGTATGAGGTCACAATAAAAAAAAAGTCGAAAAAATTGACTTTCTAATTATTAATATACTTTCATTTATTTGTAACAGAAATATAAATGCTTAAAATTAAATATACATAATAAAATTCCAAGTGTTAAGAGAAATCATTCATATATATTTTTTTCAAAATAACACGCATTTTAACTACATTTTTTTTTTTCGTTGTTAAGGGAATATTGCAAGAAAAAAAGATATGATCAAAAACGTGACTTACGTATGAACAGAGTTATCGATAACGCGTTCAGAAGTCAATCCCACAAACTTCATTTTTTAGAAACTCGGTTGATGACATGATTGTGTGGAAATTTTCCTATATATCTATACAGAGCTTATGAATTACCCTTGATTATAAGACAATTTATAAGTATAATCAAAATATTTGTAAAAAAAAAATAAACAGTAGTTTATAAATATACAACTTTAACTATTAAAAATGTCCATTTCTATTTGATTGAGTTAATCAGACTGACTTCTGAACGCTCATATTACGTACGAAAGGGATTAAACATTACTATTCCTGGACCCATCATAAATAAATTTTAAGTGAAATTTCAGTTTAACAATTTTCGGAGCTACTAATTTTTAAACTTCTAAAAGGGAACGAAAAATAAGTTGTGGAATTCAACCAATAAAAAGATTCAGATATACTTCAGATTTCCCAGTTCTCTACCGAAGACGGCAACTATTTTCCAAATAGTTAATAGCACTCAGTACTATTTCTCTTAAAATTATTACAGACCTTCATTAGCATTATGCAAAAAAAAGGAGAATATTCGAAATATGATTTAAAAAGACGCTCATTTATTAACTTCAAAGCAAGTAACACAAACAAGTCGGAAAAAGTATGCCAAATGTGCAGAGTTGTAGCTAGAAGTGTAGCTAGGGTGGAAGGGGGGGGGCTCAAGAAAATGTAAAAGGGGCTCATATTCTCTGTCTCTCTCTCTGACACAGAGAAATAAATTAGTGCATATTCACGTAGTAGGTACTATGTATTTTTAAACTGTTTTTAATAACTTCATTTTATACTATTAAAATAATATGATGCAGAATGAAAAATTCGAGCGTATAACTAATGAACAATTAAACATCATGTTAGCTTCATGAGTGCAAATAGGATGAGCGTGTGTTGAAACACTTATTTTAGTTACCATTTAGTCTTTCTGCAAAACTGTTAAATGGCCTCAAAACTAAATTAGATTTTTGAACAGAATTTATTTTGGTTTTTCGTAGCAGAAATTCATTTAGTGACCTAAGAATCTTTTCCAGGGGAGGCTCAAAATATTTAAGGAGCGGTTGAGACCCTCCCAAGCACCCCCTTAGCTACAGCCCTGAAAACGTGACAAATAAGGAGTGTTTATATTAAGACTAGTTTTATAACTATTCAGAACTTGATGCAATAACTGTTTCACTCTTATGCTAAAATGTACGTATACAAAATTTATTACGATTATATATATTAAATTTTATTACTACGGAAATAATATGACCTATAGAATCATTACCGATCATACGATATCACTGAATACATTATGTATACGTAATGTATAAATGCACCATGGTAATTATTCTGTTAAATCCTATTATAATAGGATTTAACAGAGTAATTACAATGGTAACCTAGAGTCCTTTCCTATTGTTGATAGGAATTAATAGTATAAAGAAAACTTAATATCTTAATATATATATATATATATATATATATAACTATATATAAAACTTAATATATATAAAAATATAAAAAATATATATAACTTAATATATATATATATATATATTCAGTGGCGCCAACTTATATGGGCCCATGGGGCGTGAGCCCCATAATTTGAATATCTCCATCCACCCACTATTAAGTAAGCCCACCCAATATTTTTGTATTTGTTCAAAAAAATTTTGAGCCCACCCAATATTTTTCAAAAGTTGGCGCCACTGTATATATATATATATATATATATATACATATTTATTTATTTATTTACAGACAAAAATATTAAAATTTTTCTCTTACTGCAGATGAAATTTCTTTAAATTTTACAAATAATTTATGAAATATGCATATGAAAGGAGTGGAGACGGTCTATATGCGGGTAGCTGTTATTGCAGTATGTTAGAACTCCAGTACTTTTTTGCTAAAATTTAAGCCCTGATCACTGGTAAAGTTTTCATTTACCGACTGTAACAACATGTGCAGTGCAACATGTACAGTTCTATTTAAGCCGCATTGCGTAATTCACAATATAATTGAAAATTTTTTCCTGAAATGCTTCTGATATAGTATGATGACAATGAAATGATATTGCATGAAACAGCAACAAGGAAATAATCCATGCTAAACATTAAGCTGATTAACTTGTCAAACCGTAAGATAATATGAAAAATCGAAAGTTATAGAAATATCAAGCTTCCGTGCCAACGAATCGGAACCTTTTAGAATTAAAGACAAATTACATCAGATCTGTTCGACCATATGTAGCAATTCACCCTTGTTAAAAATAATAGCTATTAATAAGCGAATACGTTGATATTTATTCTAATGATATTCTACTTGTCTCAAGGAACACGCAAACATGCATTGTCTGCTAATGGCTTGCTTTCCAATCTGTAAAATTATTCATTTTATGTAACAGTTTCACTCGTGAAAATATTAAAATTCTTTATTTAAATTGCAAAAATTTCTTTACTGTTCTTAGAGATAGAAACAAGAAAGACAAATCCAGCTTCATGCATAGATTATAAAAGATTTTCCAATTTTACGAGATTTAGATTCCGATATTTTCTTTTTTGAAGCAATGACTGTATGATTATCTGTAAATAAACAAATTGATTTCTAATATACCTGATTATTGCTCGTTTCCGATAGCGAATATTCTATAATCACAACATATTCATCATACGAGGCAAAATTTACGAAAATATAAAACAACATAATGTAATCCTAAGTAGTACAAATTGTTGAAGAAAGCATTTGGAAATAACAGGGTACAGATGACCCTCTAATTGTTTAGCATATCTTACAGGATTGTGAGCAGCTAACTGTTTTGCCTTTCTAAGCAAATGGCAATGTAAGTAAGGCATTTTTTACTCTGGCCCAACATGGAACAACAATTCTAACTAAAATTTAGACAACATCGGTCAAACTATTTCTTCTTACCTGAGATAAGAAGAGATAAAAAAATGGAAAGAGATTCGAATCTTGGGCCAATATTTACCATTTACCTCAATTTAGATAACCTGGATCAAGTGCTAAAATTATATTCATTATTAATCTGATTGGATTAACGCCGCTCAAATTAAATTCTTTTAATAAGAGAACTTTTCAAAATGCCTGATGTGCATTCCATATCATTTAAAATTCTCAATACTTTTCATGCAAGATTTATTTATACATACAAATAAAACTGTGCGCAATTTTTTAAAACGAAATGCAAACTTTAAAAGTAGTTTATTGCAGAAATATGATACAACATCTGCAAATTTCATAAAAAATTCTTGCCTTTTTATTCAAATATAGAAAATTTTATTTCTTTCCGTTTGTTTTAATCTTTTTGCATAAACCAAACTTGCATAAAAATATTGGGGATTTAATATTGTCCCCAAAAAAATAAAAAATATCGTCTTTTAGAGCTATATGGCACAGCATCTACATATTTTTATACGGTAAACGAAAAAGTTCCTTAATCTATAATAATATAAAAACTTACAAAAGTCTACAAAAACCTCTTTCAAACTATCAACGATTCTAAAAAGCTATCTTTATCTTTATAAACTTCAAAAAGTAATATATTTGTGAGATTTAAAGAAGCATTTATGAAAATAACGTTTCTTTTGCAGCCACGGATTATCGGAAACTTTTCCGAATAGATTTTATAATGTATTACCGTATAAGCAGATCCCCCCACCCCTATTTTTGCATTCCTCTATTTTGCTATTCCTAAAAAACTCCAATATGTTTATGCTTCAAATTCGAAATCGCTATCTGAACCTCAAAAAAGATCTATTAAGTCCCGTTCCGTTGTTTCCCCATCATAAAAATCGCATCTCATGAATTTTCGTCATCACTTTGATAAATAATGTCCTAAGTGCCTTCCATAACTTCACTAATACCGTAATTTTTATATAATTTCACAATCTTCTCACTTAGAATTGATCCTATCCACACAATCTTTAACAAAATATAACACTCGCTCTTTTCAAATTGCCGCCTATTTTTTTCTACATATATCCACTCAATTCCAATTTTTCGAAATCTATCTTTAAATCACCTGTTGATCAAATGCCCCTTTGCCTATGCCAATCAGAAATCTGAGTAGCTTATAAGTTTGCTCCCAAAATCTGTCCCGAATATAAGTCATTTCCTTTTTAGAAAACAAAATTAGGTCAAACTTTAGGATTTATACGCGAGTATATACGGCAATCAACTAAGTTATACGATTCTAAAACTCATATATCATTTTTACTTTCTTCTATCTTTACATCAAAAAAGTATTGGATTCGTAAAAAATTTCGAAATCTGGTTTTCGACGAATTTACACGCTTTTGGGGTCAGGGGATCTGAAAAACATGTTTTTACAAAATATGTCTGCGAATTTGTCTCTCTGTCTGTATGTGATACAATTTTGTCGGCGGTCTATTTTAAGAATTAATGCACGGAATTTCACAAAACTTTAGATTCTGTGAGACTTGTGAGATATAAACTAGATCTGATTAGTTTTTGGTGTGTACCGTTCAACAGGTGGCGCTGCTATGCTGCATTATGTAGAATTTCCACAATAGCCATATCTCTGAAACTAGAGCATAGATTTTCAAAAACCTTTATATTTAGTTAGTACTAGATATAATAAGGTGCTGATTACATTTTGGTGCAAATAGTTTAAAAAGTAACGCTGCAAGGGTGCATTATTTGTGATTATCGTAATAGCTCTGCTTCAAGAACTAATGCACGAAATTTTCTAAAACTTCAGATTTAGTTAGTCCTTTATGTATCTTAGTGTTGTTTAGTTTTGGGTGTAAATCTCTCTACGGATGATGTTGCTGGGCTCCATTTTTCACGATTTTGCAATAGCTGTATCTCAAGAACTAATGCGTAGATTTTCATTATCATGGCGCTGCCATGGTGCATTATTCGTAATTATCGTAAGCTATCTTTCAAGAACTAATGCACGAAATTTTCTAAAACTTCATATTCAATCAGTTCCTAATATAGATTAACCACTTCACCGGTTGCCCCTAGATAAGTCGGGGGTTAAAGCACTGTTTCCCCATATCCATCGCCGGTTAAGTGGTTAATGTTGTTTAGTTTGGTGTAAATCGCCCTACATATGGCACTGCTGTGCTGCATTTTACACGATTTCGCAATAATTGTATGGCAAGAATTAATGCATGGATTTTCATCAAATTTCAGATTCAGTTAGTCCTGATAAAAACTTTATCCTGATTAGTTTTTGGTGTACATCACCCAACATGCCGCTGTTATGCAGACTTTCTTTAAGATTTTGCAATAGTTCTATCTCAAAAAGTAATGCAAAGGTTTTCATAAAACTTCAGATTTAGTTATAAATTGACACAAGTTGTTTTGGTTTAAACCATTTAAACAGTGGCGCTGCTATGCTGCATTTTTCTGGAAGTACTAACATGCATAAGATATAAGAAAAGTTTGAGATTGCCACATCTGACTAGTTTAGGATATTATACAATTTCGCTTAGCTATTTTCATCTGCTTAATTGAAATTGAGGCGTTGAAAACATCACTAGATTCAATATAGCCAGCTGTGATTTCAAGAAAAATGCTTTCCATCTATAAGTTTACAAATCTTTAATACATTGTTTTAGACAGTTTGATAGTCGCTTCTTTCTTTTCTGCTTTTCGAACTCAGGTAGAGAGAATCATTTAAAAAATATTTCAGCTTTATTACTGAATACTAAGAACTTTGGCAGAAAATGTCGGTAGATCCGTTAAAACCAGGTTTATTTAAAACTACCACTTATGATGAAAATAACTGTAGAATAAAACACATTTTATAAATTTTTATTCAATTATTCAGTCTAGGTTCTTTTTAATAAAACCCAGGTAATGTAAATATGATTTTTTTTTTTTTTTTTTTTTTTTTTTTTTTTTTTTTTTTTTTACAATTTGGAGAAAAAAAAAATAACAATAACAATAATAATAATAATCGAATTAAAATCATTTTTTCACTTTTTCATTGCTCTTTTCTTTCATTAAGCATAGTGTGTCACCTTCTGACGATGACGTTTGTAATTATTTATAGAAATCGTCGTGTATATGGGTGTTGTAATCCAAGAGTGATAGAAAGTCTTCCTTATTTGCTGTAATTCGATGTTTTTGTGCGTGGAGAAAATGCACAGACCGTGTCATGCTATTTAATTTTAATTGTTTTTAACTTAAAACTAATTTTTAAAGAACATGTACTTCCGAGTGTTCATGAAGCATTCTGATGATAGAAGGGTGAATTAATGTTTATTTGAGATTTTTTTTTTTTTAATTTGCCGCTGTAACAGAATCTACCAACTACATAAATCCTTTGGATGTTTTTCTTTACACTGAAGAAGATTATTTTTTACGGTCATTTCAGTCAGTTTTGAAACAGAAAATTGATCTTTTTTAGTTGCGTTCGTTATTATGTAAATACGTAGCATCTATAGTTGTCGTTCAGCCCGTCCGTCTGTCCGTTTGTCTGTCCGTCCGTCTGTCCATCTGTCTGTCCGTCCGTCTGTCTGTCCTTCTATCTGTCCGCATATAACAACGCAAAAACTACCCAACCGAATCGTTTGAAATTTAAAATACATAATTATTACATTATTTTTTCGAGTCATTTCAATTTTTATGAAAATCAGATGCATAGATCGATTACGGGGACAATCAAAAGGATTCCGTTACATTACAGTCAAAGGGGAAAAAAATATTACACAATTTTGTCGAGGCATTTCAAATTTTATGAAAATCGGATACATAGATCAATTACAGGGACAATCAAAAGTATTCCGTTACATTACGGTCAATGGGGAAAATTATTCAAATGCATTTTAATGGTGTTACACTCATTCAAACATAATAAAATTGACATGAATCTATGAAGTATATATATACTAAAATATACATTATGTACAATTTGTGATGCAATGAATAGGTATTATTAAATTACAGGGCTACAAAAAAGTATTCCACAACATAATGCATACGGAGAAACATTGTTTGGAGCGTGTTTTAATTATATTAAACTATTTCATATTTTATGAATATGATATAAGTTGCTGAGGTGTAATAAAAATTACTTCCTGTATATTTACAGGAACACAAAGTTTTCGACCACTATATTGTATCCGAAGTACTGTCTACTATATCAGCAAGATCTGATTTTTTTTTTTTTAACTTCGTTATCGTACGAACGCACCTCATTTGTTACGCTTCACGTGCAATTTCCAACTTGTTTTAAGTTACAGTTACTTAAATATACTCATGCCTCATCGAGTTTTATGACGAATTTTCATTTTTTAGAAACTAAGTATTCTCCAGATAAATTTCCACAGTTTAGATTTCTTTCAGCAATATTCTTTTTGAAAAGTAAAACAACTTTAGATTTAAACATCTTTTTATTTTCTTCTACCATTACAAGAAGAAACTATTGGGTTCGTGAAATTTTTTGAAATCCTCTTTTCAACTGATTTACATGTTTTAGGGGTCAGAGATCCAAAAAACATATTTTTCCAAAATGTCTGTATGTGTCTGCCTGTACGTGACAAAAATTTTATGGGTGCTCTATCTCAAGATTTAACGCATAGAATTTCACAAAATTTAGATTCTGTTAATAACCTGGATATAAACTAGATCTGATTAGATTTTGGTGTATATTGCTCAAGAGATGGCGCTGCTATGCTGCATTATTCTCAATTACCACAATAGCCATACACCAAGAACTAGGACATAGATTTTCATTAAATTTTGGACTTAGCACTTGATATAACATGGTGCTGATTATGTTTCAGTGCAAAATTCTCAACAGATGGCGCTGCTATGGTACATTATTCGTGATTATCGCAATAGCTCTCTCTCAAGAACTAATGCGCGGTATTTTACAAAACGTTAGATTATGTCAGACTTTTATAAAAACTGGATCAGATTAGTTTTTCGTGTGTATCGCTCAGCAGGTGCCGCTGCTATGCTACATTAGTTACAAGTTCCACAATAGCAACATCTCAAGAACTAGAGCATGGATTTTAATAAAACTTTAGGTTTAGTTAGTACTTTATGTAACATAATGCCTATTACGTTTTGGCGCAAATCACTCGGCTGGTGGCGCTGCCATGGTGCATTATTGGTCATTATTGCAACAGCTCTATCTCCAGAATTAATGCATGAATTTTTCTAAAACTGTAGATTCAGCGAGTCCCTGATATAGATTAGTGTTGTTTAGTTTTTGGTGAAAATCGTTCAACAGGTGGCGCTGCTATGCTGCATTTTACATGATCACAATAATTGTATCTCAAGCATTTTTATCAAACTTCAGATTCATTTAGTACCTGATAAATAAAATGATCCTGATTAATTTTTGGTGTACATTACTTAACATGTGGCGCTATTATGCAGATTTTTTTTAAAGATTTTGAAGTAGCTCTATCTTCAACAAACAAATCTAAACTATTATTATTAGTTTAATGTTATTAATAGACATATTAGTTTGGCGAAATACCGGAAATAACGCCATGTTGGCTTCTATTTTGTCGAGTAATTTTGGGAGCCAGATTTGGCGATATATTGCCAAGTTAGCGAAAAAATTGGCGACATTTGGCTACAGAACCTCCTCTTCCAGATTGCAGTCACACTGCAGTTTCTCGGTATCTACGTAGATTTTCTTATGACCATAAGCATCTACACATAATTTTATAGCTTCCTTTTCAAATCGCTATTTTTATAAATATAGAAGAATTTTTTTTATATAAATCATCCCTTTTTAATTGAAATATCTGTATTGTAGCAATTGTTTTGACTTCGAAATCACACAAATAATAATGCAATGTTGTTTTAACACACATTTAGTCACAGTTTATATATATGTTTATGAAAAATATGTATTTTCTGTTTTGAATGACGCCAATTTCAAAAATCTAACAGGAGAATCGGAATTTTTATTGATTTATAAAAAAAAGAACACTTGTTATCATTTCTTTTTCAAATAATTGAACTGTTTTTTATTTGATGGCAACTTGAAAGAAATAATCGAATGAACAATTAAAAAGGAGAGATTTCTTTAAAACAGAGATTCTGTTAAATTATGGAAAATATAGCGTTATATAAATTTTAAATGGGTGCTATTTCCTTAATATTGGATATTTTTTCACAAGACTTTCAAAAGGCACATACCTAAATTAAAAGCTTTCGAACAATCTATTACGGGTTATAATTGAGTTGTTTGTCTTTTTTTTTCTTGTTTCATGAGAAAAAAGTGACAAAACAGGGTTCTGGATCTCTATAACTAATCATTGGATCTGGGTGGTATTCTGTAAACTTTGAGGTCTAGAGTAGGACACCTTATCTTTTCAATTTCGTCGCAATCCGATGATTGGGTCCAAAGTTATTAATGGGCAAACTTTAGACTTTATCATTAGAGATGCATCTGAGCTCTACTATACAGCACTATCGTGCTGTATGATACATTTAAAATGAAATTTAAAGGAAATACAGGGTCATAAAAAATTGATGAATGTTAAAAATGAAATTACAAATATATCGGCAACAAATTATCCAATCAACTTCATTCTTTATGTATATTGTTTCTTTTTAAATTTTCTCCTTAAAATAAAAGAATCCAAAAAACTAGTTCCATATAATTGAGGTTACTGATATACAACAGGCTTCTTTCCATTATTATATACTAAGTATACAGCAAATTTCAAGTCTCTATCTCAATTTCTTTGGAAGATAGAGCTTTTACAGAAATACAGATAGATGGACGGTAAATTTTTTTTTTTTTCTAAAAATATGTTTTTCGAAATCTCCAGTTCCTGAAACGTGCAAATCCGCCAAAAATAATTTTCAATTTTCAAAACGACTTCAAGACTTGCCCTGTGCTATGTATTATGGGTAAGTAAAAGGAAAAATTTGAGATGCAGTTATTTTCAAGAACCATGGCTATCACATGTAAGCAAATACTTGCAAAAAATACGGCATTTATATATAAAACTTTACGAAATTCATTTCCATAAAGGGCGAAAGATCTCTATTTGTAAAAATCTACAAACTGAATTCTCATATTCGTAGAATAGATACAGAATTTTCCGCCGCAACATTTTATCCCTTTCCCTATTTTTCGATTTGTAAGAAGTGATCTTAATTATTTCAGCGTGTAAACGAGATCCTCCTATATCATCTAAATTACTACAAAACATTTTTTTTTCTTTTTAAAGAAGGAGCTGGTGCCAATCTTGTTGTGGCGCAAAAATATGATTAATGTGTTCTTTTTTCTTTCAAAAAAAAAAAAGAAAAGAAACCTGGATAATATGGCAGATAAGTGTGCCCACTTACTAGAAGCTTGAGCTCTATTTGCTCTGCTGAAAAATTTTTATATGAAGTTGTGAGATTACATAGAACTCTAATCTTCATATTCCTTTCTGACCATCACAATAGTTAGGATTTTCATACTTGAGGTTTTACTTTTTAATCCCTTGAGAGGGGATGGGGATATTATATTCCACCTAAATTTAATCAAGATTTGAACCAGAAAAGTTTATTAAGTTTTGCTTTTATAGATTTGGAAGAAAAGAGATGGAAATTTCATTTTCCTTATTTTGAAATATTTTTTTTTTTCTAAATTTCCAGTGGGAATTCAGCCATTACACAGACGCTTTGCTCCTCTTAGAGTTAAGAAATGAATGATGCATGGTACAATTTCATCTGAATAAAAAAAAGCGATACTTCCGTTCCAAGAATATGCATGAAGGCCTTCTTTTTTTGGTCTTCAAGTTCTGTACCCTTGTCCGAAACCTGCCAGTGCTAGAGGAGAACAAGTTTCTTCAGCAAGCATATGGTAGTGCCAAAGTGAACCAAGCCATTTTAGCACAGGTATCATCTGCGCACCACATTGGTGCAATTTTTTTTACGTCAATTTGTCGAAAACTTCGTTTTTAAGTACCAGTTATACATGTATTTTTTAATTATTTCCTATTATTTTAAAATGAAAATAATATTAAATAAAAACAGTTTAATTAATAATTATAGAACAAAATAATTTATATCATTCAAAAAAAGAAAATAAAAGTAAACAAACAATTCATTTAATAAATGAACAACACAGCCGGACTAATATGTAAGGCTTAAAATCCCCATTTTGTTGAATCGTGCCAGTGTGATGCGTATATGAAGTCTGTGTTACTATTTTATTCCCCACACTTGCAATGACAATCTGATATCCATGTTACGTTGGACCGTCTGTTAAACTGGTTGTATCGTTTGAATAAATTCGAAATTAAAAAATTGATTATACAGTACATGATACACGTAGTACGATTCAAAAATTCGGAAACTGTATTCATTCTTGACAACGAAAGCCAGTGCCTAAAGTAAAGCCACCTGAAATGTATTCTCTCAACTTTCCCCTAATTGCTCATGTTGTTTTAGTCCATGTCATGTGACCGAACTGCACGCACAGTTATTATCTTCGGAAGTTAGTTATCTTTGCACCAGAAAATAAGACAGCTGTTTTATTTAACAGCATTGCAGCATTAAATTCTCTCAACAATTAAATAAAACACCATTGAAGACTTTGAAAATGCTAAGAAAGACATGCAATGAATCTACCACGGTGAGACACAGGGTTCATAAATGGCATCATCGTTTTAAAGAGGTCTGAGAATCCATCGAAGATGAAAAACGCGTTTGACAACCTTCGCTGGGCCAGGCACTGGTACTTTCTACTTGAGAACGTACCAGCACATCGATAGCAGTTGTTAAAACAATTTTTTGTCAAAACTCGCACTAATTGCTTTCACATCCACCCTATCAACTGGATATAGCCCCTGTGGCTGTTACCTGTTCCCATCAAGGAAATATCATTTACAGGGATGCTGGTTTTACTTATTAGATGCACTGAAAACAATATCGCAGGATACCTTAGGAGAGGCTGCGAAAAATGGCTTCCAGAGAGGCTTCCAAAAGTTATACGAACGCTGGCAGAAGTGTATTGTCGCCCAAGATTACTGCTTTGAAGGTGGATATGCTTCGGTGCTGTGAACAATTCAAAGAAATGTTTTTTACAATTTTTCCCCGAAGTTTTGAATCGTACTATACAGGGTGAGTCATAAATATCGAAACAATAGGCTATCTCCTCAAATATTGCCCCTAGACCCATACTTCCAATTGCAAAAATTCATAAAAAAAGGTGAAATTTCTGATAAAATAAGTTGCAACTCCATGGGGGGTCTATTTGAAAAATTACGAAAATTAAATTTTTATACGACCCCCGTAGGTCAAAATTCCCAGTTAGGAAATTATTCCTTATCCATTCCTAAATTGAACAAAACAAATTTCATCTCCGTATCTAAAAATCCCACAGAGATATTAAATATCAAAATCCTCAAAAATTCCTGACTTACACCACTTTTCCCTGCCTCTAAACTGTGCTTTCTTCTCTGTGATTCAACGCTTGTTAGGGAACATTCACAAATTGCAAATTGATAAAAATCGGTTTAAGATAGCGCTTTTTCTTTGGACATAAAATAGCAGCGTATAGTTTTTACGCTAAATTGGTATACCAGACGTCTGTCCGGGTCAAAATATCTAGGTCAAGTCTCAAACCGACCCATAGGGGGGAAAAGTTCGGCTTGGCCTGAAAAAATGTCAACATCATAACCCGGACCGGTCTGGAAAATAGTTTAAATCATAGCCCGGTTCAGTCGCAAATTTCTACATAGTTTTTTAATTCGGAGTGGGAAAAAATGTTTCATATGGAGGAGTTCTAACCAAAAAATTCTTTTATAGCTTTTCGTTTTTTACATTTATACTTTTTGTTATTAAAGAAGCGCCAAAGGCTGTAATATATTTATTTTATCAATGAATCTCTATTGATATGTAAATGTTTCACTTATATTTTAATATCGTAATCCATATCCCATGCTTTGGAGACTCTGAAAAATGTTATACACTAAAACTTTTTAAGATGGAATCACATAGGAAAGAAAAAATACATTATAGACAGATGCTCTCCTTAGAAGATGTAATTGAAGCTTATTTTCTTTTCAGGTACTATTGCAATTATTTTGCATGGATCAACATATTTTCCGTTTAAGACAGAATTCCGTCATAGGCAGATTTTTTTTCACTGGTTTTATTGTATTTAATTTTTTTAGTCTTTGAATAATCTATTTAAAAAAAATAAATTTTAAAGTTTTTTTTTTTTTTTTTTTTTTTTTTTTGTAAAATAAAAGTTTTAAAATCTATATGTTTTTCGTAAAAAAATTCGATTGAGCCGAATTTTATTTATTTTATGTACGTACTAAGTCAGTCAGAGACAGTGATTCATACGGGTTTTGTCGAGACCGGGTTTGAAAATTTCATCCAGAGTGCACCTAAGTTGAATGAAGTAGTCCCCTCCTTTATGAAAAGTACGCTAAGCCCGGCCTGGCGGGTCTTCTGAAAAAAGTAACATCTCGGTCCTGGTCCTACCTGGGCCCAGAATACAGATTTTTTAACATCCTCTGGAGGACGATAAAAAGCCTGAAGTTGTCAGAGGTAAATTTCAAAAGAAAAAAAAACTTAATCTGCATCTTAGAAAAAGCATTTTTTTAAATAACTGACGGACATTTAAACAATACACTTCGTTTTTCTGCATAATGAATTTTTTATTCTCTATTTCTCGTCTTTAAATTATTAAATGTTAAGAATTTTTAAAAGAAAAAAGAACTTGAAACACGTCATTTTTGATTTTTTTTACATTAGTTTTGTTTCGGCAAATTTGAAAAAATGTTTACTTTTGAAAAAATGTTTGTTTTTGAAAATATGATTTTTTTTAAAGTTATATTATTTTTTCAATGAATATTTTTAATAGTTTTAAAATTAATATAAAAAAAAACCTTGGAACAAAACTAAAATCATATTTTCATCTTTAATTAAATGGAAAGAAATTGAAATCCGATAAATAATGTTACGAGTTACAGTCAAATATCTATAATCCGCACACCCATAATTCACTGTTTCCTCATTGTTTTTTCATTTTTTTTAGATTTTTCTAAAAAAACGTTTTTGGATCACTAATTTGTAAATTTTTTAACTGTTTATTTCATTGTTTACATTCGTAAAATAACGTGAATTATAGAAAACAGTGGATTATGGGTGTGCGGATTATAGATCTTTGACTGTATAACGATTTTTGATTGTCCCATTTAAACCAGTACTAACCACATGAAACTTTTATAAATTCTATGAGAAATTTTAGAATGTGATTTTCTTAGCAAATTATAATGCTAACCATCACAAAAAAAAGAAAAAAAAATCAAAATTCTAACTCAAGAAATATATTTTTTACGCGTTTTCTAGAACTGTTAAAGTAACATTGTTTTTTGAATTGCGCGCTTTTCAATTTGTGTCTAATCCCTTAAAACCTGATGAATTTTTTAAACGGCTATAACTTTGCGAATTTTGGAGATATGAAGATGCAACTTTTTGTGTCTTATTCAGGACTGAATAAGGAAAGTTTAACTAATTGGAATTTTTGTCCTACGGGGGCCGTATAAAAATTTAATTTTCGTAACTTTTCAACTAGACCCCCCATGGTGTCGCAATTTATCTTATCAAAAACTTCACACTTTTTTATGATTTTTTGCAGTTGGAAGTATGGGTCTAAGGGCAATATTTAAGGAGATAGCCTATTGTTTCGATATTTATGACTCACTCTGTATACAATGCTTTGACATTATTATTATTATTTTTTTTTTTTTTTTTTTTTTTTTTTTTACTAAAACGTGGGCAAGTTTACTTCTGTTCTCAACGTGTCCGTTATATATTAAGGATTAATAAAATAATAGAAAGATTATCTTGTTAATTTGTCATATTTGTCTGCAAAACTTGTTGGTTGACATGAAAATGATAGTTTGAGATTTGGTAGCGTCCGAAAAATCTCTATTACAGATTGAGGAAACTGATAGAATATAAAAAGTACTCGGAAACATTTTCAAAAATCAGTAGTAGAAAAGTCACTTTGTTTCCCTAAATCTCCTTCGGATCTGTCAACTACATTTCTTTCTCGGGTTTCTAAAAAAAGAGGGCTATCCGGAATCGTGAATAACATGGAATAGGTCGTTGTATGCTTTCCTTTTCAATTGTATCATACTCTTTTTATTTTAAAAATAATTATCTTATTTTATAATGGGTAGTTAAAAAAATACAATTTTTTAGTGTTTTTAATTAATTTTAAGGAAACGTGCAATTTATAATAATCCAAGTTGCATAAGAAAATATATTGATGTATAAATGAGATTTTTGATTTTATACTTTCGACAGAAAATGCTTTATATCTGGTTCATATTTTGTTATTTTTAATAACGATGCATTAGAAAATTGAGTCCACTTGATCATGTTATTGCAGTGATGTCTTATAATATTCATTTTAAGAAATGGTTAGCTTAAATTCATATAGAAATCAAACTAATTAAATGTTGATTTATAGCATCAGAGATAAAGGAAAATTTTCATATCTTAATTCGTACAGAAAGAATTTAATTACTTAAAGTCCGTAAAAATTCGTATCTGTTTTAAGTCCGTACGAGTTAAACATTTTTTATATAACAAAATAAATGTAAGTTTTATCAATATCATTATTATCAAATTTAAAATATTTGTTACTTAATATTTTATAACTAGAAAAATTGCGGCACGTGCCACATTGGACACGCGTATTAGTTCACTACTCTGTAACGATTATTTTACTACTAGAAGATAGCCCGTCAAAATGACGTGTTTCCATATTTAAAAGGATGATAAAACATTGCAACAACTTTGGTCAATCATAGCCACTTTAGGCTTAAACAATTTTTAAAAAATACAAAAGATTGAACATGAGGGAAAAAATCTTAAAAAAAAAAAAAAAAAAAAAATCAATAGAAATCTGCATTTAAAATTATAACAAAACTATCTGGTGGATGGGGAGGGATTGTAATGAACAAATGGTAAATGCATAAATTTTAAAAGAATAAAATAAGGTAAAATATCAATTATAAAAAAATACATTGTGAAACTACAGCCAAAAAATATTTTAAAATACTGGGAAAAAATAATAAAAATATCCAAAAAATATATAAATTTTTCCCATTTTGGCCCTTTCCAGACGAATATGAGAGGGTAGCCAAATTATTAATTGAATGGGTAAAATAATGGCATAGAATATGCAGCTAATGAGTTTCACTCACAAAATTACAGTAATTATTTCACAAAAAACATGCAAATTAACATGCATTAATAATGAAAAACATGCACTAATAATGCTATTTTAAAACATTTGTGAATTAACTATTTTATACTGTTGAGATTTTAGAGTACACAAAACATAGACTTGATTTTATTATAGTCAAAGAGAGATTTATTACCTGAGCAATTCTTGTCGGCGACTTTCATAAGCAATTGTATGTTTCATAACTTGAATTCCAGTCTTCGATTTTACGATTTCTTCATATCTTGAAATTAGTTATTTATGAATTTTGCACACTGGCAATATTATATCCTTTACGCATGGTTCTTCACACACACACACAAAAATGATTTAGAGGGATTTTAAATGGTTTTAATAGACTTAGCAAAACGTAAACATTCTTTTTGAATCAGGACATTCTAAAAACAGTTCCGCAGTCAACTGCAGAATAAAGAATACAATCTAAAAAGATGGATTAGAGATGATTAAATACAAATTATATCTATGAAAAAACATATTATGAATTTTAAAAGTACAAATGAATGAGAATTAATGAAATATAATATTAATTAAAGTCAAAATAGTCTCGTTTTATCAAGATCAAAAGTTTTGGTGCTGCCATCTACAGTCATTTTTGTGAGTTAGTGTCCTTTTAGGATTCAACATCCTCCCCCCCCCCCGGCAGTAGAGGGGATACCTTTGTAATAGGACGTTTGATGTCACCGTCTGCTGTTTTAATTAAGACGACACGAACTCGATTGTCCTGTCCTGGGAAAGTTTGTAGAATGCGGCCCATTTTCCATCTCATGGGCATGGATCGTTCATGAATTATTACCAAGTCTCCTTCTCGTAGATTAACACTTGGAGTAGTCCATTTAGGACGCTGTTGGAGATGTTGGAGATATTCTCTTGACCATCTATACCAAAATTGGTTCTTGGCCCTTTCAATAAGGCGCCAACGAGCATTTAATGATAGAGCTCGCGAATTAGAAGCCTCTGGAATATCAAGGAGCGGTGCTCCGATTAGAAAATGACCTGGAGTTAATGCGCGCGGATCTGATGGATCTGAAGACATCGGCGTTAGAGGTCTGGAATTTATACAACTTTCTATTTGACACAGTAAAGTAGATAATTCTTCAAAATTTAAAATACTTGATTTACATGCCTTTAACAGATGATTTTTCGTAAGCTTTACAGCTGCCTCCCATAGCCCACCAAAGTGCGGCGCATATGGAGGAATGAAATGCCAATTGATTTTTTGGCTCGAAAGAAAATCTTGAATTTCTCTGTCTCTCAAATATTGGAATAACTGCTTTAGTTGATTTGCTAGACCTACGAAATTTTTCCCATTATCTGAATAAATATCAGACGGCAGGCCTCTACGTGCAATAAATCTCTTTAGGGCTGCTAGCAAGGCTTGCACAGACAAGTCTGATACCACTTCCAGATGCACTGCCTTAGTGCACATGCAGACGAATACACATATGTAAGTTTTTATTTTTATCTTACTTCTAGGCAAATTTGGCTTGGTTATGCAGGGGCCGGCAAAATCTATGCCAACCTTGGAAAATGGACGGATTGGGGTGATTCTGTCAACGGGAAGATCTCCCATCATTTGTTGACAAGCTTGTGTTTTTAGGCGTTTGCACAGTACACATTTGTTGAGCTCTTGTCGCACAGTAGAACGACCATTAACAAACCAAAATTGTTGACGTATAATAGAAAGTACTAACTGTGCACCTGCGTGCAAATGTTTCTCATGTACATGCTTTATTAATAGTTTAGTGACAAAGTTATTTTTTGGGAGTAGCATCGGATATTTTTTATCGAAGGTTAAAGACTGATGTTGGGACAAACGACCACCTACTCGAATGATATCACTTGAATCTAAAAATACATTTAGTGGTAATAGTTTACTATTGTTTGGTAAGGGTTTTCTTTCTTTTAACAACTTAAGCTCTGTGTTGAATTCAGAACTTTGAATTAATTTTACAATGCATTGAATTGAATTAGAGATTTCTTCTGAACTTAGATTTCCAAATTTTTTCGATGTACTATGTCTAGCATTATGAATAAATCTAAGACAATAGGCTGTGACTCTTGACAGCTTAGAGAATTTCGAAAACTTAAGAAGAAAGTCAGGAGGTGCACTTACTTGTGTTACATTACTGACAGAGTCAATTTCTTGAGTTAACTCATTTATTGGAGCAGTGAATTTAGGTATTGGGATTTGCTCATTTGACAATAGCCAAGGAGGCCCATGCCACCACAGAGAATGATTAAGAAGCTTTCGTGGAGGAATTCCCCTAGAAGCTACATCTGCAGGATTTAAAGCACCTGGAATATGATTCCATTCATGGGAAGGCATTAATGCCTGTATTTGACATACTCGATTGAGTACGAACTGATTTCCCTTTAAAGGTGGTGCTTTTAGCCAACTGAGAACAATTTGGGAATCCGACCACAAATAAATATTGTCAAATTTTACTTTTAATGTGTCAATAATTACAGAACATAACTTAGCTAGCAAAAGAGCTGAACAAAGCTCGATTCTAGGCAATGTTTGAACTTTAATAGGGTTTACCTTAGTTTTTGCAGCAATCAAATTAACAAATACCCTTTCAGGTGTAACCACACGTAAATATGTAACAGCAGCATAGGCTTTATTCGAACCATCGCAAAAACCGTGCAGTTGAATTTGAACAACTGCTTCATTGAATAAATTCATGTATCGAGGAATTTCTATCGATTTTAATAAATGCATTTCAGATGAAAATTCATTCCAAACATGTTGTATGGCAGGTGGGATTTTCTCATCCCAAGAAATCTTATCCTTCCAAAGATCTTGCATCATAATTTTTAACTTTATTGTTGTAGGAGCTAGGAAACCCAGAGGGTCAAAGATTGTAGCCACTACAGATAACAAGTCTCGTTTTGTTTGTACATCCTTTAAATCAGCGAACCTAATTTGTAAAATATCTTTGGAAGAGTCCCAAAATAAACCAAGAACTTTGACAGTATCATCTTCCTGGATGACCTTTTTTGAGGAAGCCTTCATTTCATCAGGTAAATGAGCTATTACATCAGGATCGTTACAGGCCCACTTTCGTAGATTAAAACCTCCACCTTTCATAATTTTAATTAGCTCTGTCACTAAATTCTGAGCGTTTTCTCTTGAGTCGGATCCAGAAAGGAGATCATCAACGTAAATTTCATCTTGAATAATTTGGCAGGCTTTTTGATTAGATTGTTCATTATCAATGGCCAATTGGCGTAATGTCCTAATGGCCAAAAAAGGTGCACAGGAAAAACCGTATGTAACGGTCAACAGCCTGTATGATTTGATAGTTTCTTCAAAATTAAATCTCCAAAGAATGCGTTGATAGTCAATATGATTCTGATTAACGAGTACTTGCCTAAACATTTTTTCGATATCAGCACTAAAAGCAATTGGATTCATTCTAAACTTTAATAATAAAGGAAATATTTCCGGCTGCAATTTCGGACCTATCTCTAGATAATCGTTTAAAGAGCGGCCTGATGAACCAACTGCAGATGCGTCAAATACTACTCTAAGTCGTGTAGTTGAACTATCTTCTTTTAATACCCCGTGATGTGGAAGATAAAAATGATCCGGATTTGAGATTTCTGAATTTGGTACAAGTTCCATGTGCCCCAAATCGATATATTCTTGCATGAATGCTAAATATTGCTCTCTAAGCAAAGGGTTTCGATGGAGTTTCTTCTCCAATAAATAAAACCGCTTTAGAGCTTGAGATTTTGAATCACCGAGGATTGGCTTAGATTTAAACGGCAAGTTTACAACATATCGTCCTGATTCTGTGCGTGAAACGGTTTTAGAATAATTATCTTCAACAAGAGAAATTGGATCAGAACTGGGAACCGACTCAAATTCCCAGAACTTTTGCAGCTGAGAAGTAATCTGCGTAGTAACATGACAACTAACAAATGAATTTTGGTTTGATTCATTCGAATAAATAATTCCCGATAATATCCAACCCAGTTTAGAATTAATAGCGCTCGGTGATCCTTTAGGTCCTAAAATAGACTCTCCTATTATGATATTAGCAAACAAATCTGCACCTATAAGAAGATCAATGGGACTGGACACATGGAAGTTTGGATCCGCAAGATTCAAGCCTTCAATATGTGGCCAAAACGTAGTCGTAATCAGAAAATTTGGCAAATTTGTTGTTATCTGGTTAACAACTAACGCGTCTAACTGAAAGATTTCATCATTAAAATGGGGAGAGAATGTCAAAGAAACTTCCTGAAGAGATGTTTCTGCAACTAAATTATTTATACCTGAGATTTTATGATTTGTAGGCCTTGATGGAAGACCTAATTTTTCACAACAAGTTTTAGAAAGTAGGCTCTTTTGAGAACCACTATCGATCATCGCCCTGCAAGGAATGAATTTGCCTGATTTGGATTTTACACGTATAATGGCAGTAGCCAACAATGTTTGAGAATTTCTACTAAACGATTGATTAGTAAAACAATTTGATTCATTTAAATTACCTACAGCATTTGGGGTTGTTACATGATCTTGTTGTCCAATAATTTGTTGTTGTGTAGGGGCAGATTGATCACGATGAAGGAGTGTATGATGTTTCGAATTACAATGTTTACATGTGGTAGTTATCAAACAATTAGCAACAAAATGGTTAGAACGCAAACAGTTCGTACATAACTTTTTTGATTTTACTAAATGCCAGCGTTGCTCAACAGATAAATTCTGCATTAATGGGCATCTATGAAGTTGGTGGGGTTCATTACATTTTGGACAAATAATTTTTTGTGATTTATTTACATTATCCGTTACGACAGTATTCGATACCGATCTTTTTGGAAAATGTTGAGATTTAGGATCAAACTTATTATTAAACTTAGATTCAGTTTTAATAAATTCAACATTACAATTCTGCAGACTACGTGCTTGTTTTTCAAGAAAACTAATTACCATTTCATAAGTTGGAAAACAATCATTATTTAATGATAACTCCCACTGTTTTCTTAAATTATCATCAAATTTTGTTTGAATTAAATAAACTAAAATCAAATCAACAAATTCATTAAATTCAAATTTTAAAGATTTCAAATTTCGAATAACTTCATTGCAAGTGTCCAATAACTCTAGAATTGATTTTTGCGTAGGTGATTTTAATGATTTAGCATTAACGAATTTTGACAATAATGAGTATGCCAAATTTTTACGATTATCATAGCGATTAACCAAAGTTTCCCACGCTTGTTTATAATTATCACCGGAAATTGAAAATCCCGAAATTAATTTAGCAGGATAATTTTTTACACTCGCTATTAGATAAGAAAATTTTAACTGATCTGATAAATTTTCATTATTATGAATTGCAGTCAGAAATGTTTCCTTAAAGGTAATCCAATTGTTGATATCTCCATAAAATATCGGCAATTCAAATTTAGGTAACTTTAAAGCGTTATCCTTAACAGAAATTGAATTATTACTGGTTTCACTCGTAATTTCTTGTATTTTTACAACCAAAAATTCCTCGATTTTTACTAAATCGTCAACAACAATGTCCTTCGCTTTTGTAAATGAATCGTATAAAGTGTTAATACTTTCTTCTGCGATTCCAAAATAAGATTTCTTTAAATCAGCTTCTAAGCTAATTAATTCTTCTTTAAGCTTCTCAGTTAATTTAACATTTTTATTTTGTATTGCTTCAGCTACTTGAATGTTATATCTGTTTATTTCTTTTATTGTGAAATTAAATTTCTGTTCATTTTGTATCTCTACTTTCGTTTTCATTCTGAAGTAATTAACTTTTATAATTAAACTTTAAAAATACTATTTCACTGAACGCTCCTGCTAACGACGGACCAGAAAATTTATTTATGTTGAGATTTTAGAGTACACAAAACATAGACTTGATTTTATTATAGTCAAAGAGAGATTTATTACCTGAGCAATTCTTGTCGGCGACTTTCATAAGCAATTGTATGTTTCATAACTTGAATTCCAGTCTTCGATTTTACGATTTCTTCATATCTTGAAATTAGTTATTTATGAATTTTGCACACTGGCAATATTATATCCTTTACGCATGGTTCTTCACACACACACACAAAAATGATTTAGAGGGATTTTAAATGGTTTTAATAGACTTAGCAAAACGTAAACATTCTTTTTGAATCAGGACATTCTAAAAACAGTTCCGCAGTCAACTGCAGAATAAAGAATACAATCTAAAAAGATGGATTAGAGATGATTAAATACAAATTATATCTATGAAAAAACATATTATGAATTTTAAAAGTACAAATGAATGAGAATTAATGAAATATAATATTAATTAAAGTCAAAATAGTCTCGTTTTATCAAGATCAAAAGTTTTGGTGCTGCCATCTACAGTCATTTTTGTGAGTTAGTGTCCTTTTAGGATTCAACATATACCATTAGCTAATACTTAAAATAAAATACTTTATAAGATCGAAAACAAATGTCAACAATAAAGAGTAAACAATCGTGATTCGTTATGTGACAATCAAGTCATTCACGACTGTAAAAAATAAATAAATAAATAAAAATAAATAAATAAATAAAGCAACACGAATATAAAAATTCTAACAATATCGTATTTAAAACGCACCTTCGCTTTTCTTAAATAAAAAGTTTTAATTAAACACTGTTAAAAATTTGACTGTTTTGCTGAATTGTCATTTCATTACACAGCTTTTATAGAAAATGATTACTTTACAGTATTACAGTGTTAAAAATTTGACCCATTTGTTGCAGCATCACTCCACTGCTTTTATAGAACATCTCTTTTATGACCAATGAGAATCCTCCATATCACAGTAATGTAGCTGCTTTATATAAAACCAGTGGAGTGATGCTGCTGCAAATGGGTCAAATTTTTAACAGTTGCTGCAGCATCACTCCAACGCTTTTATAGAAAAACGGTTACTTTGTGTTTGTTACTTACAGTGCATTCTATAAAAGCTGGGGAGTGATGATGCAGCAAAAGGGTCAAATTTTTAACAGTGTACTGCTAAAAATTTCATTCATTTACCGCAGCGTCACTCCACAGCTTTTATAGAATGTCTCTTTTATGACCAATGAGAATGCTCCATAACACAGCAAAGTAATCGTTTTCTATAACATCGGTGGAGTGATGCTGCAGCAAATGAGTCATATTTTTAGCAGTGTGAATATTGTGTTTGAAACAGGGAAAAGATTTCAAAGCACAGTAAAATGTAGTGACGTCATTTACAGCTCAAACTGTAAATCTGACAAATGAGAACGCTCCTTAAGACTCTGGAACGTTTGCATTGGACGAAAAATTGATAGCCTTTAAAATCGGAGTTAACTTTTCACAATGGAATTTGTCAGTGGTCCTAATAAGTGTTTTTTCTCGTGGATGGGTTGACCCCTGAATCGTTATACACGGAGGGATTTTATATATATAATTTTACAATAGACAACTATTAGCGTCTACTAGCATATACTGAGCATCTTGCAAATGGGTAAAATTGTAATGCTGCTTTCTCTGTATTTTGTTTTAAATGCGCAGACAATATAATTCTTTCAACATTAAAAAAAACTTAATTACAAATATGATATAATTTTTTAGAGTATAATATTCTAAAATGTATTGAAAATTCATTAAATCTATAGAATTATATTATCCTGAATATTGCTACTGCAATGAAACCTGGAGTTTAGTGAGCGGAATATTGCATGCAAAACACTCAGTGGGCTAAACAAGCACTACTCTATAAAACTTAATTTAAAACTATGAAATACTTGTTGTAACAGTAACTCGATATAATACTCGATATAGTACTCGATATAACTTAATATAGATCAATAAACTCGATAGCTCAGTTTTACAAATAATTAATATGAAATATTTTTTGTCAGCATCTCATTTAAAAGTATAATGAGCCACTTTAAACAACAACTTTGAAATTATTTCATGAAAACTTTGTTGTGATTATATTAATAAATTAGTATAAATATATGGTGACTAAATGAAAAACATCTATATTATTCATAAGGAAAAGAGTTATTCTAAATCACAATTTGCATTAAATATTCTTTTAAATGATAAACAATGATCAATAATAAAATTAAATTTTAAAAAAGCTGAAATCAAGGAAAGTAGAAAAAGAAAATACTAGCGGTTAAAAGAGTTTTTAAGGAAATTAGTTCAGATACTGGGAATTGCATTTTTATTATTTTTATTTCCTCTCGTTCACGTTCATTTTGCAAAAAAGTATAACTGAAATAGTTATTTACAAATAATAAATTTACTAGACTTATATACTAATAGATTAATTCTAATTGATGCTATAATAATTCTAATTTTTACACTAATAATGACTGGTACAAAAAAAATAAAAGTAATGTTTTAATAACCTGAATATCCTTTATAGACAAATGTGAGTATTATTTCATAAACGGTCATCTGGATATTTAAATTAAATTCAAATTTTAAAAGTTCAATTGCAACACCAAAAGTGTGTTACATGTATAAATTCTCTACATGAAAATACAATTTTAAATATGAATTACTGCAAATTGAACGAATAATTAACAAATCAAAATTGCACGTCAATCGTAGCAAATGAGGTGCGTTTGTACTACATCAAAGTTTTAAAAACATTCAGATCTTGGTGTAATAGTATACAATATTTCGGATATAGCATAGTGGCCGAAATCTTTTGTGTCTCCCTGTAAATACTATCTGCTTTCTACCATATGGAAAGTAACTTGTAATGAACCTTAGGAACGTGCATCAATTTCAAAAATACGAAATAGTTTAATATAATTAAAACGCGCCGTAAACAATGTTTCTCCTTATATCATTATATTATGGAATAGTTTTGTGTGGCCCTGTAAATTAATAAAAAAATTTCTTTGACCCACAGATTGTACAGAATTTACATTTTAGTATATCCTTATCCTTATTAATATTATAAATGCGAATGTGTGCCCGAAAGTTTAAATGAAATTGACTTCTAAACGGATGAATTAATATTTTTGCATCGTTGCATATAGATGGATTATGAAATGGAAATGAACATAGGCTATGTTTTATTTATTTTATGTAAATCTTTTTTTAATTATTCAAAATTTCATTATTTTTTTATACAGAATCAATTAAAATTTTTCGATAAAAAAATATCCATTTTTCTTTCCCGCTACCAAGAAAATCAAAATCTGGAATAATAATTTTTTCTCGGCAATTAATCTTCAGTTGAACAATTTCTATGTGAAAAATTAAAATAAAAAGAATTCAAAGGAAATTAAATATGACATCATACTTGAAAAAAATGAAGTTTATTATATAAGAAGCATGAATATCGATTACGTTAACAAGAGGTTTTCTGTGCAAAATGACGACATAATTAGAAGTAAAGTGAATAAAAAAGAATTATATTATTAATAAAATATTTGATTTGAAGAAAATATGACGTCATACTTTAAGTATACTTTAAGTATCATAGGAATTTTGAAATATCCGTTAAAAATACAAGGGGCATGGTTATGTGTAACTAAACATAATCGGTAAATAATGACGTCACATTTAAAATAAAGAAAAATATCGTTTTACTAAATACTGATTAACGAATTTGAAAATAATTTGCATATAAATGAAAGTTTTCATTCAAGATTTGTGATTCTCAGTTTTTTGTTTGGAAAAACAGGGAAATAAAATTGATTAATATATATTTTTTAAGATATTTTCTTGTTAAAATAATAATTTAAAAAAAATTGAATTTGAAGAGATGCTACAAAAATATGATTAATGTAAATTTTCTAAAACTAAAAAAAAAAATTCACACATTTGAGCTTCATGTATGAATTTATTCCACAGAAGCGAAAATCGTCTACAACATATAGACATTTACTACCAAGGATGTTTAAGCTTCCATACATTCAAGCGAACAGTTATTGCTACTATTTCATACGAATTGAATTTCTAAAAATAATATATTATTTTAATTAGTAATTTTTTAAAAGATGACAGTTAAAAGATGTCACAAAGGCGTTTTTAGTAAAAAGTTTTATCGGGTAAAAATGATGTAATATTTTTACGTAAATCATTCATTTTAATTAGAACACATTAATATGCATTTTAATTTCGTCAAGTGATGCCATTTTCATCTCAGTAGTTTTGGATCAAAAGTCGCATTATTTCGAAGTGTAATTTTAGTTTGCATTTTAAATAACATTTTCTTATTTGAAATTTAACATTTAATAAAAATAATGTTTCAATATTTTTCTAAATGTACAATAATATTTTATAAAAATTTCATAAAGCGATTTCAAGTTTTGATTAAATTAATGCATAATTTTACATGATTTTTAAAGGGAACGTATATATATATATATATATATATATATAATACCATTAAAAGTAGACAAAATTCACCAATAAATTTTATCAATAAAACAATAAACCAAAACGAAGAATTTGAATAGAATTGAATTATAAAAAAAAAAAATAGTATATATATATATATATATATATATATATATATATATATATGTGACGATTTCAGGAAAACTCGAATTATTTCCACTGGTTAAAAAGAAACACACAGTCATGGCAAGCGAGGGAAAAAACAAAATAAAATAATAAATGTAGAAGATCCAATAATTAGTCATGGGCTGCTGTAAATTCATTTATTAAATTCGTAATAATGAGGAAGGAAATCCTCCTTTTGCAAAAATTCCATCATTATTTCAGCGAGCTGTCCTCATCGAAGAAGCAACCCAAGAAATCTTCTGAAGAATCTCCCTTTCATCTCGAGACTTCCCCCTTTTAAACTGAAAAGAAAGTTCTGGAACATCCGGTAACCTCAAACCATCATTCTTTTATGTAAACAGAATTCTTGTCCAGTTACGAGGCTATTTTAAACAGACGATAAATTTATTTTTAAAAAAAATATTATTTAACCAATTTATAATTGACTCCGAATTTTAAATATCTTAGGCAGACGATTTTTATACATGATTAATTTTAAGAGAAAAAGAAAAGAAATGAATTTATTAATATGCACATTATCGTTGACGGCGGAAAAATAAATAAATAGATAAAATAAAATAATGATATTTTTTGAAAGGTATGGTTTTGGAATAAATTTAATAAGAATTTCTTAAAAAGGGTTGATAAAAACATAGAAGAAATCAGTTTTATTTGGAATATTAAGAAATAAAGTTTTAATTAAGAATATTTTTAATTTAGAGCCATCTTTTTAAATTTACGCATACTGGAATAATGTTTTTTAAGGCAAATTAAGAATTTATATCGTCTGCACACAGATTAATAGATTAGATCTAGAAATAAGATTTTAATTTAATAATTTGAAGTAAGTACGGAATATTATTATAAGAAAATTAAGATAGTATAAGGGTTAGTTTTGGCGAAAAAAAAAATTTAAATTTGTAATATTATCCCCCCTCCCCAAGACTTTGTATGAAATTGATAGTTAAATAAAACTACAAGTTCAGACAACAGAAATATAATAATTTAGAAAAGTTAAATTTTGGAATAAAACTGTCAAATCCAGGAAGCCAAGAGATGGAAGAAAAGAAAATTAACGCAATATAAAAAATATTAGCGATTAAAATAAAATAGTTAACAGAAAATAATTCTGAATTGAATTTAGGTAGGAGCATTTCCCTGAAAGAAATACAATAATGTTACAACATCACTTACCATTTGTAAGTGCATAGGAGATAATACATATAATAACAGTAAATAAGTTATGAATATTATTAAGCAAGAGATAAAAATATAATAAAAACAATAAAAATTCGTTCTCATGGAAGTTTAAATAATTACAATGACTTAATGCATAGTTTATTTTAAAATAAGTCCTTTAAATGAAAAAAGTCTTTCAAGAATATATAAAAGATTCTTTTTCAATGTCCAGTGAATACAGTCTCTTTAATTAAAAATCTTCAAACTTAGTTTAATCTTTGGTTTTAATGTTATGTTGGATCCAACATCTTTCAGTAATATATCAATTTTTCAATAATAAATAGCATCACTCTCAATATCAATAATAAATAATATAGAAAAATTTAAATAATAACAATAACAACAATAATAAGTAATAGTATAATAAGACTCCATATCCTAATATTTTTCAATAAGAGTATAATTAATACTAAACTTCATCATAGAAATCATAATAATAATAATAATAGTAAAACAAGAGTATAATCAAAAGAAAATATCACTATTTGTTTATTATTGATAGGGAAAATATTGGTTGAGGATAAAAATAATTACATAGCAACTAAATAATTTTCTTATCTTCTAATAGCATAAGAAAGTATTTTTTGCTAGCCAAAAGCATAAATAAAAAAAATCATAATAATTCCAAAATCCAAATAAAATTAAATCTAACTATTTAGAAAATAGACTCTCAACCAGTATTTCCTTACAATAATTCCTCTCTGATACTCTTTTACAAAATTGTCAAATTTGGTTATAAGTTTTCAATGCCAAATGTAGAATAATGTTTTATCTACACATGGTTTATAAACTTCAATAATAAAATACAATAGGAATGAAAGGTGTCATTCTTAATTGAGAAATGGAAATAAAAATAGAGTGCTTTTTTTTTGAAAAACTTTTAATATCTAGTTTTCACAATCACTGAAAATCACATATTATGTTATAGGTTTGAGTAGAATCATTAGATTTTATAACTGTTATAACATAAATATCTGCGGAATAAATAGAATAATACTAATGTCAAATACATGAGTAAATATAATTAGACTTAAACACCCTTAAAATTAATTTATCAACATCAATTTGAAAGCTTTTACAATCAAAGTGTTCACCTTATGCCTGCATAAGGTGCCCAATTTACCCCCAAAAACTCCCCAAAACAAGTAATATTCTTGTAGGCCTCCAAGAACATACCTGCTGATGTTGAAAATTATGGTGATTGTATCTGAGGTTTTGTTTGTTTTTTGGGTTGCTCATGAAACAGTTTAAAATCTTCGGGTGAAAAATAGGGTCTTAATTTAGAAACATGCACAATAACGGAATTCTGTCCTGTCTCATAATTAAATTTATCTATTTCATAAGTTACATCAGAAAGTTTATTTATAATTTTGTATGGTCCAGAGAAAGTAGGTTCTAATTTTCGAGTGTTAGGGTATTTAAATTCTTCATAAATTACAGAGTCTTGTATTTTTAATGGGCATTCGACAAAATGTCGATCATAGAGTCTTTTACTTTTAAGGTGAAATTCCTGAGTTCGCGCTTTCGCAATTTTGAGGGCTTTGTCTACTGGTGGATAATAGTTTTGTTTTAAAGGAGATTCATAAGGCAATTGACCATAAAATAAATAGGCAGGTGGGAACTTGGTGATAGAATGGGGCGTATTGTTGTATTCTTCGATGACTTGGGTTAATAATCTAGTCCAAGGTATTTTATAAGAAGTGGAATTAACTTTACATTTAAGCCTGGTAACTATAGTCTGATTAACGCGCTCTACCTTTCCATTGGTCTGAGGATGATGTGCGGATGTAAAACGCTGTTGAACATGATGATTTCTAAGGAATTTCTTAAATCTTGGAGATCTGAAAGATTTATGTCTGTCACTAAGTATTTTTTGAGGTGCTTTGATATTGAAAATTTGTTTTAAACAGTTAGTGTATGTTTCAGTGGTAACATTTTTGGAGGGAAAAGCCCAAACAAATCTAGTTGCATGATCTATTATTATGTGTAAGAACTTTTTTGTTGAGTTGTAATAGTTAAATCCACCAACAGTATCAATAGAAAGACATTCAAAAGGTTGATCTGTTGCTGGCATAGCTTGTAATAAGCCGAATCTTTTCTGTTTTGGTTTTTTATTTTTCTGACAGGTATCGCAATGTTTAACAAATTCTGTAATGTCTATTGTCATATTAGGCCAATAATAGTTGGGAGATATTAAATTAAGCATTTTTTGAATCCCTAAATGTCCAAAATTATCATGAGCAATATGGAGTAATTTTCTTCTTAATGACATTGGTACAACAATTTTTTTGAATCCCTTTTTCTGAACTATAATAATTCCATTCTCTTTTTTATATTTTTTGTCACAAACATTGTCTTTGTCTTGCATCTCTATAATTTCTTTCCTATCTAGCAATAAACTAATATGTTGATTAAAATGACAAACAGGATTTCGTGACAACATGTCTGCTTCGACATTTGTTGAAACCTTTTCATATTTTATCTCATAATCAAACATACTAAGTTTGAGTGACCATCTAAAAAGCCTACCTCTTAAGTTTTTAACACTCTTTAACCATACTAGAGATGCGTGGTCCGTATGAATTGTAAATTTGGCACCATGAAAGTAATGATAGAATTTGTCAAGAGTATCTATAATAGCTAAACATTCTAATTCAGTTATGAAATAATTTTGTTCATAACTCTTCAAAATTCTAGAATGATAAGCAATAGGATGTAAGAAATTATCTTTATCAGGTTGTTTTAGAACGGCACCTACTGCTATCTGAGAGGCATCTACAAACATATGTAAAGGTAATTTAGGATCATAAATTTTGAGGATGGGTTTAGCAATTAAAGAATTTTTTAATTTTTCAAAAGACTCCTGGCACTCTGAGTTCCATTCCCATATTGTGTCTTTTTTAAGTAATCGATTTAGAGGATATCTAATTTCAGCATATTTATTTATGAATTTATGGTAAACATTAATGGAACCTAGAAATCGTTGTAACTCTTTCACATTGGAAGGAGGTTTTAAATTTTTGATGGTTTCAAATTGGCATTTGCTGGTGTTATTGTTCCATTATTAATTTCATAACCTAAGAAATTGATTTTATTTTGGCCTAATTTACATTTAGAAAGTTTAAGTTTAATGTTTTCTTGTTTGCAAATGTTAAAAATTTGAGCTAAATGGTTTAAATGTTCTTCTAAAGAGGAAGAGAAAATTATAATATCATCAAAATAGTGGCACGCAAAGTCGATTTTATATTTATTAAGGATTCTTCGAATGGTTCTGTTGAATATGGGAGGGCCCGTTTTTATGCCAAAAGGGAGCACGAGCCACTCAAAAAGTCCAAAATTGGTTGCAAATGCTAATTTTTCTGTATCGGATGGATGTACTGGTATGTGCCAGTAGCCAGAGGCTAAATCCAAAGTTGAAAAATACTGAGCACTACTCAATTTATCTAAAATTCCATCGATACGGGGCAAGGGTTCTGCATCATTTTTAATTATTGCGTTTAATTTTCTATAGTCTATACATAATCGCGTTTTTTTACCTTCCTCTCTTTTCATAACTAGTGTAACAGGGGCAGAATAGGGGCTATTACTTTCCTTTATCAGTCCGGCTGCTAACAATGATTGAATTTGGTTTTTTATTTCTATTTCTTCTAGAGGAGATGTTCGGTAGGGCCTCAAAGATATAGGTAGGTCTGAGTTTAGTATAACGCGTTGTGGTTCAATATTAATCCTACCCACATCATATTTATGCTTTGCAAAAATATCACTATAAATATGAACTAATTCCCTTAAATTTACATCTTGAATTAAATTTATTTCCCCAGTTAAATCTGAATCCGAATTATCGCGAAAATTTTGAAGAGTCATGGAACCTCTATAATCAGGATGCACATTAATTGCGTGATCATATTCAACACAGTCTTCATTTTTCATAATATTTCCACAAGTAGATTGTAACTCTATATCATGATTATTTACATTCAGTGTTTCATTATCATAATTATCTATTGCTACAGTATTACCAGTATTTAATTTCATATCTTTTTTATATTCAGAGGTTACAAATTCATTAGATTGACCCCTGTTTTGTTGTACTTGGTCCATATTTACTGTATTGAAATGAAGGGATCTCTCATTATGTATGGATATACTGTTAGTTATAATTTTCCTTCCCTGCCTTACAATACAATTTTTACATTCTATGGTTAACTTAAATTTAGAACATTCTTTTAACCCCAAAATAGCATAATCCAAATTTGTATTGCATACTAAAAAGTTAACATATTTTTTAATTTTACCCACTTTTAGAAGAACACTACATTTTTTATTTATATGTAAAAATCCTTTTGCCTGACCAATGGTAACTGAGGGTATAGTCTCAATTTTAGCATTAAGTTTTTTAACAAATTTAAGTGGCAATAATGCAATAGTTGAACCAGTATCTACAACACATGGTAAATTATAATTATTTGTACATCCATACACAATTAATTGACAAACATTATGAGAATTATTTTGTGAGATATTTGGAAGAGTATCAGAGGATGGCAACTCATTCCTAAAAATACATTCTCTTTCCCAATGAAAAACATTACTCACACCCCTATTTGTGCATATCCTACAAGGTCTTGAAGGGTATAAATTTTGAATATAATTATTTTGACAAACTCTAGGTCTTTGAAACTGAGATTGCCTTTGGGGAATCCAATTCCTAGGTGTAGTATTCGGCCTAACTGGCTGAATCCAGGGCCTAGTTGGTTGAAAAGGTTGAAAATTTTGTCTAGCTGATGGTTGATTTATTACTTGGTTTGAAACTAGTGGGGTGGAAACTTCCACGAATTGTTTGACAACCCGGTACCATTCGGTGGTACTACTAGGAGGATTTATAATAATACTGTTTTTGAATTCTGGTTTTAAACCATCAGTTAAACCTTGTAATAGTATATTTTCACTAAGATGTAATTTCCTACCAATTTCCACTTTCTTACGAAAATAAGTTTCTAAATTGTCTAAATTATCTAATTTCAGATTTGAAAAATCAGAAAAACTCGGGAAGTCTAATTCAATGAGTCTTTCTATCAAAATTTTCTTAATTTGTTCATAATCCGTACAATTTAAACAGTCATTGATATAAATTTTTTGCGCTTCACCTTTCAAATATTGCGCAATAGAATTAAATTTCCATTCTAGATTTTTCTGTTCCCTATCACATGTTTTATCAAAATAAGTTAACCAAGACAAAATGTTCATTCCAGAACTCGGGTCAAACGGTACGAACTTAGGATCTTCCATAATTTTTTTATTCTTACTCATTAGAATAAATGAAGCACTTCTATTTTCTTTATTAAATCCTGATCGTAAAATCATTCGCAATAAATTTCAAAGTTAATAATTTCTATCAATTACATATTTTTTCAAAATTACTATATTTAGATGCTAATTTTAACCAGAAATTTTATCTAATAAAACAGAAATTGTAAATATCATAGATATACCTTAAATTGGGATCAACTTTTAATTCTATTATTTTATAGATCATAAACATATTCAAAAATTTTAATTATAGGTAATTCCTTACTTAAAATCACAAAATTTACAAAAAAATTAATCATATTTATCAGTCAAAATTCTAGCAACAGCCTTGCACAGTTCCATAGTCTTACTGAATTTAAATAAATTATAAGAATCCGGGAACCAAAGCTCACTGTAACCAGAAATTCTAACAAATAAAATGAAAAACATAAATGTTAATTTAATTTTCAGCTCAAATGTCTAGTTGTAGGAACATTATCATGAAAATACTGCATTCTGAGAATAGTTCTTGATAACAAACAAATATCAATAAAATAGAAAATGTACTTTTTAAAAGTAAACTTGAGCTACTAAGTTTTTTATATAATTCCTTATTATTACAAAATTGCCTTTAATCGTGCATAAAAATGTCATAATAGTCTTAATAAGTAACAGTAAATATCTTAAGAACATCATACTCCTCAATTAAATCCTTAAGAATAAAATATTTCAATCTACAACACATAATAATGATAATAATAATGCTCATAAATTGGTAAGTAAGTAAGATTCACAGATAAATAATCAAATAAATAAATAAATTAGTAAATTAATAAATTAACTTCAAATTACTCTCATCAATAAAATAATAAATAAATAAGTAAATAAATAATAAATACTTTCCATCAATCATAAATAGAATTGAAATAATAATCAAAACATTTAATAAAATAAACTTACAGTTCAAGAACAATCTTCAATAAAATCCAATCTTCATTAAATTCCTCATCGAATACCTTTCACATACTCACCACTTTGAAATCATTAACTTTCAAAAATTTGTTATTATGACCATGATTATCTTGAGTCATCAGTTACACATAAACAGCAAAAAGGTGGAATATCAGGCCTCAGGAATTCACGAGATATTTAGAAGAAATCTTTCAAACCACTCGGACAGAAAGCTGTTTAACATTAAAATCTTCTCTGTTACATTCACTCGAGGAATCAAAAGATAATGGCAATTCTTGCTTAATAACACTTTCAACCATGGCGGGAAAAATTTTAGGCGATTCATATTTTTGTCATCACTTCGTTTCAGTAGATTCATTAGATTCATTTACATAGCATTTTACTTCTTCAGTAGATTCATTTCAAAATCCGAAACAGGCACTAGCACAGGCATTACCTATCCTGCCGACTTTTCGATTAGTTGTGACGATTTCAGGAGAACTCGAATTATTTCCACTGGTTAAAAAGAAACACACAGTCATGGCAAGCGAGGGAAAAAACAAAATAAAATAATAAATGTAGAAGATCCAATAATTAGTCATGGGCTGATGTAAATTCATTTATTAAATTCGTAATAATGAGGAAGGAAATCCTCCTTTTGCAAAAATTCCATCATTATTTCAGCGAGCTGTCCTCATCGAAGAAGCAACCCAAGAAATCTTCTGAAGAATCTCCCTTTCATCTCGAGACTTCCCCCTTTTAAACTGAAAAGAAAGTTCTGGAACATTCGGTAACCTCAAACCATCATTCTTTTATGTAAACAGAATTCTTGTCCAGTTACGAGGCTATTTTAAACAGACGATAAATTTATTTTTAAAAAAAAATATTATTTAACCAATTTATAATTGACTCCGAATTTTAAATATCTTAGGCAGACGATTTTTATACATGATTAATTTTAAGAGAAAAAGAAAAGAAATGAATTTATTAATATGCACATTATCGTTGACGGCGGAAAAATAAATAAATAGATAAAATAAAATAATGATATTTTTTGAAAGGTATGGTTTTGGAATAAATTTAATAAGAATTTCTTAAAAAGGGTTGATAAAAACATAGAAGAAATCAGTTTTATTTGGAATATTAAGAAATAAAGTTTTAATAAAGAATATTTTTAATTTAGAGCCATCTTTTTAAATTTACGTATACTGGAATAATGTTTTTTAAGGCAAATTAAGAATTTATATCGTCTGCACACAGATTAACAGATTAGATCTAGAAATAAGATTTTAATTTAATAATTTGAAGTAAGTACGGAATATTATTATAAGAAAATTAAGATAGTATAAGGGTTAGTTTTGGCGAAAAAAAAAATTTAAATTTGTATATATATATATATATATATATATATATATATATATATATATATATATATATATATATATATGGACATTACGTAAAAAAAAACCTGATTATGTCTTTATATTTTAAATCATCAGTTTCTTTCAGAAAATATTAGCATTTTATAGCAGTTATACAAAATTGCGTAATTTACACAGAATTTACCATTCGCAAACACATGTTTAAAATCAAAAATCTCCTTAAATTTCCTTAACCTTAAAATCTCCCAGAACGCTGTTTTTAATAAAATTTAGCAAATGATATATAAAAGTCGATGTAAGAAAGTTTAGGAAATAATTTTAATTAGGCATTAGACTTTATATGTGACATCGTTTACATATAAAGAAGAAGTGAAACCATTAATTAAGTAATCAATTCGCCGTTCACCTCACATCCCTCTAATTTTTTAAATGCGCCATGATTATCGAAAATCGAAAGAGAAGGAGGAAAATTATCTTTCAATTTAAAAATCTCTAAATCTGTAGTTAAAAATATCTCTGAAACACAATCTGTGTACCTCAATGAAGAATATTCCTACAAATTTCAAAGATTCCATAATAAATTAAAACTCAACAATCGATATGAAGATGTTTAGCCATAACTGGAATTATTTTTCAATATATAGATTTTTTCATGATTGAGAGCCACACGTAACTCTATGATTTGAACAACAAGCATTTAGGCTTCGGGAGTCTTTGGAGTGTATAAACATTTTGATATTATTGGTGATCTACAACTGTTAAAAGTGTTCTACTGTGAAATATAAATACAAAAAGTATTTGAAAGTTTGAAGATATTTCTTGCACTTTTATTATTTACTTTTGAATTTTGATGCTTCCCCACGTTTGGTTTTTTAACACCATTTATCTGTCCCCCCCCCCCCCACCCAAGATGTAATTTTTTGGAATAGAAACTCAATGTTGTTTGTTGATTTTTCAATTATTCTAAGGAATTCAAAGACACGTCTGAGGAAACCTGTAAATAATCATTGTCTTTTAAAATTATATACTAATACATTTCTTTAAATAACATTCTTTGTCACGAAAACATAAACCGATATCCATGAATGGAATAAATAAAAAACAGAATATATATAAATAATAAAATAGAATAACAGAGATGTAAATTTATACCTCATTTAATCACCGAAAACGAGTATGAAATTTCATTTGTTACCACCAGAAGTCTTTCTGCTATAAAATATGATAAAAGGTTAAGCACGCATGCTTTTTTTAATCGAAATTGTTTTCTTAATTGATAGATTTGTACTTTTTTAAATGTTATGTGAACGAAGTCACGAAATAGCCAATAATTTATAAATGCATGTCATTTTTTTTTTTTTTTTTTTTTTTTTTGAAAGAGCGTACTATTATTAAAATGAACTTGTGACTAGTTTTTTCCCATGGGCGTAATGTAACTGAATACTTTTGATTATCCCTCTAATTAAGCTATGCATCCAACTTTCATAAAATTTGAAATGACTCTACAAAGTTATGCCACAATTATACATTTTAAATTTCAGGCGATTCAGTTGGATAGTTTTGCTCTGTTATATGCGGACAGACGGACATACGGACTGAATGAAAAGTATAGGTGCTACGTATTTACATACTGACGAACACACCTAAAATGAATTTGGTTGTTTGTATATACAGAGTATTGCTCAATTTGACCGAAAAATTCAGAAACGTGATGGTAGACATCAAGTAGATAAAAAATTACTATGGAACATGGCAAATTTGCAGTAGCACATCGCAAAAATACAGGCTATTATATCGTAACTCAATTCTGGTTGACAGTAATACTTTAAGAAAACTGAAGTATATTATGATGGAACGTTTAACCGGCATGTTTTCCGTTGATGTAAATATGATAAAAAATAAAATGGTGGTAGAACTTTCCATTATACGCATACCGGCAATATTCATTTGACGCTCCACATTTTGGATGGTGATTATCAGATCATACGGCATACTTACCAACTTAAGAAATCTTAGGATATATCTTCCGTAACATGTGAAATAATTTAAACTGAGTTAAAAAATTTTAAGAAGAAAACATTTTAGATGTATCATTAGCTATTTAATTTCCAGTTTCAAGTACAACTTGTTTAATATCATTTCTTTTTTTAAAAAATTCCGGTTGGAAACATGCTTAATCTGATTAAACTAACTCACATTTTATGGAAGTTATAACTGAAGTTGTCAAATATGATACGGTATTATCTATTACGTGTCTAGCCTGTGTTTCCACAACTTTTGAGATACTATCACATTTCTTAGAAAATAAGGTACATATCGTTGCGTTTTTATCAGATTAATTTTATTTCAAATGAAAACCCGGACCATCAGTATAGCGCTCTGACGTTCTACCGACTAAACCACAGGGAACGATACCTAGCTTGGAACTTCTCACTATTACATGTGGGCAAGGCATAAAAAAAGCACAAGATGGAATATTTATATATCGATCCACCGACATGAGGCAAACACGAAACCTAAATAAATCCAGTAACGATTGAATGCATTAAGAATTGAAAATTTTTTCATGCAGAAAATTCACCTTGCATATAATATCTCAAATGAAAATAAAATTTCAAATTGCTTAAGAGGCGCAAATGCCAACCTAGTGTAAAAGTTCCCATGCCAGGACTCGAACCCGAGCCATGAGTACAGTGCATTGACGTTCTACCGACTAAACCACATGAAACGACCAAATGCAGCAAAATATGGAATGTTTTACGTGAGCCACCGACATTGATTTTCATTTGAAATATTGTATGCACTGCGAATTTTCTCTGTGAAAAAAATTCCCGCAATTAATAATTTTATTTTTCGCAAAATTATTGCCGTCAACGCAAGTTCAGTAAGGCTATTACACTCTGTATTTGTGACTAAATAGGTGGTTTGCGACCCATGTTCTACAACAACTTTTCATCCACTTTGTGCCTACTATCACCCTTCTGAATTTGTCGGTCAAATTCGACAACACCTTATATAGTTTTAAAAATAATTTATGTAATTTCAATACTTGCATTTCAGTAACATAGATTGTTGTCTTGCTTTAATTCAAACATCATGCCTGCGTATATTTTTTATTAAACTCTTTTTATAATATCATTATTTTTTATTTACCTCTGAACTGGCGCTCGAAGAGAAACTGTTACGCTTTAGCATATATTTTTTAAAGTACCCCTATCAAAAGATTTACAACACAATTATTAATTATTTTAGGAAGAGAAAATACTTTTCTTTTTAGCACTTTCCAACAAAGTTGAGTCGAGGCTCATATTAAGATTTTAAAAGTCGTATGCAAATAAAAGTATACATGGTTTCTCAAGAAAATTCAACAGTAGTATAAAAATATCACATACATAAAATTTTGATTTCAAACAACCTTCACATGCAACTTTTAAAACTATTTATGACTTGTGGTTATTTTTTTTCTTTTCCCATATAGAGATTATTGAAGAAGAAATAATGTATTGATTGATTTCACTGATTAATTGGCCTATTATTAATTTATATTTATGATTACTTTGGTTAATTTATTGATTTATTATTAATTATATTACTGTTATTAATTTAGTATTAGTTTTATAATTTTTTTGCTTTATCATTAATCTTATTGACTTATTGATTTATTATTATTTTATTGGTCTATTTATTTATTTTTAGTTTTATTCTTTAATCAGTTATTTATTAAATTAATAATTAAATTAAATATTAAAATGACCAATTAAATTAATAATAAAATAAGTATAATTAGATTAATAAATATCTATTAATTTAATTATTAATTTATTATTTTAATTAATTATTTATTTATTACATTATTATTAATTTCGGTGTTTCTTTTACAGACTCCTTTTATTATTATACACAGGTACATGTTTGAGACAATTAAAGCAATGACATGATAATTATCTAAATAGATTACTTAGTATACAATTGTCTTCCTAAGGCGTTAAATATGTCATTTGCCTTGACCTATAACTTCCATGATCAAATATTGATTTAACCACGCTGAAATGGTGATGAATAATGGAGGAAAGATTTAGAAATAGAATAAAATGATTAGTTGGGCTAGGGTTCAGTTACTACAGGTAATCCTCAGTGTCATTGATAAACTTTTTTGCCGTCATAAAAAATATCTTATTTGTAAAATAATACTAATGAGTTAAACTGTCGCTAAAGTATATTATTACATGACACATTCTTTGTTTAAGGATAAAATCGGATTTCGATGTATTTTTGCATACGATGTGTTAAGCTCAACGATTTAAATAATAAATATCGTCCTTTTACTTACCCATCATATGTAGCATAGGGTAAATCTTGTAATCGTTTTAAAAATCGAAAAAAAAAATGTTTGACGGATTTACACGTTTCAGTTACTAGAGATTGCGAAAAACATATTTGTTAGAAAAAAAATTGCGGTCCGTCTGTTTGTATGTGTATCTGTCTGTCCATCTGCCTGTCTGTCGGTAAACACTCTATTGCAAATTGAGGTAGATAATTAAAATTTAGTGTGTACTTTAGTATGTAACAACAAGAAGAATCCTACTGAATATCAGTAACCTCTATAATCCGAAACCTTTTTTTTTTTTTTTTTCGAACTCTTGAAATATTTGTTCTGATAAAAGTTATATAAAAATTTTCGAATTTTTTATTTTATTTTATTTTAGGTGGTGGCAGCAAAATACAATAAAAAATATAATTTTTTCATAAGGAATGAAATCGATCGGATAATGCGTTGTCGAGATATTTATAATCCTATTTTTCACACTTTTCGATTTCTGATGACACTGTATTTCATTCAAATTTCAATTGAAATACATGTATTTTAATTGGAAATGTGACATTTCATCTGAGTCAGTCAACTGTTCGTTAATAGGTTTATCATTTTTGGAGTTATAAGGATGTGTCTTTTACTACTTGATCATTACGTCGAACAAAAAACTACCGCCAAACTGTAAGATTAAATGCTAATAATGGCTTATCGTAAATGTCGCATGCGCTTGACATTAAATGCGTTAGATGAGCTTGTATATCATGACTGACTTTTAATTTAGTGTTTTATTTGTATTTTTATTAATATTTTACTAATTTATTTGTTTTTTCGCTATTTAAAATAAAAATTATGCCAATTTGTATAATTTAAAAGTAGTTCGGCAATTTATATAATTCGTTGAAATGGGACGATTGGATAATCATGAAGTACCCGCAATTCCGTAAAAAAGAATATGTATTAAAAATATTTAAATATAAGTTTAAATTTCATTTTGGAATTGCAATGTACTTTATAAATATTTCACGCGGTTTTATTTTCATATTTTATAGCATGCATATCCATGATGGGAAAGTATTAAGGTGGCCCAGAACGACTAGTTTATTTTTGCATCAATATACAGGGTGTCCAGCAAATAACACCCTGATTTCAAAATTAAATTTCTCAAAAAGAAAGATCGATAGTAATATGCGGTAAACGGTTTTTTCATTAGGTAAGCTGTAAAAATCTTATGCAGAAATTTCAAACAGTTAATATTTTGAAAAAATTGCGTTCTGATTGCATAGAATGCTTTGATTTGACATTTTTCTTGTTTTAGATTGCCTGCAGAGAAATAATTTTTCAGCTTACAGAGCAATATTTGAAAGATTTTTCGAAGTAAATTTTTAGAATTTCGAAATTTCAAAAATTTAATTTAAAAAAACTATGAAATATGGCACTTTAAGCCGAAAACACATTCTCTGGCAGCAATAATAAAGCAAGAAAAATGTCAAATCAAAGCATTCTTTGCCATCAGAACATAATCTTTTCAAAATATTTACCGTTCGAAACTTTTGTATAAGATTTTTACAGCTTACCTAATAAACAAACCGTTTACTGCATAATTCTATTGATCTTTGTTTTTGAGAAATTTAATATTGAAATCAGGGTGTTATTTGCTGGACACCCTGTACATTAGATTAACACCTTCAGTTCTGAAGGTAAAATAACATTACGAATACACGGTTATTGATATTGCAATAACAGCAAGTTAGAAATTGCACGTGAAGCGTAGCAAATGAGGTACATTCGTACGATAACGAAGTTTTAAAAATATCAATCTCATAAAATTGTAAATAGTTAATTACAAATGAAATGCGCACCAAACAATGTTCTCCCTATACCATTGTGCAATGGAATACTTTTGTGTGTCCTTGTAAATAAATAACAAATGTTTTTTGAACCACAGATTATGCAAAATGTATATTATAATAAGTACTTTATATTTGCATATCAATTTTATTATATTCGAATGAGTGTAACACCATTAAAATGCATTTGAAACATTTTTCCCCATTGACCGTAATGTAACGGAATACTTTTGATTGTCCCTGTAATTGAACTGAGCATCCGATTTTGATAAAAGTTGACATAATTCGATAAAATTATATAATAATCATATAATAATTATGTATTTTAAATTTCAAACGATTATAATACATTTGAAAAAATTTCCCCATTGACATTTGACATTGACATTTTCCCCCATTTCATGGAAAAATCATAATGTATCGGAATCCTTTTGATTGTTCCTATAATTGATCTATGCATCCGATTTTCATAAACTTTAAAATGAGTTGACAAAATTATGTAATAATTATATATTTTAAATTCAAAATGATTCGGTTGAGTAGTTTTTGCAGGACGGACGGACAGACGGACGGAACGACAACTATAGGTGCTACGTATTTACATAATTACGAACGTACTTAAAAAGACAGCATGGATCGCAGAAGGATGCAGGTGTACGCGGACTAGGATTTGGCAAGAGGCTCGTTTTCAGGCCGACAGATAAAGGAAAATTTTCCAACGGGCCGAGCCGGCAGTTTACAGATTTACACCGGATCCAGAGGAAAAAAAATTCATCTAGATATAAAAATTTAAGAGTATGAGATTAAGCTAAAAATATGTGAACAGTTTTCAGTGGACGTGGCGGAAGCGAGGATAAGTACAGTAAAACCCCGATTATCCGAAAAACATGGGACCGGTTAACCGGGGCTTCATATGGATTTTCGAATAACCGGGATTTCAGAGGAATTTTTGAATAACCGGAAGGTTTATGATGAAAAGCTGTGGTCGTAATTTAGAACATAGTTGTAGTAGAAACGTTGTGGTACCGTATTCAAAGCACCCTGAAGTTGAAAAACAAAAGAAAATCACAACATATCTTGTAAAAAAATGAAGTGTCGTATGTGTTTATCTAATAAAGTGCCGAAATTACGCAACGGACCAAATAATAAGTTAACTTTTTTCATTTCATAAAGAATATGCTTTTTTAACACTATTTTTATCAGTGTGCAATAATGCCCTTTCAAAGTTTTGATCTTTACTTATTTTACTTCTAATTTTTAAATCTAATATGTATTAGAACAACTCTTCAATGTATTAAAAATGATTCAAAATTGTTTGGAACTAAAACTTACAAGTAAAACAGCAATTAATTGTAAATCAAAAGATGGTGGAAAGTATCACTTGACATCGGTAAAAATAGTGCTGACAATTTTTTTTTTTTTTTTTTTTTTTTTTTTTTACATTTAAAATGGACTTTTAGAAACTTTAAGGTCTTTCAGTTAAGTCGATTTTCGGATAACCGGGATTCGGATTATCGGGGTTCTACTGCATATAAATATGTTGTACGAGCCGATGCCAGACTGAGAACATCAGCATAGAAATGTAGCACGTTCCGCATAGAGGTCGGCGATTGCATCATATCTGAACCAGGGCTAAAAATTTTCAGCAGACTTTGTCCAGGTCAGGATCAAACTCACAATGTCTATATACATACTGAGACTAAAAGTCTATTAATGCTATTCTGCATTCTACACTGTCAAACATTTCTATAAAAACACGGAGAAAAAAGCGAGGCTCTCTGTAAATTTACACTAGTTCTCGGTTAAATGCATTTTGTCGAGTTTCTCGGTCATCATCTTACCGACATTTCCCATATCTAATTGCCTGTAGAGATAGGTTATCATTTTTGGGGTTATAAGGATGTTTCTTTTATTACTTGATTATTGCGTCGAACAAAAAACTATCACCAAACTGTAAAATTTAAATGCCAATAATGGCTTATCATAAATGTCGCATGCACTTGGCATTAAATGCATTACATGAGCTTGTATATGATAACGGATTTTTAATTTAGCATTTTATTTGTATTTTTATTAATATTTTACTAATTCTATTTAATTCCCTGTAAAGATTTCGTTTTTATTTAAAGACATTTTTATTTTTATTGAAACTTATAATTCAAAATACGCACTAAAAATATTATTTTTCGATTTAATTAAAAAATATTAAAAAAAAAATTTAAAAAAAAAAATTAAGTTAGAATAATTAAAAAAGGGAAAAATCATCTCTTCAGTGTTAGTGACGATTTTTATTGGTTTTTCTCTGCGGAATCAGGAAAGACACATTTTGAATAAGATGATAAAAGCTCCTACAGCTCAGTCAGTACATGCTCTTCTGTTGTCAAGAGGTCTCGGTCTAAATACCAGGATGGCTAGAAATAAATCGTGTAAAAAAATAATTAATACAACATTTCAAAATTACTCGAAAAATTCAAATTCTTTCGGGATCACTAAAGATTGAGTAATTCACTGATTAAAATAAATTTACAGGAAATTGTGTTTTGTTAAAGATGTTAATTTACAGAGTTTGTTGTACATTTAATGAATAATGTTTCTGTTATTTAACAGAATCTATGTTTTTCTAATCTCTGTAATTTTACGTAAGACAATGAATTACCCATATATACTCTGTAATTTCACAAAAATATTTTAAGAGTGTGTGGCTTGCAAACATAAAGAAATCTAAAACATATGGTAATATACGTAAAAAAATACTTAATTGTATATTAATACAAATCAGCTATTTCTGTGAAAACTGAATCGGGACTAGTTTCATTGATTTTTACACAAGTCAGGCCTGTTTTCATTATTTTTAGTACGGGCCGGCCTGAGATTAGGCAGATCTTTTATTTTATTTTATTTTATTTTATTTTATTTTATTTTATTTTATTTATTTATTTATTTATTTTGCAATGGAACAAGATAGCTTTCGTTCAGGCCAGGTTGGGCTCCAACCTGGAAATTTGAGACTGTGCAAATCTCTACAAAAAAGCCCTTTTTCTTAAAAAAAAAAAAAAAAAAAAAAAAAAAAAAAAAACTACTTTTGTTGGTTGGAAATTTAGGTTCTAAAATTATAAACATCCTTAAAATATCAATTTTTATTGTCAATAACGTAATTCATTCAATAACAAATTTAATTAGTTGAATTAAGTGGGTGATCTAGAAACCCTCAAAAAGTTTTATTGGGGAACGTTTAAGTTAAATAATTGTGAACATTTCTTACTTCTTGGACACACTGTCTGTAATGCATCGTTCAAATTTAAATGAAAATAACGTTTTACGAGGAAATAAGCATGTGTGTTGCCGTGTATTGGTTCTTATCCAAAGCCAAAAACATTCAGCTGTATAAAGTAACGTAAAAATTAAAAAAAAATAGTTTAGTTTATATCCGCCTTGTATCAGAGGTATCACATATGATTCTTCCGATCTAGATTAAACAATTAAAGTTCCTTATATTTGAAAATAAAAATATCTTTCTTCTATCTTATGCTGTTAATACTTCCTGAAAAATGAGGTATATCAACGTCACCGATTAGGTGGTTTAAACTAAAATCTAGTTATTAACAAGTTATGCCAACTTATAACTGAATCTGAAGTTTGATGAAAATCCGTGCATTAGTTTTTGAAATAGAGCTATTGCAAAATTTTAAAAAAGAAAAAAAAATCTGTATAACAACGTCACATGTTGGTGATGTACACCATAACTACTCGTGATCAATTTTTTATCAGGTACTAACTGAATCTGAAGTTTAATGAAAATCCGTGCACTAGTTCTTGAGATACATTTATTGCGAAACCATGAAAAATGCAGCATAGCAGCGCCATGTGTAGGCCGATTTACACCAAACTAAACAATAATAATCTATACCAGGGACTGATTGAATCTGAAATTTCAGAAAATTTCGTGTATTAGTTGTTGAAAGAGAGCTATTACGATAATTACGAATAATGCACCATCGCAGAGCCACTTGTTGAGCGATTTGCATGAAAACTTAACAGCATTATGTTATATTAAGCACTAACTAAATATAAAGTTTAATGAAAAACCATGCACTAGTTCTTGAGATATTTCCATCGTCGTGTGGAAATTGTAAATAATGCAGCATAGCAGTGCCATTTGTTGAGCCATACACAAAAAACTAAACAGATCTAGTTTATATCAATGGCTCACAGAATCTAATGTTTTGTGAAATTTCGAGCATTAGTTATTAAGATAGAGCTATTGAGATAATCACGAATAATGCATCGTGTCAGCGCCACCTATTGAACGATTTGTACCAAAACATAACCAGCTCCATGTTATATGAAGTACAAACTAAATCTGAAGTTTTATAAAAAAAACCATGTGCTAGTTCTTGAGATATGGCTACTGTTGAAATTGTGAATGGTGCAGTATAGCAGCGCCACCTATTGAGCGATATTCACCAAAAACTAATAACATCTAATTTAAATCAAGGTCTAACAAAGTCTCAAGTTTTGTGAATATCCGCGGTCTTGAGATGGAGTGTCTACAAAATTTTTGTCACATACACACAGACACACAGACATTTTGTAACTATGTGACATGTGACTTTTTGTTTTTCGGATTCTCTGACTTCTAAAACTTGTAAATCTGTCGAAATATGGATTTCAAAAATATTCATGAAATTAATGCCTTCTTGTAAAAATAGAATAAAGTAAAACTCTTTAGGGTGCTAATCACTCAAAAGAGTATTGTTGAAGGAAAGGAAAAACATTAGTTCAGAGAAATGTATTGATGCATTGTTCTTAATTTAGTCAGGAAGTATGGAGGTGCTGACTCTAAAACTGCACTGTGAAATTATTTTTTTAATGGATGAAACGCTATATACTAGGAAGGATAGGAAGGTTATTGTAAATTAAATGTTCAAAGTACACATCTATACCTATGTTATAAAGAGGTGAAGTTTGTTTATTTGTAGGGGATAATCTCCGGAACTACAGAAACGATTTCAAAAGTAATGGTACCACAAGTATGAAAAATCATGCGTTAAGCATAGATTATAAAGCACTTTCCAACACTTAATGAAATCTTTAACAAAACTTTGTTATTTAGGGAAATAATAGTGTATAGCCAAATATACCCAAATATGCTTTCCAGTACTTTTGAATAGCCCTGTATTTCATATGTCAGTTGATATAATGGGAAAATTTAGTTTAGCAAGAAAATACCCAGTAGCTTGAAATTTCTTTTTCAGCAATTCATAACTATAGATGGAAACATACTTGAATACTTTTGTTCAGCCCTGTAGTTTACATTGTACCTTTATTACACGCCAGCATTTGGCTAAAATTTATTGTAAACTAAAACACTTTTAAAACAACTGAAATCACATTCTCATAAATCATCATTTATAGGCGTCCATGTACCGAATTCTTTGCGTGGCCCTGTATATCCTTTTATCTATATTCTGCAAATATTTCTCAGTAAATTGAATGAAGCTCAGCGAAAAAATGCATAGCTTATTTAAGAACCACGTTTAAATAATTTACGTTCATATTCAGTAACGTTCGTAAGCTCTTTTGGGTAGCCCTGTATATCAACTATAACATTTATACACACCATATAATGTACTTATATTTATCGAAATATAAACGCGCATATCATAATTAAAATGCATTTCATCCCTTCATCAGCCATCATCGGGCACATATACGGTACTTCGGAAAGAATATACTATTTGAAATCTTTTGTATGGCCCTGTAAATGCTATGTACTTCATATTAAGCAAGACAGTAGCGTATAATTTATATTAAGCTTCAGTGACATATATCAATTTTACTATAAATGAAAAAGCTTAATATATTTAAAATGTGTCACACACAATTCCCCCTTTTACCATTATCTAATGGAATTTTTTTGTGTGGCCCTGGAAATGAATAATAGCTACATTTTCACCTTATATTTTATAGAATGCATATTTTAATATGTTTGACAGGGTATAACATGTTTAAAATTCCTTTGAAACGATTTTTCCCCATAGGCCGTAATGTAATGGGAAACTTTTGATTCACCCTGTAGATAAACTAATCGTAGTAGAAATTTCATTTTCGATAGGACTTGTGCTAGGGTAAACGTCAATAACGTCCTAAAATTTCATGGCAATCCGAGTATATTAACGATTTTTCCCTATAGGCCGTAATGTAATGGGAAACTTTTGATTCTCTCTGTAGATAAACTAATCATGGTAGATACCTCATTTTCAATAGGGTTCGTCCTAGGGTAAACCTCAATAACGTCCTAAAATTTCATGGCAATCCGAGTATATTAACGATTTGTCCCCATAGGCCGTAATATAATAGGAAACTTTTGATTCGCCCTGTAGATAAACTAATCATGGTGGAAACTTCATTTTCAATAGGCTTCGTGCTAGGGTAAACGTCAATAAAGTCCTAAAATTCCATGGCAATCCGAGTATATTAACGATTTTTCCCCATAGGCCGTAAGAAACCGTTCAAGTATTACGCAAGCATATTTTTAGTCATTTTGTACCCCCCCCCTTGTAAGAAAACATAAGCAAATGCTAACCCCCCCCCCCTTTGCTTACGTAAAATTTTATGACAGTTTATACATCAACACTTCTTGACTCATAAAAAGTTACCAATTAGTTACGTTATTAATCCTACAAATTTATATAGGCATATAGGGATTGTGATATCAAAATATATAAAATGGCTTTAATATATTGTTGCTTATTGCATTAAACAAACCACAGAATACAAAATGGTTTAAATATATCGTTATTTATAACATTGAACAATAAAACAAGATATACAAGAAGTCTCAACTTACTTAGGCATCATAACTAAAATTTTTGACATGAATCATATAAATATTGGAGTTCAATTTGGTGTTCATATTTTAATCTAATGTCCAGGATCCTTGAACCCATGTTTCAACATTGTCTATTATAAAGTTTTCACTGGAAGAGTGGCCTGGGGTATTGCAGGTTTCCGGTCCTTGTTCTTCTTTCTCCAGCCACTCAACGTCTTCATCACCACTGAGGGCTTGAAGAATGCACATCAGTTTATTGGCTCGCCGAGCCGCTATACGCAGTGGACGCACTCGTGTTTGAGGGACATTTTGTTTATCATTCCCATGAATTTTTTTCCTATGGCGATCAGTTGATTTCTTGGACGCATTATACTATCCACAAACCTGACAAATACGTTTTGATAGCTTTGGTTTGACTATTAGACAGAAATAATCGTAAGGTAATTGAATGAACCCTGCTGAAGAAATTTCTAAATCTAGTGCAAGGCAGAGACTTAGGTCTAGAAATTCTTCTTCATCACTTACGATGAGATCATGTGATGTTTGATTCATTTTAGCTGGTGGTGGCAAGTAGCGTGATTTCAGAATTTTAAAAATTCCGCTTCTAGATCGAAGACAACACGTTTCATTTTTGCATTTCACTATCTGAAGCAAATATTGACTTTCCCGAGCATGATCAGAATACCATTTTATATGTTCCTCAACTGGAAATTCATGCTCACCAGAATTGACGTAAGTGGCGTGTACAGGATTAAACACTTAGCTTAGTGAAAAAGTTCAAAAAAGTTGATTTCTTTTTGGTTGCAATCTGTAGTTCTTCCTCGATTCTCTTTAACCTTTACAGAGGGGCTGTGACAGTATCTGTCAGGGATTACATGTATTCTCAGGTAGACACTGAGAGAGCCCATGCGTAAAGGTTAAAACAAGCCTTTCAAGATCTTTGTCGCACTTTGCTTCATTTTTGTACCGTCGTCAAACATCATTCGCCATTTTTTGCACGACTTGGGCAGGAGTATCATTTCGAGATTTTTTAAAGCTCTGATAAAGTTTCTGATATAATAAGGATTTGTCAATGTTAGTATCCATAATTAAATCCGACTAAATTCATTATGCAACTAAAAGCAATACTCTTTCACTGAAAATTCACTATGCAACTGAACTAAAACAATAAATATCTGTATGTGTATCCGAGACAAGAAAAAACCCAAGTAGGTTTTCTGCTTTCTAAAGTTCCAAAACCTGTAGAGAAGGAAGTTCGACAATAGGAGCAGAAAGACAAAAATTTCTAGAAATTCTGCAAAAATTTCCGGAATTTCATGACCGATTGAACGGGAGAAAAAAAAATACCGGACTTACCTAAAATAAAGTCAACTGACCAGTTATCCTGGCAACTGAACCCAGCCACACCGGTTCCTGTGTTTTTCTAGTCTTGCAATGTACTTGACTTGGCACACAACTTAACAGACAACAATGAAGACACAGGGCGAGTGGGTGATGTGGGTCACGCGACTGCCGATGGATAAGCAAAGGATAAAATAGAAAATAAACGGCGAATTTCGAACGGACTGTAGAACGCTCTTTCCCCATCGTATTTTGTTTGCTTGTAGAATTTGAACTGCAGTTGCTTCCTTGTTTAATGCTTGCATAAGAATTGTCGTGACCCCCCCCCCCTTGTCAGAAAAAATAACAGACTCTGGACCCCCCCTCCCCTTTTAGTGCTTACGTAATACTTGAACGGTCCCTAATGTAATTGGAAACTTTTGATTCTCTCTGTAGATAAACTAATCATGATAGATACTTCATTTTCAATAGGGTTCGTGCTAGGGTAAACATCAATAACGTATAAAAGTTTCATAGGAATCCGAGTATATTTACGGGAGTTAGAACGCGGACAGACGGCCAGACGGCCATACGGACAGACAAACCGAATGCATAAGCACTTTTCAGCTTTGTTGGAAAGTACTAAAAATGATGGTGTTCGCCTCGAATCAAACATAGGTTATATCTCACGTTGATGTCACTAACCCAAAGGAGTTGCAAGAGCAAAAAACGTTCAAAAAATGAGATTTTTGTGTTACTGAAGGCCCTAGAAACATCAAATTCCGTGTGTTGATTATTTATAAGAACTTAATGGCCGCTAAGAACATTTTCTAAAAAATTCGAAGTTTAAAAGGGTTGAAAGGGCACGAAAAGTGTTCTAAAAACTTTTCAAATTGCGATTTTTAAACAATCTCGGGAACTAACAAACCGATTTTAAAAAAATAATTATTTCAAAATGATGGTGATTGTCCTTGCTTCGACATAGGCTCAATTTTATGTCGGTGTCACTACCCCAAACGGGTGAAGGAGCAAAAAAGTTTTTAAAATGCGCGTTTTGTGTTATTGAAGGACCTAGAAATTAAAAAAAATAGCATGTCAATTACCTATAGGATATAACTGATCTTTAAGAGCATTTCTTTAAATATTCGAAACGTAAAAGGGATGAAAATGCTTTCAAAAGTATTCTAAAAAACGTTCTAAATGTAGATTTATACGCAATCTGAGAAAATACTAAAACAATTTAAACTAGTATATTATATATATTTTTTTAATATTTAACTATCAGGGAGCACTCAACTGAAATGTGTCCCCACAGTTAGGATTTAATCTAAAAAATAACAATAACAAAATGATAACAATGTTTTAACAAATTTGTTTATTACTACAATAAAACTTGTTTGCTTAAAAACCAAACTATTTTTTTTTTTCATTTTACTGAAGTTTTATTTTCTCACGCATTTACTTTAAATTAGAGAAAAGTGAAAATAACAAGGAAATAGTTAGTCACCAAATCCTTTTTAATAGCGCACCAACTTATCCGACACTTACATTCTAATCCTATCCGACACATTAAATTTCTAGAATGAGAAAGAAAAGAAATCCAGCTAATTCATTTTAATTCATATTCCTGACACCTCATGCTCTAACTACTTTAGCATTTTAAAATTGTGTTCAAAAATCAAAGTTATTAAATAAATTTATTTATTTATTTTTATGAAATTCCAGAAACAAAATGTCTCTTCTCAAGAATCTAGGTCAGTGTTTCCCAATCTTATTTGCCCACGCCCCTCCAAAACATCTCTAAAAGGATTACTGACCCCCTATTTCTATAACATATAGTTCGCTTTTATTTATTTTTTTTTTTTTTAATTGAACTCCTATTAACATAGAGGTTCAGTCAGCTCTCGTTAATTTGAAATCGGATAAGTTGAATCCTCGCTTAATTCGAACTAAACATGAAGTCCCGGAATTTTCAGTAGCAAAATAACCTTAAAATTTTTCATTTATTCGAATTCATTTTCTCTTGACTTCGTTCCCCACTAAAAATAATCTTAAGATTATCTGAAGAAATAGCCACTTTCTACAGATATTCTACAGAAAATTGAAGAAATTTTGCAGACTTAGCTTTATCTTTAAAATATCTGCAGAATATTTTAAGCTATTCTTAAAAATGTCTGCATAATGGGCTAAATACCTTCGGATTTCCCACAGATTTTGGGCCAAAAAACTATAGATTTTCTACAGATCTTTTTTAGTGGGGTTTAATTCTAATTAACGAGATTCCAATTTTTCATTTCTCCTTACTTTTTCCCTGACTTTAGATCCTTGAAATAACTTTCTTTCTTCCATTTTTGTCAGAATTGTTCGAAACAAGTTTACATTATAGTTTCCATCCATTTGATATCCACTTTTTTTAATGCCCCGTCTACCCATCAATGACACCTCCACCCCATCTTCGTTTGTGCTTGTTCCTGATCCCTTAATTAATTTATGTATTTATATCTTTTAATTTAATATGTAAGTCATATTCTAATTATAACCGCCGAAATATATTTCAAAAACATTATAACATTAATTTCTTTGTCATATTACCCCTTTAAACATCTTTTCCACTCATACTTCCCACAATTCGAAATCTGGATAATTCGACATTTCTTGTGGTCCCGACGAGTTCGAATTAACGAAAGCCGACTGTATTCTAAAAGGATATTAAGTATGATAAGTCCCTTTACATATTTTTAAACCTACAAAATAGTTAATATTCTTGTCATAAATATGTTTTCAACATGAATTTATATATAAAAGGAAGCTCATTCATCTTCACAATAAGTGCTTCTTATTCTATATTCTTATTACGACGAATTTTCTTCAAAAAACTCTCACAGTTATTATTAAATATGATAGCATTCATATATGTTATGATTAATTTCGGAACCTCATTAACAACAGATGGGAATCTTTTGGGTAATCTCTTTGAAAAACATCGCGCACAACGTTTTAATACCTTCAGGATGAGCGATGCTTTATTTAAAGTTCAGAGTCCTTGATTAAATCAGCCAGTGACTACGAAAAAAGAATGCCTTATTAAATCGCAAAGTTTCTGCTTTATTTTCGGCAAAAAATTCTGATCTAAATTTCCAGAGATAAAGGATTTTATAAAAGACAATTGAGAAGCAATTGTTAAATAAGCACATAATCAGTTTCATGTATATAAGTTTTTTCGTTTGACATATAATAGAACAAATCATTCAGTACAGAAAAGTTCCTTCAAATTCTAAAACACTTACAGCTCATATTCAAAATATTAGAATAATTACCTTTTTTTAAAAATTGAAAATATCGTTTGGTAATTTAATGTCTTTTAATGAAAATATGCAAACGATATTTTTATTAAGAACTTATTGTTGATTAAACTTACTTGTTATCTTAAATTTAATATCATTTTTGAAAACATTAATTGCAAAAAAAATTATTTTGAAAAGTCAAAATATTAGAATATTTATTCAAGTGGTTCAAAATATTAGAATATTTCACATTAATTCTCCTTTAATTATTACCAATTCTTAACTGGTGGCATCATTGATTAAATTCAGACTATTTTATTTAAAATCAGTATTCTTTTTTGCAGTTTGTTTCTTTTTCGTCTTAAAATGGGCCGTGTGAGTGATATTCCTGAATCTACTAAACTTCGTATGGTTGATTTGTATCGGCACGGTAAAAATCAATGTTTTATAGCGAATTATTTACATTTTTCGCAATCGAGCGTTAGTAAAATACTAACACAATATTCAAAAATTGGAAAATTTCAAAATAATCGCCGAAATGGTGGCCGAAAACCAAAAACATCTGCTAGAGATGACAGGAAACTGAAGCGTATAGTTAAGAAAAACCGTTTTAAAAGTGTGCGATTCTTGCACCGAAAATGGAAAGAAGAAGGAGTTGAAGTTTCTACATCGACAACATTAAGACGTCTCCATAAATTTAAATTTGAATCTCGTGTACCGAAAACAAAACCTCTCATGACTGCAAGACAAAAGCGTATAAGATTGAATTGGTGTAAATCAAGACGTTTATGAAGCAATGAAGATTGGAAAAATATATTATTTAGTGATGAAAGTATGTTTTGTGTTTCATATGGTAATCAAGGTATTCGAGTTTGGAGAATGAATCAAGAAGCATTTGATAAAGAATGCCTTAAACGTTCCGTAAAATTTGCTGCTAGTGTCATGGTTTGGGGTTGTATGAGTGCAGAAGGACCTGGAAAGTTATGCATCGTCTACGAAAAGGTTAACTCTCTGATATATCAAGAAATTTTAGAATATTACATGATTCCATCATCAGAAGATTTATTTGAAGATGATTTCATCTTTCAACAAGATTTAGCGTCCCCGCATACCTCGGTGTCAACTAAGAATTGGTTCCGCCAACGCAACATTAAGGTACTTCCTTGGCCACCAAATTCACCAGATCTTAATCCCATCGAAAACTTATGGTGTATAATGAAGAAAAAACTTCAAGAAAATCCTCCTTCAAGTAAAACTGAGTTAGTGGCACGTATAAAGTCTATTTGGGCTAATATTGATAGAAATTTTTGTAAACACCTTGTATATAGTATGCAAGATCGATTGTACGCTGTTATGAAAGCTAAAGGGGATGCTACAAAATATTAACTACCATTTACTTCATATTCATAAGGTAATATTGTTGCGTAAAATAAAATATTCTAATATTTTGAACCAATCTAAATTTTATTCTAATATTCTGGTGTGTTTAAGGAAGCTGTATACCTAATTTATTGTGCTGTATTTTATATTTTATAAATGTTAAAATCTTATCTAAACATTCCAGATTTAATTTATAAGAAATTTAATTGCATTTACTTAGTATAAAAAATAAATAAAAGACAAATAATTTTTTCTTATTACTTTTTCTCAATTATTCTAATATTTTGAATATGAGCTGTATAAATCAGAATACTTATAGGGAATTTTTGAATAGATTAAAAATATCTAAATATCTTTAATTCTTCGATAGAATTATTCTGATAGTGACTGTAGATGGAATTTTTCAATGAACATTCTTTTTAATTGAATATATATGTTTTTTTTTTTTTTAATTTGGAATTTGAATGTGTAATTTTTATTTTTAGCTCACAACATTATTTTTACGAAACAATTAACAGAGAATACACAGAAATCTCTAACTGGATCCCCTCAAAACACAAATTGCCCATCTACGTTGTGGACCACTGCTCTGGGTGCAAGATACATTTTGGGTATTTGCACCAAAATATCTGCCCTAGGTGCAAGATTTTTTTTTTATTTATTTATTTTATTTTATTTTATTTTACTTTTTTTAGGGAAAAAAATGATAAGTATTTTGAGAGGCACGGAGCCCGAAGCCCAGGGAAAAAAATCCGAAAAAAAATAAAATGCCTTTTGGTTTTTGTGGGCTTCCATTGGAGGTAGACCCAAATACATTGGACCCGCTACGCCTGTGTTCTTGACAACCTGGTTGAAATATCATATAATTTTTTCCATATCGTTATTATACCAATGTTATTATATCATGTCAATATTAGTACTCAATTCTCACGCATTTTACTTAAAATTTCAAAGTAAAAGAGAAACGATAATAACCAGGAAACGGTTATTTGTCACCAAATCCCTTTTAATAGCACATCCGATACTGTATTCTAATCCCAACCGTCACATTCAATTTCCAGCCTGAAAAAGAAGAAAAAAATTTCACTTGACTGATTTGAATTCCTGTCCCTAACTGTAGAAACATCCTTGTCGTAACAAGAAGTGAACCGTACTACTGCTCGTTATGCTCATTTGTTTTATGTTGCAGGACACGGTACAACGAGCACGTGAACAGGTTTCTTTGTTATTGTTTTGTAAGGGCGGCATGTAAAGCGGATTCGCAACTAAACTCCGCTCGGAACGTATTCAGATTTAGATCGGAAAGGATTGGAAGTGGTTGTATAATTGTGCTTCTTGGTTATTCCTTCTATACACAAACAGATGCGATGTTGCACAGGGGAGTCTCCTTTCTGGTAAGTGATAATTATACTAAATGTCCTGTATTATTTTATTATAATATTAAATGTAATTTAATCAAGAATAATTAGCTTTAAATTCATTATTTTGACAAGGGGAAATTTTCCTTTTCAATAATTTTCATAATTTTAAAAAATATGGTTCAAATAGTAAACACACTACATTTCAATGTTCAGCTTAAAAATACATATTTTTTAAAAATTGAACCGGATACTTTAGTCAAACTTTAAAATAGTTTATAAAAATTTGAATTATTGAATTATTTAAAATTTCTATTACTCTTTTAAAATTTTACATTTTTAAACAATTTTTTTTTCTTAAGATTTTCAAATGCGCATTATGCAAGATTGTTCGTCAATTTTTAGATATATCTAACATTACATTTAATTTAATTATTTTACTGATATTTATGTAGTGTAAAACGATAAAATCTAACACATCCTTATGTACTTTTATTTATTTATTTTTTAATAACAAAAAACCGGAAGGTTAATTCTAGGCGCAAATTATCACATGTATAATAAACAAAGGCCATTTAAAGTTTTAATTTTTATGAGTAACTGGGGCGAGTGTATTAACAAAATTTGCTGTATGTTGCTACATAAGGACGATAGGGATATAAATGAGAAATCAAAATAATCACAATTAAACAGGGTTTCATTTAATATTATAAAAGAAAAATCGTTTTTTAACCAATTTTTTAAGATAAACTGTTCTTTTAATCAATTCTCTTCAGAATTATTTCAAACATTCAAAAGCGCCATTTTAATTTTACATAATTATATATTAGAATGTGACTATTTATGTATTATATAAATGTTATATGAATTAAAGCTACTTTCTTTAAAATATTTATTTTTAATTTATGTTTATTACATATTAATTAAATTATACTATTAAAAAAATTCTTTTTAAGTTTTTCAATAGCACTTAAGAATAGCTTTACCGTTTCTTTTTTTTTCTTTCTTATTTTTTTCTTTTTTGTCAAAAATAAAAATTAAATAATTTCAAATAACTAAATGTGTATGAATTCATATTAGTTTCTTTTAAAATATATTTATTACATATTAATTTAATTATAATACTAAAAACCATTTTTTTTTATTTTTTCAATAGCATTTAAAAATACTTTACAGTTTAATTTTTTTAAATAAAAATTAAATAATTTCTTAAGCTAATTTATATGAATTAATGTTACTTCCCATTAAAATATAAAATAAAAATAGTTTTCAACAGTACATTTTAGTTAATTAGCAACAAAACTAACTCTTTTAAATAATTACGATGACATTTGGAGTCTTACAAAAGTCAACATAAAAAATAAAATCATGCTTTTTTGTTACTATAATTTTATATTCTAAAATTTAAATTTATATTTTAAAATTTAAAATTATTTATTATTATGCTTTTTTACATGTGAATTACAGTAAGTAATTTTATATTCGTCAAAGATATTTATTGCTTTCTTATTTATTTAAATTTCTTATTTACCACACTTTTATTTACAAATTCTATTGTTGACTTTCTTCAAAATAATAGTAATAATTTTTCAAGGATTAAAAATGCTTTGAATACATTTTATAACATTTTTTTGTGTGACATAAATAATTTTTTAATTGTTTTTAAGTTTTCACATTGACAAATTGAGGAAATCTTACATATTTCTTTAATAATATTTATTATTATTTCTATTTTTCTTGAACAAAATAAATAATCACATTTTCTTTTAAATATTAAATTTTTTTAAACATTTTTTTAAATATTTGAAAATTTAAAGAGTATTCTTGATACATTACATTAAAAATGATTAAAATGTAAAATTTTATTTAAAATAATTTATTAAATTAATTTTTTATGGGTCTTCATAAAATTACAATGCATCAGGTTCAAGGGTGTAATCGAAAAAATAATTCTCCACCTTCAACAGCTCGAAATTTTCCGATACAATTTCAGACACATTTTTAAAAGTAGAAACATAAAACTGGCTGAGGGGAATTTTGAAGAGACGTACACGGTGCTGTGTGATGTCATTCTTTGCCCAATCTGAATTAGAATTTGATTTACAAACAGTTATTTTCTCAATAGGATCCTTTTTTCGTTTCTAGATCTCCTGCGTCGAAAAATTTGGCCCAAAACGCCGTTTTCGACAACCTTTTTTTTTTTTTGCAATATTTCTACATTTACCAAAAATTTGACAATCACGGCACCTTGTATAGTTTCTAAATAAGAGAATTTCAAAGTTTGGTGCATTTGAGAGCAAAAATGACTTTAAAATAAATCGAAAAATAAGAAGTTTGAATCGGAATACACCCTTAATGTCTTTTGCACACAATATTTTATGATTTTGTTTATTTTATATTTAAAAGATCTTGACGAAAGAAAATATTATTTTTGTCGCTACCAAGGAAAAAAAAAAACCTGAAGTATACCAGTAAGAGCAAAAAAATCTTCTACAAATAATTATTTTTCTTTTTGTATTTCTATCCTAACTAAGCCATTTAAAACTATACAAAATGTGAAAAATATAAAAAAAAAAAAAACCCTTCAGGATAAAAAAAAAAATGCCCCTCCCCTTTTTTATGATGATGATGTTGATGAAAAGTGCCGTCGAGAACAGGAAAAAAATCGTCTATGGAATTTTTCTTTCAGTTTGGGTATACCAATTTAAAACGGCTAAAGAACGTAAAATATAAAACGAGAATTTACATGAGTAGATTGCAAAAATTAATATTTGTAAACAAAGGTACCATTAGAAGCAGGAAGATTCCATCTAAAAGTTTATAACTTTATACTATATAAATATGTATCTATGTATGTATAATTCGGTCCGGAAGGTAGGGGTTACGCATTCAGAATACAACAAATCGAAATTGTGCGTCAAACATGAGGAATAACTTGGGTTTGTACTATAACTAGTTTTATGAATATTCAGATCTCAATGCAATAGCTGTTCCACTTTTATACAAAAATGCATGAATATAAAATTTATTAAGACCATATAAATTAAATTAATAACATGGAAATAATACGGTTCTACCTTTAATAGTACGTTAATCACCAAAGCAATCTAGAATCATTACTTATCACAGAATATCATTGAACTAATTAGGATAACAATTAACGGAATGAAGAGAACTGTAATTAATATAGTTTTAGGTTTTTATAAGATTTTTATAAAATTAGAAATGACTCCACAAAATTTTGCAGTGATTTTATGCATTAAATGTGAAATCATTTGAGGGGGTGATTTTTGCGCTGTTATATGCAGACAAACGGACGGACCAGACGACCACTATAGATACTACGCATTTATATAATTACAAAATTTCCACATTGTAAATAATGGAATTAAATACTTTTTAGTTTATCTGTACATATTTTTTGAATGCTACATACTTTATTTTTAATATTAAACATGGCATAGGAAATATCAGTAACACATATCAATTAAGAGCAGTCCAACTACATTAACGCAAGATAGAATTTGGACAGACAGACAGAAAAACTGAATTCATGAACACTTATCAAGTATGTTGATAAGTGTTGAAAACGTATAAGAGGTGGAAATTTCACTTTCAGCAATTTATATTAAAAGACGAAAGCAAACTTAAATATTTTTGTGCAGCTCCATATTTTACATACTATGTTTATATACCGCCACTATTCAGCAAAAATTCAATTAAAACTAAAACATGCTTAAAATACTGAGATCACACTTCCACATTATCATCTATAGACCGCCATGTACTCAATTGTTTGCATGGCTCTGTATACCATTTTACCAACATTTTACAAACATATCTTAATATACTAAATGCAATTTAGTTTAAAAATGCATAACAATTAGAGACAATAAATATTCACATATTTTTTCAGTGAAAAATGCCACCAGTGAAAAATAGCATGAATACAATCATACTTTTTTTTCACTCTCTCTTTTTTAACACTTTCTAACAAACTTGAAAAGTATTTATGCTTTCTTTTTGTTTGACCGTCTGTCCGCGCTGTAACTCTCATAAATAAACTCGGATTGCCATGAAATTTTTGGATGTTATTGACGTTTACCTTAGTACAAACCATATTGACAATGAAATTTCTATCATGATTAGGTTATGTACAGAGATAGTCAAAAGCTTTTCGTTACATTACGGCCTAAGAGAAAAAAACCGTTTCAAAAGAATTTTAAAGATGTTATACATTGTCAAACATATTCAAATTTATATGCATTTGTGAAGTGTACTAAAATATGCATTTTGTAAAATATGCATTGAAAATAATTGTCATTATTCATTTACAGGGCCACTAAAAAGAATTCCATTACAAAAAATAAAAAGGGGAATAGTTTGCGTATATTTTAATTATATTAAACAATTCCATGTATAATAAAATTGATATACGCCGCTAAGGCTTAATATTTCACGCATAATACGAAGCGCATAGCATTTACAAGGACACACAAACGATTTCATTTAGTATATTCTATCCAAAGTACTTTATATTATCGATGATGGATGATGGATGGATGGAATACTTTTTTAATTACGATATGCGCTTTTAAGTTTCACTAAATGTTTGCATTTATACACATCATATGATGTGTATAAATGCTATAATTCATTTACGGGCTTACACAAATGAGCTCGTAAAGGTACTGAATATGAGCATTATTTACTTAAAGATAGTTTTTAAATAAGTTATGCATTTTTACGTTGAACTGATTTCAGTTTACTAAGAAACGTTTGTATAATATCGATAAAATGATATACAGGGTCACGCAAAGAGTTTGATACATGGTAAACTATGAATGATAATTTCTGGAAATATGATTTATGTAGTTTTAAGAGGGTTTTTGTTTGAACTAAATTTTAGTTGAATACTGGCATGTGATAAAGGTATTAGGTAAATCACAGGGCTGAACAAAACTATTCAAGTATGTTTCCATACATTAATATGAATTGCTGAAAGAGAAATTTCAGACAGTTAGGCGTATTCTTGCTGAACTAAATTTCCCCATTATACAGCATACATATCAACCGACAGATCAAATACAGAACTGTTGAAAAGTATGAGAATGCATATTTGGTTATGGATAGTAACACCTTATTTCCCTAAATAACAAAGTTTTGTTAAAGATTTCAGAATGTGTTCATTATGTGAAAGAAAGTGTTTTATAATCTATGCTTAACGCATGATTTTTCTTACTTGTTCTTATATTTATTTATTTGTAACTTCATAAGAAGCACCGACGATCCCTATAAACGCAAAAAATGGAATGTTTATACTACCTACATTCTTAAGGAGGCTCTTCAATTAAGCAAAGTCACTCGCAAGCTAAGAATAAACCTTTTGGAGAGTGTTTTTGAAATGTACCGTCTGAATTTAAATTTTTGCAACAAATTTATTTCTTCTGTATAGGATATATCCTAAGGTTTTATCTCTTATAGCTCCATTTTTAGAGTTTCGTTCATCTGACGAAACCCTGTTTGCTTCACTACTGCATCTGTCTATCGCAGAGTCCGTACACAAAAACTGTATAAGTCAGTGACCAAAAATTTTATGTATTTATATCTGAATGCCTCGTGTCTCACGACAAATTAAAAATTTTGAAAAAGTCTATTATTGAGTTAGATTTTTCAATGTCATCCGTTCATTTTTACATTTTAAATTTTAAAACAGAACCTTGATTACAACGTTTTTGTCTGAACATCATAGGTTAGAGGCAAAGCATCTCGAAAGTAAACAGAAGGTTCTTATTTAAAGCCCTGGCACTTGAATTTTAAATTTTAATAAGCTATATTTAATTAAAATAAACTTCGTATTTTTTGCCAATTTAAGGGTTTATTTATTTTTCAACACTGACATTCATATTTTTTTTGGAATTCAATTTTTTTTCTACTTTAAAAACTATTGCAATTTTTCAATAATTCAGCATTTTAAATTCCGTTTAAATAAGTTTTTTTTCTTTTTACCACGCTTTTATTAACTTCACCTGTATGTTTGTGAGTTTGTGAGTTTGTAACTCGCCTTATTTTATGTATGTTCACCGATTACTCCGAAACCATGCAACCGATTAACTTGGTTTTGGTATTAAATGAAAGACGATGCTCTCGAATTGGTACCACTTCAGTTTCATCGAAATTGGTTCAGTACTTTTTTAATAATTAGGCAAAAACTAATCAAATTAGTGGTTTTTCGCTAATTAAAAGTGTTGAATACGTTCACTGTATGGAGTGTAGACAGCATGGCCGAGCGGTCTAAGGCGCCGGATTGAAGCTCTATTTTTCGAAAGAGATTGTGGGTTCGAACCCCACTCCTGACATTATTTACACCTACGTAAAATTTAAAAAAAAATTCCGTATTACAATTTTTATTTTTAACCGGCTTCAGAAAAGGAAGAGGAAATTATCAATTCGACGCGTATGTATTTTTTTTCTATGTATGTTCACCAATTACTCTGAAACTATCCAACCGATTAATTTGGTTTTTGTATTAAATATTAACATAGTTTAAAAAAACTAAAAACCACGCTTTTAAACTAATCAAACTAAAAAGTGAAAAATAAATATAGTCTAAAAAACACGCTTTTTAAGTGTATCAAACTAAAAAGTGAAAAATAATTCGTACTTAAGCTGAAAACGAAAATAGATGAAAAATACTATATTACTATAAAATCATTGTTATTATAGAAATCAATAAGCAATAAATAAAATTATCGTGGAAAAAAATCGTGGGGTGCTTCTTAAGAACTGATAGATGGAGCATGGTAGATGGAGCACCTCACGCTTTTTTTCCACGATAATTTTATTTATTGCTTATTAATTGATTTCTATAATAACAATGATTTTATAGTATTTTTCATCTATTTTCGTTTTCAGCTTATAGTACGAATTATTTTTCACTTTTTAGTTTGATATACTTAAAAAGCGTGTTTTTTAGTTTTTTAAACTATATTTATTTATTTTTTTTTAGTTTTTTTTTTTTTTTTTTTTTTTTTTTTTTTTTAGTTTTTAGAAATTTAAAATTTTATTTATATTTCTACTGTATTTTAATTTTGGATTTTCAAAAAATTAGGAATTTAGGATTTTATTTAAATAATTCATTTTAATATGTTTAATTTGATTAAAATAAATAACTTACTTTCATATTTATTTTAAAATTAAATTTATTGTTGCTACCATTTACGTACGAATTTTATAATTATAAATTAACGATTTGGATTTATTAATTAAAAAATAAGTTGTTTTGAAAGAAATATTTAACGAAACTCTCTGTGGGATCTCAGTTCCTCTTGTTTAGTTTTGCAATTTTTGTCACTTTTTTTTAATTAAGTTATTTTCACTTTATTGACGGTCATGTGACCGTCAATGACCGATCATATGACTAATCAATTGATTAGTGTCAATATAGAATACACAATATTTCAATTACTACTATATTTAGATGCAGCACCTCATCTTTTTATTTCATTTTGGGAACAACTAATTTTGATCTTATAATATCGGCGACAATTTTCAGAATTTTAAAACTATGTTTTTGAGACATTCGCAAAAGTTTCTCCATACATTTAGCTAATACATTATATACATTATATTTTGATTGCATTCACGCATGCGCAGTAAAACATTATTTACTAAACCAGTTCATTTTTCATACAAATTTTTAGTATTTTTTAATTCTGATTACAGGGTATTGTGTACAATGTTGTTTGTCATGTTTTTTAAAAAGAACATTCCTTATATTAAGAACTCTGCAAATTATAATAAAAAAACTTGGCAGATTTTGGAACTGTTTTTATGAAAACCTTAATTTTTCAACGAATATCTAAGCTATCCGCATTAAATGAACACAGTTTATAACAATAAGCCACTTAATCAAAATCTAAAGTATGAATGCTTTTGCTGTATTAATTTTGACTGGGTTATCCAAAAGATATTCGTTCTTTTTTAATTTGTTGACAGTTCCCTTGTGGTTTTCGGTGGTTACCTTGCGATTAAAAAAATTATAGTTACAATTTTTCGGAATTTTTAATGGCACCAATCGATTTAATAGGGAAAAAATCGTAACAAGGCATATTGAAATATAAGTTTAGTTTTTCGCTCATCACATGCGGTCACAAGAGCTCCTCATTCAAAGCGAGAGATACTCCTGATCAAAACCTTTTTGAAAAATTTTCTACTGTCAATTTGATATACACCGTGGATTGACGTTGTATTAATTTAAGAGAAAAGAATACTCATTCTTCCTGAAAACTGAAAAAAAATTATTTCTGTTTTCTTTTTAAGTTTTCCTGACTCAAATGTGTGGGAAATATAAAAGACTGTTTGCAAGATGGGAGTTTTGAAATTCTATGTGACACATCTTTATTTGAGTAAATACCGATAAATGACGAAGATTGATAATGTTATTAATATGGCACACAGAAAATTTTTGCATTGGCTAATTCGGTTAAATTTTCACAGCTACTCTAAATTAAATAAATGGTCAAGTGTGAGTAGTACTCGTGCTCAGAGTATTCCATACAATAAAACACATGAATGATTAACTCTTAGGGGACGAGTGACTTGTATATGTGTCACTTAAAATTCCCAAAATTCTTCATAATTTCTATCAATTATTTTTTATTGCAAAGTTTACCTTATTTAATTGGAGTATTTTCGCGATTCAAGCATAGAAACTTTTCTGTTTTGAAAAAACCGGTGGCAAACGATAAAATCATAAGCAAAATGATCTTGTAGCGAACAAATTAACTGTATTATTAAAAGAAAATCGTTGCCGAAAGGATAATAAGACTTTGTAAAAAAAATAAATAACGTAAAGTTGGTTATAGCCGTACTTATTAGAGAAGTATGAATGTGGATACCTGAATACCACGAAAGTTCAATGAAATATGAAGCCTAAATAATATCAAATATTACCATTCTATATAACTCTTTTTTTTATCTTATCCTTATCTTTTTATAAGAAACTTAACTCGAAACTGAGGATAAAAGATAATGCCTAGTTAAATTTGATTTGGCATTTCAAAAAATTAAATTCAGCGTAGTAATAATCTTTTCTTTTTACAACGTAGCTAACACAAAACCCTTGTTCAAAGTTTAAACTTAGCGTTGTGCTAAAGAAGCTTGTGTCGAAAGGAGTTCGCAAATTTGCAAAGCCGCTGTTGTCCAGGACGCTATTTTCCAGATAGTTTTTTAATTAACTTTTAAAAACACAAGAGTCGTTATGAGGTCTATGAAGTCGTGGTTTACATAGATTTCAAGAGTATTAGAAATTTTAGCACCGGCATATTTTTTATGTAAACGACTTTTCTTTCTTTGTTGTTGTTTTAGGTAGCTTTCATTACAAAAAGTAAAAAGCTACCTATTGCAGCCGTCCGGAGGAAAGCACTTCCGGAAAATTTTGGTATATTTTCACCGATCATGACCCTCAGACCTCAAAACCACCCTCCGTTCAAATGTTGACATACATATATATATATATATATATATATATATATATATAACCATATATATATATATATCTGATTTTTGTCATGCGATAACTAACGTATTTATGAACCGATTTGAATGAAACTTGGTATGTACATAGTACATACAAATGTCTCGACCGAGTTCGTTGGTCAGCATCATCCGCCATTTTGTTTCAAAATGGCGGCCATTTTAAATTTTTTAAAAAATTTAAAATTTAAAATTAAATGCGAAAAAATGAAAAGGTGAAAAATATTTTTCTTTTACGTGTTAGAACTTAAAACAAAGATTCCAGAACACTTTTTATTTTGTCTATATCTTAAAAAATGATTGAGTTATAGCACTTTGAATTTTTCTTATGGCTGACATTTTGAAACGATATGATTTTGTCACGTGATAACACGCGTATTTATGAACCGATTTCAATTAAACTTGGTATGTACATAGTGCATACAAATGTCTCGACCGAGTTCGTTGGCCAGCATCATCCGCCATTTTGTTTCAAAATGGTGGCCATTTTAATTTTTTTTTAATTTAAAATTAAATGCGAAAAAATCAAAATTTGAAAAATATTTTTCTTTTACGTGTTATAACTTAAAACAACGATTCCAGAACACTTTTTATTTTGTCTATATATTACAAAATGATTGAATTATAGCACTTTGAATTTTTCTTATGGCTGACATTTTGAAACGGTCTGATCTGAACGATCCACAATGTTGCTTTAAAATGGCATACACTTTATGATATCGTGGAATTTAGTGACTCTCCAAATCGCTTAAAATAAAACCAGATTGAATAAAAGATGACAAATTTCTAAAAATTCCTATTAATATTCAGTCTTGACAAAAACTAGTATTCAATCTTATAAAATCACTAATTTTATAAGATTATTTCCACTAATTTGAGATTAGTATTTTTGAACAATGTAACTTACATAAAAATAAATAAATAAATATATAAGTATATGAAAGCTACCTCTTCCTCCCGGCATTGCCGGAAGGACTTTTTTAGAATTAAGTTATTTAACACATTATGAATTTTTTTCATCTAAAAATGCTTTTTTGGTCTTGTTAGTGGACAATGTAAAAAATTATATTAAATGTATAAAAACCTATTACGAGTTTTTAATTTTTTTGAAAATGGCTCTCCCTTATATTTTGTAACCTGAAATTCCATAATAGTAATAATATTAAAGAAAAAAAAATATCAGAAAAATAGGTGTTAAACAGTTTTTTTTTTTTCATTTAAATTTAATAGTACTAAAATTACATGGTTATTCACAATGTACTGCTGCATGGTGTCATGTTAAAAAAAAATAGAAAAAATAGAAAATTGCCGCCCAATGATTTTATGCTGTGATTAATGATCATATATAAAAAGGAGAATCACATCCATCTGCATAGGGGGGTAATTATTATGTGCACCTTGATTTTTAAAATATATTTTGAGAGATGGTGGATGGAGAGCACGAACAATTGATACTTTCTTAACAGAAAAAAATTAATCTTACTAAAAACTATGCAGGCTATTTTAATGGAATTGGAGGATTATTTTAAGAGGGGAGGAGAATCCTTCAAGGACATTTTTAGATTTTATATTTATTAAGATCAGTTCCTGCTCTTCCCCCAAAATGCATCTTGGATAAAAATGTCTGAATTCAATACTGACGATATCATTAACTATTATTTGTACAGCACATCAAAGAGCAAATTAGCAGTTTAAAATGCTACAAAATGCATAAATAATAATTATCATTATGTGACTCACCAACTATATTTCGTAAATAGACCTTTGAAAATATCTTCATGATTATCCAAAGGATGTTATTAAAACCAAATAGCATTCCACGCTCCATGCGTATCTGGCAACATAATAACTTCTGTATGTAGAGCATGAATTTCAAATTATTTTCCACTGCCTTCCATTTCTCGGTATGCTTTATAATTAATTCAGAATTATTCAGCAGATACGCCACAGAAATTTTTATTAGGTAATTAATTTTTGTTTGTGTTTTATATTCGACATTTTGTACAGCATACCAATGCATATTATAGATAAAATGAAATATTTCAGCTGCAGTAACAATTTTTGCAAGAATAGCTAGCAAAGGGAAGCAGTGTTGAATTCAGGGAGTGGTTAGGAGGGAGGGGGACATTCCCCCCTGAGCAATTCAATCTCTCCCGGAAATTTTGAGGTTTTGGGTTTTCAATTGGTCAAAAAGTGCATCCCCCCCAGAACTTTGTCATGTCCCTCCCGGAGCTACAGAAGTCCCTCCCGGAGAAAAGTGTCTGAATGCAACTCTGAGGGGAAGGGTGGGAATTCAAAGTAAATAACTATAGATGTATGCAATTTGTTGAAAACTTTGTAGAAATGTATATGTTACTTCTAACGCTTATTTGTTTTTCAACTAATACCTACAATGGAATCTCCCAATTCTAAAAAAAGTAACTAACGCTGTCACCACCACTGACAATGAATTTTTTGTGACTGAATGTCTTTCTTCATTAATATTAAAAGAGCTCTAGCATATAAAAATATGAAAATTAGTGGTAATATAGAGAAATATTTTATAAAGGCAATTTTTAAATCGAATAATTATGTTAAGATATATTTAGTGTTAAAATTGGTCAAAATCATTCCACCAAAAAAGTTTTATAGGAGCAAAAACTATACATAGGAATTAAAAAAAAATTAGATAATTTTATACATTAGAAGTTCCCGGTGTGCAGACTGAATTTATTTATTTATTTATTTATTTATTTTCAATTTTACTCATTTTTTGAGAATTTATTTTCCTTTTAAATTCAAAATTTCAGCATTTTGAGTAATATTTTTTACATATTTTAGAAAAGAAAATTATTTCAAATTTTCGCCAACTATTAAAAATGCAAAGAATAAGAGTTCCTTTAAATTAAAAATTAATTGACACATGACTATTATAAATAGAAAAAACTTTCAAATTAAAATTAAATAAATATTACCCATGAAAAGCAAGAAAATATTGAAAATTATGGCATAAAAACTATATTTACTCGTGAATTTTAATAAAGAAAAAAACTGTAAAATAATAAATTCATTACTATGCTTTAAAAGTTGTAAATAGAGAAAAACTACGCCAGATTTAAAAAACAAAATAAGACAGTGCAAATAATAATATTTCTTTTCTAACGATCAAAGTACTTTTGCGTAAATATTACAAAAAATAAAAAAGTTTGGTGAAAATTACGCCAAATTAAAAAAAACCATTACCTTATAGCTTTTTAACAAAATACTAGGAAGCTAAGACTCTGCTGACAAAGTTCATTTTATATTAGCTGATTCTGAAATGGTTAAATAATCTTATTCAATCAAACGCGAAAACAACCATTAGCAGATCATTCGATCTTAAACCCTCTTTTTAAAACGAAAAATATGAATGTCCGTTTATAGGGCGATAATCACTGTTTGTTTGCTTTTTTAATTCTATCTTCTTTAAATTTTTCTAAGCCCATCAAATTAACTGATTTATTTTATGCGGGACGGCACGGCGGTTGACGAGCGTAGCTCGTAGAGGGCAGCCCCCTACTATCATAAAATAGTACACAAAATTTTTTACATGCTATTGTAAGCTATGAATCTAAATGATTCCAAGTAAATCTGAAACTACGATGTTGATAAATGTGATTGTATCCCTATCACATGTAATCTTTGCAGAATGATATACTGCTCAAACTTTAAACAATATTGCATTAGCTAAAAAAAAAAACGTGAAAAACTTCCAGTTTTATTTAGAGAACAAATTATATGTTGTGTTGTGTAATTTTTGCTATACGATTCAATTAAGTAAATGCACATTAATTTTCAGAGAGCGTTGTGAAATTTTGCCGATGGTATCTCCAATTAATTAAACGCCAGAAAAGAATAATATCACAAGAAACTATTTAACATTCTTTAATTGCCATTGATCTTTAGCTGTTGCATGATAAGCTTTCTTTCATTACGTCCATATTGAGCTGGTTGAGCAACATTTGAATAGAATGTCAAATATTTCGCCTAAGATAAGAAGTGTAATAAAGAAAGTTGAAGAAAAGGGAATTAGGCAGGGGGAGGAGACTTTTAAGCTAACACGCAAGCTTGCGAAAAATTACACATCATAATGCCAGTTCTAATCAAAATATGATTACTTGAATTATTTTTAGAATTGATAAATTAGAATGGTGTTAAATTTTAATGAGATTCTGACATTATTATCATTAATTTTTGATCGCTTAATTAAATACGCATTAACTTTTGTGAGACAGCCGTTATACAATTATCGTTATCATTAGTTTATTATCATCACTACAACATCGTTGCTATTATTGACATTGCTACTATTAGCTTAATGAATATTATAGAATATTATTAAAAAGCTCTTCATTTAACTTTTTTAAAGATCATTGATTTTCATTTAATTAATATTTTTCTTTATCCTCACTGCAGTGGACATAATTAAATTACTCTGCAATAGGGAACATTTCATGAAATAAAACAATGCAATTCTTAAAGCATTAGTTTCTCGCAATTTATTCCTTAGAATCAACGATATACGGTGACTCTTTATTTGCTAAAAATATGTGCTTCTTGTACTATTTACACAATTGTTGAATTATAATTAAGAAATATTTAAATAATTTATAATTTTTTTTTTTAATTGAACATGTAAAAAAAATTGTGAGACGGTGTTAATACAATTCTAACAACATAATCACAAAAAAAAAATGAATTTTATATTCCATACAATAATTAATCTACATCATTAAACCAGTTTGTGAGCATGTCTCCCTATGTATCGCACTCCCAAGGTAAACCCGATACCCCTGAAAGAGAATTTAGATATTTTTTGAAGTAAGTTTTATAGAAATTTTCTCTGGATTTTTGCAGTCGTTTTTTCCGGCATTCTTAGCTTTTTAGCACTTTCCAACAAAGTTGAAAAGTGCATATGCATTCGGTTTGTCTGTCCGTCTGGCCGGATGGCCGTCTGTCCGCTCTCTAACTATCGTGAATATACTCGGATTGCCATGAAAATTTTTGGACGTTATTTAGGTTTACTCTAGCACAACTCTATTGAAAATGAAGTTTCTACCGTGATTAATTTATTTACAGGGACAGTCAAAAGTTTTCCATTACATTACGGCCTATCGGGAAAAATCGTTTCAAAGGAATTTTAACGTTTATAACACTTTCCAAAAGTTTGAAAAGTGCTTATGCATTCGGTTTGTCTGTCTGTCTCTCGTCTGTCAGTCTATCCGTCTGCCCGTCTGTCGGTCTACCCGTCTGTCTGTCTGTCCAAGCTCTAACACCTGTAAATATGCTCGTATTGCCCTGAAATTTTTGTATGTTATTGACGTTTGCCCTAACACGAACCCTATTGAAAATGAAGTTTCTACCATGATTAGTTTATTTAAAGGGAGAGTCACAAATTTTCTAGAACATTATGACCAATGGGGGAAAATCGTTTCAAAGGCGTTTTAAAGATGTTACACCCTGTCAAGCATATTAAAATTTACATGCATTTAAGAGGTACACTAAAATATGCATTCTATAAAATATGCGGTGAAAATATAGTATTATTCCTTTACAGGGCCACACAAAAGATTTCCATTGGACAATGGTAAAGGGGGGAACAGTGTGCGACATTTTTAAAATATGTATAACAAAATTGATATATGTCACTGAGGCTTAATATAAATTATACGATACTGTCTTGAATACTATGAAGTACATTGCATTTACAGGGACGCGAAAAGATTTCAAATAGTATATTCCTTCCGACGGACTGTATATGTTTCCGATGATGGCTGATGGATGGATGTAATACATTTTAATTATGATATACGCATTTAAGTTTCACTAAATCTTTGTACATTATAAGGGTGTGTATACATGTATAATATAAGTATAAATGTTATAGTTGGTATACAGGGCTATCCAAAAGAGCTCGCCAACGTTACTAAGTATAAGCATAAATTACTTAAAGATGGTTCTTAAATAAAGTATACATTTTTGCGCTGAACTCCATTCAATTTACAAAGAAATGTTTGCAGAATATAGATAAAATGATATACAGGGCCACGCAAAGAATTGTGTACATGGACACCTATGAATGATAATTTATAACAATGTGATTTCAGTTGTTTTAAGAGTTTCAGTTTAAAATGAATGTTAGCTTCTTACTGACGTGTAATAAAGGTACAAGGTAAATTACAGGGCTGAACAAAAGTTTCCAAGTATGTTTCCCATCTATTAGTACAAATTACTCAAAAAGAAATTTTAAGCTCTTTTCTTGCTAAACTAAATTTTCCCATTTTATAAAATGTATATCAACAGACAGATCAAATACAGGGCTATTCAAAAGTATTGGAAACATATTTGGCTATATACCCTTATTTCTCTAATTAACGAAGTTTTTTTAAAGATTTCATGAAGTGTTGGAAAGTGCTTCATAATCTATGCTTAACGCATGATTTTTCTTACTTGTTTTCTCAATAACGAATATTTCCAATCTTTACAGAATAGAATAGAACAAAAAAATGTTTTTTCAGGTAACGTTTATTTCAAAACTGTTATATAATTTAACAAATATTAATAATTATTAAAACTAGTTGGATGTGCCAATCCCAAAACTTTCTTCTACCTCATACGTACATTTTAATATTAAAAAAATAGTTGCTCATTTTAATGCTTTAATAATTTTAATTCAATACCATACCAACTTTGATTTTCGTCTTTAATTTCTGCTTCAATTAATTAACCGGAGTAAAAACGAATTTCCGTCTCTGTACGAGCCGATGGACAATAGAATGATAGGCAGATTTGTTTTCAAATTCAAGGAGGACCTACTTGCCTTCCCAAAAAATAATCATATGCAAAAAATTTAGTTCAGTTCTAGAATTAACTTCATACACTTTTAGGTGGTGCAATATTGAAAATGGCATAAAATTCGCTATTGCAGCGCCCCCTTCCGGCGGATTTTTCTCAAATTCAGGGAGGACCAACTAAATATAGCTATACACTTACACAAAAAATTGGTTCAATTCGATGCATAACTTCATATACTTTTGGTCGGTACAATATTGAAAATGGCACAAAAATCGCGATTGCAGTGCCCCTTTCCGGCGGAATATTTTAAAACTGATGTAGGTCCTGCTTGCCACAGCCAAAAACATTCACAAAAAATTTGGTTCAATTCTATGCATAACTTCATACATTTTTTGATGGTAGAATGGCAACATACAGACACACAGACACACGGACATTTTGTAAAAACATGTTTTTTGGAATCTCTGATCCCTAAAACGTGTAAATCCGTCGAAAACCGGAAGTCGAAAAAATTTCGATGACAATACATTCTTCTATTGAAGATAGAAGAAAGTAAAAACATGTAATTTTTTGCTTTTAATTTCAACTTATATCAAACTAAAAACTTTTATTTTGAATCTTGGCACAACACTGTGACGCTAAAAAAGTTTAAATGAGTTTTATTGTTATTATTATCAATTTTCCGAAAATTAAATATGCTGAATCACATCTGCGATAATAAAAGAGCTGAACTATTACATCACGAAAAGTTCAATACTAACGTAAAAATAAAAATCACAGATTTACTAAATGATGTATACAAAATGTTATGAAGTCAAAACCTATGCAAATATTAAAATTAAATTAAAATAATCAGCGTTTCGGTCATCATCTATGACCGAGACAATTTGACTTTGGTCTTTATAAGCAATGTAACAACTCTTTTTCCTGAAGGGGATCACAGATGACGACCGAAACATTGGCTATTTTAATTTTGTTTTAATGTTTTTTGTTTCTGACTTAACAACATTTTGTATACACCATGTAGTAAATTTGGGATTTTTATTTTCACATTAATATTACACATGTGTCATTTTGTTGGTTCTTAAGAGAAGACTTAACCCTTTCATGTTAATTTTTTTTTTTCAATTTTCAGTAAAAACTATTTTTATGTTAATAACATTAACACTACGTCACCTGAGAATAATAAGGTTCTATCTGTATTTTTGAAAAAATTGACTCGTCGATATAGAAAGGTTCTATTAATATTTATGAAGGTATTTTTGCATCAAAATGATGTTATATATAATTTACATATGACCTTACAACCATAATATGACATTATTTTAATCCAGAAATGTTTTAATCCAGAACCTTTCTATATCGATAAGCCATTTTTTTAAACACAGATAGAACCTTATTATTCTCAGGTGACGACTAGCTATCTAAATAAATTAATTAGAGTTTGAGAAATATTTTATTACATGAAACATAGCGAATTTTGTTGTTATGAGTACTATTCATTTCAGATTCATGTGACAATAAGCTAAGGAAGAATTTTTGGATATGTTAAAAAAGATTTTGTTGCAAAAAGATTTAACTTATATTAAATCTTTCTAATACTTTTTGCGCTTTATCACAAATGATTTTTCATTAAAATAACATTTATTTTAAATTTAAAGACTAAAATATGTATTTAAAATAAAAGAATCGCAAATTGAGCAAAGAGAACTAAGTAAATATGTTTTATTATTATTATTACTAAATGCTTAAATATTAATGTAGTCATATAGTAAATGCATAGACATATACTATGCAAATAGTAACAAAAGTAAAATAAAATAATATTCAATTAAAAGACATGTAGAATTAATAGTACACCAGACACGAAACGGTTAAAAGAAAATGCTTCATTTCCGCTCAGACGTAAATATAATGCTTCAAATCCATGTTTGGGAATGCATGTAATCTTTTAAAAATGATAATTTGAATGATGGATTTTCCCCCATTTAGAACATTTAAGGGAGACCCAAACTTCATTTTCGGCCAAAAATCATCAAAAGTTCCAAAAAAAAGTTATCTCAGAAAACGATGAAATACATATTTGCGAATATCCATGCAAAATTTCAGAACTCGCGGACACTTGGAACAGGTAGCAAGTGATCTTTTTTTTAATTGTAGTCACTAGAGTTTAAAGGACTAGCGGAAATTTAAAATGTGTTTTCCTGAAAATGACTTTTTCCATATTTTGCCTAAGTTCAAAGTACAAAGGCTCAGTGGTAAAATGGTTTAGAAATAAAGTGTTTAAGTTTTTAGAATCTTAAAAAAAATTGCAACAAAAGAAAGGAGAGATATTTTTTTTAACTATTTCTGAAATTTTTACATAAATTGGTAAACATGAAAATTATAACGAATTTAAGGAAATTTACCATGCGTAAATTCTTTCTTTTTTTTTTAGCTGTTTAAAATCGAAAATTAAAAATATCTCTCCCTAGGTCATTTCCATATACTATAACACTATTTAAGAAATTTTAGTAATACCAAAATATTGAAAATTGTATGAGGAGTAGTAATTTTAAAAAGTGTATTTTTCCAGAAAAAAAAGATCATAAAAATCGACATAAAAATATACTTTTTAATAAAAAGTGAATTTTTTTTGTTAATTATTCCTTACAAAAAGATTTTTAAATAGTACACAAATATTCATTACTTTAAAATCAATAATAAAAATTTTGGGTTTTTTTTAACGGGTCTCCCTTAATAGTTTCACAGCTTGGTTTATCGAGGATAAATAAATAAACACCTTTATGATATGGGACTTCGATGATTGACTAGTCTGAAAATAACAGTGAAAAATACATCTCATTTAAACAACTGACAAAATGTGTCTCATTTTGGAAATTATTAATACGAGGTGGAACCCGTCGAAATTCAACGAAAGAAAATCTTTAAGAAAGAACTTGTTCATTGATTTATAATAAATCTACAAAATTAGTTGCAGTAAAAAATACATCTTATATTGGTCAGTCTAACTCTCAAACAAATATATTTTAAGCTAGAATTAACAAAGTACCATAAAACTCAATTATCCAAATTATTAAACGAAATAAAACCGAAATTCACCGGATTTTATAATAGACGATATTTTAAAAATAATATACGCATTTTAATTTTAATTTTATCTGTTTATTTATTTTTCCAATTTTAAAAGAAAATTGAGTGATTCTGTTGCCAAAATTACAAAATTGGTACTAAAAAATATAAAAAAATCCATATCTCAAATAAATTGAAATACAACTTTCAAACAAATTGTATTTAAAAGTACATTTTTTTCACTATACAAAGGTGTAAAATTTTAAAATGTGCGATGTTTAGAAGTGTAAAATTCGCAATAGCGAAAATTGCAAAACCGAAATTGCAGGGGAAAGTGTTGCCATTCGCAAAATGGCGTATGCATTACGCACAGTTACGTTTGACCATTATAATATAGATTTTTTATATATATATAAATGTCGTGTTTATTAATGGGAGTATTGCTTCGTACTGTGTCAAAGATTAATAAGTAATACATTTTTTACATTATCTCCGTGCGAAACCGATATTAGTACTATAAAACATTATTCAATTAAATATGCACTAATTTTATTGAGACAATGTGCTACAATAGTGACATTATTATGACTAATCAACTGAATGTTATGAAATATTGTTTTCGGAGTCTATTATTCTATGATTGCCATTGATTTTGACTTATATTCTAAATCGTAGTTTCATTCTCACTGTCTCAGATATTTTCGAGTAACAAGCGATATTTATATAACATAAAATGAAAATAATTCAGGAAAATACGAAAAATATAAGAATTATAGCAAAGAATATAAATTGTTTATGAAACTCTGCAAGATAACCCTTTTTATATTATTTAAGCATAGTAAAATAAAACTAAAAAAAAAAAAAATCTGATATCAGTATCCTTAAAACTTGATTCACCTCAATAAAAATCAATTTTGAGAACAGTGATGTTAAACTCAAACATCTCCGTTATTAACTAACAGACTTTTATAAAATAATGTCTCTAAAACTATTTATTTATTTTATTTTATCTGTCCTCAATTATAATTTTGTATTATACAGTAAAATATCATTTCATTAACTGAGTAATGATTGGAGAATGCTTTAGTAACTATTGCATATAATAAGAGATATTTCATATAGGATAAACAATATGAATAATTCTTAATGCAATTAAATAGGAATAAATATTCAAGACATTAATATTCATTTCTGATATCCCCGTTATTAAATAACTGGCTGTTATAAAATAATATCTTTAAAACTACTTATTTATTTTATTTTAATTATCATCAATTGCAATTTAGTGTTATACGACAAAATATCTTTTCATTACCCCCATAACGAATTGATTGATTGAGTGACCATTATTATATAGTAACAAACATTTAGTCTAAAATATACAATCTGAATCCTAAGTAATTCTTAATTTAATTTAATACGAATAAATATTCATGACAGTAATATTCATTTCTGATATTCCCCTTATTGATTAACTTACTGTTATAAAATAAAGTCTCTAAAGCTATATTTTTAATATATTTTAATTGATATCATTTATGATTTATTATTACGCGGAAAAGGTAAAGTATATTTTAGTTTCTTCCGTAATGATTGGAGTATTATTGAGCAGCCGTTATATATAGTAGAGGTGAGTTCGGGCTCGTTTTTGGGGCCCGGGCACGCCAGAGCCCGACGATTTCAAGTGCAAGCCTTAAAGATTTTTTTCACCGGACCCAGAGCCTGAGCCCGATACCGAAAATATGCAAAACAAAATTGTATGATATTTAAATTTTTTTTCAAAAGTGAGGTCTCATTTTCAACGTAAATCAAAATCGAAGTAAATTTTAAAATTGTCATTGTTATCTTAAAAGTCCGGTGTTTTTATGGGAAAAGAGAAAACACTGACCGATTGCTTGCTATTGGAATAACATAGTGATTATATTTATTTACGGAGGAAAATGTCTTCGAAAATGTACAACATCATCAAGAGCAGAGTTTATGATGACAAATAAATATAATAATCATTAACTGTTTTCGTAAGAATAACGACTATAACTCGTGCATCCAATAGAAGATGAAATAATTTCCAAACTTCCAGCTAATTATCGTCTACTAAAGCAGAAGAAAATATTTTCTTCGCCTTATGGAATTAGATAATAAATAAATAAAGAAAGAAAGAAACAATCTGATTAAGAAATATCTTCTGCTAACGAAAAGCCAACTAAAACCAAATTCATTGTTGTGCTTGTTTTGATTAGCGCCATACCAATAGATCGTCGCCGGAAATTCCATAGCCATAAATCTCTAATTATAAAAAACTTTCATTTGAAACAGCAATGATATACTAAAATAAATAAACACGATTTCAGTTTCCCCGTCATTTTGATCAAAACAGCATTAAAATGACTTGTAAAGAAATAAGTATGCAATTTTAAGTGGGAAAAAGTTCTTTCAATCTTTTCTACACATGAATAAATAAAATTTTTCGGTTTCAGAAAAAAAGAACCCGACTCCGCCCGAGCCGAAAGACTAGAATAAAAATAGAACTTGAACCCGTAAAGGGCTCGGATTGAACCCGTCGCGCCTCTAATATATAGTAGCAAACATTTCGCTTAAAATAAATACTGTAAATCTTAAATATTTCTTTATTCAATTAAATAAGAATAAACATTCGAGACAGTGACAATCAGCTTTGACATCCTCTTTATTAACTAATTCTTATAAAATAATGTTTCAAATTCTATTTATTTTTTATATTTTAACTACCGTTTATTACGATTTACTATTATACAACAAAGCACTTTTTCATTCCTTCTCCACTGAATGGAAAATGATTGAACAACAGTCGTAGTATAAACAGCTCGTCAAAGAGAAACAATGTAAATCTTAAGCAAGTTTAGAATAAAAAATAAAAAATAAAAAGATTAAAATTATTGCTCAATTTGTTCGTGAAAATCAACGACATCTTAACGACTGTCTGTCTAACAATGTTCTTGCGCGAACTATTTTTACGGTCGCTAAAACTAGAATTATGCGACTTTTGAAAAAGGACAAGTTGCTTTTTTTTATTTTATTTTAATTCTTTCTCCGCCACCTATTCCTTACACTTCACCTCGAATATAAACAATGGCCTGCCAGCGGCTAAAAAAACAGACGAGGGAAGCCTGCGCGCGTGGAAGGGATAACATTGCAAATTGACCTGAATGAGTAATTCGTGGCAAGGTAAATGGAAAATGAATAACCGACCCCGTTTTATAAGAAGTTCCGCCTTGACGAGCGGAAATGATGAAAGGGTTAGAGCCTTTTATAGACATTTCGGGCCAATAATGTTTCGAAATCTCTGTAACAGTCTTATTGTAGATAAGGTGTCTAAATAGAAAGCTTTATTAATTCCGGAAGTCTTTATCCTTTGAATAAATCTTTTTTTATAGTGAGAAATATTTATATTTATCTGTTTTTTAATATATTTATATGAATAATAAATGAGATTATTTAAAAAATAAAAAATAAATTGATAAGATTAAGTTTTGCATCTTTTTAACTTGGAAGGAAAATTTGCTACTAGAAAAAAATATACATAGAATAAAAAAGAAAATAGCGAGAAAAAAACATCTCAAATCCATGCACTTATTTCGAAAACAGGCCGGGAAAAGTGTCTAGTAGGCTTTGAATGTTAAAAGAAAAAATTTAAATATTTATTTATTTATTTATTTATTGTTAACTTTCTTTTGGAAAACGGAAAACTTCTAATTTAATACTTGAAATTTTTAAGAAACTTCAGAAAAAAAAAGTGTTATAGTAAAAAATTAATAATTGAAATAAATAAAATAATAATAATAATAATATGATCGGGATAATGTGATCTAACTCCGGACATAAAAAATATAATAAATGCTATTATAACAAAAATTGTCCATAACGGAATCCTGACATACACAGAAAAAAATCAAGAGTCCTTATAGCAAAAATACTATAAAATTATAGCGCTAATACGTATAACTTTCTAAAACGAAATCATTCTCTGGCCATTTGAAGTTCCTTTAATATGTTTTACTGTGCTAAATAAATAAGCACAATTATTTTACATGATAAAATCGCATCGACAGGGTGCAAAACGAAATTCACTTTTGGAGAGGTTACCGACTCAGCAATACGTGGTATTTATTCTTCCAATGAGTACTAAGAAATTTTATGTTTAAAACAAGATTTCGCTATAAAAAAATTACTTTTTTTTTTTTTTTTTTTTTCTTTTTTTTTCTTACATAATCATGCACATTAAAAATTTTAAAAGCAGAATTGCTAAAGATCGGAAAAATATTTTGTTTTAAGGATGTTTCTATCTTAGCATGTTAAATTGCATAATATTCCTTTCGGTAGGTACCTTAAAACGTTCCTTTATAGACACGTTTTGTTTACACATTTTTTACAGCATTAAATTCCTATCTATGCAGATGCAGATTAACAAATAACTAACTAAAACTAACTATAATTATAGAGAATTTGTGTATCATAAAAAATCGGAACTTTTTGTGTCCCCCCCTCTGCAGTAGTTCTGCGTGACGTATCTTAAAATTCCTGAAAATCGGCACAACACTAGTCATAAATAAAGCCAAAAAACGTATCGTTTCGAAAATTACGATAGGTTTTTTAAGTAAAGAATTCTGGCTGTAGAATGTTGCAACGATATTTTATTTTTTTTAAACCCTTTGCGACGTACTACCCTTTAAAATTGGAACGTATACACACACACAAAAGAAAAAAAAGTTTTACGCAGGCTATTTAGGCCTTAAATAGTACAAAGGTAAATTTTTGTAAAGATTGCACTTATTGCTTTGATTCTGTGGGTTGTCCATAAGCGAGAGCAATGCGCCACTAGAAATCTGACGCGCGCTAAGCAGGCGTTACAGTACAAGCATTACTAAGCATTGATTTAAAGTTTTTGCATCTAAATGAAAAAACACTGTTATAACACTTATATTTACACCTATACACAAGTTCTATGCTTAAAATATTTACAAATAAGTTTATCATTTATCTTCGTGGTACTTTTGAAAGCAAGTAGCACCCTCTTGTTAAAAACACAAACCTACATTGAGATTTTGCACATAAAACTTGTTTTGTGCGGTTTCGCTTTCGTGCCACAGAATGCACATCTTCTGCGTGTGCTGATGTTAACTGGCATATGCTCGACGTTACTATAACGCCATAAAATCTCAAACCTTCCGGGGGAGCATTTTAATGTGCCGGTGGGTAACTCCTCCGGGTCACCCGCTGAATTCAACGCTGGCTCATTCCTCACACCAGTAGACGAAAACAGAAAACGTAAACACAGTTGTTTTCTCTATCATGGCTTTCAGATTTATAATATGAAAAGTACTGAATGCGGAGTGATCTTATTTTTGGAACATCCCATTTTATTGAACGATTCTGTGATGTATGCTTTCTATATAAGAAAATTAAAGCAATATAGAATGAATAGTTTTAAGGATAGCCAACAAAGTATCTTGGCAAGAAATTATTTTTGTGCCCTTCCCCAACCCCAACCACGCAAAAACGGACAAAATTTCTTGGAAATATGAAGTTTTTTAAATAACTCATTGCAGCTGAGAATTGCAGACCGTTTGGTGTAGTGTTGCCATCTTATTTAAGTAGAAAGGTCAGGGTCGGACCTTGGATTTTCAGAGGGCGCAAAAATTTTAACGAAGTCAAATCACTTTAACTTCCTTGTGCTGTGTATGGCTTGGCAAAGTTTAACATACTCGCATTGCACTAAGTAATAATAAGGATTTAAATTATATCACTATTTTTTAATTCTAAAAGACGATGTATCTCCGTGCATGTTTAAAAGTCCCATCAGTCCTACATATTAATACGCATTTTTTTATAACTAATCATGTAATATCTAAAACTTCAGCAAGTTACAAGAATTACCTTGTTGTAGATGTCTGTAGGGCTTTCTTATTTTTTTTTTTTCGATAGATACCTTGGAGGGAAAAAAATTATCACCCTTACCAATTTTCTTGGAAGTGACTGTCTATAAAATATGTAGGTACAAGTTGATTTAGAATAATATTTACTGTTAAATGCTTTTCATATATTCTTCTTTAGAGGATACCCACATATTAAAGAGAACACATACTTTGATTTTTCAAATGGTAACATCTACTTTTGCTCTCCTATTTAACTCTTTACTAACCAGTAAACAGATATATTTTACATGCTTTTTTTAAATCTAAATATAGTTTTAAAACAAAATATGTTAATAGTTTATCTTTAAATTTTGGAAAGTAAATCGAAGATCTTACAATTGAAAGTCAGTAAAATCATACCAAGAATTATAAATTTATTTAATCTCACTTAACAACTTTTTTTCTCATTCATGTTGTCATGCTTCCCGTACTTAAACATGTCATTAACGTTCTCTTAAATTAAACTATTTTGTATCGATTTTTTGTCAAATTTTCCACTGTGGCTACCAGCCGTGTTTAAAAATATTTTTTGTTAAGGCTCCCTAACGCCTTTGCAACACAAATCCTTTCAAGACTAGGTGTTAAGTTACCACGCAACTAGGTAGTCCTCCATCAATATTAACACATTGTTCCATTGAAAACCCTACAGAATATCTTCAGAACGTGGCTCCCTTAAATCATAAAATGAAAAAAAATTTCTTTATCACAAAAACCACTGAGAGAAAAAAAAAGCAGGTTGTTTTGCGATCCCAAATTGCTTATCACTCGATAAGTAATTTATTTATCGAAAAATATTAAAACGTATTTCGATTCCAAAACGTTCCTATAGTCAACCTTGGCAATTTTCTTCCTTTACATTTAAAAATGAATAAGTAAATGTGTCAGAAATTTTCGCGCTTGTTGAGCAGTGAACTTCAGAACCGCCTTAATGATCTCATATCTTAAGAACTAATGCACGGAATTTCATCAAATTTCATATTCTGTTGGGCCTTGACGAAAATTTGTGTTAAAAAGATTTTCGTGTAAATTATATAAAAGGTGGTGTTACTATGCTGCATTTTTCACGATTATTGCGATAGCTCTATCTCAAAGACAAATGCATGAAATTCAATAAAACTTCATACTCTGTTTCACATTCATATAAATAGTTCTTTGTTAGGTTTGCATATTTACAGCACGACAGGTGTCGATTTTAATACTCTGTGGACAATTTTGGTTGCAGATATCTAAGACGAAGGTTCCAAAATTCAATAATTTGTTTGAAAGGTGTTAGGCTTAATATCCTCTTTTAAAATTCACACAATTCAATGAATATAATACTGTTAGATCTTTTCGATGGTTATGCACATAGATTGTCATTTAGTTTTAGCTATAAATGGCAAGGAGGACGGAGGCAGTTATTTTTTAATTCTAGCTGGCACAATTCTCTCGAAACAAAAATTCTTAACACCCAATTTGACAACTTTTGCAAGAGAAATATACTTCAAAGTGTTCGTTAGAATAATACTGGTATGAACAGAATATAAAAATAGTTGCTGTGGCAGCGTTCTAATAGCGAATTTTAAAATACAAAATATATGAAATAGAAGAAAGTTTTGGGATTATTACATCTGATTAGTTACTTTTTTCCATCTTCAATAGAAGATAGTATTGTAATCGAAAATTTTCAACTTTTGATTTTCTAGGAATTTATATGTTTTAGAGGTCGGAGATCCTTCAAAAATATGCTTATGTAAAATGTCTTATCTGTTCGTGTGTACGTCTGTTTTCATTCTACCATCCAAAATTGTATGAAGTAATGCATAGAATTGAACTAAATTTTTTGTGTATATTTTTGGTCGTGGCAAGCAACACCTCCTTCGCTCTAAAAAATATTTTGCCGGAAGAGGGCGCTATAATAGAAATATTTGTGCCATTTTCAAAATTGTATCATCGAAAAGTGTATGAATTTATGCATAGAATTGAACCAAATTTTCTGTGCATATTTTTGGCTAAGTCCAGCAGGTCTTCCATGAATTTGGAAAAAAACCTCTGGAAGGATGCTCTATAATTGCGATGTATGAGCTATTTACATTATTGTACCATCGAAAAGTATATATGTATAGAAAATGTGTGTAAAAAATATGTAAAAAAATAATGGATAAATATTAAAATTTGAGCGAGATATTGGAAAAGAACGTCCCCATAAACTTATCATCCGGGTATTTTTCAGTGACTAGTGCGGAGCCTCAACACGTTTAAATACTTTTTGAAATCTTTACGATGTCTGAGAAAAAAGTTTTCTGATTGGCACATTCAATTCGTATTTTCGTCAAGTTGCTTTTAAAACAGCACGATTATAGGTGCATTTAGGAATGTTATAAGCGAACGCGGGGGTAAAAGACTTAATATGCAAATACTTGGTTAAAATCTTAAAGATATCATTCAATGAAGCGATGAAAAAATTCTTCCAGGACTTCATGGCTTTAAAGTTCTCGTTGGGTGCATGTTATCTTTTACAATTGCATCCAAAGATGTCCCTTTTGGTTTCCAATCCTGAAATTGTTACGCTACATCTTTAATTTCATTGTTATAACAAAAAATGCTTCTTTTATACTATCTGTCTGTTAATCGAGGATAATTCCCAAATGAATTCATAGATTTTAGTACATTAATCAGCATGTATATGTATAGAGAGTGAAAAAACATATTGGAGCGGCTGAGGCACACAGGGGCGCAAAATTTTCTCTGGATGAGGGCGCACCGGCCCTCGGGCCGATGGGCCAGTCCGAGCCTGAGAAACGTGTGTAAACAGGAAAAGTACATAGGAAATCTATTTAAAAGATTTGGGAAACTAGCCTAACCATTTTACAGAGGAATCAAGTTAGGCGTTCCATTTATTGGGACCTTAAGCAACAAACGATTAAATTTATCATCATTGTTGATTGTAATTAAGGATAGTAACCTTTTATCGCCATCAATGTTTTGCACAGAAAATGATAGCAAATTTAAAAAAAAATCCCTCAAGAAGATTACGTCAAAAATTCAACTTCGTAAAAGTGTACACTAAAATTATTTTTTTTAATTATTATTTATTTATTTATTTTTGCATCTGAACTCTTCAAATCTTTTACTTAGTTAAAAATTAACTATCACAAGATTCCGCATTTACCTCTCCTTCAGTTAATATTGTTGATAAGATATTTTAAGGAAAAAATACTACTCTGTTTTCAAAACTATTAATTATACATATTGGTAATGATTATCCTCTAAAATTTCCTGCTAGAACTTCAATTAGTAAATGACAATTTCTTGTTCGCTTAAGTTTAAGGAAGCTGTTACCATCGACGAAGCGTAAAATCTTAAAGATAATGAAAAGAAGTGATTTAAAATCAAACATTATGAAATGAAAGTGATAAATGACAGGTTATTAAGAGTTAATATATTTAATGACATGAACTGACATGAACTGAATCTTCTGACTTTAAAATTACATACTTAAAAAAGTGGAATTAAAAACCGCCAAAGTAATAAGATTATTACAATAAATTTTAAAGAATTCAGCAGTTATTTATAAGTTGTGAATTCATTGTATTTTTTTTTTTTTTTTTATTGTTGTTGTTTATTTAGATTTTATAGATGTACACAAATCGTAGCATATTGAATAATGTAATGGTTTATGCTATTAAAACATATATTACTAAATTTCGTGTTGAAAAAACAAAAAAAGGCTTGAAATTATAAAAATCTTGGAATGACAATGCAACTTTTCGTGGGACTTCAGTTTTAATATTTACTAAGCTCCAGTAGCGCTAACTTTTAAAAAATATTGGGTGAGGTGAAATTTTTTTGGCTAAAATAGCACATATATTTTTTTAGGTGCGTTCGTAATTATGTAAATACATAGCACCTATTGTTGTCGCTCAGTCCGTCCGTCTGTCTGTCCGTCTGCCTGTCTGTCTGTCCGTCTGTCCGTCTGTCTATCCGTCCGCATATAACAACACAAAAACTACCCAACTGAATCGTTTGAAATTTAAAATACATAATTATAACATAATTTTGTCGAGTCATTTCAAATTTTATGAAAATCGGGTGGATAGATCAGTTACAGGGACAATCAAAAGGATTCCGTTACATTACAATCAATGGGGGGAAAGTTTCAAATGCATTTTAATCGTTTGAAACTTAAAACATATAATTATTACGGAATTTTGTCGAGTCATTTCAAATGTTATGAAAATCGAATGCATAGATCAATTACAAGGACAATCAAAAGGATTCCGTTACATTACAATCAATGGGGAAAAAGTTTCAAATGCATTTTAATCGTTTGAAACTTAAAACATATAATTATTACGGAATTTTGTCGAGTCATTTCAAATGTTATGAAAATCGGATGCATAGATCATTTACAGGGACAATCAAAAGTATTCCATTACATTACGTTCAATGGGAAAAAGTTATGAATGCATTTTAATGATGTTACACTCATTCGAACATAATAGAATTGGCATGAATCTATGAAATATATACTAAAATATGCATTCCGTACAATCTGTGATGCAAATAATTTTTATTATTAAATTACAGGGGCACACAAAAGTATTCCACTACATAATGCTATACGGGGAAACATTGTTTGGGGCGTGTTTTAATTATATTCAACTATTTCACATTTTATGAATAAGATATACGTTGCTGAGGTGTAATAAAAATTACTTCCTGCATATTTACAGAAACACAAAGATTTCGACTACTATACTGTATCCGAAGTACGCTCTACTATATCAGCAAGATCTGAATATTTTTAAAACTTCGTTATCGAACGAACGCACCTCATTTGCCACGTTCACGTGCAATTTCCAACTTGTCTCTTTCTAATTCGTCTGTGTGAAAATAGGGAAGGGAGATAGAAAAAGGACGAAAAAGGACAGTTCGAAGTGAAATTTGGATTTTTCTAAAGAAAATATACAATTATTAAAATTTTATGAAAATTTTATCAATTTATTAAATTACATTCTTGTAGGTTCTTCCTTATAAATGCATTATTATTTATTATAAATTTTAAAAAAATCTATTGAAAGTGAAAAACAAACCAACAAAGTGTCAATAAAAACACATATTTTAGTCACATAAATGTTTTATTGATTCAAGACATTGAAACAAGTGGCAAGATATTCTGGAAATTTGTTTTTTAGACAAATTTAAATATACTACACCCATCGAAGGGCTTTCAATGCACCCGTAAGTCTAATTCATGCCCTTTGTCTTTTTCAAACGAACAACGAAACAATCTTGAGAATGCAAAAAAAAAAAAAAATAAATAAATAAATAAATAAATAAATAAATAAAAATTGTAATTTAACAAATTACAACAACTGTTTGGGAAATAATATTTTCAAAGACTATAATCTTAGATTTGTAAATGAATTCTATATTTAAAAAAAACGATAATAACATAATTTTTATAATGATAAAAATGTAGCTTACGTAATAACAGAGCTATATTAATATGCCTGGACATTTAAATTTAAGTTAATATTCCTGGGCCAATCATAAACAAATATAAATGAAACTTCATTTTAACTATTTTTCATTTTAACTATTTTCGGTATTGTAAATATTTAAATTTCTAAACATCGCACATTTTCAATTTTAACACCGTCGTAAACAGAAAAAAATTTGCTTTTAAATTCAACTTGTTTGAAACCTGTATCTAAATTTATTGTTGAGTTATTATTATTATATTTTTTTTAGTTTTTAATACTTTTTTTGTCAGTTTGGCAACAGAAATATTCCATTTCTAGACATTAAGCATGGACCAATCAAAAAACGAATAAAATAAAAAACAGAAGTATTCCATTTTCGGACTTTAAACATAGACCAATCAGATTACGAATAAAATGAAGTAAGTTGGTAATTCAACCAATAAAAACATTTAGATATACTTCAGATTTCCCAATTCTCTACCGAGAACAACAACTATTTTTTTCCAAACAGTTAAAAAAAAGATATATATATTTCCACGATTAAACAAACAAATAAATGGATAACATTTTAATAATTATTTTTTTAAATGAAAGCTATTCATTTGTAGATGTGCCCATACTAGCTATTTTTGAATTTATTTCCATTTTTAAATTTTATTTTTAAATTTAAAAACTTTTTGTAATGCTTCTTCAAATATGGTGCAATCAGATTAAGCTTTTTTCTCTTTAATATAAATTTATTTTGATTTATCAAATTGCACCAATCAGAAGCGTGAATTTGTCAGTGAGTGTGTCATCGTATTTAAATAATCACTAGCTGCACCCGTCGAAATTCGACGGAAAAGAGTATACATTGGATGTGATATATATCAGTCTTATAATATACAATAATATACAGAGCGAAATAAACAATTGCCACTTCTTAAAATAGGGATAACATAATCTTTCATGATGAATATACACAAACTTCAGAAAATAATAAAAAATAAGGAAAACAGCTCATAAAGTATTATGTTGGACTTAACTTCAGCTACAAATCTTTTTATAATGTAGATTCTAAACATTAAACATCACTTAAATGCCAAATTGTTTAGGAAGTTAATATAATACCTCAGAAGACACATTCAAAAGTATCTTCATAGTTTATTTTTTCTCCGTTTAAATATCTCTTGGTAACTCTATAATAATTATAGTATCAATAAAATATTTTAATTATTATAGAAAGAGAGAATTAAACTGCATAACCAATCCACTAAACATTTATAGCTCTTGCAATAAATTTATTTATTGGTTTGTAGCCTCCATGAACTTGTCAAAATTAATTTTATTGTCATGACAACGGAAAGAAAAACGATATCTTTGTTATAAAAAAGAACAAAATTTTTATGTTTGTTGTTGATAAGCAGAAAATATTTTATTTATTTTTATTTTAAATAATAACTTAATACAACAAAATGATTTTAATTAATTTTTGATATTATGTAAAATAGAAATATCCTAATTCGCGTTTGTAATGACCGAAAGATGGCGTTGTAATAGACCTGATAATCGTTTGTTTACGTTTGTTTGTTTACGTTCCATGCTGTAGCACTGTAGCATAGAACCAGTTTAAAGAGCTATTTAAAGTGCAGTTTTTTATCTTTTTTATTTAATTATGGGAGATAAATTACAAATATCGACAATTTTAGAATTTGTAGATGCTGGAAAATCTAGTAATTGCTTTAGAGAAGCTGAAGCATGAAAGCATTGTGTTGCTGTCATGCTATTTTGCCATGAGTAAGTCAAATGTATTTTTTTATATTATAGATCTAAACTTTGTGTATAAAATTTTGATTTTAGATAATTTTAATACAAAGAACCCAACGTTGCACGCGTTATAGAACTGTTTATTTATTTATCGGCCTTTTAAACACTGATTTCATGCTCACGGTATCAGTTCTATTTCGTTTTTCAGACTTTGTCCGCGAGAGGGCGTCTATTTCATTTCAAACGCGAATACCGTTATATCACAGGATATTTTTTTCTAATATGACATCATTTACACCTTTTGAAACACTCATCCTTTCCAGAAATAAAAGCGTGATTTATGCAGTTATTTAAAAATTACTTAGTTTCAGAAAATATTTATTGTAATAAAATGAAAATGGCGCAATTTATAGAAATATTTTCATTCGTGCACATCGCGGACCTTTAAATAAATAGAAGTTCAGTTTATTTAGATGCAGGAATAAAAGTCAGTGAATATGACATCATCACTGAAACAGCTATAACAATGTATATTATATTCATGAAACAAAGTTATCTGTTTTCTCAATGACGACATTTTCTCCATCGACAAAATTTCGCTTTAGACATTATATTTTATAAAAGTTTATTTTCTGTTATTTTATTTACATAATACTTAATAATATCACACAGTAAATAATCTGTGTATTGTACAGCGATTAGTGAATAATTATGTGCAATCATTTTATTATGATTAAATTTTACGAAAACCATTATTTTTTTTTCTTTGAAATGCAATTACACATTCACCGATGAGATCAAGATCCTGATTGGTGAAAAGGAATAAAACAAAATAAATTTTTATTATAGTGAGAAAAGCTTAACCTGTTGCCACTGTTTTGAAGAAATGTTACGAAAAAGCTTTTAAAATTAAAAATAAAATATAAAAATGGAAATAAATTAAAAATTAGCCAAAATGGGCACATCTACACATAAACAGCTTTCATTTAAAAAAATAATTATCAAAATCGGGGCAGTAGGAAGCTCAGGGCTGATGACTAAAAAAACATCCAGGTGTTTTAAATATATAGATAATAATAATAATAATAATAATATTTTTCATAAAATTTAACCATAATAAACTGATTGCGTGTAATTATGCACTAATCGCGAAAGAACGCAGATTATTTACTAGGAAATAATATTAAGTATTCTATGTAAATAAAATTACAGAAAATAATCTATAATTAAAAGTAATAGCAAATGCTAAATGAGAATATTCTAAAGAAAAATGGTGAGGAAAATAACGTCATTCATAAATCAGATAGATTTGCTCCATGAATATGTGTTGTTATAAATGTGTCAGTGATGACGTCATATTCACTAACCTTTCTTCCTGAATCTTAATAGAATAAACTTTTGTATTTAAAGGTACTTGGTAAGCACTGATGAAAATACTTCCGAAAATAACGTAATTTTCATTAATTTTTAATTAAATTTCAGAAAGGATGAAAGGTTTCGATGAAGTAAATGACGTCATTTTGGAAACATTAGACTGAAACCAGTAAATAAATTTGTTGCAAGTGTTTAAAAAGCATTATAAATGTGCGGAGGGCCGTTTATGCAATTTAGTAATTTCATGTTTTTATTATAATATGATATTTAAATGAAGAAATAAGAAACTACGCAAATAATTGTATCAAGTTGTCAATTTGCACATTAATCATCAAATATATTCTCTTACATCGAATTTCGACGGGTGCAACTTGTTTTAATTTAATAAAACTGCTTCCACGCTTCATAAAACAAATGAAAGGCTAACTGGAAAATTCCTATGTGATGAAATATCGAGTAGTGTTATCGGTAACATTGATAATTTAATATAATAATTTAACATAATAATTTAGCAGAATCATTTAACATACTCATTTAATATAATAAATCAATCAAAACTAATGTAAAGTAATTTCCTAAATCATTAAAAAAGATTTATTGCCATAATAATAATTTTCTGTATCATCGAGTAAGATTTATTTAGACAGTAATCATTTTCTAAAACATTAAGTGTAATATATTGCTTTTTATGTTTATAATTTAATTCTGAAATGCCGACAGATTGACGCCATTGTATCCGCTTTGTTTAATTCTGTGACGTCACGATATCTGTGTGTAAAATGTTATTAAATGATGTTGTCAGTTGTCGATTAAAATGTTGAATAGATAACAAGTGTTTTTCTTTTTACGTCTCTTGGATTTATTTTAGTGTGTTTAAATGGTTTTTTGCTGTGATACTACTGATAGTAGTTTTTCTTTAGATTGTTATGAGTTAACAATATAAGTTTGATATATTTAGAAAGAAGAAATAACATTTTGGCGCCCAACGTGGGGCTCGACACAGCATAAAACATGGATTTAAACGTTTTAAAACAAGAAAGGAAAAGTCTAAGAATATCTTTTTCTGCCTGTGTAAATAAAATTAAAGAAGAATTGCTGAAACCGGACATTGATGTCAAAAACTTTTCTGTTTTGCAGAAACAGTTAGAAGATAAATTCGAAAGATTAGATGGATGTCAGAAAAATATCAGCGACATTCTTTTGAAAAGTAAAGATTGCGAAAAGGAATGCGAAGATGATTTTCAGTCGGCGGAAGAATATAGAGATAAATACCTGGAAATGAAGACTGGAATAGAAGAAAAAATTATTTCTTTACAGTTACCAGTGTTTGAAAATAGGAATGAATACTTTGAGAAAAGAAATTTTAAGCTTCCGAAGATTGAATTGAAGAAATTTAACGGTGACGTTAAAGATTATTTGTCCTTCTGGTCGCAGTTTCAGAAGATACATGAAGATAAAAGTATTCCAGAGTCCGATAAATTTCAATATCTAATTCAAGCAGTGGTTCCGAATTCAAAAGCAGCGAGAGTGGTTGAGAGTTATCCAGCAACGGCTGCTAATTATCAACAAGCAATTAATCAGATTCAAGAAAGATTTGGTAGAGAAGATTTGCTGGTTCAAGTTTATATACGGGACTTGTTATCCATGGTCATGAAAAACGCTATCGCTGGTCGTGTTAAAACAGATTTACCTAAATTATATGATGAACTAGAAGGAAAACTGAGATCGTTAGAAAGTCTGGGCCGTACTCAGGAAAAGTACGGGGATTTCCTGATACCTTTAGTAGAATCAATTCTTCCCGAAGAAGTCCTGATGTCATGGGAAAGAAAAAGAAATTCGGAAGACGCAAGACATGAAGAAAGATCATTAAAAAATTTAATGTGCTTCATTAAACAAGAAGTTCAAAGCGAAGAGATGGTGGCTTTAGCGCGAAGTGGTTTTGGTGCAAGTTCAACTTATAAAAAGGGAGAGCGGGATATTAAATTTTCGACTCCTGCAACGGCTTCGACTTTAGTGAGTACGTCTTTCGGAAATCCAGGTAAGAAAGAAATTTCTTGTATATTTTGTGATAAAAGGCATTTGTCTCGAGATTGTTTTACAGCTAGAAATATGACTTTAGAAAATAAGAAAAAACTATTGTTAAAGAAAAATGCTTGCTTTGGTTGCTTTAGACCAAACCATATATATAAAAATTGTAGATTTAAAAGTACTTGTATTAAGTGTAAAAAATCTCACCATTATTTGATGTGCCCAGATGATAATATTGAAAATACTAATGATAAAAACAAAAATGATATACATGAAACTAATACTCTGACAAATCATTCTAATATTGAAAATGTATACCTTATGACATTAATGGTTAAAGTTAAAAATAAGGATGTGGAACTAAAAGTTCGCAGTATAATCGATTCTGGTTCTCAAAACAGCTATATCAGTAAAAAGGTGGTTGAGAATCTACATCTGGTTCCTAAGAGGAAAATTAAAATGACTCATTGCCTTTTTGGGGGGAGAGAAACCTCAGTTAAAATGCATGATGTTTATGATTTAATTATTTCTGATTTGAATGATTCCTTTAGTTTTAAAGCTGAGGTATTCTCTGAAAATAAAATTACCGGATTTGTGCCTAAATTATCTAGAGTGGAGGCACTTATTGAGCTTAGAGAAAAACAAATAATTTTACCTGATCTTGAGTCTGATGATTCAGAAATTAATTTGCTTTTAGGTGCCGACTTAATTGGCACATTATTCACTAATAAATGTAAGAAATTAAATTCAGGTTTATTTTTGTTAGAAACACGCTTAGGTTGTGTATTAACTGGAAAACCCAATCAAAACTTGAGTGGTGATTATGATAGTAATAATGTTTTGTCTGTTGTATCTTTGTATGTAAAAAATGTTCCCATTAATGAGTTATGGGACCTTGAAACGATCGGTATTAGAGAGCCTGTAGAAAATTTAAAAAATCAACATGAGCATTCCAAAATGATAGAGGAATTCAAAACGAATATTAAAATTCTTCCGGGTGGTAGGTATGAAGTTTGTTTACCGTTTAAATCTGATATGATTGAATTTCCCAGTAATAAAGAATTGGCGTGGAAGCGACATCAGAAAATGTGCGAACGCGCTGAAAAGGAGGGTATTTTTGTTGATTATCAAAATGTTTTCCGAGAATGGGAAGAATTAAAAATAATTGAGAAAGTAACGGGGAACGTCGAAAAGGGGCATTTTTTGCCGCATCGGCCTGTTATAAAAATGGACAGTGCTACTACTAAAATTAGGCCCGTTTTTGATGCATCCGCTAAAAAATACGGAAAGTGTTCCTTAAATGATATTTTGTATAAAGGTCCGAATTTAATTGAGCAAATACCGGATATTATAGATAGGTTTCGCATTAATAAAATAGGTCTTTCTGCGGATATCGAAAAAGCTTTTTTGCAGATTAGCATAAATCCGGATCATAGAGATTTTTTACGATTTTTTTATCCTGCCGTTAATGAAGAAATTATTTATAGGCATTGCAGAGTGGTTTTTGGAGTAAATTCAAGCCCATTTTTGTTGGCAGCCACGATATCCCATTTATTAGATAATGTACCTCTTAATTATAGGAATATTTCTGAAAAGTTGAAATATTCATTTTATGTTGACAATTGTGTTACTGGTGTTTCGAATGCTGCGGAACAAGACGAATTTATAGTACAGGCTGAAAACATTATGTCTCGAGGTAGTTTCAATTTGAGAAATTGGGAAAGTAATGTTCAATCTCAAAAGGTTTCAAAAAGTTCAGGTGTAACAAAATTGCTTGGGATATTGTGGGATCTGGATTGCGATATGCTTAAGTGTAATTTACAATTTGATAAGTTGAGTAGCAATGAAAATTTCACTAAAAGATTAATTTTGAGCTCTATGCAGAAAATTTTTGATCCAATAGGGATATTGTGCCCAGCAACTTTGCCACCGAAAATTATATTGCAACAAACCTGGAAATTAGGTCTAGGGTGGGATTCTCCTTTACCGGAGGAAATTCAAAGACCTTTCAAAAAATGGTTCAATGAAATAAATATGTTAGAAAACGTTCAAATTCCGCGATATGTTGAAATAAATGAGTCTACCGAGATGCATGTTTTCATGGACGCATGCAAAGAGGCATATGCAGCTTGTGTATTTTTTCGAACGAAAACCCCGGACGCAGTAAAAATTCAATTAATTCGAGCAAAAGCTAGAGTTGCTCCTATAAAGCAAGCGTCAATTCCCAGATTAGAATTAATCGCGTGTAATATCGGAGCTAGGTTGGCACATTCAGTACAGCAAGCACTTTGTATACAGAACATGAAAACAGTGTTTTGGAGTGACTCCATGGTTGCGTTGTACTGGATAAGTGCATACGGTGAATGGTCCGTTTTTGTTTCGAACAGGGTAAAAGAAATAAAAAGTCTTTTTCCCAATAATGAATGGCGCCATGTGCCAGGAAAAATGAATCCTGCGGATTTGATTTCTCGGGGGTGTTCTCCACAGCAATTGCTAGAATCACGGTGGTGGGAAGGGCCGAAATGGCTCATGGAGGAAAAAGAAAAATGGCCCATAACCGAAACTCTTGATAGTGAAACTCCTGAGATTGTTAGTGAAAGGAGAAAAGTGAAATTGTGTAACGTAAATACAACTGTTAAAAATATTCCTTGGTACGCTAGGAAATTTTCAAAATTTGAGTCAATTATTAGACTAGTTGCATGGGTATTAAGATTCATAAATAATGTAAGATCAGGAAACAGTGCTAGAAAAGTTGGTAAATTATCAGTTGATGAATTAGAATATGCTGAAAAAACTTTAATTTCAATTGTTCAAAACGAGTTTTTCCCAGATGTAGATTCGATACCTTACTTAAGCTGCTTTAAAGATGAAGATGGTATAATTAGAATAAAGACAAGGATTACAGAGCGCATTGATACACCATATTTTTTATCGCCCATTCTTCTACCTGATGACTGTATTTTTACAACTAGACTAATAGAACATTTTCATATAGCGAACTGTCATGCTGGAACTCACATTTTGTTAAGTATCTTAAGAGAAAAATACTGGATTCAAAGAGGTAGAAAAACTGTCCGAAAAGTTGTAAATAAATGCATTCCTTGTCAGCGCTACAAAACTAAATCTCGTGAATCCGATCCAGTGCCATTACCCTTTGATCGAGTAAAGGATTCTAGTGTTTTTGAAATTGTAGGCGTCGATTTAGCAGGCCCTTTATTTGTTAAAAATGCAGATAAAACCTGGATAGTGCTATATACTTGTGCAGTTTACAGAGCCGTGCACCTAGAGCTTGTCTCCTCTTTGTCAACTGATGCATTTTTGCTGTCTTTGCGACGTTTCATCGCCAGAAGAGGTAGACCTAGAGTAATCTATTCTGATAATGGTAGCAACTTCAAAGGTGCCAATAATGATCTGTCAAAGATAGACTGGGAAAAAATATCTCGTTTTTCCGACGTGCAACGAATTGTTTGGAAATTCAATCCTCCCTCAGCCGCTTGGTGGGGTGGCTGGTGGGAAAGGCTGATCCGTGTGATCAAAGAGCTTCTCCGACGAACTCTCGGTAAAGCTGTTGTGAATTTGGAAGAATTACAAACAATTTTGTGTGATTGTGAATACATTATCAACTCTCGTCCCCTCACATATCAATCCGAAAATCCAGAGGATTTAGTTCCCTTAACACCTAATATGTTTTTAGTGCAAAACTCTTCTTCCAGTGTCACGGACATTGACGAAGTTGACGCTAAACAGTTTCGCAAAAGACTAAGATACAGAGTTAAGCTCATGGAACAACTGCGAATACGTTTTCGAACTGAATATATTGGTCAACTTCTTCAAAGACGTCGTGAAATAGCCCAGTTACCAGAGTTAAAGCTGGGTGAACTTGTGCTGATTGGAGACGATGTGCAAAAACGTCTCAATTGGCCGCTTGCAAAGATTGTGGATCTAATTCCTGGAAAGGATGGTAAAGTTAGGACTGTTAAATTGAAAACTGAATACGGTGTGATTTTAAGACCTATTCAAAGAGTATTTCCTCTCGAACTTTCTACTAATAATATGTATCCTTCTTTTTTTTCAGCTGGAAAGCAGTAATCAAGATGCTCTCGTGAGTTCTGATTCTGCAGACGGGACGACTAAACCTGAAACAATGAGTTATAGAACTCGATTTGGGCGTATTTCCAAAATGCCCAAAAGATTTGGTAAATGAAGTATTTAATTTTGAGTAGCTAGTCAGCAACTCAAAAGGGGGGAGTGTGTTATCGGTAACATTGATAATTTAATATAATAATTTAACATAATAATTTAGCAGAATCATTTAACATACTCATTTAATATAATAAATCAATCAAAACTAATGTAAAGTAATTTCCTAAATCATTAAAAAAGATTTATTGCCATAATAATAATTTTCTGTATCATCGAGTAAGATTTATTTAGACAGTAATCATTTTCTAAAACATTAAGTGTAATATATTGCTTTTTATGTTTATAATTTAATTCTGAAATGCCGACAGATTGACGCCATTGTATCCGCTTTGTTTAATTCTGTGACGTCACGATATCTGTGTGTAAAATGTTATTAAATGATGTTGTCAGTTGTCGATTAAAATGTTGAATAGATAACAAGTGTTTTTCTTTTTACGTCTCTTGGATTTATTTTAGTGTGTTTAAATGGTTTTTTGCTGTGATACTACTGATAGTAGTTTTTCTTTAGATTGTTATGAGTTAACAATATAAGTTTGATATATTTAGAAAGAAGAAATAACAAGTAGCTCTTACCATTGCTGAAACACTTATTAAAATTTGTGTAATTGATAGTCTCAGGTGTTGATGAAAAATGGTGATGAAAAGCCTTTTACCTGCAATATGCCATTGCCATTTAACACTACTAATCCTTCATAAAAACTCATTTTAAATAAGTCAGAAATTGCACGTCAAGCGAAGCATATGAGGTGCGTTCGCACTATAACGAAGTTTTTCAAATATATAAATCTTAGTGTAATAGTAAACAGAAATTCGGATACAGTATAGCAGCCAAAATCTTTTGTATGTCCCTGTAAGTAAATCTTTTGTAAGTCCTTGCTTTCTGTGATATAGGAAGTAATTTGTAGTAAACTTCAGCAATGTATAACATTTTTATAAAATGAGGAAAAGTTTGATTTAATTAAAACACGCCCAAAACAATGGGCGTGTACTATTATGTAGCGGAATACATTTGTACAGCACTGTGAATGAATAACAAATATTCTTTGCACCACAGATTATAAAAAATGTATATTTTAGTACATGTTTCATAATTGCATATTGATTTTATGATGTTCGAAAGAGTATAACATTATTAAAATGCAAATTAAACTATTTTTTCTCATTGAAGATAACATAACGGAATACTTTTGATTGTCCCTGTAATCAAACTATGTATCCGATTTTCATAAAATTTGAAATGACTCGACAAAATTATGCAACAATTATATATTTTAAATTTCAAACGATTCGGTTGAGTAGCTTTTGCTCTGTTATGTATGGACAGACGGACGGACTGAACGAAGACTATAGGTGCTACGTGTTTACATAATTACGAACGCACCTAAAAAGGTATGCAAGGGTCAAAAAGGTTGGAAATCATTGGATTAGAGTGTAGAATTCTCTTGTCCTAATTACTAAATATCTTGAATATTTAGCACATATTTCCAGATAATAATTCGTTTCATGTATATTTTGTGCATTTAAACTAACGAAAAAGATGTAAAATAGAAAGCTTTTAGAGCAGAAATACTTAATTCTTAATCCACAGAAAAAAAATGAATGGCAACAAGCCCCGGTTTTACAGATTGTATAACTTCGTGTGATGAATCACGCGAGCGTCACGTGGTGACAGAGATAAGTTAAGCGGCCTGAAAAACAGGTATGCATGAATCATTTTGAATAGTTATATTTTGTATTCAAACCGATTCACTCTGAATAATTTTAAATACATTTATTATTCGCAGAAATTATGTAGTCAAAAGATAAATATAATATATAATATTTTTTGTTTATTTAACCCCTTCGCGACGGGAGCCTTTTACGAAATTTTTAGTGTTTTGTCACCGGTTTTAGAAAACAGAAATTTGTATTTTATTGAATCGAGAAAATACTCCGATTAAATAAGGCAAATTTTACAGTAATTTTTACTGGTGGGGATAAACGATGATTCTTAAGCCTTTTTGCGGCACGTATACGTGTAGCTCGTCCCCAAGGGGTTAAGATGAATGAAGGTTCTAAACAAAAATGATGTAGACGCACCGATTTAGGTACACTTTTCGCTATAGAAATATTTTTATGTTGAATCATCCATAAGTTTATATCACAAAAGAACTAACTTAAGTATACATTCATATAACAAGAATAAAATTAGTATCAAGGGGTTTGAATCCTTCATAAAGAAGTTACAAAGAAGTAATCTAGTCGTTGGGGACCACCGTAATACTTACCCATCACGGATATGCACACTATAAAATATGAAAATAAAACATGTGAAAACTATTTATACAATTCATCGCAATTCTAAAATAAAATTTAAACGCATATTTAAATATTTTTATTACGTAGTAATGTTGTATTACAGTATGCTAAAAGGCATAGAAAAAAGTTATAAATCCTTCATTCTGAGCTACATGTTTCATCGCTTAATCGATTATCCTTTTAAGGTCTATAATGACAAAATAGTATTTCCGGAAAAAAAAAAAAAAAAAACTGGTAAATAAAAATTAGAACATGTATAATGAAAACAAGTGTCCCAATGAAAATTTTCGACTCGTTTTCATCATACATGTGATCTCGTGTTTTTTGTAAGCCACATTCATTTGTTTAAAAAATTGCGGAGATAATTTTTTTGTCAATATACGTCATTAAAAAGTTTCCTTTTACTCGATGGAATGTGTAAATCAGAGAAAAAGTATTTGTATGTCTTTTAAAAGGTACTTTTATCAATTTTAGCATGTATTAGCTTATTTTAATGATTGTAAGTGATTTTCTTTAGTACTAAGAATACTACTTATACTAATGCTACATTAACTATTTTTAACAATACTACTAATTTACTAAGAAAAGAGTTAAATAAAAAAATTATTTTTTTTTCATTTTAATATAATTTTAATTAATTTCATTTCAGTGCCTCTGCACGGTGGCAGTGCAGCTGCTTCAAGTTGCGTTAAGTGCTCCACCTATCGACGATCCAGAGTACAGAGCTTTTCTCGAGGATAAAGTAGTGTCTTCCGTATCCTTGAAAGAAATCGAAGAGATGGTAGAAAATGACGAAAGAGTGAGAAATGCTCCGAAATCCAAACTGATCATCATTCCCAAAAAGAAAAATGCCGAAGGTCTGCTGCTAGGTGAGGATGAAAGAGAAGCCATCATTATCCAGCGGAAACCAAAGAAGCCTCAGAAGCAAATCGAGAAATTAGAATATAGGTTCGATGACATCAACTTGGAAAGAAGTAGTCCGAAATCTTCCTTCAGTCCAAGGTTTGATTTCGAAAATAATTTCAGGAAATTCGACGATGATATTCCATCATTCCTCAGCCTCCCTGACCTCGAATCTGCTGGTTCATCTCGTGCTGAACATTTTTATGAATCCATCGTTGACAGTGTTATGAGGAGTAGCGATTTTGGAAGGAGGCAAGACCCATTCGAAATTTTGGCTTTAGCTGGTAGTGATGCTGTTCCCCAGTACCAACCCAGATTTGACTACGATGCTTATTCTAAGGATTCCACTGAAACCAAATTAGAAGGTAAAAATATTAATTTACGATTTTTTTCTGCAGTTTGTTAAAGGTGAGCCTTCACTCACTTGAAAACTCCCGCTCCGCAATGTTAAAGCAATGGGCAGGTTAATTTCGAATAACTTTAAATTTTTATTTATTTATTTATTTTTTTATTTTTTATTTTATTTTATTTATTTATTTATTTATTTATTTATTTGCACAAAATAGTTGAGTTTGATCTTTAGTACAGGTTCGCACACTCCTTGGAATTTCCAAGGACTCTGGCACCACTATTAAAAATAAGAAAATTTGAATTTAATATTTAAATAATAACATTCGTAATCCCCACCTTCATTCACTGCTTTTACGATATTTTTCTGCAGGGAAACACTTTGAAAATATTCTTAAAATTTAGTGGTAGAACTGTGCGAACCCTGTTAGTATGATTTTTTTTTTACTTTTTTGAATTTGATTGCAGATTCCTTTAAAAAAAAGTACTTTCAGTTTCAAAACCGGTTCCGAAAGTGAAAGTACCTTTTTAAAAAAAATCTACAATCGAAATCAAAAAATTAAAAACATGTCATACTAAAGATTGAGCTCAGATATCCCATACTAAAAAATCGTTTAAAAATTTTTAAATTTAAATAAATAATTCTAAATTAACCTGCCCATTGGTTTAGCACTACGGAGCAGAATTCTTCAAGTGATTGAAGTATCCCCTTAATGATATTCATGTTATTTTACTTTTAAACAATCATTTTAAAATTTGAAGGGTTTGTTGAAAAAAGAAGATAGTTCCATTTTTACACGTTTCACAAATTAAAATAATAATAATTTAAACGCAATACAGTTTCGTTAAAAGTTTTTTTTACCTTTCTGCATTAGTCCATAAATAGGTTTTGGTGGCAATATAAAATCTAAAAATAGCTATTGTGAATTACTCTTTTTTATAATGAACCAGACATCTTAAAGCTGGAGCCATTCTTTATGCAGCAAGCACTCTAATTTTAAAAGTTTACTATCAAACTAATCCCACAAGAAAATTGATTTTGATCATATTAATTATATTAAAGCTCAATATTTCGCATATATTCTATTCATCGTAAAAAATTCCAATAAAATAGGAATATGAGTTAAATATTGGTTTTAAATTGAAAATAATTGCAATGAAATGCCACTGTTATAGAAATAGTACGCTTACATTAAAAATATTTGCAATGAAATGCCACTGTTATAGAAATAGTGCCTTTACATTGAAAATATTTGCAATGAAATGTTACTATTATAGAAATATTTTACACTAAAAATATTCGCAATGTAATGCTACTATTATAGAAATGGTGCCTTTGCATCGACAATATTTGCCACGAAATGCTACTCTTATAGAAATCTTTTACATTGAAAATATTCGCAATGTAATGCTACTATTATAGAAATTGTGCCTTTACATCGAAAATATTTGCAATGTAATGTTACTATTATAGAAATATTTTACATTAAAAATATTCGCAATAGAATGCTACTATTATAGAAACTTTACTTTGTAAAAATTTGCAATGAAACGAGTATATTTCAGAAATATTGACATTATTAGAAATATTATCAATGAGATAGCAAAAGATTTGTTCTCAATGTTTTTGCAGTGTTATCAAAATGTGAGCACACCAATTTTGGAGGTAATAAGAACGAAGATAAAGCAATGCAAACAATATTAGCCCAAAATTGATTAATACTATGATCAACGTCATCATTTAATAAGTTTCTATTATTTTGAAAAAATCTTCTCAAATTGTTTTATGTTTATCACAACTTGTACGAAATCTTGTACGAGTATTGAATAGTACACAAACATGTTGCAACATAAAATAGGACGATAAATTAACTTTACAGCCGGTGTGTGTCTCAAACTTTCACGCCGAACGTGATTTTTGATACATTATTCTCAGAAAATAAAAATATGATTTTTACAACTTATATGTATAATCGATTTTCTAACATATCTTTTACTACACTGTAAAAAAGAAAATCATGAGGTTACTAAAAATTATTTAGTAAATTTGTATTCCACAGAAGTTTTTAGCAACCATTACTCACAGTACAAATAGTAACAATTCCAAACTTTTTTTTTTTTTTTTTTTTTTTTTTTGCAAGTGAAACAAACATTTCTTTTGTAAACTGAACAAAAGAATTTTTTGTATAACTAACTTAAAATTTTTTAGTATGAGCCACCAAGCAAATTTTAGCAACAGCTCCGAAATTATTTTTAGTAGCCATTACTCACAGATTCTTAGTAACTTTTCCAAATGCAATTTTAGCAAGTGAAACAAACATTTACTTTGTAAACTATATAATTGAATTTTTCGTACAACTAACTTAAAACATTTTAGCGATAACCACCAAACGAGTTTTGTTGTTGACGTGTGCCCGAAGAGCAGGACCTTCCTTTGAACTGCATCCAGTGGGTAAGAAGATAGACTTCTGCAGCGGAAGATTTTCTGTAGATAGCAGCAACAAACAGTGCCACCTGCTCCATTCTGATATGCTTCTGAAGGGGAGGGAAAGTCCAGAGATCATTACCCCTTTATTTAACGCGTACTTACACAGCACACACTCGGTGCGTCTTTGTTGGTGTCGAGCATCAAACCCGGGACCTTTCAGCCTGGAGTGCGGTGTTATGACCACTAGGCTATCACGGCCACACCAAGTGTGTTTTAATAATAGCTATTAAAAATATAAAACTATTAACTCTATTCGTTGCTAGCTTTTTTCTAGTAATTCTTACAGATTTTCTTGTAACTGAGTAAGATTACAAAAATTTTTTTAGTTGATCGACCCTTTTTTTTTTTTAAATGTGTCACACTTCTTTTCTAGCAAAAAATTTAAGCGCCCATTGAAAGTTTAACTTTGGTTGAAAATTATGTTTGAAAAAATTCTTACGTATATCGTATTTCATTTTAATATTTTACATTTTTGAAAAACATTAAAAATGAAACAATTGCTATCATTAGTTTTTATCCTTTCTTAACTTATAAAATTGGTCTATTCCAAATTATAAAATAATGCGTGTAACCACTGTTCGTACGCCACTGAGGATTGGGGAGATTTGAATACCAGAATTTTCATAAAGTAATGGTCGCCGTTTTTAAAATAACATTTTTTCATAAAATAAAATAAACTATTACTTTACAAAAAAAAAGTCTGGTATTCAAACTGTAGACCATAATGTTAAGGAATTCTTTTGTACAGCCCTATAAGTTTATAAAAAAATTCTTTCCATTCCATATTCCAATGCATGATTTAGAGTATTTAATAAATGAATATCTTTTTGATTATGTCTGAAATGGCGTACCATCAGACATTATGTATTCGGGATGTAGGGTCAGGCGATCACAAGTTTCATCGGCCCACCCACCCACTAACCGTTTTTCAGTGTCTTTAATTTGTTTCATTTTTCTTTTAAATTTGTCCGGTTTCAATTTCTCTATTTTTTTTTCCTTTTCTATTTAGAGTCTAAAGCATTCGAGTCGTGAGTAAAGAATTTTGACGCTACTCGTGGTCGCTTGCCAGCGATAGCGCTTGGCGTAAAAGAATCTTACTCTTTGGGATGTAGGTAAGGGTCGTGGACGAAGATAGCCCGTTCAAAGCGGCGGTTTTGACTGTACTTGAAATTATTTTTTCCCCATTGACTATAATGAAACGTAAAACGTTTGACTGTTTCTGCAAATGAAATATTAATGCTATAAGCTTCGTTTTTAATAGCGATAATGCTATAGAAAATGCCAATAACATAATAGAATTACGTAGCAATCTGAGAACATTTGCGGATGGACGGGCGGACAGACAAACGGAACTCTTTTCAATTGTGTTAGAAAAAGTTGACTGTGAATTTATTTACATTTTCTTAGGTTGATCCTTTAATTTTCAAAAACAGTATTCTTTTTTTAATGAACATCTTTTTTTTCTTTTTTCAAGTAGCTGGAAATTTTCTCTACATCTGAATTAAATGAATTGTTTAAGTAAGAAGTACTATGGTCTGTTTATTTGCAAGCAATTATATGAATTGCTAGAGTTAAAAGCCTGAATTAAAAATTTTAACTGTTTTAAAAATAATTTTAAAGTACTCACACATCGTGATCTTGTCTTTTTGTATCTCATTTTCAATAATGGATTTTTATAACTGGTTAACTTTTAAAAACTGTATTCATTATATTATCATCTGTAGATTATCATTTCTTTTACACTGTTAAAAATTTTGTGCTACTTTGAACCGAAATTTAGTGCTTAGTAGCTGCCACCATAAGATGGTGAAATCTTGTTCCAAGATTTGGAACTTCGGTTGAACCATAGTACCATTTTTTCAAATAATATGGTGTAAACTCGTTCCAAGATTTGGAGCTTCGATTGAACCATCCTATGGTGGCAGCTGGTAATAGCTGCAAGCACCAAATCTTGGTTCAAAGTAGCACGGAATTTTTAACAGTGTACACATAACTGATTTACTATTATTATTATTTATTTATTTATTTATTTACTTATTTATTTATTTTACATTTTATTGTTATTGGGTAATTTAAGTTATTTTAACTAAAATGATGTCTTAAGACATTAATTATCAATTTTATTTAACTCAATACAAATTTCAATTTTTAATAGAATAATAGGCCATTTAAAGTTCTTCATTTATAGCATTGAATCTATTAAATAATAATGTTTTTTCGTTTTAAATCATTTATGTTTAAAAAATGTTCAGAATTTTTACTCAAATTAGAAGTCATTAAAATATGTTTTCTCAATATCTAAATTTACATTGAATGACTTTTGATTATTTTGCTACATATAATTTTAGCATTTGTTTTATCAATAACTTTAGCTTCAATTGTTTGTAAAATTTAATCAAAACTTAAAATAACTTTTTTCTTTTGTCAGGAAAACCCTACTGGAAAGATCCAGAAGTACGTAAAGATGAAATGATTGATGAGAATGGCTGCAGAACAGTCATCAAGAAAATGGTCGACCCGGAAGATGAAAAAAAGTCAGGCCAAGAAAAAGCTAAAACTGTAGTCATCACGAAAGAATGTGAATACCCTACTTTGAATGGGCCCGATGCTAAAATCACGGAAGCTACTCCTCTGCGACTGGACACCTCTAGGTTTGACAGAGATTCATCCATCGATTTTGAGGAACAACCGATATCCTATGACAAAATCCGTCCCGACGAATTGAACATCAAATCCGATGAAGGCCGAGATCCTCTTGCTCCAGATTACATCGACACAATGCTTGAGAAGCATTTCAAAAGCTTCCCAGGATTCAGTAGTCCCCTCTCTTCCTTCAAAGGTTATCAAGATAGATTCAAGCTTCGAATCCCAGAAACATTTAAAGACGTCAAACCAACCGTCGGGGTACAAACTTATGAGTATTCCCATCCTAAGTCAGGATTCGACGAAGAAAGGCAATCTGCAGCTCCTAAAGATGCTGTAAATAATGATTCGCCGAGAACCTATGAGCACCACTATCATTACGATTATCCACCACAAGATTCCAGAAAACCACAATACGACGACAGCCAAGAAGTGAAACAGGCACCCAAATCATCTGGCTCCAAAGATTCAAAAGATCCAAAGATGGTCAAGAAGACCTTTGCCTATTACAGGAAAGATAATCCCAAAGACGACCCCAACGATCATCAATACGCCGAAGAATATGCTCAAGGTAACTTCAGAAGTTTCTCGTCCAGTTACGATAGCGAAAAAGATGAAGCAAAGAAAAAGCAATAAAACCCCAATGTGCAGTATGTTGAAATAAGGTACTGACAATGTAACAGTTCTTAAAATTTGACAATGTTTGAATTTTTCATTATCTGATTTGTTTAAGCAATATTTTATATCAATTATTTTCTCAATTAGAATTAGTATTTAAATTTTATAAGCTTATATTCAGGAGCTAAAATTTTATTCAAGAATATCCACATTGATTTCTTTTACAAATATTTTAACAAATAAAAAAGTTTTTAGAAAAAGCGATGTATTCTAAACTCATCAAGCATACATCTAATGGATAGTTTAAATTTATTGGAGATTTTTTCAACTTTTCAAATAATAGAAAATTTGTTTATACCGAGAATTTAAATCAAAAGTAGTAGCACTTTCTCATAAAATAAATTAAAAATTATTTGGCAATTGTATTTTATCTGCACCCAAAAGCTTTAATTTAATTATAATTTATTTTCCAATTTTTTTTTTAATTTCAAGCTTTTCTTAACAAAACACATCGGTGCTGTAAAAATTAATATTAATATTTGATTCTGTTGCATATTATACAATAACAACTATTTCTCAGAAAAACAGTATCAATTGTGTATATATATATATATATATATAAATACTTTTATAAATACATCCAAAGTTATTCAGACAATACCAATAAAAGAACCAATGAAACCAGTATTGTTACAATCATATTGTTAAAAACAGTTGAAGTTTGAAGAGAAATAGAAGGCAGATTACCAAATTACTAAGATATATGTGGATAAATGGACATTATATAACCAGAGTAATTCATATATTATCATACAATAAACCAATGAAACCAGTATTTTTACAATTATCTTATTGAAAACAGTTGAAGTTTGAAGTGAAATAGAAGGCAGATTACCAAAATAATGAAAGATAAATGGATAAAAAGGCAGTATAAGGCTTTTCTATTAAACTACTTCTTCAGGGGTGTATAGTTTAACAAAAAAGCAAAAACATCCAACCAGTTTCTGTTATGAGTCGTGCTGAAAGCTAAGAATTCGACTCACAATACACCCGACTGGCTGGAAGCTATTCAGATGACAAATTAGTAGAAAGATACACATAGAAGAAAATAAAATCAATATGACAAAATAACAATAATACATTATTCCATTAAAAAAAAAGGATATATATACGAAGATATTTATCATTACCCATATCCTAGCAAGATTTGTAGTGCAATCAGATACAAACTACATGCGACTTACTAACAGTCAAGGTTATGGTCATAGTATAAATCACATAGATAATAAAATAAAGTTGTAACAATAATTATAAAAATTAGTAAAACATATATTATACTATATAATTCATAATATATTTAGAAAAAAATAGATGCTACTATTAGAAATATTATATTTTTATTTTTTATCAATTATTAATATTACTATATTAATTAATTAACTAGAATATATTACTACAACTTCTAGCAGAAAATTATTTTAGTGCTGCCATCTAAAGGATTAATATATTAATTAAATTTTATGCTTATGGTGCTGCCCTCTATTATATATATATACACGAGTAGTATGAGTTAAAATTGCGATTTGCTCGTTAGTTTACGGTTTAAGAGTTTGGATTTTTTCTTTACTGATACTCTCACTTAAATCACTTGCATAAGAATACAAAAATAAGTGAAACAGATATAGACTATCATCACTGATTATGCAAATAACGAAATTTCTTATTAAAATAATAATTTTCAAGCATCAAAGTAAAACAAAATTTAAAATGTCTAAAATGTCTATTTAAGTGTTGGAAAAAACATATAATTTCTGAATTTGAATAGTTATATATTATAATGTAACCTATCCTTTCGTTTTTTAAACACTACAGTATAAATAAAATCTAGTGTAAACCAAAAAAAAAAGTACTGAAATTTGAATATTTTTTTTTTCTTGCCTAAAATTTTTCATCAGTTTAAATGAAGAATAAAGAAGAATTAATTCTTCAAGCGCACAATACTTTCAAGTGGAATATTTAAATAATTAGTGTACTACAATCTCGATTTCAAAGGAACAAAACTAATTTTATTTTACAAGCAACAATTTTTTTAATGTATTTTATTTATTTCATAGATTTATGCATATGTTATAAAGGAAAAAATATATGCTATTTTTTCCCTCTTTGTGTCTATATATATATTCTACAGTTAAACTTGAACTGATCTTTTCACTTTTCATTCCTTTAACATAAGCAGAATGTGACCTATTCTAGCATTAAAATAAAAGTTTAAGATAACTGTTACATTTTTTAAAATTCAGAATCATTTTTAATAGAATATCATCATTATGACATGGTGTTTGTTACTCATATTTATTTATATTTGTGCATTATTTTTTCACTTGTGGCAATTTTTCACACTTTTGTCATTTTCCTCATCTAAAATAAAAATTTTAGAAGCTTTTGTTACTTTTATGTTTTGGATTTTTTATGTTTTCTTTTTACACAACTTATTACATTTAATTTTTTTTCTTCGTTTTAACTCAGAAAGTCAAATACATAACATTCCATTCACTAAAATAATTATGATGAAATTTTTCAAACCACATTTTCCAAATTTGAATTTTACTCTTAAAACAGCAATTATCTTCTGTTTAAAATACAGTCGAGTACTCATATAACGAAATCCATTGCTCCAGTAAAAAAATTCGTTATATCGAGGAATTCGTTATATAGAGAATGACGTGAGAATTCCTTTTTAATTTGTAATTTTTGAACAAAAAATATTTTTGAGGTGTTTATTTAAGAATTTGAAATGCTTATCTCTCACGAGTGTCACGTGTATAACACGAATAATTTGACTTGTCACAAAGTTTTTTTTTTTTTTTTTTTTTTTTTTTTTTTTTTTTCTCTAATTTTATCTTCTGAATGATCTTTGATCGCATTCACCTCAAAATTCAATCAGGAGTAAATTTAAGTACTTTTAAATACTTTTCCCGGGGAGGAATTTCTGTGGCTCCGGAGAGGGAGGGATTTGTACTTTTTTATCATTGAAAACAGAACATCTCAAATCTTCTGCGAGTGGGGATATGTCCCTTCTGGGCCATCCCTTGAAATCAATTACACCTCTAATCCCGCTCTTAAATGTGTAACAATCCAATTGATACTGTTTCAAGAAAGATGTTGAAAGATGAATGGGAGGGAAGTGGGATGCATTCGTTGGACTTAAAGAACAAGGAGATTTAAGGTAGAAGAGCAATATAAAAAACTTAGCACTGACATATAAATCAGGAATGAGTGATGGAAAATTGATTCCATGTGATTTCGAACCTTTTTTTAAAACTGAATAAATGAAGAGCATTTTATGAAAAAAATTGTTATATGGAGATAGATATTTCGCTATATAGAGATTGTTTTTAATGTAATCATGGAAAAAGAGGTTCGTTCCTACTAAAAAAAAAATTATGTAGAGAAATTCGATAAATGGAGTTTCGTTATAGAGAGACTCGACTGTATATTCTTATGTGGTTTGTTAATATGGTCAATAGCTAGTAGACCGGGAGGCATTTTCAGAAAGAATCACGTTTTGAGCACCAGCTAGGTGAGTTGGCGAAAGCGAGAACGTTCAGCTAGCTGCATCGCCAGTCGTCGTTTTGTTTTGATTTTCAAATACGAAATCCTTTTAATTTGAAAAAGCTCTTTGTTTTAAACTATGTTTTAATTGTAAACAACGGTGAATAACATTTAGTCATATTATATTCTTTGCTTGATAAAAATTATGGAAAAACAAATGAACAATAAGCACGATCTCTTTGCAGAAGGAAGGGTTGCTATTCGCTAGGCATTTGACGTCACAAACGAGAAAGGGTGCATAGCATTGACTTCATCTCCGCGCCAATCGTTGTTCTGGCGATAAAGTGATCAAAACGTGATTCTTTCTGAAAATGCGACCGGGAGGAGACAGCACACGCAATCATCTCATCGAGTTCACGGATGAAAATCTAGGACTAGTTAAAACTCGATTGTCATATTAAAACCCAGATGGCTTGCCAAGTCATATCTTGATTGAAAATACGTAAAAACCCGATTTTAGCGGTAGACTCATAGGTTTACAATTATGTTTTCCTGCTCCCAATCCTCCATGTTTTCATGCTTTTAGGTACAGGAAAGCATAATAGTAACCTACGAGTCAACCACTAAAATCGGTTTTTTAGGCATTTTCCACCAAGGTATGAAATTGGCAGACCGATTGTGGTTTAATATGCGAATCGAAATTTAACAAACCTTAGATTTTATCTGCGAACTCGATGAGGCAATTGCATTTTTTGCTGTCTCCCGGTCTATAACGTATTTTCAAATACGTTTAGAAAAGTTGTAATTTCGCAATATACAGGATTCAGGCGCTTCAAGGAAATATTTTTAAAATATATGCTTCAAAGTAATATCTACTTTTTTATCGAAAAAAATTCCATCTTCTGATATAGTAACCAGTACTTAATGAAATTTCTGTACTAAATTGCTTAAAATCCTCTAAATCACTTAATGCGTACGAAACTTGATATATTATTAATAAATCAAGAAATGTTAAAAGCAGCCAACATATATTTCTAAATGCAAATCATTGCACAATATATATTTTATAAATCGACAGTCGACACAAAGATAAAACAAGTTGGAAATTGCACGTGAAGCGTAGCAAATGAGGTGCGTTCGTACGATAACGAAATTTTAAATATATTCAGATCTTGCTGTTATAATAGAAAGTATTTCAGATAGAGTATAGTGGTCGAATTTTTTTTGAGTTACTGTAAATATACAGGAAGTAACTTTTATTACACCTCAGTAACATATATCATATGCTATACTATATGCTTTCCTTTATACAGGAAATAACCTGTAGTATTCCTCAGCAACGTATATCATTATCATAAAATGTTAAATAGTAAATTACAATTAAAACGCGCAACAAAAAATTTACCTATACCATTATGTAATTGATCTATTCATCCAATTTTTATAAAATTTGAAATGACTCGATAAAATTATGCAATAATCATATATTTCAAATTTCAAACGATTAAAATGCATTTGAAACATTTCCCCATTGAACGTAATGTAACGGAATACTTTTGATTGTCCCTGTAATTGATTTATTCATCCGATTTTCATAAAATTTTAAATGACTCGACAAAATTATATAATAATAATATATTTTAAATTTCAAACGATTCGGTTGGGTGGTTTTTGCGTTGTTATAAGCGGACAGACGGACGGACTGAGCGACAACTGTAGGTACTACGTATTTATATAAACACGAACTCACCTAAAAAGATCTATTTGGCACTACACATATTAAAATTCAGAACGAAAGTGAATCATACTCTGTTTTCAATTAAAAAAGGTTTAGATAAAATTCTGTTCTACAGGCAATGTTTTGTTTAGCGTCGCAAAAAGTCATAGGTTGAAAACATAATCAACAAATTGCGCTAGAGTTAGTATTCTACTTAAAATGCATGAAAAGCCAACTTTACCTCCAAATTTTTCTGGATAATGTTTTATGGACTTCATCCACTTTTATTTCAAACACAACATATTACAAGAAATACAATCGTGGGAAAAAAAAAGTAAAGCCTCTCTAATAATTCTGAAACAAATTATTGCAGAATAACGTAGCTGGTAACTTGCCAAACGATTAAAAATAAAGTCTACTTTTAAATGATGCATATAAAATTTCTTAGAGGGCATCTACATACCAAAACAAACTTAAACATTGAATTTTTCAACAGCCATAACCAAGTTTAATACCATAAATAAATTCTGCATCTTTGAAATGCAAATTGTCTTAAAGTTCATACGATTAGTTTCATAGAAATTAGTTACTTTAAAAGGAGCATATTTTAGGGCTCGCATCCAACTTGAATTCATTACTCGATTATTGACATGCTACAGAATGACTATGCCACTTCTATTAAGGTATTATTTCTTGTTAATATGATCAATTCACTCGCTTAATATATTTCGACTTTTGTCAACCGTAATGTTTCAATAAAATGAGAAATTATATATATGTGTGATATTTTGAGATTGGGAGCCAGTAGTATTAGCCACAAGTTTCCCCATTTTATAATACAAAAGTCGTGGCGAAATAAAAATGAAGTAAATAAATAAATGTAGAAGGTTCGTGGAATTAAAAATTGGCAATTCCGAAAAAAAATTTAAATGCAATTATATACAGAGGGAAAATGCTCTTTCCTTTCGGAGCAACATTAAAAAAAATAAATAAATAAAATAAAATTTAAAAAATTTAAAAAAAATTCGTCCTAGCTTCAAATTGCTCAAACACGAAACATTGAGTAATAGTCCATCCATCTCTAGGCGTGTCTAGCTTAAGTCAAAAAGAAAAAGCTTCTAGAACTTTCCATAATCTCTAACTGTGATTCTTTTATGTAAACAGAAAATAATATAAAACGTCAAGATTAAAACGACAGACTCGATCTTTCGCAAATGATAATTTTATTTAAAAGGTTATTATTTAACTAATTTATAATCAAAAGTAATCAAATTTTGAATCTATTCTACAGACGATAATTTAACACAAAAAAGAAAAAAATGAATTTATTGATACGCAAAAAATATAAAACGCCAAGAAGGAAAAAAATTAAATTAAAAAAATGGTAATTTTGAACAAATATGTTTTTGGAATAAATTTAATAATACTTTCTTTAAAAAGTTTGATAAAAACAGGAAAAAAATGAGTTTTATTAGGAATGATAAGAAATAAAGTTTAATTAAGAATATTTTTAATTTAGAGCCATTTTATAGATTTTGCGAATATTGGAATAAATGTTTTTTTAAGGCAAATTAAGAATTTATAACATTCTATAAAGACTAATAGATTAGATCTAATAACAGGATTTTATTTTCATAGGATGAAATAAATACAGAATATGGTTAAAAGGAAATTAATATGGTATAAGATTAATTTTGGCAAAAAAATAATTAAATTTTGCAACATATGTATATATATTACAAAATTATAATTATGCTTTTCTGCACATCATAAACCCTTTAAACAATCTTAACTTAAACCATCATTTTGACGTTTTCATAATTCGGAAACAACTTGGAAGAAAAATTTAAAATTGAGAATTCGCATACAGCAGGGTATAATAAGTACAAATCTGTCAAAAAATTGTAAGTTGCAATTCATATTTTTCTTTTTCGAATATTAATTTCATAATTCATACTATATATTTTTTAAATTACAATTTCAATGCGTTTATGTTACGGGGTTTTAATATTATAACAGCAAAAAAAAAAAAAAAAAATATTACATTAGATTTATAATTCCTGTATATATCAGTAAAACTATGAAAAATTAATTTAATATCAGAGACTAAATTTTTAATGTTTATACAGTAGACCCCTTTAAATCCACACAGCTTGGGACTAGAGGTTGTGCGGATTTTAGAATTTTTCAGATTTCTCGCCATTGCTTTGTTTTCCTTTTCTAAGCAGTAATTTGAATGCAATTGAAATTACAACGAATGCTAACAATATAATAAAATATTAAAATAAGTAATAAACTAAGGTGATAAAAATTTATATTATTTTAAAATGACTAAAATATTAAAAGCAAAAGTCAAGTTAATTATCAATAACATATGATTAAATATTCATTATAAAGATGAAATGTGTTTTTCCTAAATTATTTAATGAAAATTGCCTCATAAAGATACATGACTGATTCACATAAAATCATAAAAAAGGATGTTTTATTTCAGGTTTAGCCAGACTTAATAACCAAACCAACTTGATTAATATATAACTATATTTAATAAGAAGATTGTGATTACCAGTGATATCAGCAATATTTTGAACATTTTCAGAAATTTATTCGTTCTTCATGAAAAAAGAATATGTTCACCTATTACATGGTACATTTTGTTTCATTCAACTGTGGCGCTTTTTTGAAATTACGCTACTTTAAATGTTGCAGATTTTGAAAATTTTGGAATATTTAACAGATTATATCTACTAACAGTCATAATATGCAATACTATATTATTTAGCTTGTCCTAATAGTGCATTTTCATATTCTATAAGAAAACGTTTGGAGTACTATTGGTTATATCTTATACTATAATGCGAGCAAAAATTGTGTGTGTGTGTGTGGGTAAATTTTATCTCAAAAACGGCTCTAACGATTTTCGCAAAAATTTGGATTTTACCATTTTCGGGCACGAGAAGACCATTGGGCTAGGTCGCATGTTCGAGAAAATTCGATTATTGGGTCATTTTGGGTCATAATGGGTCAGGATCAAGCTATTTATATCTAGAGAACGACTGGATCGATTTTAAGGAAATTTTGTATCCAATCGTTTTTTGGCACGAGAAAACAATTGCGCTAGGTCACATGTTCGAAAAATTTTGATTAGTGGGTCATTTTTGGGTCATTGTGGGTCAAGCCATTTTTATTTAAAAAACGGCTCTAACGATTTCGACCAAATTTTATATTTTATCATTTTGGATTACAAGAAGACCATTGGATTAGGTAACATGTTCGAGAAAATTCGGTTAGAGGGTCATTTTTGTGGTCATTGTGGGTCATGCTATTTTTATCTAGAGATTTTCTCACGCAATTTTGACTAAAAATTGCATTCTATGGTTTTCGGGCACGAGAAAAACATTGGGTTATGTTACATGTTCGAAAAAAATTTTTAATGGGTCATATTGGGTCATTAAGTGTCTGGGTCAAGCTATTTCTATTTAAAGAACCGCAGAATCAATTTCATCGAAATTTTGCCTGTAATAGTTTTTTGACACGAGAAAGCTAATGGGCTAAGTCACAAGATCGAGAGATTCTGATTATAAGAGTCATTTGTGGGTCATGATGGGTCATAATGGGTCATGGTCAAGCTATAGCTAAAGAACAGGTGGATCGATTTTAACGAAATTTTGTATACAACATTTCTTTGGCACGAGAAAACTATTGGGCTAGATCTCAGTTCGAGAAATTTCGATTACTGGGTCATTTTGGGTCATAAAAGTCTGGGTCAAGCTATTTATATATAAAGTACGACAGCATCAAATTTAATGAAATTTTGTATGTAAGTTTTTTGACACAGAAAATTAATGGGCTATCTCACATGTTTGAGAGATTTCGATTATAAGAGTCATTTATGGGTCATGATGGGTCATAACGGGTCATATCAAGCTATATCTAAAGAACATGTGGATCAATTTTAACGAAATTTTGTATACAACATTTTTTGGCACGAGAAAATCATTGGGCTAGGTGACATGATCGAGAAATTTCGATTAATGGGTCATTTTGGGTCATAAAGGGTCTGGGTCAAGTTATTTATATTTAAAGAACAGCAGGATCGAATTTAACGAAATTTTGAGTGTAACAATATTTATACACGAGAAAACTAATGGGCTAAGTCACATGTTCAAGAGATTTCGATTATAAGGGTCATTTGTGGGTCATGATGGGTCATGGTCAAGCTATATCTGAAGAACGGGTGAATCGATTTTAACGAAATTTTGTATAAAGCATGTTTTTGGCACGAGAAAATCATTGGGCTATGTCACATGTACGAGAAATTTCGATCAGTGGATCACTTTTGGGTTATTCTAATTTTATCTAGACAATGTCTCGCGCAAATTTGACTAAATTTTATATTCTATCGTTTTCGGACAAAAGAAAATGATTGGGTTAGGTCAGATGGTTGAGAAAATGTGTCGTTTTGGGTCATAATGAGTCAAGGTCAAACTCAAGGCCCCCTTATCATAATATCAAGGCCTCGCATTCAGGAGAAAATCTATTGTTGAAATTGTCCCTATAATTGCCAACTTATTATATGACTTTGTCTCGTATGTAACGCCACCTGGTGCATACTACTGCTAATAATCCCATAGGAAATAATGGAAAACATTTCAGTTTCTAACATTAGATGGCGCTACCAACGTGAAAATCATGTAGTTCAGCGCCCCCTGTACTGCAGTCAAAGGAAACTTGGTGAATGACAAGCCTTTATATTATGATAAGTTAGCCTTGGTCAAACTATTTATACCTAAAAATTGGCTCAATCGATTTTATCTAAATTTTGTATTTAACGTTTTTCGGCACGCAAAAATTAATGAACTAAGTCACTTTTTCGAGAGATTTCGATATGACGGTCATTTGTGGGTCATGCTAATTTTATCTAGAAAATTGTTCTCACCATTTTGAGTATATTTTCCATTATATCGTTTTCGGGCAAAAGAAAACCATTGAGATAGGACACATGCACGTAACAATTAAATTAGTGGGTCGTTTTAGGTCTTAATGGGTTCGGGTCATTCTAATTATGTATAACAACAACTCAGTCAATTTTACCTAAATTTTGCAACGGAACGTCTTTTGTCACGAGAAGACTATTGAGCTGAGTTGCATATTAAACAAAATTATATTAGTGGGTCATATCGCTTCATTGCTGAATGCTGTCAAGCTAACTTTACTTAAGAAATGGCTTAAACGATTTTGATTCATTTTATACTCTACTGTTTTTGATTACCTGAAGACCATTGAGATAAGTCACATGTTTCATCACATGTGATTAGTGGATCATTTGGGTAATAAGGGTCAGGATCATGAGACTATGGCAAAAGCCAATAAGTTGGCGATATTTGACAAACTACTGGCAAAATTTGGCCGAAAAATCGACTATTAAGGTTACGAAGCCAAAACACATATTTGGCGCCAAATGAAAAAATGTGTCCAAATTTGGTTATATCTGGCAAAAAATATTGTCTTTCAGAGAGAAGAAATTTCTTATATATTCTTAATAAGTCTTCGAGATGCATAGTTAAATTAATCAGAGTCGAGCTAAAAAAGTGATTTGGATTGATGTCCTTTCGTTGTAAATTTTAAAATAAAGTAAAATTTATGAACATATGCATACAAACATAGTTTTCTTATTGATTGTTTTTGTAAATAATACTATTATTAATAACATGTTTTACAGTAATAATACTATATCGAGTTGAACACAAAGTAAATTTTGACCGAGCTGAGCTCGGTCACCCCTGCTAGTAAGATATTAAATGCGGAAAATGGGCAAAAACATCATTTTGACTGCACTTTGTGGCAACTTAACAATGTAAAATAACAATGCCCCTTGGAAATAAATAAATTTTAATAAGCAAGTAGTGTTATGCTAAGAGTTTATCCCAAAAGAATTTTGACCTCAAAACTGATAGACGGTACGTGCTGGGTTCGAACCCAATCGCGACAGTCGGCTTAACCGTTTGGAGTTTTCCGTGGTTTTCTTCGAACCTTGGACTTCCTTGTTTAAATACGGGTTAGGTTCCCTTAGAAAGACCCCCCCCCCCACGGAGGGTATCCCACCCATAAGGGCCTATATCCCAAGCGTAGATAATTGGCCGGCATAAACAAAACAAAACAAAACCCAAAAGATGGTGTATTGGTGTATTTTTTGTCGGCCGATTATCTACGCTATGGGATATAGGTCCTATGGGGAGGGTTGCCCTCCGTGGGGGTCTTTCTAAGGGAACCTAACCCGTATTTACGCAAGGTTCGAAGAAAACCACGGAAAACTTCGAACGGTTAGGCCGACGGTCGCGATTGGGTTCGAACCCAGCACCTACCGTCTACCAGTTCGGAGGTCAGAACCTCGCCAAACCCAAAAGAATTTTGGCATGTTGTTGATTGCGAGAGATTTCACTTTTCATGAAAAATGGCATTCACAACTTTGAATTTTGATATTTTCAATAGGAAAGAGGAAATTTTTTCAGGGCTTCAAAATTGCACATTATTCATTAAATATGATCTACTACAACATATAAAAAAAATCAAGCAAATCAAAAAATACACTTTATTTGATTTTTAAAATAATTGCTCTTAGTTTTACAACAGCGCAGATATAATCATTGAATGTGAAGAGAAAAGAAAAATAAAATAAGATAAAATAAAGTGCCGGAGAATGCAGTATTGGAATTAACATTCCTATTTGGAAAACGGTATGACGTACGACATACGAAAAAAAAAATGTCAATGGTTTAGTAAGAAATGACATCGGTAATGTGTAGTCTGTATTTATACAGACATATTCTACAGTCTCTTTTGTTGAAAATTTTTTAATAACTAAACAGAAATTTGCGTTTACGCAATGGCTAAACGTATAATGGATTGATAGATTTTGAATCTTCATTAATCCATTAGTAGCTCCACAATCTGTATTCATCATCGAACACTAACTGTAATAAATTGGAAGCGTAACTTTGTAAATCATTACAAGTTTCATAATGTTTGTTTAATTCGATTACACAGAAGAAATTTCAATTCAAATGAGTTGTACAAATTATATATAAAATTACTAGACTTTAGAATTTTGAAAGACGCTGATAAGCATACAAATAACCCGTTAAGTTGAGATTATTAACTCGGCAGGTAGGGGCCTGGTCATCGGTTAGGAAGAAAGAAAGAGCATTTTTTAAAAGCTAATTCAAATTTCCTTTATAGAATAAACTAACAAGGCATTTAAACATAATATCCACAAACCAAAATAAATGCAGCATAGTTAAGATTTTTTCCCCCAAAAACTGAAAAAAAAAAAAAAAAAAAAAAAAAAAAATAACCTACAGTATATTTAATTGAATAATATACCCAGGTAGGTAAAGAGCAGGTATTTGCAGAGTCTTTTAAATTTATTAAATATATTCGATCATGATGGGATAGATGGCAGCACTATTGCCCACGTTCTGATTTTTACATGATAATTCTCTCGTACTCCGTCTTTATTCTATATTTATTTACCCTTTAACTGTCTAAAGAATCTAAACTACAAATGACGTTTCTAAGTACGTACTTTTATTTCTCCCTAAGATAGGTTCAAAATCATACAATATAGCTCCACAATCTGCATTCAGCATCAAATTCTATCTGTAATCATTCGTAATCATAACTTTTTTTTCTTTTTTACAGTAAGTTCTGTAACGTTTATTTAATTCGATTACACAAAAAGACTTTCAATTCAAACTATTAGTAAGAGTTAAATATGAAATGACATTTGAAAATTTGAAAGAAACCTATAAGCCTACATATGAATGTCATTTAAACGCTAATTTAAATTTCCTTAATAAAAAGAGCCAACATGGCGATTAAATTTAAGATGCATATGCCAAAATAATTGCAGCATGCTTGTGATTTTTTTTCTTTCGTAAGAACAGGGGAAAAAGTGCAATATGGTGTACTCAATCGAATAATATACGCAGGCAGGGGAACTGGTAATTTGTAGAGTTTTTACGTTTTTAGCACTTTCCAACAAAGTTGAAAAGTGCTTATGCATTCGGTTTGTCTGGCCGTCTGTCCGTCTGCCCAGATAGCCGTCGGTCCGAGCTCTAACTCCCGTAAATATACTCGGATTGCTATGAAATTTTTATACGTTATTGAGGTTTACCCTAGCATGAACCCTATTGAAAATGAAGTATCTACCATGATTAGTTTATCTACAGAGAGAATCAAAAGTTTCCCATTACATTACGGCCTATGGGGAAAAACCGTTAATATACTCGGGTTGCCATGAAATGTTAGGACGTTATTGACGTTTACCCTAGCACAAGTCCTATTAAAAATGAAGTTTCTACCATGATTAGTTTATCTACAGGGCGAATCAAAAGTTTCCCATTACATTACAGCCCATGGGGAAAAATAGTTAATATACTCGGATTGCCATGAAATTTTAGGACGTTATTGACGTTTACCCTAGCACGAACCCTATTTAAAATGAAGTTTCTATTATGATTAGTTTATCTACAGGGTGAATCAAAAAATGTTCATTACATTACGGCCCATGGAGAAAAATCGTTAATATACTCGGATTGCCATGAAATTTTAGGACGTTATTGACGTTTACTCTTGCACAAGTCCTATCGAAAATGAAATTTCTACCATGATAACTTTATCTACAGGGCGAATCAAAAGTTTTCTATTACATTACGGCCTATGGGGAAAAATCGTTTCAAAGGAATTTTAAAGATCTTATACCCTGTCAAACATATTAAAATATGCATTCTATAAAATATAAGATGAAAATGTAGCCATTATTCATTTACAGGGCCACACAAAAGAATTCCATTAGATAATGGTAAAAGGGGGAATTGTATGTGACATATTTTAAATATATTAAGCTTTTGCATGTATAATAAAATTGATATATGTCACTGAAGCTTAATATAAATTATACGCTACTGTCTTGCATAATATGAAGTACATAGCATTTACAGGGACACACAAAAGATTTCAAATAGTATATTCTTTCCGAAGTACCGTATATGTGTCCGATGATGGCTGATGGTGGGATGAAATGCATTTTAATTATGATATTCGCGTTTATATTTCGTTAAATATATGCACATTATATGGTGTGTATAAATGTTATAGTTGATATACAGAGGGCTACCCAAAAGAGCTCACCAACGTTACTGAATATGAGCGTAAATTATTTAAACGTGGTTGTTAAATAAGCTATGCATTTTTACGCTGAGCTGCATTCAATTTACTGAGAAATGTTTGCAGAATATAGATAAAGGGATATACAGGGTCACGCAAAGAATTCGGTACATGGGCGCCTATGAATGATGATTTATGAGAATGTGATTTCAGTTGTTTTAAAAGTGTTTTAGTTTACAATAAATTTTAGCCTAATGCTGACATGTAATAAAGGTACAATATAAACTACAGGGCTGAACAAAAGTATTCAAGTATGTTTCCATCTAATAGTATGAATTGCTGAAAAAGAAATTTCAAGCTACTGGGTATTTTCTGCTAAGCTAAATTTTCCCTTTATATGAACTGACATATGAAATACAGGGCTGTTCTTATGTACTGGAATACATATTTGGGTATATTTGGCTATACACTATTATTTCCCTAAATAACAAAGTTTTGTTAAAGATTTCATTAAGTGTTGGAAAGTGCTTCATAATCTATGCTTAACGCATGATTTTTCTTACTTGTTTAAATTTATTTAATAAATTCAATTGTGATACAATAGATGGCAGCACTATTGACCACTATCCGATTTTACGCAATTCTCTTTTATTCCGCCTTTTTAGTATATTTATTTACTACTCTACTTACCTGTTTAAAGAATGGACAGAACTACTAAGGATATTTATAAGTATTTTTATTTCCCGTTGATATAGGTCCATAATTACACAATATAGAAATGCTAATAATAATTAATAGTAACATAAATTATGTTGAAATCTTATAGTGATAACAATTTTGCGTGGGAGTCAAATTTTTAATTTAGTATGTTATTAAACCAGCAGATGGCAGCATTACAAATCATATTAGACATTCTATTTCAATGATATAAATTTTTTTATACAAAATACTGCGTCAAGAAGAGCTAGAATTTTTCATTCGGATTGTGTACCCGATCCGAACGCAGTACAAAAAAATTCAACAATCAGCAAACCGACTCGAAACCAAAACATTCAACCCTGAACATAAAGTATTATCCATATTTTTATACTAAGTGTCTCTAAAGTATATGTTTAATGTAAAATCAATTTTGTGTGTAAAAATGAACAAATATATACTCGATAACATTCAAAAATATAATTTTTCCAGTTGTGAAATGTTCAGGTTTTTCATCTGGAAAATCGAAATTTATAAATAATGTCTTTTATGTGTTATGAATGCCTAAGGCTCGTTGTTAGTTGTACCTCAAATTCCCATTTCCGATATGGGATGGCATCTGTGACTATCCGTGAACATGGAACGTATCATATACAGGGTGTCCCAGAACTTCGTGTACAAACTTTGAGGAGTGGTAAAGAACATCGTTTGGAACCACAATTACATAGGAACGCATGGGCGGAAACGTCTACCTCACTTGTTAACCGTTTCACAGACAATGGTATGTCTATGAAACTACAAAATTTTTAATACAAAATGAACATTAACACCAGAATTTTAATATGATTTTTCTAACTATTATTTATAGAAAATGTATTTTTTTTTCTTCTTTGCAAATACATTTTTCGTCGATTTCTGATGTAATTCATATTTTTCCTTATTTTAGCAATTTCTAATAGCTACTAAGATACTTGATTTTAAAGAAACATAATTTTAAATTTAATTTAAAACTAAATTATTTCTTGTAATTTTTTCTGTGTAATAAAGCATTTTACACTGATTTCCGCATTGTGTCATACCCGTGTTTTTGTGTTTCTTTGAGCTTTTTACGGACAAAGCACTTCCATTTGCTAAAATGTGAATGACATCAGAAATTGCGGAAAAATGTATTTGCAAAGAAAAAAAGCCAGACATTTCACATGCATATTATATGGAAAAATCATATTAAAATTCTGGTATCAATGTTCATTTTGTATTAAAAATTTGGTACTACTCTGTTATCCCGTCGACCAATTTCGCCAAATTATACAAATCGCCAAACTAATAGCCAAATTATACAAATCGCCAAACTAATAGCCAAATTATACATATTGACATAATTTTTATTTTAAATAACGGAAAAACAAATAATTAGTAGAATATTAATAAAAATATTAATAAAAAGTCGAAATAAAAATCACTTAATGTCATTTTAAACACATGAATCGTATTTAATATCATTGGATGTGACATTCACGATAATCCATTATTGGCATTTAATCTCATAGTTTGGCCATTATTTTTTGGTCGACTGGATAACCTAGTAGTACCAAAAAGTTGCAGTTTCATATACAACCACTGTCTGTGAAAGGGTTAACAAGACGTTTCCGCCCATGCTTTCCTATGTAATTGTGGTTTCAAACGATGTTCTATACCACCCCTCAAAGTTTGTACATGATGTTCTGGGACACCCTGTATATGCATTCGTATATTCCAATTTCACATGCCCCCACCAGTGGCCGAGAGGTTCGGACCTCTCAACTGGTAGACGGCAGGTGCTGGGTTCAAACCCAATCGCGGCTGTCGGCCTAACCGTTCGGAGTTTTCGTGGTTTTCTTCGAACCTTGCGTAAATACGGGTTAGGTTCCCTTAGAAAGACCCCCACGAAGGGCACTCCCCCCCCTGGTCCTATATCCCTAGCGTAGATAATCGGACGACAAATAAACCAAACCAAACCAATTTCACATAAGAAAATTAAAACTCTTACCTACATTTTTTCTGTAGATTCTGCTGATTTGTTTATCAAAATAATTTTAAAATTTACGCCTTTTTTTTTAATGATGTCGAATAGTAAATAAAATACTAAAACTTCAAATAAAATTAGATATGTACTTGAGAAAGCAAGAAAGACCTTTAAGAAGTGCACATAGGGGAAAACTGTTCAGTTTTCTGCTGTAACACTTTACTAAAGATTCAAGTAAAAAATTCCTTGTTTTAAACTACACTAGTCGGAACTACACTAGTATGATCCATAATTGTTCCTCATTAAATTTCCGTCTTAAGAACAAACAATATTTATCGCTTTGTTGAAATAAATTTCGACTGTGCTACTAAAGGCATGAATATGATTTATCCGGTTGAAAAAAAAATACTTTGTTTTTATTATGTGTCATGTATTTTATTTGTCTTTCAAGAAAGTTGTGAATTTGCATTTTCTGTTTGATACTGGAATTTCCTTTTCTCTTTCGGCCAAATTTTGTGCATAACAAATTATTTTATAGTTTTAAAAAATTCTTACCAAGTAATCGAAATATTTACAGGAAAAAAAAAATATTACTTTTATTTATTTTACTTTTTTAGACATTCGTCATAATTGTGCTTTAGAGTAAAAGTGAAAATAAACACGAAGATATGGGATTTTTTTGCGTACTAAAGTATTGCAGATATGAAAGCAAAAGTTCAGCCGTGCAATTTTTTATGCACACTGATTAGTTATCTAATATTTTTACTTTGGAATTACTATGTTTAGGTTTTAATTAAATTTATCATATACCAAATAAGATTATGAATCATGTTCATAATTTCAAAATCAGAGAGTACCTCAAGTAAATTTCTAGATGCAATCATTTCATAAGTACTTTTATTTTCTGTTAATGTAGGTGGGTGGTTCTCCAATAAGTGGGTAGTTTCACTCATTGATTTAGTGAAAAATAAAAATTAAATTTTAACCAATATTTTTTAATAATTAGGTACAGCATAGGTTACTGAGTAGTATACAACATTCTGGCATAAACTTTAACCACTATATATACTTTTTTAAAAATATTTTATAAATTAATTTGGTAATCAATGTCATGATAGTTGTTTACTATATAAACCAGAATTTTAATAAAATTTATTTGAAAAATAAGTGTATTTTATTAAAGTGTATCTTTTTATAGTAAAAAATATAATTTTTAATACATCATCTGTGATAAATCTGTATATTTTTTAAGTTTTAAGAGTAAGGGGACAGAAGTGACATTTACATGGACAGAAGTGACATACTTTCAAAAGTTTTCAGTTTTGAACATTTTAACAATTATAAGTTATTTAACATCTATTATTTTTTTACTATTTTAAAATTTGTATAATCTTTTAGAAAAAAATAACCAACAATAAGATAATGAGTAAATAAGTGAATTTAATTGCACAAAGGTTTTATTTAGAAAAGGGTTTAAGTATGAGAATTATTGCTCATTTTAAAATTTATATAATAGAATTTATCTATAGTAAAATATCTTGAATTAAGTGGTCGAGGGGGAATATCAATAACGCACAAAATGTCATTCTTTAAAACATCCTGAATATTTGTTGTATTTGGCCAATAGAATCAGCTTCAAGTTATCAATCAGCATAAAGTTTATTTTAAGGATGTCATCATTTATTTCTTCAATTACACTTGTTAAAAACAAATGCTGTGTATATGTATAATATTACTAATTAAAGCACACTAAACACAGTTTTAAATAATTAACGTAATTACTGTATCTTCAAATTTTAATAACACACTATAGTTAGCGAACACTATGGTCGCCATTCTTTTCACACTCTCTAAACAACAACATTTCTTCTCTACTCAGTTCACTTCAAATTTCAATCAAAAGGAGTTCACGACGCCCTCTTACGGGACTTATAAATTCTGAAATTTCAACAATAAACATGTTGTAATGGGTAATATGAAAAAATAAAATATGTTAATAAAAATTTTAAATAATAATTTAATTCCAAATAAAAATGTAAAACTCAACAAGAAACAAATTTCCATCATACACAACTGCAACCCAAGCTCCTACATAAATATGTTCACTTTCAGAACCAGAAGATGATACTTCAGTATCTTTATAATCATTGAGCATGTCCTTAAAACAGGGAGATAAGCCTACAAATGATGGTTCTGAACAGTAATAAGTACATTTTTCATATGTGCCACATTTGAAACAGCTTAAATAACGTGGTTGAAGTTTAACACTTTCAAACTTATTTCAAGTGAGCAAATCCAATTTTAATAGATTTGGAATAGATGGTATCAATGTATCCTTTGGCTTTAAGTCATCTATGGCATAATATCTGCTTCGGAGATTCAGTCCTCAAATAAATAATTTGAAAGGAGACAGAAGTGACAGGGACAGTAGTGACAAAATGAAGGAAATTGCTTCTGTATGCATAGTAAGTTAGGCTTAGTAAGACTGCAATATGATATTTTGTACTAAGCAAAAGTATCTTATATCATGACAAAATAATAAATAAATAAAAACAATAACAAGGACAGTTTAAGTAGGGGACAGTAGTGACAAACATATAAACATAATAAACATATTCCTACCTTTCTATCCATTTTGTAGCTTGTAACTATTTTTGAAGTCCTTAGAATTATACCATGTGTTTTTTCTGGGCAATTAAGATGGCTCCTTCTACTAAATGCACTTATTCACCAAATTTTATCTGGCCATCTGGTGGTCACTTTAGCAGTTTTATATAAGAGGACAGTAGTGACATAAAAACTAGGGGATAGCGTTTCTCTGACTCAGAATAAATGTAAAACTATTTTTAATTTACAATAAAAATACTTTATTATGTACTTTGCAGTATACATTTTTATTTTGAGTTGTAAAATTGCTAAAAATAGTTCATCATTATATTTAAAATTGTTTCAGAAGATCAGTACATGAGGTGAGGGACACGGGACAGAAGTGACAAATTGAACATTCAAAATACTATTACAGTAAAATTTACATATCTTTTCTTGAAAATACTGTTTGAAATTGTAGAAAAACATTACAAAATACATCTTATGCTAAAAAAATATGTATGAATGACAAAAAACAGCAAATAAACCTAAGAGACCGAAATTACCCACTTATTGGAGAATCAACCCAGGTACAAAACATACAATGTAGAAATAATAATAATAATTAATAATAACATAAAATTATGTTGAAATCAGTTTAAATTATAGTGATAACAAATATAATTGTGCCGAAGACTTAAATTTTTAATTTAGTATGATATTAAACCAGAAGATGGCAGCATTAGAAATCATATTAGACATTCTATTTCAGAGGTTCCCAAACTTTTATACGTACCAATAAACAGAAGCTTATACTCCACGTATCACCAGAAAAAAAATATATAATCTAATACATATAAATTAGTATAAAATATATCATTTGTCGGTGACAAATATTGATGCACTTAAATAAAGAACTTAAATACGCTTTGTTAAGCATGGAATCTATATATATAAAAGAAAGTCTGAATTTCGTATTAATTACAGCACAAAAAAATCTGCCGAACCTAAAATCTTGAAAATTGGGGTAAAAATACTTCCGATAACATCGAGCGCCGCTAAGAAGGGATTTTGGAAAATTCCACCCCTAAGAAGTTAAAAAAAGGAACGACCTTTTAAAAAATTCTTTAAAAATCGGCTTTTGTAGTTATTTTTCAACTGATAACATATTTTAGTGTATTTTTCCATGCTGAATCGAATGGTACCAAGCAAATTCTTTTAAATCCAGTAGTTCGTGAGATACTTCACATTTTCCTAATTTGGTGATTTCTTTGGCGCAAAAACCTGAAATTTTCAATCCTTATCTATATATATATAAAAGAAAGTCTAAATTTCGTATTAATCACAGCACAAAAAAAAAATCTGCCGAACCTAAAATCTTGAAAATTGGGCTAAAAATACTTCTGATAACACCGAGTGCCACTAAGAAGGGATTTTTGAAAATTCCACCCCTAAGGGGGTTAAAAAAAGGAACGAACTTTTAAAAAATTTCTTAAAAATCGGCTTTTGTAGATCTTTTTCAACTGATAACATATTTTTGTGTATTTTTCCATGCTGAATCGAATGGTAGCAAGCAAATTCTTTTAAATCCAGTAGTTCGTGAGATACTTCACATTTTCCTAATTTGGCGATGTCTTCGGCGCAAAAAGATGAAATTTTCAATCCTCATCTATATATATAAAAGAAAGTCTGAATTTCGTATTAATTACAGCACAAAAAAATCTCCCGAACCGATAATCTTGAAAATTGGGGAAAAAATACTTCTTATAACACCGAGTGCCGCTAAGAACGGTTTTTCGAAAATTCTACCCCTAAGGTGGGTAAAAAAAAGGACGAACTTAAAAAAAATTCCTTAAAAATCGGCTTTTGTAGTTATTTTTCAACTGATAACATATTTTAGTGTATTTTTTCATGCTGAATCGAATGGTACGAAGCAAATTCTTTTAAGTTCAGTAGTTCGCGAGATACTTCACATTTTCCTGATTTGGCGATGTCTTCGGCGCAAAAACCTAAAATTTTCAATCCTTATCTATATATATATAAAAAAAAGTCCGGATTTCGTATTAATCACAGCACAAAAAAATCTGCCGAACCTAAAATCTTGAAAGAGAGTTCTATAATCAGGTTAACATGATTATGTAAGCTATATTTAATTATCTCAATATATATAAAACGCAAAGTTAAATTTCATTGCGGCCGCTTATAACTTAAGTTCTACAAGATAGATTTTAATAGATTTTACATTGTTAGTTGGATAATTTTTCAGAAATTTTGTAACAAATGAAATATAGCATTCTACATTGTTTAATTGAATACTTAGGAAATGTTTTTTTATCAGATGAACCCAATTACAAAATTTTGGCTTTATTTTAAAAGTTCCGCTGATTGAATTTTTATGTGATTGAAATTGTTAACATGTTGAGCGCTACGTCATTCATCGGTGACTAGCATTGAACTTTCCGTTTAGATGACTAATTTTTCACCGATGACAGACAGTCTAAAGTGCGATATAAAACTAAAAATTACTATGATATAAAAATTTCGTTTGATTCAAAATTTCTTCAAAAAAAAAAAAAAAAAACCTACCAGCGTAGCGGGCGAAGATTGCTAGTATATATATATATATATATATATATATATATATATATATATATATATATATATATATATATATATATATATATATACAGACATTTGAAGATGCCTTATTCGTCAATTTTTTGTTATATAAATTCTGTAATTTCATTTTCTCTTTCTGCCAAATTTTGTGTCTAACAAACTATTTTATAATTTAAAAAAATTCTTACCAAATAATCGAAATATTTACGGGGAAAAAATGTTACTTTTATTTATTTATTTATATTTATTTGTTTATTTTTTTTTTTCAGATATTCGTCGTAATTGTGCTTTAGTAGTAAAAGTGAAAATAAACACAGAAATATGAGATAATTTTGCGTACTAAAATGTTGCAGAAATGAATACAAAAATTCAGTAGAGCAGTTTTTTATGCACACTGATCAGTTATCTAACATTTTTAGTTTGGAATTACTATCTTTAAGTTTTAATTAAATTTATGGTGTACCAAATAAGATTATGAATCATGCTCTTAAGTACATAATTTCAAAAATCAGAGTGTACCTTAAGTAAATTTCTAGATAAATAAATAAAATAAAATCAACATAAATATATATTTAAATTTAAATTGTTTGCTATATTATTGTCTGGCTATTTTAAATATGACGTGATTTTTCCCTTTACAGCAGTTAACGCAATTTAATGAATTCATCATTTTAAAATTTTCTTATTATTCTTTTAATATTCATGTGTAAATGTGATTTGATGACGTAATTTTCAATATTTTCCCGCTTTTTACTCGTAATCATTTAATTCACATTTGAAAAGGTTTTTTTTCCTTCTCAAGTTGTGATAGTCGTGTGTAAATAAATTCTAATTTGAAGGATAAATTATTAATTACTGATCGTTGATCATTTGTCAGTTTTAAATAATAACTTTTTTTACAATATATAAAAAATATTTCCCTCATAAGGCTGCAATTTTGAATTTAAAATAGAAATAAAAACAGATAAATGTACTCAAATTAAAAAAATAAATACAATCTGCACACCAGGAGCTTTTATTGTATGTTTTTATATTGTATATATATTGCATATTGTATAAAAAATATTAAATTCCTCCTATAAAACTTTTTTTGTGGAACAATTTTGGGCATTTTTAGCATTAAATATCTCTTAAAATAATTCTTGAATTTGAAAACTGTATGTATCAATGTACATTTCACTCAAAGAAGACCTTTACCCATCTTTTATGTTTGTCTCTTTCATAAAGGGAACAAGCGACTGTATGCATGTATTTTGTTATACGATTATCTCCATGCATTAAATACAATCCGGATTCTGATGCTTCGTTGGTCTTATAATACATTATGTAGTTGAAATCGACGATGTTTCGTATAGCATCTGCTGCATTTTTAACAGCTCTTCGGTCTTCGCTGTTTGATGTATAACACATAAGTACACCGTCAAGATTATTTCTTGCAGTAGAGCATTTCAGGCGACTTAAGGTTCCGTCTGCCAGCAATGGTTGTAGCTGTGTCCACATTGTGTCCAATTTTTCCATATCTCCAAAGACGTAGAGTAGCCATTTTCCGCTCGATTTCCATTCTTCACTGTCTATGAAACCTTCTGGTAAAGGCGGCATAAAAACGTAATCTTCGTCGGTGATTTTAGAAGGTAGATATTCTTCATTATGGGCAAATTCTGTAAAAAGGAAAAAGAACAGTCATAGACATAGCACGTTTGTTATAGCTTACATTGTAAAAAAAATTCGTTAAATTTACGACAAAAACTGCTTGCGTAAAATATGCAGTAAAATGAGATGTTACAAAAAAAAAAATACACGTAATTTTGCCTTAAATATAACAATTTTTTTTTTAATAGTACACTTTCTAAAAATATCTGCAACACATATTTTTGTTTTAAATTGCAGACATTACCTTTCGCATAGAATATTTCTTCGTCGCAATTCCTGATTTTTTGCCTATGCATATTTTCAATTTTTTCTCATACTAGGGGACACTGCTTTTTATGAGCTACACTCTTCAACCACGATCGAGACACCATAAACTCTAAAAACACGCCAATTAGATCAGTTTTTAAAAGATTACGAAACACTGAACTATATAACAAATGTGTGTATATATATATATATATATATATATAGTAAAAGCTTCATAACGGACACTCCCGAATAGCGGACACCTCTATTTAACGGGCAGTTTTCAAATCCCCACTCCTAAAACTTAAATTTTTGTATGTTTAACCTCTGAATAAAGGACATTCCGAATAGCGGACAGCAATTTTGGCGAAAAAGAATGAAAAATTACTTTCTAACGAGGAAAAAAAAAATAAAAAATCCTCTAAATTTATCAGGGCAATGTGTCACAAAGTTTGTGATCACAGATAAATGTGGAGATGAGCTGGAGAAAATTCCCTCTCCTCCTATATTTATCTATGATCACAACCCTCCCCCTCCCTCCCTCGGATGATTTGAAATTGTATGCTTTAAGAAGCAGAAAAATACAGTAAACAGTTATATATATGTATATATATATTAGAAAAAGATGATTTAAAAGGATTAAAACTACTGTCAGATGTAAAATTCACTTTAAAAGACATATTACATGTAACCGCAAGTAAAAGCAAACTTTTGTAACATTTCTTTTGTAAGAATGCAATAAACAAAGGATAAAGCTATACAAAATTTTAAAACAGTTTTATTGCTTTAAAAATTATCTTAATTTCTGGTTAATCATATATTAGAGGTTTTAGGACTTATTAAAATCGACTAATGAAACATTAAGCATTTCTTATAGCAATTTTTTAATCTCTGAAGTTTTCCGAATAGCGGACACCTCCGAAGGGCGGACAATTTCTGCGCTCCCAAGGTGTCCGTTACTTAGACGGTTTACTGTATATATATATATATATATATACATAAATTAAAAGCCATCTCCCTATAAATGGAATTTCATTCATTCCCCTTTTATTGGGGAATTTAAAGATGAATCAGCTGCTGCTAAACATTTACTGGCTGTTTACATCTTACACTATAATGCGAGCAAAAATTGTGTGTGTGTGTGTGGGTAAATTTTATCTCAAAAACGGCTCTAACGATTTTCGCAAAAATTTGGATTTTACTATTTTCGGGCACGAGAAGACCATTGGGCTAGGTCACATGTTCGAGAAAATTCGATTATTGGGTCATTTTGGGTCATAATGGGTCAAGATCAAGCTATTTATATCTAGAGAACGGCTGGATCGATTTTAAGGAAATTTTGTAACCAATCGTTTTTTGGCACGAGAAAACTATTGGGCTGGGTCACATGTTCGAAAAATTTCGATTATTGGGTCATTTTTGGGTCATTATGGGTCAAGCCATTTTTATCTAAAAAACGGCTCTAACGATTTCGACCAAATTTTACATTTTATCGTTTTGGATTACCAGAAGACCATTGGGTTAGGTAACATGTTCGAGAAAATTCGGTTAGTGGGTCATTTTTGGGGTCATTGTGGGTCATGCTATTTTTATCTAGAGATTTTCTCATGCAATTTTGACTAAAAATTGCATTCTATGGTTTTCGGGCACGAGAAAAACATTGGGCTAGGTTACATGCTCGAGAAAAAATTTTAATGGGTCATATTGGGTCATTAAGGGTCTGGGTCAAGCTATTTATAGTTAAAGAACCGCAGAATTAATTTCATCGAAATTTTGCCTGTAATAGTTTTTTGACACGAGAAAGCTAATGGGCTCACACGATCGAGAGATTTCGATTATAAGAGTCATTTGTGGGTCATGATGGGTCATAATGGGTCATAGTCAAGCTATAGCTAAAGAACAGGTGGATCGATTTTAACGAAATTTGTATACAACATTTTTTTGGCACGAGAAAACTATTGGGCAAGGTCTCAGTTCGAGAAATTTCGATTACTGGGTCATTTTGGGTCATAAAAGGTCTGGGTCAAGCTATTTATACATAAAGTACGACAGTATCAAATTTAATGAAATTTTGTATGTAAGTTTTTTGACACGAGAAAATTAATGGGCTGTCTCACATGTTTGAGAGATTTCGATTATAAGAGTCATTTATGGGTCATGATGGGTCATAACGGGTCATATCAAGCTATATCTAAAGAACATGTGGATCATTTTTAACGAAATTTTGTATACAACATTTTTTGGCACGAGAAAATCATTGGGCTAGGTGACATGATCGAGAAATTTCGATTAATGGGTCATTTTGGGTCATAAAGGGTCTGGGTCAAGTTATTTATATTTAAAGAACGGCAGGATCGAGTTTAACGAAATTTTGAGTGTAACAATATTTATACACGAGAAAACTAATGAGCTAAGTCAACTGATCGAGAGATTTCGATTATAAGGGTCATTTGTGGGTCATGATGGGTCATGGTCAAGCTATATCTAAAGAACAGATGAATCGATTTTAACGAAATTTTGTATACAGCATATTTTTGGCACGAGAAAATCATTGGGCTATGCCACATGTTCGAGATATTTCAATCAGTGGGTCACTTTTGGGTTATTCTAATTTTATCTAGACAATGTCTCGCGCAAATTTGACTAAATTTTATATTCTATCGTTTTCGAACACAAGAAAATCATTGGGTTAGATCAGATGTTTGAGAAAATTTGATTAACCCATTAACGCCCGAATTATTTTCTTCGCTAAAATTTAAATTTTGTATTTCCCACCACTTTTAAAAGCAAATTAACTTTTATCTAAATTAATCAAGGATTTTGCCAGGTGAAATAAGGTATACATTTTTCTTCCTCTTTACTGGTGGGAAAACTGCTTTATTGCTGTTTTTGTAACCGTCCTCAAACGAGGACGCTGGACGTTAATGGGTTAACGAGTCATTTTGGGTCATAATGGGTCAAGGTCAAACTATTTATACCTAAAAATTGGCGCAATCGATTTTATCTAAATTTTGTATCAAACATTTTTCGGCAGGCAAAAATTAATGAGCTAGGTCATATTTTTGAGAGATTTCGATGTAAGGGTCATTTGTGGGTCATGCTAATTTTAGCTAGAAAATTGTTCTCACCATTTTGAGTATACTTTCTATTATATCGTTTTCGGGCAAGAGAAAACCATTGAGCAGGACACATGCTCGTAACAATTCTATTAGTGGGTCGTTTTAGGTCTTAATGGGTTCGGGTCATTCTAATTATATATAACAACGACTCAATCAATTTTACCTAAATTTTGCAACAAAACGTCTTTTGTCACGAGAAGACTAATGGGCTGAGTTGCATATTAAACAGAATTATATTAGTGGGTCATATCGCTTCATTGCTGAATGCTGTCAAGCTAATTTTACTTAAGAAATGGCTTAAACGATTTTGATTCATTTTATACTCTACTGTTTTTGCTTATCTGAAGACCATTGAGCTAAGTCACATATTTGATCACATTTCATTAGTGGATCATTTGGGTAATAAGGGTCAGGATCACGAGACTATGGCAAAAGCCAATAAGTTGGCGATATTTGACAAAATACTGGCTAAATTTGGCTGAAAAATCGACTATTAAGATTACGAAACCAAAACACGTATTTGGCACCAAATGAAAAATGTGTCCACATTTGGCTATATCTGCCAAAAAATATTGTCTTTCAGAATGTGAAAAAATTTCTTATGTATTCTTAATAGTATTCAAGATGCATAGCTAAACTAATCAGAGTCGAGCTAAAAAAGTGATTTGGATTGATGTCCTTTCGTTGTAAATTTTAAAATAAAGTAAAATTTATGAACATGTGCATACAAACATAGTTTTCTTATTGATTGTTTTTATAAATAATAATATTATTAATAACATATTTTACAGTAATAACACAGAGTGAATGATACAGTGAAATACTATATCGAGTTGAACACAAAGTTAATTTTGACCGAGCTGAGCTCGGTCACCCCTGCTAGTGTTTGATTAAATGAGATCAATTAAATAATGAAATACGCAGTCTTTGCCTACTGATATTTTTTGAACTACGCAATCGTCTTTTTAAATATAACATACTTCCTTTTACTTGCTGCTTTTAACTCAAATTAATGTGTTTATTTTCTTTTTCTTTTGGATTTTTTTATACTCACAGAAAATACTTTTGTTGCTAGAAAGGACATATTTTCGTTTGTGCTGCCTTGGAACTGGCAACAATAGTTTAAAAGTTCATTTAGAAATGTGAAATGTCTAACGTAAATATATATTTAAATTTAAATTTAAATTATTTGCTATATTAAATATTTCTGGCTATTTGAAATATGACGTGATTTTTCCATTTACGGCAGTTAACGCAATTTGATGAATTCATTATTTTAAAATTTTCTTATTACTGTTTTAATATTCGCATGTAAATATGGTTTGATGACGTCATTTTCAATATTTTACCGCTTTTTTCTCGTAATCATTTAACCATATCGTATATTTTTGAGAAAAAATATTAAATTCCTCCTGTAAAACTTTTTTAGTGGAACAATTTTGGGCAACTTTAGCATTAAACATCTCTTAAAATAATTCTTGAATTTGAAAACTGTATGCATCAATGTAATTTATGAGACATTTCTCTACAATACTAACAATTTTCATATTTTTGTGTGCAGCGGTTTTCTAATATTAGCGAAAAAATGCCCTAGGTCACACAAAATTCATTATTAAACAGCGTGTACAGCGTTAGTGGCCTTTTTTATTAGAATAGAGAAATAATTTAAGAGAAGATTAGAGATTTGAAATAAATTTTATCCAATGCAATTATTTGCTTTTAGGTACAGTACGAACGCTTTTACTAAAGCGCTTTGCAAATCAATATTGATTGCTCTAGTTTATTTAATTGTCCGTAATATAAAAGGATAATTTTGTTTATATTTCAAATATTTTAAATTTTTAGTAAACAGCAGTTTATCTGGCAAATTTGTTTAAAAGTCGCATGAATTATAGTTGTTTAAGTCTGTTTTCAACTGATCTGCTCAACATGCGCAAAACATTTTGACACATTTACAAATTCATTTTCGATTGGAAAGATATAAAATTAGAAAGCCTGACTATGGAAGCGATTTAGAATCGAACTGTGTTCTTCATTGTTTGATGAATAAATTATCTATTGAGTGATATTGATATACGTCCAATTTTGATCACATGAGTAAGACGTTTTTCACTGTTTCTTAAGTGATTATTCTTCTTTCGTGTGGAAATTTAGTTCAAAACGTCCACTTTGACATTATTTTCTAAAAAATCCATTTCATAAAAAAAAAGAAAAAAGAAAAAAAAGAAAGAAAGAAAGAAAAAACATTTTGGTTAGATAATTTCTGAACCTGCTAGATTCATGCATTTCTGAATAAAAATAAATTTAAACCTATTTCATAAAGCTATCTTTTGGGATTTCAGGGCAGCAATACAAACGTCCGAGCAGAAATATAAGCATTAAAAGAAAATGACTTTGAACAGTTTTCATGCATTTTGAGTATTTATCCGATAATAACACCAAGCAAAGAGAAACTGCTGTTAGTGACATAGAATAAATAAAATACATACAATATTTCCTCGCAAGGTCACCCTACACTCTAAAAAAACAAGTTGGAAATTGCACGTGAAGCGTAGCAAATGAGGTGTGTTCGTACGATAACTATGTTTTAAAAATATCACTCTGATATATCACTCTCATAAAATTGTAAGAGTTAATTACAATTAAAATGCGCACCAAACAATGTTCTCCCTAAAGCATTATGTAATGGAATACTTTTGTGTGACCTTGTCAATCAATAATAAATGTTTTTTGCATTATAGATTATGTAAATGTATATTATAATATGTACTTTACAGATGCATATCAATTATATTATGTTCGAATGAATGTAACACCATTAAAATACATTTGAAACATTTTTTCCCATTGACCGCAATGTAATGGAATACTTTTGATTGTCCCTGTATTTGAACTATGCATCCGATTTTGATAAAATTTTATAAGACTTGACAAAATTATGTAATAATTTTGTATTTTAAATTTCAAACGATTAAAATGCGTTTGAAACTTTTTTTCCCCATTGACAGTAATGTAATTGAATACTTTTGATTGCCCCAGTAATTGGTTTATGCATCCGATTTTCATACAATTTGAAATGACTCGACAAAATTATGTAATAATTATATATTTTAAATTTCAAACGATTCGGTTGGGTAGTTTTTGTGTTGTTATAAGCGGACGGATGGATTGAACGACAACTATAAGGTGCTACGTATTTACATAATTACGAACGCACCTAAAAACTTGAAAGTAACTAAAAATTTTCTAGGTAAATGGTATTCCAAGAACTTTTTGACCATAAGTGGATGCAGCCGGATCGGATGATGTTTTGGAATCGCATGAAGTTTTGACAGTTAATTCAAAAGAAATTGAAAAAGCCAAAACTGTACAATCAGAACACGTAAAAGGTGCGTTTTTGGAAAGCAAAGAGAACTTTCCTATTTTTGTATATTTTAACATTTCTTAATAGGTTACAGTTACTTTTTGAATTTATAATTGCATTGATAACGAATAAAAACTTTGTTATAAAAGAGCTATTTTTCCAAAGTTAATGTAATTTCAATAATGTGATACAAAGCATTTACTTTCTCCAATTAAATATCCATTACACTAAACAGCTAAATCGTTTGCTGATGCCTTAACTTAAAAAAATTTCAAGATATGCTGAATATAACAATTACTTATTTAGTTTTACTGAGTTAATGAAGCAAAATAAAAATTTAGTTGAATGTCTCCGCTACGAGAAAAAAAAAGTCTTTTATATTTTCTATTTTTAAGAACTGTTTGATGTAACAAGATTTAAATATCCATACTTAAAATAGAAAAATTAAAAATTCATAATTATTCCTCATTACATGTAAATGTACAAGAAAACAATTAGTGTACAATGAATATTTTCGCTAATTACTTAAAACACTTCAGTTTGCTTAAAATCTATAAATTTAATCAATTTCAATGATTTATTTTTATTGATCAGATAAATTTAATTTCTTACATATTCAAACATAATTCTAAAAATTCTAAAAATTATAATGGATTGAAAATATACGTTTAAAGTTTTCTTAAAAAATTGCAGGTACAGCCATGGGAAAAAGTTCCTCCGTGTTAATTCATTCACACATAATTGTAGAAAAATGAAACTTTTTCATGAAGATTATTAACTTAGTGGATAATAATATTTGTTTTTTACTTCATATGCTTCCAAATTTTTCACAGTAATCTATATTCACATTACAATATATTAAAAATTTTCAATATGAAGACTAATTATGGCACTACAAGTCGAATTTAGACTCTCAAATAAGCCTGGACAGAACTTTAACAAACTTTCTATCATTAGTTCTGGAGATATCCAGTATAAAAATTTAGAATGATTTTATAGGTCAAATTTGATTAGAATGATTTTATAGGCTAAAAATACATTCATCAAGTGCTGTAAAGTTTAGATTAAATATAAATTTTATTCCTGCTTTTCAATAAAAAAATATTATTAATCTTAGAAACATGCTAAGTAAATAATTAAATCTCCCAGTAATTAAATGGGAGTACTTTTACGCTTGTTAACATTTTTAACGTATCTTATTTTTAGCTTGCCGGTCGTTTAAGGATTAAAAATAAATATTTGACGAAAATAAAAATTAATTAACAAAAAGTAGAAATAAAATATGAACATTACAAATTGCATTCTGAACAATAAGTTTCAATATGAATAATTGAAGAAAAAGAACACACGAAGCTTATAATAGGCTGAATACAAGGTCTTCGTGGATTGGAAATATCACTGCGAACTAAAAGATGCCTTTCAACAAAAAACTTTAGGTGCATTTATAAATTAAATCCAAAACCTACCTTTATTGGCTACATATTTCTTTTAATCAGAATTTTAGGCTTATAATCCCCCCCCCCCCCCACAAAAAAAAAAAAAATAAAAAAAAAATAAAGCTGATTAATCACAGATCCGGACAGTGTGTAATATTTTTCATTAATATAGAATTCTGCACAAAAATGTAACCGCAAGTGTCTTATCAAATGTTTATACATTTCATAGACCGTACTGCTGTTCTTATCAAAAATTTAAAATCTGTTTATTGAAATATGAAAGAATTTTTTCCTGTGGCCCACTTTTGAAATTTTCGTGTGTATTATTAGAAATATGAAATTAAATTATATATTATAGTAAATTTTAGGTTTATAAAAATACAATTTTATTGCATGGATATTGCTAAATATTGTTTTATTTACGCGGACATTCCTTCATTTACACACTCTTTTCCTCCGCTTCTTATTTCTTCCCTATGCTCTTAATATGTAACTAACAGATAAGACATCGTATAGGTCTAAATGGCTATGCCTTAGAAGTTGATTCTGAAAAAGGCTCCGAAAGTGCAAAAACTTGGAAAACTAGAGTAACATATATCGAATCAAACTGAAGTCCTACTCGATTCCATTAACTCTAGGACGGCATGATATCTAGCAGGATTGTAGTCGTAAAAATAACAGAGAGTTTACGCTATAAGCAGTGGGTATACGCTCAAGGCAGAGAGTATACCCTAGAGTGTGTATACTATAGCTTGTTTACAGGGTGTTTCAAAAATGGCCGGTATATTTGAAAAATCAATAAAAATTAAACGGACAGCGTGAAAAATACACCGTTTGTTGCAATATGTTTGAGACAACCGTAAATTTTCAGGCATACAACTTTCAAAATTAGTTAAAATTTTCAACAACAGATGGTGCTGCAGGCAAGATGAAAGCTACAGTAGAAAACGCAATCTGTGAGTTTGCCATTCTGCAAAGCCTCAAAGACACTCGCGAGCTAAAGCTATTCACTGTAAAAAAATTGACCTATTTGCTGCTGTGTCACTCCACCGCTTTTATAGAAAACAGTTACTTTATTGTGTTATGGAGCATTCTCATTGGTCATAAAAGACATATTCTATAAAAGCTGTGGAGTGAAGCTACAGCAAATGGGTCAAATTTTTTATAGTGTTCCTATGGGGAGGCATTTTTGTAATAACTCTTACGCATTTTGACATTTTTAAATATTTTTGTTTATTTATTTACTTATTTATTTTTTTTGCATTGCATGGATGAGGACCCTCTCAAGATATCTCCTTGATTACATTTTCGATTTTGGTCGCAGATATTTTTTATAAAGTTACTTTCACTTTCGAAATCGGTTTTGGAAGTAAAAGTAACTTTATGGAAAATACTTGCGACCAAAATAAAAAAATATAATCAAGGAGCGATCTTGAGAGAGACCTCAGCTATACAATGCAAAATAAATAAATAAATAAATAAAAATGTTAAAATGCGAAAGAATTATTACAAAAATGCCTCTCCATAGGAATAACATTAGCTCGCGAGTGTCTAAGCGGGCAGGGACAGATGCTTTACAGAATGGCACACTCACAGATTGCGTTTTCTACTATAGCTTTCAAATTGCCTGCAGCGCCATCTGTTGTTGAAAATTTTAACCAATTTCGAAAGTTGCATGCCTGAAAATTTACTGTTGTCCCAAACATATTGCAACAAACGGTGTTTTTCTAACGCTGCCCGTTTAATTTTTATTGATTTTTCAAATGCACCGGTCATTTTTGAAACACCCTGTATGTATTGATGTGTTACATGTAACGATAATTTTATTAGCAGATATGATGTATAAAGTGCTACATCCAGTCATCAACGTAAATGTTATACTAATTGCATGTAGTACCTTCGAAGTAGAAAGATGCATGTTTGCTTAAAAAACTAGCAGAAAAGTAAAGTTAATTTTATTGATAAAATCAAATTAAGTTTGCTACATATGTGCATCATCTGGAACATTTGAAGAATGCAACAATGATGGTACATTCTTCTAGTGATACCATCATCGTTCTGGTGATTCATTGATGGTGGTGCATTGTCGACGACGGTAGGCATTTTTACCATATTTAACTTCAGTTTTCTGACCTAAAATACCATTTACTTTGATAACACGCATTAATTTTATTAACAAATGTAAATATTTTCTATAATGTCATACTTCTGAAGATAGTTAACTATATATTTATGCTTATAATTGCATATTAAAGAACTAAATTTCAAGACTTATAATAAAAAAATTTTTCATGCAAGGCATCAATTCATATTTAATTGAGGGTGCACCATAGTCTTGCAATTGACTTTTTTCTGTGTCGAGTACCGTTTTTTGAGAGATTAATGCTAATTCAGCTGTTTTCCATTGGATGATGTTATAAGTGGTCTCATTGGGTAAACCATAGTCAATTCACCATTATTTATACACGACGTTCGCTTACCTAAACAATCGCCACAATTCCACAGTATTCACATGGATAGATGAACATAAAATATATAAATATGGAATACATAAACATTAAATGACAAAAACATTACACAGAACAACATAATAGCACGCCTAAACGTCAATTCATGCAATTAAAATTGAAGACAGTAATATGTTAAATAAAAGTTTAATTTACAGAAGTAAGATTAAAAATATTCTTTATAGTAGTGTTTAGAAAAGGCATTGGGGAAATCATGAAAATCTTACTTTTTTCATCTTTAACATCATCCTCGTTTTCTTCGCTATCAGTGTCAATTTCATCCACGGTGTCTTCCAGAGAAATTTTTTCTATTAAATCTTCGGCCTTATTTATCCTAAAATATTTCATAATATGGTCTAATGAGGAAGATTATTTTTAAAAAAATTAATTCAAGCATTTATTTGACCAAGGAGAAATTTTTCATGCTGAAATATAGGAACCTTCCTAAACACAATTTTTCAATGTAATCTGTGTTCAGGCAACAAATATTACAAAACAAATACTCGCAAAGATTAATAAAAAGACAAAAGCTACAAATTTTTTTATATTGTTTTTGAAGCAAGTAATTATTTACAAAAAATAAGAAATGGAAAATATAATTTTATCTTTAATTCTACATTTGAATACAGCTCTCCAAATAGTGAAAGAAAGGAAATTTCACGGAAATGACTCCGAGATATTTATCCAAGAATTAGCATGTTTTGCTATGTCTGCATACGACTATAATGTAAAGTGCCCACATTTCGCCTCTTTTCTAATTTCGTCCCTATTCATTTCTTCGCTTTTCTGAAAGCGGCGCCAGTGATCACGTAAGTCAAAACGAAAGGAAGATAAAAGGATACAGAAATGAAAATTTCACTCGCCAAGACGAATCCTTTTATTATTAATGTCGGATTTCTTAATTTTAGAAGATCTAAGTTCGTGCTACGTCATTGGTAGAACGATATTTACTTTACCATAAGTATTTATTTCCTATTCATTGTATGTATGCTGTGTAGGTAAGATGTTAACAGCACCATATTGTGAATTTTGCAATGTTCAGTTTATTTTATGAGAACTGAAGCATCGCCATGTTGGGAAGTAGCGTCGTACCAATTTCATCCCCCTTTCAGTTCTTATTTTCGTACCGGGGACGAAATTAGGAACGTCATCATCTGATCAACCATCCGTTAAGCAGTCAGGTTCTGCAAACTGTTGCTGCCATCAGCCCTAAAGAGATCAGGGAAGTGCCACTGATCACACAAGCAACTTCTGTCCGAGGAGGTTCAGCAACATTGATCACTACTTTTCCGCATAAAAACAAAGTCAAAATATCCAGGCGTCGAAAAAACACTCAGCTGAAAAAAACTTCTGACAACTACCACTCTTAATCGGCTGAGGAAAATCCATCGAGTAAAAAGTCCAAACATGACCTACCGAACATCATTGACAACAAAAGTGATTCTTCTGTTGAAATTCCTCATGACGATAATATAAGCGATGATGACGATAATGATGTAGAGCGCTCTACTTGCTTGAACCGTTTTTCTCATGATAAACATGGGGAACAATGGGTTCGGTGTCGTTAGTAATATACATGGTCACACAAAACATGCTCAGGAGCCAAAAACAATACACAATTTATGTGTTCCTCATGCTTGCATGGATAATGTTTCTTTAATTATATTATTGATGCTATTATTTACAATTAGGATTAATAGTACATTACTTTGTATCTTAAGTTAAGGTAAATTAAGTTAATTATTTATTTTGTAATAAATTTTGATTTAGTTTTAAGTTAAAAGTTAGCTTTTAGGATTTTTTTCAAGGGGACGAAATTCTGACATTATAATTTTTTTTTTTTTTTCGTATTGAAATACTTTTGAAAAACATTTTTTCGTATTATTAAAGTTTTTTTGTACAACATTTGCCTATGTTTCCATATGTGTGAATAGTTATTCTGTTCAAAACCTAAATTTGGTAGATTTTCACTGAAAATTAAAACTTCCAGGGGCCTAAAAGTAACTGGGGGACGATAATAGAGCACTTTACCTTAATGCTTTTCTCAAAGACAGACGCACTGAGAAAAAAAAAATACCGCCTTCACCTAGATTGAATACTTAGCCATTTTCTAAATTCCTAAACAAAAACTATAGATTTCCAAACTATACAAATAAGGTAAAGAACTAAGCTGAATAGACGAAATGATGTAGAATTTCTAGTCTCTTGTTTTATAGGTGACGAAATGATATTGAATCATTTGATAACGAGGAATTACGCTTGATTTATAGAATGGTTTGATAAACTAGATTTATAGTTACTAAAACCAACCTGTTGTGTTCGCATCTGTTTTTCAGAGATTTTTAAATAAGTATGACCACGAGAGTATAGGAAAATGATTTTGAATTTTGGTAGGAGACTAAAAATCTCTAGCAATGGGAACTAGTATTAATAAGGATGACATGGAACTATTTTTTTTAGAGATTTTTAGATTCTAGATGTTAGAAGATTTTTTTTTTCTATGCAAATGTTTTTGTGGGTGTTTCTCTGATTGGCAGTTCTGATTTCATCAGTTGAGTAATTTTTTCACACTACATTTGATGTTGCTTCAGAGCATTTATATTCAAGAATGAAACGAGTGGGAAAAACAAGTCATCTGGAATTTTCATGCAAACTAGTTACGGTGATTATGAATTGCATGTGCTTAATGTGAGTGAATGTGCATTGCATCACGTATTACACAAAAAAGGAAAGAAATACAATGCGTCAAGCATAGATTTTGAAACACTTTCAAAATATTCCAACAAAGATAAGACGATAAAAGATAATGCCTGATTAAACAAAGAGACAGGATACACTTTCCTGGGCAATAGCTCAACGGGCTTTAAACCTATTGAGTCTATCTCTGGATGTACCCTAAACTTAGATGGAAGGACATGCACAACTAATTTAGTGATGTTCAGACAAAGTTTTTAAGAGAAAATAAACACTTTCTTTTTAAACTATATTAAGTAAACAATTTAGAAATGTCTAACTAGGCAATTTGAAAAATTCATAACACACTTAAAAATATATTTTCAACAATTAACATTAACAGTCGGAAAAATATCTAAAGATTTATTGTGAAACTCTGTACATATTCTGTAGTCTTGTATATATACTGCATAGTATTCAAAAATTTAATTCATTTGGAAAGCACATAACAGATCTGAAAATTCCCCTTCATCTATTTCCGTCAATATGAGGAAATATACTCGGTTTCTTTTGTGTAATTCTGTATATGATCTATAAAATTTAAGTACACCAGTTAATATACAGAAAAAATACTTTAAAAAAATTCATATCACGATTCCAACGCAGTTTCAGCAATTATCACAGACAGACAGTATTGCAACTAAATTCTTTTAAGTGTTTGATTAAATGAACGAATAATGCTATGCACAAACATGTTCTATTAGAAGTATATTGGTGTACACCGCAGTGATTTATATCATGTTGGAATAGCATAGCATCATTCATTGTAAACATTTTTCCTTCTTAGCTCATTAATTCAATTATTTTGAGTACCCCTGTAAAGGAATTGTAACGATACAAACTTCATTTTCAAAAGTAAACATGTCATGGTAAATCTTAATAACATATATTAATTACATGGTAATCCAAGTATATTTACACAAATTATAACATGGAAGACAGACATCCAGAGAAATCGAATTCGTAAGCACTTTTCAACTATTCTAAGAAATGGTAAAACGCAAATATATGTGCGATAAGATGACAATTTTCAAAAGAGACAATACAGAAAATCGTCTATATCAAAAACAGTATAGCCATTTTATATGGAAATAAAGATCACGTCTATGTATACATAGCGTCAGACTTTACTTATTTAGTCAAAAATACAGGGTGTCTCATGACAAGTCGAGTCTAAATACTCATTCATATATTATATGAATGAATATAAAATGAATAAAGATACTGAAACGATATTTGCAAAACATTTTCAATCTTCTATGGCAAATGTGAATATCATTAAAAATGTTGTAAGTATTCTGTTAGTGATAATGTGCGTACAGTCAGCTACATTTCAAAACACGAATTAACTGATTTACAGTCGTTTAAATATGAGTACTTAGCACATCCTACCCAAATTACGACTCCCCCTTTGTCTATTTTAGCATTTATCATGATGTCACGTGATTTTTCCTCACACTGAGGTAAATATTTTGAAAAATTCGTTATCTTAATTTATGTTAAAGTTATGCATGCATATTTATGTTTTCCTTGACATGAGATACCCCTATATTCATTAGATGAATAGGTTGTAACGCTATATTTCCTTATAATTTTTGTTAGTTCTTATAAATATTTTGCTTTTGCTTTTTTTTCTTTCATAATTTATAATCATTTTCTATTTTTATTTCATCCTTACCATACGCAAAAACAAGACTTCACTCTAATAAAACTTTTCATTTTACAATAAATGTTTCATTGTTAAAAAAAAAAAAAAGCTTTCAAATTAGTTAAATATATACTATTATTTTAACACAATCAAACTGACTGGTAAATTTGTCATACGAATTAAATATTTCCAACCGAGCGAAAAATTGCCCAAGCCGAGAATCGAACCCAGATACTTGGCTTACAAGACCAATGCTTTGCCTGTTAAGTTAATAGGATTTCCGGCAGTGATTTCTCGCTCAGATAACCTTAATGGTCAAAATAATAGTATATCTACGTATCCATCGTTATATGGAGCTCCATTACCTGCGATTTATTATGCCGAGCTGTCTAAATAACAGACCAGATGTTGTGACCAATAAGGTTATCTGAGCGAGAAATCTCAACTGGCTATCGCCCAGTTACCTTAACAGGTAATGCATTGGCCTTGTAAGATATTTGTTTCTGTCATTACGGAAACAACTATCTAATTATAAAAATATAACATGGATGAATTAAGAAATATATTATAATGTATTATTTTTACCTGGAGATGTGATACACCTGCTTCTCCAACATTTAAATGATTAAACAATTGGTCTATATTTCATTTAAAAATCTTATCGAATCGAAACTGCGATAACTATAGATTAGTCGGAAAAATGAGCAACATGTCTTTCAATTTTTTTTCTCTCTTTTTCTGATAGATAAAAAATTTTATGTGAATTTTATTTGAATAACTGATTTTCTAATTTATAGCCATATAATCCAGTTTATTTCATTTTTTTATGAGATAAATTTTTCTCGCGGTCATCCATATTTTAATTTTAATTATTTTTAGTTGCATTTATTATTTACTAGCTGACCCGCCCTGCGTTGCACGGTTCCGCGATAATAATATTAAAGGAACATGAAATTTGTGATTTTATCTCTTACTCGAAATATTTGAAATTACGTTGTCTGAAGTACACGGCCACTGACGGTGTGAAAAATCGGTTTAAAAAAATGAACAAATAATATTTAGCGGTAAAAATGTTCAAAAACCCTGCAATGGGAAACGGGAGAGGAACTTACATATAATTCAAGAATAGATAAGATCATGATGCATACAAAAATCTATAATTTTGACAAAAATGACAAAAAAATCGATGCTAAACGCATAAAAAATCAAAAATCGCTAAAAATTACATCGAAAATCGCATTAAAAATAACTGAAATTGAAAAATAGCAGACAAAATTTAGTTCATTAGGCTGAAAGTTTGAATCAATTTTATTTTTATGATTCTCAAAAAATATCCCCAAAATGTGAAGAAATACCAAAAACCGCAATAAAAAATTCGCTAAAAATCAAAAATCGCCGCACGAATTCTGAAAAAACTTTATTAAAAATAGAAAAAAAATTACTATTGAGTGAAAAGAATGAAACCGTATTCCTTTCACTAGATTACTGTGAATATCCTAATTAATAACTTTATTGCTGATTTATTAATTTTATGTTTTTTGCTTTTCTTACATGCAATTCAAGAATAGATAAGATCATGATGCACACAAAAAATATGATTTAGACAAAAATCGATGCGAAACGCACAAAAAATAAAAAATCGCTAAAAATCACATCGAAAATCGCATTAAAAAGTCACTGAAATTGAAAATTCATAGCAGACAAAATTTAGTTCATTTGGCTGAAAATTTGAATCAATTTTCTTTTCATCATTGTACCTCCCCCCAAAAAAACGCAAAATGCGAAAAAACACATTAAAAATCGCATTATAAAAATTCCCTAAAGATAAAATCGTCGCACGAATTCCTAATTAACTTTATTGAAAAGAGGAAAAAAATCCCTATATTGAGTGAAAAGAATGATACCGTATTCGTTTCATTAATATGGCAAAATCACCTCAAAACAACAACAACAACAAAAAAAAAAAAAAAAAAAAAAAAACCCGCTAAAAATTGCCTAAAATATTAAATTAAAAATTTCTAATCAAAAAATCAAATACAGGGCTTCGAGGCGCAAAACTACATGTATAGACGTACTTTCCCTCTAAATTTTGTAACTGTACATGCAACGGTTTCTTCAGAACAGCGCTGACACACACACAAACTTGCCTATTTATTATTATAGATTACTGTGAATATCCTAATTAATAACTTTATTGCTGATTCATTAATTTTATGTTTTTTATTTTTCTTACATGCAAGTCAAGAATAGTTAAGATCGCGATGCACACAAAAAACTATAATTTAGACAAAAATGGCAAAAAATCGATGCTAAACGCACAAAAAATAAAAAAATCGCTAAAAATCATATCGAAAATCGCATTGAAAATCGCATTAAAAAAATCACTGAAGTTGAAAATTCATAGCAGACAAGATTTAGTTCATTCGGCTGAAAGTTTGAATCAATTTTCTTTTTATCATTGTCAAAAAATAGCCGCAAACTGCGAAAAAACACTAAAAATCGCATTATAAAAATTCGCTAGAAATCAAAAATTGCCCCACGAATTTCGAATAAACTTTATTGAAAAGAGGAAAAAAATCACTATATTGAGTGAAAAGAATGAAACCGTTTTCCTTTCACTAATATGGAAAAATCGCCTCGAAACATAAAATGAACGCTAAAAATCGCCTAAAAATTAAATTAAAAAATTCTAATCAAAAAATCAAAAATCGGGCTTCGAGGTGCAAAACTACATGTATAGATATACCTTCCCTCCAAATTTTGTAACTCTAGATGCAGGAGTCTCTTCAGAACAGCGCTGACACACACACAAACGTGTCTCTTTATTATTATAGATTATAATTTAAAAAATAAAATAATTTATGTTATTTTATTTATTTACATTTATAACTTGTTCATACATGTAACTTTACAAAAACTATGTTTGCAAATTTTACCTTTTTTTGTACAGTGTACAAATAAAACTTTAGTAAGCATACAGATTTCTGTAACTTTACATCTATAAAATTACAATTTTTTACATTGAACATCACAACTTCCAATACTTCTTCAGTTTGTCTTTTGTTTCGAAAATGGTCGTTTTGTGCTTGATAAAATAAAAAAATGCATCTTCACTTCATTTTTTTAAAATATCTGATTAATTCTTATCATTCTGTCTTCTTCACTTCTTATGGTGTGTATAAAAAGACTCATTTTATGGCCCTATGTTTTACATTAACGTTTAAAACATTTCCATTCACAGTTCCTATCAGGATTTTTGTTCATGTTGTTGAATTAGACCTATCAACTCCTTACACTTACGCTATATTAGCATCTTAGCACATATTCACCAAGGAAATCAACAAATTAGGCAGAAATTTTAAAACGTTGATGGTTAAAAAAAATTAAGAGCAAGAAATAAAGCGTGGTCATTTTTTTATGGCACTGAAGTAACAGCATAGATTTCTAAGGCAGATGTCACGAGACTCTATTTCTAAGATTTCGGTGCCTTGTTCAATGCATTTTTTGGGATATTTTGATGTTTTATTTATGGAAGATTCCTTCATTTTAGCCAGTTTCATCATAGGATAGAAACAAAGTGAAATGCAAGAGATAAAGCGCGATCATTTCTCTATAACACCAAAGTGATATTACAGATTTTCAAAACAGGTGCAGGTGATCACATTTTCTAAGATTTCGGAGCTTTTTCGAATAAATTTTCGGGGGCATGTGGATTTTTCTTAAGGATTTTTTTAAACATTAGAAAGTTTAAGCAGGAAGAGGAATGTGTACAAATTTAAAGGGCTCTATTCTATTCTATTTTTTTTTTTCATTACAACTCTATCATTGTGAGAATCAGTGACAGTGACACAATTTTTTTCTTGATTATTAAATATCTCTTTGTGAGATGGTATTAAAATTATTATGAGAAATAGAAAAAAAAATTACAACATAATAATGTCTGAAAAAAAATATTTGCTTCATGAATAGGAAATGTTTTTTTCTTCACATCTATTTACAACAATAAGTAAATAAATAATCTTATCATTTGCTTGAAAGGAATAAATCTACAGCATCTTTAATGAATAAACATTGGGTAATGGACTATCTGATCTTATAAATCATTAATCTTAGTGATAGTTCCGGACTAAAACTATCTTTTTAGATATTCAATTAATGTATATCTGTAAGAGAAGTTTATGATAGTTCTGCATTTTTGCTTTATAGCATTTTGTACAATTAAGAACATAAGTCGTAAGCTTGTTGGACTGTTATTGTCTTCTAGTTTTGTGGAATTATTACATTCAGCTATAATGTTTATTTTTATCTTGTTGTGACAAAGGAAATATTTGTATTTTGACTTATAACAATAAGTAAAATGACTGCACAATCTTTGTATTGTTCATATCAAAATGTTATCGAATCGAAACTTTTGATAAAAAGTGCAGCGGATAAAAAGGTGCAACAAGTCTCTGCAAAGGTAACATTTCCTTTTCATGATTTATTGGTTAAGATATAAGAAATTTTTGCATAAGCTTGTTCTTCAATTTTTTTTTTTTTTTTTTTTTTTTTTTTTTTTTTTTTTTTTTTTTTTACCATAAAAATATTGAGTTCAAAATTTACATCCCAAACTACAAGCTTATGTACTAGATACTCAATTATAATACAATTCGTATATTACACAAATATAGGTACTCGTGGGCAATTTACGGTTTAACAGAGCCCGATTAAGGTTGTAGGGGGCCCAAAGCCCAGCTCCTTATTGGGGTTCTCTCGCATCAAAATATTAGCTACATCCACCCTCCCCCCCTGGGAATATTCGAAAGGTATCATTATACTACCATACGCTTGCCAAGTTCAGCAAAACAGTTTTCATTTTTTGAGAAAAAAATTGCAGGAAATGCAATATTAAGAAATTTTTTGCGGAAAATGAAATATTAAGAATTTTGTTCTAAATCATTTTATTTAATTTGGGCCTTTTTCAGCAGTGGGTCCAAGGTCGCGGCCTAATTAGCCTGTGCGGTAATCAGACCCTTCGTGTTAAAGTGAATATTTCTGAGTTATTTCAACTGTTAAAACATTTGCACATTCTGTCCAGTCATTCGACCGATTTAATCGAAAACGGTTACACAAACATAATTTAAAACTCTCCTAACCATATTATTGTTTATTTTATGGTCAGAATACTGTTAAATTTCGGTTATATGTATAATCTTTTTTCCAAAAACGGTGGAATTACTGGAATTAATACCCCAAATATTTTAACAATTTGATAACATTTTATACACTTAAGCAGTTTAATCTGCTAGATAGGAAAATAGTACTTTGAAATTGGTATTTTGAAATTGACACGTTAGGGCATGTATTTGGACACTTACATGCCTTTTTTACCTATACAGACAAATTGTTTTTGCAACATTAGTATACCTGTTTTAATGTGTAAATTTACGCATTTATTTTTTAGAGTGTACACAGGATAAATACTTGAAGAGAGAACAATAAAGTACGTCTACAAATTGCATTTGAAATATTCTTCCAAGGTGAATTTCAAGTTAACCTTGCTTTTTTATATGGAACGAGGTGGAACAGACGAATTTCAATGAAAGAAAATGCTTAAGAAGGGACTGTTTCATTGATCTTATAATAAACCTACAAAATTATTTACATTAAAAAATTGCATCTAATATTGGTTAAATTAACTCTCAAATAAATATTATTTTAACCTGAAGTTACTCAAATATTATTTTTATGAAACTCAGTAGTCTAAATTATTGGCAAATTAAACTTTAATCTTAAACTTAATTAGCTAATATAAATAGGGATGTGGCAGCACAGACAATCACCTCATCGAGTTGATAAACGAAATTCCAGAATTAATTAAAACTCGATTTGCATATTAAAATACAATCGGTCTGCAACATCATATATTGGAGGAAAACACTTCTGAAAACCCGATTTTAACGATTGAATTGTAGTTTATCCATTGTGTTTTCTTACATTAAAAGATGTGAAAACAGGGAGCACTGGGAGATAATAATTGGCAAAGCAAATCGGGTAAACATAACTAACTAATAAACTAAAAATCATTTAACTGATAGGTTAAAGCGAAATAAAACCAAAATTCACATGGATTTTGCCGACGACATTCTCGACATAGCAGGTATTTTAAATGTATTATTTTTTTTTTTTAGTTGCCATGTGAAAATGGAAACAAAAATATACAGTAATCTGCTACTTTCCTTTTACTTCACATAGAAAATGAGTATTCAAGTTGCCACCATATAAGAAAAAGAATAAAAACAACAAAAGAAATTAATAACTCAAAAATAAATTGAGGTACCTTTTTCAAAGAAATTACATTTAAAAGTGCGTATTTACCTTTGTACGATGGTATAAAGATTGGGCGATGTCTAGAAGTTTTAAAATTTGTCATAGTTAAATTTGCAAAACCGAAATTTTATCGGAAAGTCATTATGCCATTTACAAAATGGCACCAGCTTTAGGCAGAGATATATTTGTTCTTTATAATATAGATAGAAGATAGATAGATAGATGATCAAATGAATTTTTCACTCATGGTGTTTAAAGATTTTGTTGACGATATTATTTGCTTCAGCTTCAAGATATAACAACAAAGGAGCCACACTAAAAAAAATAATGATAAACTTTATAAAAATATTTTTCGTATTTATATAGATATACTATTCCGTATACTGTAAAGAAATATTATGAGGCTACTAGAAATTTTCCAGGAAACTGAAATGTCTAGAAATTTTTATATAAATACAATAAAAAATATATGTAATTATTCCGGGTTACCGATAAAACTTTAGTAAGCATACAAATTTTTGTAGCTTTACAAAAACTAGTTTTGTTGATTCGCTTCTTTTTTTTAACAGTGTATAGATAAAATTTTAGTAAGTTTACAGTTTTTTGCAGCTTTTATGTTTCTTTCTTTCTTTTTTCTTTCTTTCTTTTATTTTTTTTTTTTTTAATTCCCGGAACGTTCTATAAAATGTTTGTCATAGTTCACAATTATTCTTAATTTGAATATGTTTTATAACAGAAGGTGCAGTTTTATGAATCACAGTTTATAGAATAATTACCATAACTTCTAATTTGAATAACACAGTATTTCAATATTTTGATAAAAAAAATAAATATAGATAAGCTTTATGTTTGATGCTCTTGTTTAAAATTCTAAAAATTATTATGATAAAATTTCCTTCTATAACTTGAGAGGTATACAAAAAAAAAAAAAAAAAAAAAAAAAAAAAAAAAAAGAACTATTAACATATTTTTTTTTAATTTAATTTATCAACAGTTATTTTAAACACACTAAAACAACTGATAAAATATATAGTCTTATACATTTTACATTCCCTTTTAGCATACAAAATAATTTTTTCATACTAAAATTTTATTACTTTTTTATACGAAATAGCGGAAAGAAAGAAAAAAATGCATTTTTCAGATGCGCCAAGGAGAGTTTCATAAAAAAATTAATGAAAAAAATTAATTAATATTCGAATATTTTTAATTCGCATCTTCCGTTATGTTTAATTAATATTTCAGGAAGAATTAAGATATAAAGCGATGTAATAACTTTATTATTATTACTGTCTGCAGTGACTCGTAGGGGAATGCTGCATCAGATTTTTCCTACCATTATATGTTTTAGTGGTAGAAAATACAGATATTGTTATAATATAACAGAATCTTTTATATTATTTATTCGACAAACTTGGTTAATTAATTAAAATTGAAATTAATATGCTATTTTTGTGGCGTGAAAAATTTGATGCAGCACCCCCTGACGAGCCGCTATTGATTACTATTATTATAAATGACACTTGTAGTAGTAGTAGTAGTAGTAGTAGTAGTAGTAGTGTTGCAGGTAGTAGTATTAATAAATGTAAGCAAATAAAAAGAAATAATGATTACGGTTTAAAAAAGAAAAAAAAATCTTGAGTAATAATGGTGATATATTTTTGATATAAATTTATCGATAAAAGACGGTACAAGACGCCAACTTCGTGCCCTGTCTAGAAATAGGTAATATGACGCTTTCAATAATAATTATAATAATATTAGTGATAATAATAGAATAATATTGATATATTTTTGACAATATATTTATTAATAAAATATAAAACAAAACAGTAATCTTTATCGATCCTCCTTTTTAATCGCCTCATTAAATTAATTAAATTATGTTAATTAATTATGTTACGTTTAATTAAATTATGTAATAGGTATGCAAATCTGTTGATGACATACAGAAATGTACAAAATAATTCGATTATCTTTCCGACTATGGGCGGTAATTTCTGAAACTGATCTTCGAAATGGCATTATGCATTTTCCAAATTGTTTACTTATACTATATCTTTTCCAATTTAGTAAACAGTGAAGTTTCTTTACATCATTATAAATGCCTTGGACAGTTTTCATCACAAATGCTTGACGATTGATTTTTTTTATTACTTTTATCATCAGTAATATTTCATAGGAAATGTTTAAATCATAATTCTTACTAATGTCATTCAAAAAAGATTTTTCAAGAATTATTAATAAAAAATAATGTGTTTAAAACGTACATATTAATTATTTCTATATAAATAGACTTAATGAACAGTAAACAATGATAACAGAAATTTTAGTCCGTTTGAAAAGCATTAAAAAAAGTTTTTCTGGGTGAAAACTTGTGTCAATTTGGAGAAAAAAGATTGATACCGCTAGTAAATAACAATACATAAAATTAAACAAAATTGAACATGCGTGGAGAGGTTCGAATTCGATTCAGAAACATGATTTTTCTAACGAATAGACGGCATACAAATCATTGTTTTATACAAACTTTTTCTAACTATAGTTACCATATTTTAAACTTTAATTGCAAAATATACGAATTTTTCTTTCGTAAATACTTTTTTTTAAAAAAACATTTCTATTCAAATCATTTTTACTGGTATAATATATAAGTTTTATGCTGTAGAAACTACCCCATATTTTTAAAATACGAATAACCCCTATTTCACTTTCGTTGATAGATGAGGCTATTATCAAAGTACTTTTTGATTTTCATGCAGAAGCAAATAGCTTTTTAAAAGGTTACATGACGTGTCTATAAAAAAAAAAAAAAAAAAAAAAAAAAAAAAAAAAAATTTCTTTAAAAAATGCTAACCTGAAATCTTTTGACATTTGGCATCAATCAATGTAACATTCAATGAAATAATTTGATCAGTTAAATGTTTATAAATTTTGAATACAATTGTCTTTTGAATGTTTCGATTTTATTTCTTTTTCAGCTCATTGTATGAAAACAGAGAAGAGATTTCATCTGTGTTAGTTTAGTAAATTTTGCATTTTCATAAAAAATACGTAACAACGAAATTCTTAAGTGACAACTGTAGTGATAGAAAATGTTTTATTTAAATTAGCCTTTCCCTGTAAAAGAATACATAGTTATTTTATCTGAACCTAAAAGAAAGCTAAAAAGACAAGATCTCTGAATATTTTGTAAAATAAAAAAAGTAAGCTGAAAGAGCGTGATAGAATGTTAAGATGCTTTTACATAATCAGATCAAAATATGAGAACATGAAAATAAAATACAAATTCTATCTGCTATGACAAATATACAACAGGTAGTAATAAATATGTAAAATCAAGCATAAAAAATAGCATGTGTTTGTGTGGTATTTTTTATTGTTAATTGAAATTGCTAATTGTTAATATTGTTAATTGCTAAACCTAAAATACAACTTTTAAATGAAAGCCAAGTGTTGGTGGCTACTTAAGATAATCACTTATCTATTATTTATTATTTATTATTTATTATATATTATTACTTATATCAGTTATTTCCTATTGTCATCTCGCTCATTGAAATATCATATTATTATCTAGTGTCCCCATAAATTCCACATTAGTACTAATCTACACTGACCAAAATTCCTTATGTAGACACTTCTCAAAAATAACTTGCATTTTTTATTAACAAAATGGAATTTTGGATACAAATAGATATTACAGTTAGATTTCTCATCACATTTCATATGGGAATCATGTGCTATATTTCGTTACCACAATATTACGAACAAAGTTACACAAATTTGAAATTATGCAATCCCAAATCACACTAGAGTAGATTACACAAGTACGGAGACTATGGGTAAAAGACAATGCACTTTATTTTAAATTATGCCACTTTAATTCAAATTGAATTTTTATGAATTCCAAAATAATATTTTATAAAAATCTAGATGTGAAAGACTATAAATCTTAACAAAGACAATAGAATTCGATCCACACTACTAAAAAATGTGTTTTAACGCAGATTTAAAATACATCTATTCCTGATATTAATGAATTTTTTAATGACCATGATTTTAAAAACTGGGTGGAAATATACACAGGCTAAAATTCCAGCCCAAAATCTTTGGTTTTAATTGCCAATGCTTTACTTCGAAGCAATCTGACTGATACAATTCACTCAGAAAACCGTTTTAGCAGTGACATCTGACATGTCATGTTAACAACTCAAAATAATATACCACAGAAAATGAAACTCCGTTAAACGATGGATAAATAGAATCATTATACTTTAACATAATCAAACTGATTGGTAAATGCATCATGCGATTTGATTTGTTTTCAACTGAAAAGAAAAATTTACAGGCGACAGTTAAACTCAAAACCTGCGATTTGATTCTTGTCAACCACTAACCATAAAAGGCATCTTTATCTAAAAATAAATTTGCATATACTGAATCTTGCGAAATTTTCTTTCGTCGACATAATTATTCGACTCCAGAAACTTGGAGCATCTATAGAAAATAATACTTTTCATGTACTTTGATTTTGTTTTTAATAGAACACGTCTGAAAAATGAAAGCATCCACTTTATATGAAAGTTTGTTTTACGCTTCTATTAGATATACTGATTACATTGATAAACAAAACTGAACTTTTGTTTTTTCATATAATCGAAATTAGTTATGCCTTTTATGCCGATTTTACAATTTGTTTATGCTGATTTCGAATTTTGTTTTAAATTTCCCCCATCAGCTCTAATTTTTGAGATATTTGCATTATTCCATAATTTTATAATTTATGCAAATTTATGCATAGTTTTTAGGCATAAAGTATTAATAATGTGTCTTTTTTTTACACTTTCCAAGGTAGCTGAAATGTGTTTATGCATTCGGTTTGTCAGTCTGTCCTCCTTGCTGGCTGTCCGTGCTCTAACTGTTGTAATTATGGACGGATTTTCATGCAATTAGTAAATCTTGTTTAGGATTCCCAATGCCTGACTATAATTGCATATGGAGTGTGTGGGATTAATATTTCATTTACAGGGGTACCCAAAAGAATTCCATTACATTATGGTCCATGGGGAAAAATTGTTTGCAAAGTATTTTAATGACATTACGCTATTGCAAATGTATTGAAACTGGTAGTGTCACTGAATTTCACTACAATTATGTTAGAATAAGACAGTCATAGCATTTTTAATTTATTTACAGGGACACACAAAAGAAATCGGTTACAATACTATCGTTGAGTAAGAAATGCGTTTTTTATTTCTACATGCGCTTTTAAATTTAACTGTTTTTAGATGCATTCGTAATTATATAAATCCGTAGCACCTATAGTCATAGTCTGTTCCATCTGTCTGTCTGTTTGCATATAACAGTACAAAAACAACCCAACCGAATCGTTTGAAATTTTATATATTTGTTGCAGAATTTTGCCGAGCCATTTCAAATTTTAGTAAAATCGAACACATAGTTCAAATACAGGGACAGTCAAATGTATTCCGTTACATTACGGCCGATGGAATAAAATAATTCCAAATGCTTCTTTATGATGCTAACCTGTCGAAATATAAGGAAATTATGAAGAGCAATGCATTTATGAAGAGTACCCTCCCCCCCCCCCAAAGAAAAAAAATTCTGAGATTATGGCACACTAAGAATATTTATTATTAACTTATAAGGCCATACAAAATAATTGCGTTACATAATGGTATAGGCGGAGAGGAAGACATTATTTGCGGCATATTTTAACTATGTTAAACTATTTCACATATAAGAAAATTATATACACTACTTAGGTTTAATATAAGTTACTTCCTGTGTCCTATTAAACGGTGCGGTTTTATTATATTACTCTGAGTGTGTTGGAATGTGTTTCATAATCTATGTTTGATGCAGGATTTTTTACTTTCTTGTTATTTAATGTTGTGATTATTGTATAGTTTGCTTTACAAATATGTTTTTACGTATATAGCGACATGTTATGGTGAAATATTGTGCCTAATTTGCATATTTTTTTTAATAATTCTTGACATCCAAATATTAAAATCACATGAATACGGGAATATGTTTCTAAATCGGTTTTTACTATGATTTCAAATCTGGTATAAATTTTTTACCATCAGTCTAGTTTTTTTAAGTGAAATTTCAGATTTTCGTCAAAAAAGGTGAGAAAATGCTTTTTTATTCTTCTTTGTGATGTACTTCCGTTAATTAGGATAGATTCTATCAAAAAGTATTTTTATATGAAAATTAGCAATTATGTATTTGAATAAAGTTTTAAAATTTGCTAAAAACAGTATTTTCGTATTAGCCATATGCCAGGGTTTAATAATTGAAGAATCACCAAATATTATCCTTTATAACAGCCTTTTCATTCTTATTATTTCAGTCTGTCAACGCATAATTCTATTAAGTATCATTTTCTAGTGTACATGGGTTAATTTTTGACAAATAAATTGCACGCCATAAAAACATATTTTAAAAAAAAAAAACACCATGAAAATTATTTTCAAAAAGTTAATAAATTAAGATAAAGTTTTAAAAGAAATTGCTTTTGAAGTAACTTTTATTTTATTTTCGATGATATACAATTTTAAATTGTGGAAGATTTAGAAGTTTTAAAAAATTATGGTAAAAGAGATATATGTTACTCAATATTTAGTGTTCGTCAATATGACGCCAGCATTACACACGGGCGCGTTGATTCTTTAATATAAATGGGGCAGGTAAACTTAGGACAGATATTTTTATTTCCCACGCCATATCTATGAATTTTTATAACAAAAAAAAAGTCTCTGATTCCTTAATTTTTTTAACAAAGGATTACGCAATATATTAATATACTTTTAAACATCAATAATTCTGTCAATTATTGCCAGGTTATAAATTTAACTTCAAGTCATAGACTCTCAAAATAAGTTATTATCATCATCATGCTTCTTAATATGCATTATTGCAAAATTGTTATATTCACTGAATTCAATTTTGGTCATCTAATCCAAACCAATAAGTTTACTCTCATACGTGCCGAAGCAAGTCTAAACTTTTACGCTGGTGATTAACTTTTCTTAAGTTTTAGGTGCGTTCGTAATTATGTAAATACGAAACAGCTATAGTCGTCATTCAGTCCGTCCGTCTGTCCGAATATAACAGAGCAAAAACTACCCAACCGAATCGTTTGAAATTTAAAATATATAATTCTTGCATAGTTTTGTCGAGTCATTTCAGACTTGAATGAAATCGGAAATATGAAAATCGGATGTAAGTTTAATTACAAAGACAATCAAAAGCATTCCGTTACATTACGGTCAATGGGAAAAAAATAGTTTCAAGTGCATTTTAATAGTGTTACTCTCTTTCTAACACAATAAAATTGATATGCATACATAAAGCATATACAGAAATGCACATTCTGTACAATCTGTGGTGCAAAGAGTATTTTTTATTAATATTCAGGGCCACGCAAAAGTATTCCATTTCATAATAGTATAGGCGAAAATATTTTTGGGTACACGTTTTAATTATATTAAACTTTTTCATATTTTATAAGTTGATATACGTTGCTAAGGTTTACTACAAGTGACTTTCTGTATAACAGATAACAGATAATATTTACAAAGTTGCACAAAAGATTTCAGAAACTGAACTGTATCCAAAGTGCTGTATACTATTACACCGATATCTGTATATTTTTAAAACTTCGGTATTGTACGAACGCACCTCATTTGTTACGCTTGAAGTGCAATTTCAGACTTGTTTTATTTTTATCTTTTCTGTCAAGTGAATTTTTTTATTAATGCATAAAACGGTAGAAACATTAAATTTTTACACAATTTTCAATTTGATGAAAACTAAGACTATTCTAAAATCAACAAATGCTTAAATGTATAATGAGAGACAATTCTTTATTCTCTACAGTTTTGATAAATTAACTTTTGCATGAAAATTCGTGAAAGCCTTCTATGTATCAATAAAAATACAAATTAAATTCAGAATTTCAACCAGTATTTCTCTTTCTTATTCATCTAAGAGTTAATTATAATTGCACAAGTGCTGTTCAAATGCTTTTTGTCCATACAAACATGCATATTTTGTACTTTGAACTTTCTCATGAAATATTCGCACGATTTCTTTCTTTAATCTGATTTGAGAGTAATGATTTATTTTTCTAGAATTTCGGACTCAAAATTACAATTTATTATTAAATTACAAGATAAATATATTATTTCAAGTAATTTTTTTTTTCTATCACTGTATCTATTGAATTTTTGTAAAGGAAATTGTTTATTTTAAAGGCGGCTAAAAGAGAAATAAAATTAAAAAGTCTGTATTTGATATAAATAATTTCCGACAGCATTAGGAGGATGGGAAAATTATTGAAAAGGGATGAGAAAGTCGCTTTTCCCATATTTATAAAAATCAATGCAAAATAAAGTTCTCACTTTCAGATAGTGTGATACATCATTGGTTAAGTATTCGTGCAAAAATTTCACGATAACCGAACTCGCTTATAATGAGGATATAGAGAACAGTGCCTTTACACGTTATAATCATTTTCTATAATTAGCGACTTCATAGTATATTCATTTATTCTTTATAGAAATAAGAGAATACCATTTTAATTAAATGATTAAAAATAATTGAAATATCACAATTTTAGATCTACGTCCTTAGATATAATGCATAAAAGTAAATTATTAATTACAGTACCATGTTTAGTTTTATTCTGATAATAATTCATATTACTAAACATATCACTAACATATAACTAACATATCTAACATAATATCACTATAACGAGGACTGTTTAGATGTTTGAATAGATTTTCGTTTAAAAATATTAACTCATAATAGACTGGTCCATGCAAAGTACACCCGGTGAACGTTGCCGAAGGCAGTGACCCTCCCAAGTTTAAGTATGTTTTGATGTATCTCCAATCAAAATATAAATTCACATCAATTCGAGGTTAAACCTTGTCGAAAGCAGCGGAATCCCACATGTTTGGTTCGTCTGGAAAGATTTTCGTCTAAAAATATAAAGTCTTATAAATTCGATAATGTGCACTGCCAAAGGGATTGGCACTACCAATTCCAGATTAAATTGGTCAGTTTTAGTTTAAAAATATATAAACTTACAAAGAGGAGCCATTTCCAAAAACAATTGGGCTGCTAGTTTTAGATATATTTGAATAGATTTTAGCTTAAAAATATAAAATACAATCGATCGGAGCATGAATAGAACGCCAGATACATGATACCGAAATCAGTGGACCCTACTATATATGCATTAGAATATGCTTAGATAATTAGAAATATAAAATCTACAAATTCGAAGATATATCTAACATGAGTCCAAAACATTACATTCATTGTGTAAGATTTTTGTTTAAAACGTAAAATATTTAAATTCTAGAGTATCCACTGCCTGAGGAAGTGTGGACTCTTTCTAAAATTCGTCCACTTGTATACATTTTCGTTAAAAAAAAATATAAATCCTACAAATTCGAGGGTGTACGCTGCCGAAACCAATGGGAGCCCCCACACTATGTTTATTTGGAAAGGTTTCTTTTTCAAAGTATAAAATCCAAGTAAACCGCAGCTAGTGGGTAGCCCATTTGACGTAAGCTGCAGATAGTAACTGACTCCAAATTCTAGGTTCGTTTGAACAGATTTTCTTTAAAAAAAAAAAAAAAAAAAAAAAAAAATTGTCTACATTCAAATACCAATACATTACAGAAGGCAGCGGATTTCCCAACATTAGATTCGTTTGGAAAGATTTTCGTTTAAAAATATAGAACCATATAGCTTTGATTTTGGGTATACTTTACATTATTATCACAAGCAGCAAGACGGGGCTATTATTTCTAATAGATCGTGTACACTTATAGACCATAAATATAAGAAAATCCAAAAATTAAACCTCGTATCTCATATAAATTAGTAAATCATTAAGTTAATAAATTTAATTTCTTAATTTCACATGAAAATCTCGCACACTATTTTAAAATCAAAATTAATTTCCTAGATTCAAATTTAAAAATAACAGCCTATTCGCTCTTCTGAAAAATTTTCATTTTTGAAATACAAACTTATTGCATTTTAACGATGTACTTTTGTTCATTTTCACATAAATGTTATTGTGTATTAAAATGCATTATTTCATTTTGCTGATCTTTTTTTTATTATTATTATTTTTCAACTAGAATTAAATTACATTAATATAATAACTCTGAGATAAGAACGTTATCGCATACAAAAATAACGAGGTTTCCTTGTTTGATAATATGTAAAAGAAAATTCGACTTCTTTTAGTTTTAATAAAAGAAAATAGTTATTTAGTTTAATGTAAAAATGTATAAAATATTAATAAAATTCAAAATATCTGCTATCGATGTTAATTATTTATAGGTTTTGTTAAAAAATATCAAAAGCGTTAATAAATTAGTAGAGGAGCAAAAATATCCGTATTTAAAATTATCTGCTAAAAAGTAATAAGATGTTTAAAAAATGAATAAATTTTAATCGGAGGTTATATTAAATGTGCAACTGAGTTTCTGGGTTTCACACATGGATGGCGCTATCGACATATATAGACAACATATATGTCCGAAGTTATGTTTTTTGAATAACTTGGACATCTGTTTACAATGAACTGTTGTAATATAAATGCATATTAGAACGCAAAAATATTTTTATAACAACGAAGATGTCGAGTTTTGCGCCGAATAAACAGCGTCTGCGTGAAGTTTTGCATTTCTGCTTTAATCTGAAAAAGGATTGCAGCTGAAGGATGTCGTTTATTAAAGTGGCTTAAGGCGAACATGTACCATCAGAAACTACCTATGAAGATTTGTTTAAATGCTTTAGAAATGGCGATTTCTCCGGAAAAAACAAAACAATTGAAGATGTCGATCTGCTGGAGGAAGATGATTTTAAAAAAGTAATATTAACTTGAGGAGGCATTAAAGATGACTTTCTAAAGTATTTTCAAATGCTTACATGTCATGAAAAAAATTCAAAAAAAGGAAAATGGGTGCCGCATGACTTAACTGAAAGACATGAAAACTGAAGAACCATTATCGAAATTTTGTTTTAGTGGCACAAAATAAAGAGTTTCCTGCATCGAATTGTCATTGGTTATGAAAAGTAGATATATATATCAAGAATCCCAAATGCGAAAATCGAGGCTTTCACCTCGTCACCAGAAAATAATAAGGTTCTATATGTGTTTTTGAAAAAATAACTTATTGATATAGATAAGTTCTATTTGTATCTATGAAGGCGTTTATAGATTAAAATAATGTCAAAATATAACTGTAATGTCTTTTTAAAATTATATATAACATTAGTTTGATGCAAAAATGCCGCCATAGATACAAATAGAGCATTTCTATATCGATATTTTTTAAAAAACACAAATTCTTGAGAAAAACCCTATTCTTCTCAGGTGACGACCTATCAAAGCATCATCATCGAACACCACGGCGAAATCGCTTCAGAAAGAAGATAATGCCCAGCATGGGGGATGGAACCAGAAAGGAATCGTGTATTATGAGTTGCTGAAAGCGGGCGAAATTGACAATGGACATTGCTTCCGACAACAACTAATTAATTTGAACAATCATTGCTCGAAATGGGAAACGAGGCACAAACTAGTGATATTTCAGCACATAAAATTCCGTTCTATCGCAATTCCACCGCTCAGGACACCACCAAAATGCTAAAATAGGATCTACTACCGCACCCGCCATATTTGCCAGACCTGGTCCCTTCCGATTATCACGTGTTCTGGTCAATGGCACATGGCTTAGGTGGGATACACTTGGCTAATTTCGAGGAGGTTCAAAACTGATTGGATAAATGGTTTCGGTTCAAAGACTCATCGGCGCAAAAATTCAGAATGCCTTTGTAGAAGACTAGTGACCTTTATGTTAAAATAATATTTGTTTGAGAATTGAATTATGCAATATAAGATGAATTTTAACTGAAACTAATTTTGCAGTTTATTATAAATTAATGAAATAGTTCCTTTATAGACATTTTCTTTTGTCGAAATTCGACTGGATACATTTCGTAACAATAATAATTCTTTTTTCGTTATCGGAAGTAACTCTAAATACTGAAAAAGCAAATTCGTGCTCCCTGTTTGTTGTAATTTAAATTTTTTAAATTTCACAATAAAAAAATATAAAATTGTATGTTATTTTATTAAAAGAGTGTCATGGAATTGCTCTTAAAACGTCTAAATCAGGTTAAAAAAAAGAAATATGAAGTGGCTATTATATATTACATACGAGCGATTCATCAACTGTTTAACACTTAACTAAAAGATCTTAAAATGTATTTAATTACTTTTCAAGATTCTAAGCTATTAATATTTCAAACATTCAAAATGTTTTTAAACGTCATTTTATTTTTTAGAATAGTTCGTACTAAAGAAATCTCAAATGGAAAAGTAAGACAGCTGCTAATTAAAAGTTAACTTAAAGTTCAAAATGAACAATCATTCATTTTATGATTTGACATATTCTTGAAAGATTCAATTATACTTTAAATCCTAAGTGTCCCTTAAAATGTCACTCAATAAGGAGAGAGACAATAAGTTAATACTCCGCGAATACAATTAATTGCATATGAAAAATTTTAAATTTTTTATCGTTTTTTTTTTTTTTTTTTTTTTTTAGTTTAAAATGTTTGATTTAATGAATATCTGTCTGTTCGTTAACTGCTTTTTAGGGTTTCGTACTTATAAAGGGAAAATGGAATCATTGTGAGATCACTCCCGTGTCTGTCTGTCCGTCTGTCACAGCTATTTTACTCTTAAACTATGAAACGTGAAAAGCTCAAATTGGGGATAGTAATAAAGACTATAGGCCCACATATGTATAAATTATTAAATATTTACAAATATATTTAGAAGGGATTAGGGGACTAATTGAGATACTTGAAGGAAAAAAAAAAACTTTTCCTTGTATATCGTGTGGAATATCTTGTGAAAACATTCGTGACGCTGAACTCAAAAATATAGTTCTTTTAATTTTAGATATTATATTTTCAGCGATATCATCGAAACTGTAGTGCAAAAATACGTTCCCTCTCCAATTTATTTCCGAATCTACTGAAACTAAAATTATGCAAAAAATATAGGCTATGAATGTTATTTTAAATCTTGCAGGATAACTATAGCGATTACTCTAAATTTCACATTTTTTTAGAAAAGCAAATTTTAATGTTACACACAAATTTCGATTTTATTGAGCAAAGGAGCTTTGGAGGAACCTATTGTAGCAGAAGTATAAAATCAAAAGGAAGGAAAGTATTTTTGTTGATAAAAATGATTTTTGAAAAATCATCGGTAATTAGCCGAGATATTAAACCTTAAATACAGGAATGGTTTGAACATAAATAATAACGGGGGAGGCGTACTCTGCATACCAGCGTGTTTTAAAGCCTCGATAACAACTTTTAATAATAAATTTGTATAATACAATATCTGGTAGCAGTATAAAAGCAATAAACTTCATACTGTTGCAAACAGACTAATTTAAAAGAACTAATCACATAAATCAAGGTTAATACGCATAATAAATTAAAAATTCATTTTAGTACAGAATTATTCTTTTTAAGCATTATTTGACTTATTTAATGCAAAGCGTTTCTTGCTTCGGATAAGCGGCTAACGATGTTGCGAAGTTTTTGGTATTAAAATGCCTGTTTTTATTTTATTTTTTTTTTTTATTTTTTTTTTTTTTAAGTTTTTTATGGATTTGAATCTTTTATAAATAGTATAGGGCTTGCGACTAGTGTGCATTGAGTTGGTCTCTCATTACGACTCTTGTGTATTTAAAAGTTAATTAAAAACCTATCGGGAAAAACGCGCCACGAGCCAAAGCGGCTTTGCGAATTTGCGAGTTCCTTTCTACACAGGCTCCTTTAACGCAATGCCAAGTTTAAACATCGAACAAGGATTTTGTGTTAAGTACATTGGAAAAAGAAAAGGTTATTACAACACTGAATTTAGTTAAATGAAATGCCAAATGAAGTTAAAATATTCACTACTTTTTATTCTCAATACTGATTTAAGTTTCTTATAAATAGATAAGGATAAGATTAAAAAAAAAAAAAAAGAGCTATACAGAATAGCAATATTTGATATTATTTAGGCTCCATATCTCTTTGAACTTTAGTATATCCATTTATACTTTTCTAGCATTTACAGCTATAGCCATTCCTACTTTGTATAGTTATTTACAAAGTCTTATTATTCTTTTAGCAGTTTTCTTTTAATAATACAGTTAACTCCTTCGCGATGAGGGCGCTTTGTTTTATTTTTAATCTTTAATCACCGTTTTTTCAAAACTAAAAATTTCCTGTATTTCTATCGCGAAAATGCTCCAATTAAATAAGTTAAATTATGCAATAAAAAATAACTGGTGAGAATAGTGAAAAATTTTGAGCATTTTAAGCGCTATGTGTATTAGTCACTCGTCTTCAAGGGGTTAATAATATTATGTATCTATATTGTACGGAAAACCTCTGATCGTGAGTAATACTCACAATTGATCGTTTATTTTATTATTTTATTTATTTAAAGGGACTCGGTACCCTTTGAACTTTTTTTTTCAAATTTTTTTCACTTTATTATTTCCTTTTAAAATGCATTTTCGGCATGATTATAAAGGACTCAATGAAGGAATTCTATCAAGAAATTGTTTTATTTTCCAGGCAAAATTTAGTTTATTTTGAAAAATCAAAAAAATTTTTTAAAAATTAAGCAAATTTTTAAAATGTATCTTTTTGAACAATTTCGTATATTTTCAGCTAATTTTATTTTTTAAATTATTTGTAGAAAAATGTGTTGTATAACTTTAAGTATCGGATTTATCTTAAGTTAATCAGTTTGAGCGAAACAGAAATAAAATGTTTAAGCATGTGTAAAATTACAGTAAAAAACTGAATTTATTTTACATTTTTATGTGTAAAAAAAAAAATACTTTTTTGTAAATCCGATACTTAGTTTTATCAAATAGACCATAAAGAACAGCGTAAAAAAATCGAGTCAATTGAACTATATACATAAAAGTTTTATCCTTTTGAACATGCCTATTCTTCGAAAAATCACAAATTGAGAAAACTCACATTTAAGTGAAGTGAAGCGTGGCATTTAAACCTTTCGGGGCTGAATTTTTTTTTTTTTTTTTTCAATTTTTAGAAAAAGTTACGTTTACGTTAATAACATTGACACAAGCGAAACAAATCTATTATTTAGTATTTAATCAGTATTTCACTCTCACGATGATAACGAATGTTATTGTTTTTTCTACTATTCAATTCATGTTTATGTTACAATAGGTTAAGGAGGAATTTTTGGAGACGTTTAGTAAATATGGTATTGCAATAAGATTTAACTTATAGTTCAAATTTCTAATACTTTCAGTGCTTTATTACACATGATTTTTACAGGAAAGTAACTTTAATTTTAAATTTAAAGAGCGAAATATATGTTTAAAATCTAAAAATCGCAAACGGCGTGAAGAGAAATAAACAAATAATTGTAATTTTTTTTTATTATTAAATACCTAAACGTAAATGAAGTCATGTAGTAAATGCATAGACATAATACTAACATTATTATTTTTAAATAGTAGCAAAAGTATTTCTTAAAGGAAAATAATATTCCATTAAAATACGTGTACTATTAATAGTACACCATAGACCCGAAAGGGTTAAACTGGCGGGGCATATAAAAGGACGTGGCATTTAAACAGATTTAATAAAATGCTTTAAACTATATTTATAATACGCTTATCTTTATAAAACTTCATGAGAATGCATAGCAATAAAGTATAATTTAAGCTAAAAATTAGAAAACCGATATTTTCGTTCTCTTTTTGCCAAATCAACGATTAAGTACGGCTAAAAATTTTGAAATCTTGTAAAACAATTTCTAAAAAACACATGTGACAAAGCGGAACTCATTTTTTTTTTTTTACGTTTCTAAATAAGTTGTGAGCTGGCATCGTATTGTCCTTTTTTATTTCCGACGTAGATAATTATTATTACTAAGAAATGTTTGTTTGTGCGTTTGTTTTTAAGGGAAAACCTCTGAAAAAAAGAGCCGATTTCAAAATTTATCTGCCAAAGTTATCATGACTATCTCTTTTTTAACATAAGCTGGTATTTTCAGTTAGTATTACTACCCGCACAATGATTCAGAAGGAAAAAACATCTTAAAATTGAGATTTTTGTGATACTGTGTATCAGCTGCAAATACAAATCGGAAATTTTTTATTAAGGTTTTCTTTAATATGAAGATACTACTAAGAAGGGTTTTTAAAGATATTTGGTATTTTAAAGGATTAAATGAGAGAAATAAGTTTAAAAAACAATAAAAAAAATACGAGTTTCTATCTGAAATCCTGGTAATGGCTGTGTACACAGTCGAAAGAACTTGATTTTTTTAACATCATAATTCAAACTATTAATCATTTTATAGATAGTGAATCATTTATCTATTTTTATATTGCATTATTAAGATGAATTTTAACATTTTGATTGATTTATTTTATGCTTCAAAAACATTCTAAATTACATTTTTTTTTCATTTTTAAGTCTAGAATCTTGAAATTTGTCATCACTGTTTCTTTAGAAACATAAATTTTCGCACAGAACAGTTTTTGAAAAATTCGAAATTGAATTTTCGAATTGAACTTTTAATTAACTTTAAAAATTTTATTCAAAATTAATTTTTCGTTTAAAAAAATTACAAATTTATTCATTTTTGAAATTTAAAAAGCTCCAGTAGCAAAACACGATCTGAAATTGGGATTTTAGTAATAGATTTGAAATAAAAGCTTGGAATTTGGTATGGTGGTTAAAATGAATTTTTTAAAATGAAAATTCTCGCTAAAAATGTTTTTTAAAAATTAATTAAATAAATCGGAATTTAAATGGCTGAAATGAAAGAAAAACATTGTAAATTATGATTTATTTGAAATTGTTAAGGTTAGAAACTTGGAATTTAGAATGATGGTTACTTTTAAGTTGAAAATTTACGGTATGAATAGCTTATAATGAATCTGAAGTTTAAAAGTCTTAAACGAGCAGAAAACGTTCGAAAAATGTTCGAATTACGTTCTATTTAGAATTTTTAGGAATAGAAATGTAAATTTGACATACTTGTTACTTTCAAACCATAAATGCTTGTCGTAGAGAACAACTTGTACAAAACTCAAAAATTAAATGATGCAGAAAAAAAATCTAAAATTGCAATTTTTATGATATTAATTGAGCAAAAAACTTGATATTTAACATCTAAGCCACTTTTAAGATATGTGTATGCATATTAAAGAGATTTTTTTTAAATATTTACAAATTTTAGGTTTGAAATTACTATGATTTCTTAAAAGTGTTACAAGTACATACAAATAAGTATTTATAATTATTTATTTAATTTTATTATTTAAAAAATAGCATTAAAAAGCCCATTTTCTTAAAATTTTTAAATTTAAATTTATTAAATATAAGTACATTTTATTAATTCGATAATAAATATTTTAATACAACTAAAATGAAATAACAAATGTATGAACAAGTTGGCAGAATTCAAAATATGAATAAAAATATACAGTGGAAACCAGAAATGTATAATAAGAAACTATATATACATGTATGTTTCAAAATCGGTTCAGTAGAAAGTTCAGATCAGATGACTTAAAAAACAACCAGCGCTGTGTTTTAAATATATAGGTTATATAGTGGTATGCAAAATAATAAAAGATAGTCGCTAATGGCAATCATAAATATTTTCTTTTTTCTTTTTAAAAGTGATCATTTATTCATTTGTCAAAAAAAGTCTATTGTATTTGAAGTGCACTGGAAATGCACACAAAAAGGATTATCGATATTAAGAAATGAGTACTTCATATTAAATTTTAAAAGTACTTTTAAATTTTTTCCCAGAAGAAAAACTCATTTAAAATTTTTAGACGAGTGATCCTTGTTGAAAGTTCATTGTGTATTTTGTCAGAAACAACTTCATTAAGAAAGTATTTATGTAATTGGATTCATTTTATTTTTCCTTGTTGTAATTCGATTACATCTAAGAACATTGAGTGAAAGGCTTGCATTTAAAATGGTGTTAATAGAATTGACATTTTTGCAGGAGAAAATGGAAGGAATTTTTTCGGCTAATGCAAGTATTTTTTTTTTTCTAAGTTACTTTTTTCTATCCCTGTATTTTTTTCCTTTTATCTTAGAATATTTGAGCAACAGAGGATTTTTTTTTACAACTAAATATACGCAAGAGTAAAGTTTGATATAAATCCGAATCATATATTTACATTGTGATTATGTTAATTTGAGTTGCTTGTGTTAATTTAAAATTTATGTATAAATCGCGAAACGTATATTTACATTGTAATGACGTTAACTTCGGTTGCTTATGTTAATCTAAAATTTTAAAAGTTTTGGAAAATACATTCAAATTGCTAAAACAATTAAATAGTCACTATGAAATACCCTTAAAGAAATAAATAAATCTTTTAAAAATTCTTAAATGTAAATTGATGTAAAATAAGACGAATTGCAATATTTCACCTTGTTCCAACCCTAAAATACACACTGTGAACTTTAAGAAATTCACTGTTTTATTTAGAAGGTGAGACTAAAATAATAAAACAAATGTTACAAACTACGCAGCTCTCTCACTCTTAAATTTGAATCAGAATACTACAATAGACTTTGATCATACAGAATTTATTTATCCAGCATCCAATTACTACACATCTACTATCAGAGAATCCATAGAATACCTGCATAAAAACAATCAAATATATAAGAACTCTCCATAATACCAAATCCCCAATATATGGTGTTACATATCCTGAAAATAAGTTCTGAAAACTTTAACAAATTGATGTATTAAAATTAATGGATCAGTAGTTAAATATTTTCCTTGACGCAGATTTAATCTGTAACAGTGCTACTTCGAATGACCAGCTACACATTTAAAATTTAGAGTGAGGTAGGTGTACAAGGTTATGTTGTAAATAAACAAAACCGAAGAAAATTTACGTTTTTTTTTTTTTTTTTTTTTTTTTTTTTCTCTCTCTCTCTTTACTTAGGTTCAATCCAAAGAGTTGTTACTTCAACTTTCAACCCCAATAACTACTGGCTCACTCATTTCAAAAATGAAGAGACATATTTCTATAAGTGAACAGAGATTATTATTAAAATATGTTCTATGATGATGGCCTTGGAAAATGGAGTTCAAAAGTCCAAGAAGTCTTAAATAAGAGGCATCTTTTTAATTTGTAACTTCTATTTTATCATTTTAGTTGCCTTTTAAGTAAAGCAATAAGCATTTTCAAAGTCTATATTGTGTATTTTACGACTTCTTTGGATAATTTTGAAATGCATTTTAAAATCTGATTTGACAGATTTGGTCTGATGTGTTTTATTTTATATATTTTTAATAGATCTCTCTCTCAGGACAAATGAATTGGTGATAATGGATCTGGAGGCGGCAGCACCTAATCGAGGTCATGGTTAAAATTACAGAATTATGTATGAGTCAACCACTAAAATTGGGTTTTCGGGTGCTTTCCAGCAAGATATGACTTTGCTGTGTTTTAATATGCTAATCGAGTTTTAACTTATTCTGAAATTTCAGCCGTGAATTCGATGATTGTGGTTGTCTGTGCTGCCATCTTCCCGGCCTATTAGCAAAACTGAAAATTCTTTCATATTATATAGAGTGTCTCAAAAAAAGTTTAACAGTGCTTTAACATATTTTCTGGTTAAAGTTTCGCAGGCAATTTAGATTGAAAATGTATTTATTTAAGTGTAGGAAATTAGATTATATCATTAAAAAGAATCTGCTATTAAATTTTAAAAAGATGCACTTTTTTTAAACTTTTATGTGACTTAAAGAATAAACAAAAACTTAAAAAAATTATTAAAAGAATTTAAAAATTATTAAAATAAAATGTGTGTGTTCCTTTGGCTGTAGCATGATTATTACAAAAAAATGTATATACGTTTTTGTTTTCTTACATATTGAATGCGTTTTGCTTAGTTAAAAATTTATCATTAGAAAAAGAGGACTATAATTCAAATTATAAATGCAAATCTTCGAGTTATTGGTACAAAAATAATACAATGCTATCTATTTGATCTCAAACAAAAGGTAATAGATGCTTGCAAAAATGTTAGGGCGGGTGAAGAACTCTGAAATATCTGCAGAAGCATTATTATAAGAGCTCAAACATGTATTGGAGTTGACAGTAAAAATTTTTACAATGTTTTAAGATCTGCTTTACTTTAATTACATTTCAGAGGTTTAAAATGGTTTGCCAATTTGTATGATCTCTCCTGTATAATGCTTTATTTAGATGTGTCAATTATTCAATTTTTCAAACTTGTTTACACACTTTTGATATTTTGAAGATTATTATCAATTTGTAAATAGTTCCTCTTTTTACTGATGAAACATACTTTTAAAAATGTGAAAAAGTGGTTTAAATTTGCTTTTTTCTTTCATGATAAGTTAGTTAATTATAAATGTACAGATATATATTTTTATGTACTGATCTGCTTTCAGAAAAAGAAATTTTTTATAGGCCACTTTTTTGTGGAGATTCACATAAAAATTTCAAATGTGTAACTTTTTAAAATTTAATGGAAGAGTTGCGCCATTACCAAAATATTATTTACAACTTTGTGTTGAATACTTTTGAAACTTAGATTGTTTACTGATCTATAACAGATAAACCATTAAAGAGGTTTTCAATCCTTTAGGAACATCCTGTTTATTTATAAATAAAAAATCTATATAGGTATAGGTATATGTATAAGGATCGAAAGCTATGTTTTCATCCAAAAATCTTGAAGTATTTATACCTAGTATATTAATTTTTATTTTTTATAAGGTTTTTCATTATGATCACCGAATTCTATAAGAAAATACAACATATTACACAAAAAAGCATGCCTGTATAGAAGAGCATAATCATTTCTTTGAGTTATCAATTATTAACTTCAGTGCATTAATATACGTTAAATGTATTAATGATAAGACATTCCATAAGAGCCTTATAGAATGATCTAGAATCGTCTAGGAGATTCAATAAAAACAATAAATGAATGTTTCTTAGGATAATAATCTCAGAGCACTATCTTTATTTAGTCCAGATAACGTAAAAAGATGCTTTCTCGGTTAGCAAAAGTTATGACCATGCGCCTAATAATTTACTTACAATGTATGAAAAGATTCCAAATAGAAAACATATGTATATTTTTTTTCTTCTTCCAAATAAATTCTTTTTCTTCTACCAAATTCTTTTAGGTTTATTCTATTTCATTAAAATGTCCAAATTGTCTGAATCTTTGTATAATCAACGTTCGTTTTGTAAGATTCTTAATTAAAAAAATAATTACGTTAAATATTGATCAGGATATCATTTTAATTAAATCTTCCTTTACAAGAAATTTTACTAAAGTCTGAGAGTTTGTGATCCATAGCAAATCACATCGAAATAGTTTCTTCAATAGATTCATGAGATTATATTTATACGTAAAAACATAAAATCTGGAGTCTTTTTCATTCAAGTCAATCATAACTGAATAGTGATTGTTATTTTCTATTAAATGCCGAACAGTTTAAATAGTAACGGGTTGCTTCTTAATAATGATCTTTTACAAATTGTTTTATTCCAAAAATTGGTTTAAATTGCCAACTTTTATGTCGTTTTTTGATTTATCCCCCTTTATAAAAAATGATAAACGCAGTTTGATTTCATGGAATTTGAAACTTTTTAAACAAGACCATAAATTTTATGAAATTTTGAATACATTTGACTTTATGAACGCATCATTAGTAAGAAATGAAGATTTGGATTCTATTATTTGCGATTTCAAAACATGAAAGGTTAATAACAATATTTTTTTCGAATATGAAAACATATGAAATCAGTATGTGTATAAAGTAAAAGTGGCTGATTTTGCTAGGTTTTCTTTATGAAGTTATTAATTAATCCACTGATATTACGAATGAAATAATAATAATCTTAAATATACCTAAATTCTAAAATTTGTTAGTTACAATTGCTACTGCCACCAGACGCGCTCTATTCTAAATAAGCCTCCATCCCGACTAATTTCCGTTAAACAAGCTACCTGGTGATATATTTGTTAAATGGCTGAGGATACAAATAAGCGAATAAAATCTGGTGAAAAGTGAGTGGAAGGGAGCAGGAGTAATAATATGCAAGAAAGGTCAAAGTATTATCTAATGATATATCACATGAGGGGTTCTGAAAAAGATATAAAAGTATCCTCTCAGAGGGAGGCAGCCACGTCCCTGATGGTTAGAAACTATAAAAATAATTAAATACATATTTCAGCGATTTTAGAGCTATTTTAGTGATTTTGGCACTTGAACTGGATGGTAGAAGATTAGATGTAAAAGATAAATAACATTGAATTTGCATTAGCTATTTTGCAAAAATACATTTTTCCTTTTTCTTTATGTTTTATAAATTGTTTGTGCACTTTTTATTTTTAGGGATCGGATTTCAACCTTTATGCGAAACATGGTGATGCCGTCTAGACAGGTGAACACCGTCCAGTGCTCAGCAAAAGTTTGGTATATAATACAATTTCTAAAAGTAAAAGAAACTTTTTTTCTCAACAATTGAAATAAATTATTTATTTCTGAACATGCAAAGTAAAATAATGAAATAAAATGTAATGTTTTCAACATAAAATTAACTTATTATCGATCTACATTTATATATTTATAATTGAAAGTTTGATAAAAACAAAATCTTTATAAATACTTTTTTTTAAAGACTGGATTGTTCCTAATATCTTCTATTGTAGGTAAATTTGTTTCATAAGATACTATTTGTCTGTTAATAACAAAAAAAAAAAAAAAAAAAATCGACGAACGAATAAAATACACAATACTTTTTTTCCCGACATTTGCAACTCTGAAGCGAAGTTAACCATGGTTGACTTCTTCATGTTCCGCCTTAATGGATTTTTACGTTTCCGGAAAGCGTCAACAGAAAGTTTCATTCCTTTTATATGTTAGCTAAACACTACGCTGGAGATCCAAAAGATGGAAGCTACTGGTTTTCATTTTCTCTGAAATCTGCACCGGAAATAATGTTAAAGAAATTTCTTTGGTGCGATATAATATAGTTTTGAGCTGCGCATTCATACGAAATATTTTCTCAGGAAGTTGTTTAACTAAAATAGTTTGTGTAGATGAAATTATGGAAATGATGTTTTGGGTTTTGATGATACAGAAATTTAATTTTGCATTTATTGAAAAAAATGTATTACGAAGAAGACGTTCTTTCATGCTCTTTGTATTGCATATTTTTATGGTCTATTCATAAATGCAGTTATTTTTTTGCATTTTGCTAAAGTTCAACAAGTGCATTCTTGATATGTTTTGTACGTGTGAATGAATGTATAAAAATCCATAATGTATTTCTTTCTTTTTTATCAATTTGATAAAAGATCTCTATATTTACAATAGTTATATGTATTTTATTTCGAATTTTGCTTTTTTATGCTTTCAGTACTTCTCACCATGACTGTTATATTTATTTTCTTTCATTTTATATTCATTTTTTGTCATTCATAACCCTCGAATGGCGAAGTAGGATCATTTTATGAGCCCCAAGAAAGTTTCTGACGAATGTTTATGTAAAGGAAAATAATTGTGCTTTCAGTACTTTAAAAACTCTCTTTTATTCTATTTTAATAAGAATTCTGAATTTATCACTTTCCCCATGAAAACAATAAGTACATAAAAAATTTCATTTTGATTTGGGCTCGGTAAATGACCCCACATGGGTGTTAATGTTATAAAACTGCATTGAAATCATTCCTTATCTACAATTTTTCAATAGAGAGACAAGCTTTCTTACTCTTCAGAAAAGTGCAAAGATTTGTCAAGGAAAGTTTTACCACCACGGTTTGCCAACAGAAGGCTCAAAAATAAAATCGAATTTTTCTGCACTCAAGATATCTATTTGTTAGTAGCCAGTGATCTATTGTTAAATGGCATATAAATTGCTGGGTCAGTCTGAGATGGAAAATCTTCTAAATGAAGACTTTGAAGATATATGTGATGAACTGGAAGTATCGGAAGAAGATACATTGTTCAACAATGATTCCATTGTCGATATTGAAGCGGAATGAAGCGATTTTATGTGCTAACAGCGATAGATTTCAGTTTATTTTATTTTATTTATTTATTTTTTTAATGAAGATATTGTATGTACTAATTCTGAAAATTCTAAAATAATTGATTTTGAAAAATGAGTGGTTAAGGGAAAAAAACTGCTTCAACAAGGCATTTTTCTAGAAACATAAAGATAATGAAGCCTTGTTTTACAAGTTATAGGACAATATTACAACAATAACATATGCATTTAACTTATTAATAAATCTACAAATTTTGGATATACTGATTGAAGGAACGAACCAATTTTTATATGTTTGCAACCAATCAAGGACTTTTTCCAGCATATCTTCATAAAATTAATGAAGCCCCGACTCCATTCTTCACATGTGTCAAACTTGGTACTTCAGTTCATTACCTATCTGATTGCACATTAACCTCCTTATTTCATATTCGTAAATCCCGAATTATACAACTACAGCAATGGTTCAACAATGTGCAAAAACCTCCATTTATCTACTCTAAAGCAATAGAATGTGTAAAGATTATAGGAAATAATCAACTTATTTTTCAAAGTCCAAACAATTATAAGGATTCTGTACAATAACTATCATAATCTGTACATAAAATTTCTACGACTGGCTCTTATTTTATAAAAAGAGCTCTCAACAAATTACTCATACACTTGTAAATAGAACTTTTAACAACTCTAATATAGACTTATAAATAGAACTTTCAATAACTCACTTATAGACTAGAAAATAGTTTTTTATGGTATCATAAATTGAAAATATTACTTTCAGTTTGTTAAAAAATATTGCTCCATATTCAAACATTGTTAAATAATATATTTTTTAATACATTTTCAACGCGGGATCTGTAAACCTATGCCGATTGGCGAGTTAAAAGTATCAGATCCAAAGTATCAGACCAGATTGTGTGATCGTAAGGTTGGTTTGGTGAGTTAGTCCTTCAGTATTAGTCCGGGATGGCTCAGTTGGAAGGTCATTGGCGACTTCAACCAGTACATTCCTTGCCCGAATCTTGGCCCGGACTTTTTTTCACCCACTTGAAAAAATTACATCAGCAAGTAATGGAATTGTTGATAACGCAAATTCTATTTCCAATTGCATGATCAATATCGCAATAGTACGCATAAACTTTATTTAGAAAAACGGAAGAGGCATAAATTATGCTAATTTCTTACAATAAATAAAAAACAACTTGAAAAATATATATATAAAGCGGATAGTTCTAGATTCATTTGGCATAATGCCAATCTTAAGAAAGCAAGTCGCCATGAAGGTGTAGGTAAATGTAAATGTGCCACGTGCTTTCATTGTAATTTGGTGTGTTTAATACAATGCCAAGAAGAAAAAATTTATCCAATGGAAAATAAATTAAAATATTAACTTTAAATGAAGCTGTAATGTCTGGTTCGAATATTGTAAAAAAAAATAGGAATGCCCAAAGCAGCAGTAAAATGTTTTATCAGAAATCCTGAAGATTACGACAGTAAGAAACGTACAGGATGACCAAAATCTTTAACTCTAAGACAATAATTATAACTGTAATCAAGACAAATCCAGAAGCTAGCTTGCGGACAAAAAATGCCGTCGGTCCAAATTCAAGAACAGTTAACCCCCTTTCAGGTCCGATTTTCTTTTCAATTTTTAGAAAAAATTACGTTACGTTTAGAAAAAGTTACGTTAATAACATTAATACTAGCTATCCAAATAGATTAGTAAGTGTTTAACCCCTCTGGGACGAGCCACACGTATACGTGCTGAAAAAAGTCTTAAGAATCATTGTTTATACCAACCAGTAAAATCTGTCTCTTTCAATCGGAGCATTTTCTTGATTTAATAAGGCATAAATTTCTGTTTTTAAAAACAGGTGACAAAACATTAAAAATTTCGTAAAAGACACCCGTCGCAAAGGGGTTAACCGAATACTTCATTGTCTGAAAGATAATGAATGTTGTTCTTTTGTGAGCTATTCGATTAAAATTCATATGATATAAGGCTTAGAAAGAATTAGAGGTCTGCACGGGTCGAAATTTCCAGGCCCGAGCCCGGCCCGGTCAGGCCTGAATGGAAAAAATACTTTCCCGGTTCGTTTCGGCCCGGCCTGAATGGAAAAAATACTTTCCCGGTTCGGTTCGGCCCGGCCTGAATGGAAAAAATACTTTCCCGGTTCGGTTCGGCCCGGGTTTTTATCCATTTGATAAAATATCCATATATTTACAAGAGATTTAAATATCTTATTTCGAATTTTGTTTTTATGTTTTTACACAATGCAATATCCACGTATTTTAGTAACGTAACTTTAGAAAAAATATAATTAAAGTATTTTCTAATCATAGTGAATTTTATTTAATGATCAGTTAATCTAAATAAATAAAATAAAATAAAATCATAAAAATCATAAACGGAAGCACTGTTTACATTTCAGCTAGTCAAGAATGTTTTGCGATTAATTTTTTTCAATAATAAAGTTCGAAACAATTCTGTAAATTTAATGCACACACCGAGATATTCAAACATAGACTATAACGAAAATAACAGAGATTAACAGAGTGGAATTATTTTTAATAAAGTTTTTATAAGTTGTTTTATAATTCAAATTCAAATAATTATTTTGATCAAGCTTTGTGCATTTAATATTCTTATCTTGTTAATAATCTGTAAAAGAATTTCTTCTATAAAATTTTATCAATGAACCTTCATTGAAAACATAAATGAGCATATTTTTAAAATGCAAGAAATCAACTATCTGATTTTAGATGAAAATTAATCAAACTACAGCTTTTAAAACTTGATGTTAAAAAAAATATTCTTTATGTAATCGAATAAAAATTTAATTATAAAAAGAACATATTTTTCTAAGGAATTAAGCTAAAATATTAAATTTCAAAATAAATTTCGAAAAACGATGATTATATACTAAGTATAATTTTTTATTTCCGACATCTGAAACTCTGAAGCGAAACTAGCTACGGTTGACTTTCTTATACTCTGCCGTAAATGGATTTTTACGTTTCCGGAAAGCGTCAGCGGAAAGTTTCATTCGTTTTATATGTTAGGTAAATACGTTAGAGATCCAAAAGATAGAAGCTACTGGTTTTCATTTTCTCTGAAATCTGCCCCGGAAATAATGTTAAACAAACTTCTTTGGTTGGATATAATATAGTTTAGAAGCCTTGCATTCAAACGAATTATATATTTTTAGGAAGTTTAACTAAAATAGTTGGTAGTGAAGAAATTGTGGAAAAGGGCATTTTGGATTTTCATGACATGGATATTCAATTTGTATTTATTGCAAAGAAAATATTTGATCAAAAAAGCTTTTGTTGCTCTTTGCATCATATTTTTATGATCCTTTCATAACTAGTGTTTTTTTTTTTCAATTTATTAAAATTGAACAAATGAAGTCTTGTTATGTTTGGTATGTGTGAATGTACTCAAATATGTATTTTACTCTTTTTTATCCATTTGATATAAGATCAATATATTTACAAGAGTTATAAATATTTAATTTCTCATTTTGATTTTATGTTTTTTATTTTTCTATTTGTCACCATGAGTACAATATCCACGTATTTAAGTAACAAAACTTTAGAAAAAATATAATTAAAATACCTTCTGATCATATTGAATTTTATTTAAGTTATCTGAATGAATAAAATAAAATAAAATTATAAACAGAAGCACTGTGTATATAGATATATATTTATTTCAAAGTAAAAATCATTTAATTTTCTTTATATGGATTACATTTATGTTTACATTTCAATCAGGCAAGAATGTTTTATTATTACATTTTTTCAATAACAAAGTAAAGTTTTGAAACAATTTTGTAAATTTAGGGCAAACACACCAAGATATTGAAATTTAGACCGTAACAATATTAACAAAGATTAACAGAGAGGAATTATTATTTTAATAACAAGATGCACTATAATTCAATATGAAATAAGTATTTTAATATGTATTAAAGTATAAATAAGTATCTTAATAAATATGAAATATGTATTTCAAGTCTTGTGCATTTAATATTCTTATCTTCCGAAATTGTAAAACATTTTGTTCCATAAAACTTTACGAATAAACCATCATTAAAAACATAATTGCGCATATTTTCAAAATGTAAGATATCCACTATCTGGGTTTAGATTTTTTTAAAGTAAATTAATCAAATTACAGCTTTAAAAACTTGAAGTTTTAAAAAAATATTTTTTATGTAATCGAATAAAATTTTCATTATCTATGATAAAAGGAAAAAAAATTGATGAAATACAAACGGAAGAGAAAACACACTACTAAATATGATTTTTCATTTCCGACCTCTGAAACTCTGAAGCGAAGTTAGGCATGGTTAACTTCTTCATACTCTTCCGTAATGGATTTTTACGTTTCCGGAAAGTGTCAGCCGAAAGTTTCATTGCGCTTATATGAATCTAAATATGACAGAGCTCAGAAGATGGAAGCTACTGATTTCCATTTTCTTTGAAAACTGCACAGGAAATAGAGTTATATAAATTTCTTTGGTGCAGTAAATTATTGTCCGAGGACATGGCTTTGATTCGAAATATTTTCTCAGGAAGTTTTTAAACTAAAATAGTTTGTATAGGAGAAATTGTGGAGAAGGGCATTTTGGATTTTCATGTCATAGATATCCAATTTGTGTTTATTGCAAAGGAAATATTTTAACAAAGAAAACTTTTGTTGCTCTTTACATAATATTATTATGATCAGTTCATAACTTGTGTTATTTTTCAATTTGCTAAAACTGAACAAATGAAGTCTTGTTATGCATTGTATGTATGAATGCATACAAATATGTATTTCATTCTTTTTTATCCATTTGATAAAAGATCCATATATATACAATCTTTTTCAATTTGTGATAGTCGCGTGTAAACATTTTTCTAATTGAAGGAAATATTATTTTTTGATCATTCGGCAACATTTTAAAATAATAATTTTTTCCAAAATAAATCAAAAATGTCTCTTAATATGCTGCAAATTCGAATTTAAAATAGAAATAAATCTTCAAAAAAAAAAAATGCAAGTTAAACGGGGAACATCTAATGCATAAAACCATCTGAAAATATTTAAATTCCTATGCATAGTTTTTGTTCCTGTAAAACATTTTTAATAGAACGGTTTTAAACAAACTAATATTAAATATCTCTTTAAATAATTATTCGATTTAAAAAATGTATGCATTGCCATGCTTATTAAACATTTCTCTATAATACTACAAATTTTCTTATTTTTGAGTGCAAAAGTTTTCTTAATATTAGTAAAAAAATACTCTAGGTCACAAACAATTCATTGTCAGCGGCGAGTGTTAGTTACAATTACTTTTTTGTTAGAATATAATAGATACATAATCTCAATAAAAATTTAACTTTCTAAGGCCAAATTATTTTAGATATATTCCATCAGAGGTATATTTATTAGAAAACATGCTGTTTGTGGGTTAACCAAAAAAGAACAAAAAAATTACAAACGGATGAGAAAAGACATTACTAAATATAATTTTTTCATTTCCGACCTCTGAAACTCTGAAGCGAAGTTAGCTATGGTTGACTTCTTCATACTTTTCCGTAATGGATTTTTACATTTCCGGAAAGCGTCAGCAGAAAGTTTCATTGCTCTTATATGGATGTAAACATGCCAGAGATCCAGAAGATAGAAGCTACTGATTTCCATTTTCTTTGGAAACTGCAAATAAATTTCTTTGATGCGATATAATATTCCAAAAAAATGGCGTTCATTCGAAATATTTTCTCAGGAAGTTTTTTAACTAAAATAGTTTTTATTGAAGAAATTGTGGAGGCATTTTGGATTTTCATGACACGTATATTCAATTTGTATATAGCAAAAAGCATATTTTAACAAAAAAGCTTTTGTTAATGATTGCATCACTTTTATATGATACGTTCATAACTAGTGTTATTATTATTTTTTTTAATTGAACAAGTGAAATCTTGTTGTGTTTTATATGTGAGGACGTATACAAATATGTATTTCATTCTTTTTTATCTGGTGATAAAAAAAAATCCATGTATTTACAATAGTTATAGATAATTTATTCCAATTTTTTTTTTTTACTCTTCTATCTGTATAGTTATAATATCCGCATATTTAGATAATAAAACTTTAGAAAAAATATAATTAAAACATTTTCTCATCATAATGAATTTTAATTAATGCTCAGTTATCAAAATGAATAAGATCAAATAAAGTTATAAAATCATAAACGGAAAACTTTATATACATCTTTTAAAGTAAAAATCCTTTAATTTTCTTTATATGAGTTATATTTACGTTTACATTTCATTCAAGCAAGAATGTTTTGTGATTATATTTTTTCAATTAAAAAAGTTTTGAAACAATTCTATAAAAATTTAGTGCATACTCCGAGGTATTGAAATATAGATTGTACCAATATTAACAAAGATTAACGAATTAGAATTATTTTTTAATAACAAGATGCACTATAATTCAATTTCAAATACGTATTTTGATCAAGCCTGGTGCATTTGACATTCTTATCTTGTTAACAATCTGTGAAAGATTTTATTCTATAAAACTTTACGAATAAACATTCATTGAAAACATATAAGCGCACATTTTTAAAACGTAAGAAATCCAATATCCAAATTTAGATTTTTAAAAGAAAATTAATCAAGTTACAGCTTTCAAAACTTGAATTTAAAAAAAAAAATTTATGCAATCGAATAAAATTTTAACTACCTGTGATAAAGAAACAAACTTGATGAAATACAAAGATATGAGAAAACACACAACTAAGCATAATTTTTCATTTCCGACCTCTGAAACTCTGAAGCGAAGTTAGCTATGGTTGACTTCTACATACTTTTCCGTAATGGATTTTTACATTTCCGGAAAGCGTCAGCAGAAAGTTTCATTGCTCTTATATGGATGTAAACATGCCAGAGATCCAGAAGATAGAAGCTACTGATTTTCATTTTCTTTGGAAACTGCACAGGAAATAGAGCTATATAAATTTCTTTGTTGCGGTTTCATATAGTCCGAAAATTTGGCATTCATTCGAAATATATTTTCAGGAAGTTGTTTAACTAAAATAGTTTGTAGTGAAGAAATTGTGAAGAAGGGCATTTTGGATTTTCATAACACGGATATTCAATTTGTATTTATTGCAAAGAAAATTTTTTAACAAAAAAGCTCTTGTTGCTCTTTGCATCACATTTTTCTGATCCGTTCATAATTAGTGTTATATTTCAGTTCGATTAAATTGTAAAAGTACGATTTTTTTTTTTTTTTATGTGTGTGGATATACATAAATATGTATTTCATTCTTTTTTAACCATTTGTTAACAGATCCATATAATTACTACAATTATAAATATTTGATTTCACATTTTATTTTTATGTTTCTCATTCTTCTATTTGTCCTCATAAATAAATCCTCAAAAATTGAGTCAAATTAAAAAACTCAAATGTACTCTCTACACTGGAAAGATTTAATGTATAAAACAATCTAAAGTTGTTTAAATTCCTTAGTATAATTTTTTATCCTATTGAACTTTTTTAATGGTATGATTTTGACAAATTTAATACTTAAATAATTTCTTAAAATAATTATTCGATTTAAAAACTGTCTGCATCGGCGTATTTATAAAACATTCATTTTTTAATAACACAATTTTTCATATTTTTGTGTGCAGTAGTTTTCTTAGATTAGTGACAAAATACTCTATATTAAAAAACATCAAGGCAGTCAAAAGGTTAGTTATTTGTTTTAAAGAGAAATATACGGAATCTCAATAAATACCTAATTTTATACGGCCAAATTATTTTGAATATATAATTATTATAGGTATACTTATTAGAGAAAATGCTGTTTGTGTGTTAACAACAACAAAAATAAATCTACAAACGAATGAGAAAACACACTACTAAATATAATTTTTCATTTCCGACATCTGAAATTCTGAAACGAAGTTAGCTATGGTTGACTTCTTCATACTCTACCATAAAAGGTTTTTACGTTTCCGGGAAGTGTCAACAGAAAGTTTCATTGCTTTTATACGTATCTAAACATAACAGAGCTCCAGAAGATAGAAGCTATTGATTTTCATTTTCTTCGAAAACTGCACAGGAAATAGAGTTAAATAAACTTCTTTGTTGCGCCATAATATTGTCCAAAAACTTGGTGTTCATCCAAAATATTTTCTCGGGAAGATTTTTAACTAAAATAGTTTGTATAGAAGAAATTGTGAAGAAGGTCATTTTTAAATTTTCATGACACGTATATTCAATTTGTATTTACTGAAAAGAAAATATTTGCAATTTAAAACGCAATACAAAGAAATTACAACAAAAAAGCTTTTGTTGCTTTTTGCATCACATTTTTATAATCCGTTCGTAACTTGTGTTATTTTTCAATTTGTTAAAACTGAACAAATGAGATCTTTTTATGCATTGTATGTGTGAGTGTATAAAATTTTTATTTCATTCTTTTTTATCCATTTGATAAAAGATCCATATATTTACAATTTTTTTCAATTTGTGATAGTCGCGTGTAAATACTTTTTTAACTGGAGGAAATGTTATCCTTTGATTATTTGGCAACAATTTAAAATAATAATTTTTTATAAAACAAATCAAAAATGTCTCTTAATACGCTGAAAATTTGAATTTAAAATGGAAATAAATTCTCAAAAAATGTAACAAATTAAAAAAAAAATGCAGTTCTCCACACCGGGAACTTTTAATGCATAAAACCATCTGAAAATATTTAAATTCCAATGTATAGTTTTTCCACCTATAAAACTTTTTTAATAGAACGGTTTTGACCAAATCAACATTAAATATCTCTTTAAATATTTTTGCGATTTAAAAACTGCCTGCTTTGCCGTGTTTATTAAACATTTCTCTATAATACGACAAATTTTCTTATTTTTGAGTGCAATAGTTTTCTTAATATTAGTGAAAAAATACTCTAGGTCACAAACAATTCATTGTCAGCGGCGATGACAGTGTTAGTTACAATTGTTTTTTTGTTAGAATATACTAGATACAGAATCTCAATAAAAATTTAACTTTCTAAGGCCAAATTATTTTAGATATATTCCATCATAGGTATATTTATTAAAAAACATGCTGTTTGTGGGTTAAAAAAAAAGAACAAAAAAATTACAAACGGATGAGAAAAGACATTACTAAATATAATTTTTTCATTTCCGACCTCTGAAACTCTGAAGCGAAGTTAGCTATGGTTAACTTCTTCATACTCTACTCTATCTCAATAGATTTTTACGTTTATTCGAAAGTGTCAGCAGATAGTTTAATCGCTTTTATTTGTATCTAAACATGACAAAGATCCAGGAGGCAGAAGCTACTGATTTCCATTTTCCTTGAAAACTACACAGGAAATAGAGTTAAATAAATTTTTTCGTGCAATATAATATTAAAAAATTGGCGTTCATTCAAAATATTTTCCCACGAAGTTTTTTAACTGAAAGAATTTATATAGAAGAAATTTTGGAAAAGAGCATTTTGGAATTTCATGATACGTATATTCAATTTGTATTTATTGCAAAGAGCATATTTTATCAAAAAAGCTTCTGTTGGTGTTTGCATCACGTTTTTATGATCCAATAACTAGTGTTATTTTTCAATTTTTTTAAAATTGAACATGTGAAATCTTGTTGTGCTTTATATGTGTGAACGTACACAAATATGTATTTCATTCTTTTTTATCCATTTGATAAAAGATCCATGTATTTACAATAGTTATAGATATTTTATTTCACATTTTGTTTTTATACTTTTCACTCTTCTATCTGTATGTTTACAATATCCGCATATTTAAATAACAAAAGTTTAGAAAAAATATAATTAAAACATTTTCTCATCATAGTGAATTTTATTTAATGCTCAATTATCTAAATTAATAAATTCAAATAAAGTCATAAAATCATAAATGGAACTCTGTATATATATCTTTTAAAGTAAAAATCTGTTCATTTCTTTATATGGGTTATATTTACGTTTACATTTCAGTCAGGCAAAAAGTTTTTGTGATTATATTTTTTCAATAAAGTAAATTTTTGAAATAGTTCTATAAATTTAATTCATACACAGATGTATTGAAATATAGACTATACCAATATTAACATTGTCAATATTAACATTGTCAATATTAACATTGTCAATATTAAGATTCACAAAGTAGAATTATTTTTTAAGAACAAGATGCATCATAATTCAATTTCAAATAAGTATTTTGATCAATCCTTATGCTTTTGTAATTCGTATCTTGTTAACAATCTGTAAAACATTTTCTTCTATAAATCTTTACGAATAAACTTTCATTGAAAACAAATTTTTAAAACGTAAGAAATCCACTATCTGATTTTAGATTTTTTTTTTTTTAAATTAATCAAATTACAGCTTTGAAAATTTGAATTAGAAAAAAAAAATTATACAATCAAATAAAAATTTAACTATCAATGATAAAAGAAACAGACTTAATGACATACAAATGGATGAGAAAACACACTACTAAATATAATTTTTCATTTCCGACTACTGAAACTCTGAAGCGAAGTTAGTTATGGTTCACTTCTTCATTCTCTTCCGTAATGGATTTTTACGTTTCCGGTAAGCGTCAGCCGAAAGTTTCATTGCTTTTATATGTTAGCTAAACATGACAGAGATAGAATCCAAAAGATAGAATCTAGAAGGTACTGATTTCCATTTTCTTTGGAAACTGCACAGGAAAAAGAGTTAAATAAATTTCTTTGGTGCGGTATAATATAGTCCGAAAACTTGGCATCCATTCGAAATATTTTCTCAGGAAGTTTTTTAACTAAAATAGTTTGTTTGGAAGACATTGCGCACAAAGGCATTTTGGATTTTCATGAGGCGGATATTCAATTTGTATTTATTGCAAAGAAAATATTTGGACAAAAAAGCTTTTGTTGCTCTTTGCATCACATTTTTATGATCCGTTCATAACTAGTGTTATTTTTCAATTTTTTAAAATTGAACAAGTGAAGTCTTGTTGTGCTTTGTATGCGTGAATGTACACAAATATGTATTTTATTTTTTCTTATCCTTTTGATAAAAGATCCATATGTTTACAATAGTTATAAATATTTTATTTGACATTTTGTTATTATGTTTTTCATTCTTCTATCTGCCACCATGAATGCACCATTCAAGTATTTCAACAATAAAACTTTAGAAAAAATATAATTGAAACATTTTCTCATCATAATGAATTTTATTTAATCCTTAGTTATCTAAATGAACAAATCAAATAAAATCATAAAAATCATAAATGAAAGCACTGCATATACAGGGTGTCCGAAAAGTCTGGAAACGGTCGAATAACTCGAAAAATACATATGAGATTGAAAAACGTAAATATACGTGTTAAATATTTTTAAATAAGCTACTCAGTGATACCAAATTTGACCTTCGTAACCGACCCCCTGGGGGTCAGAGGGGGTCCAACTTTGAAATCTTAAATTATAACCCCCATTTTTTATTGCAGATTCGGATTCTACGGACAAAAATACGTAACTTTTGTATTTGATGTTTATTTCGAATCCTCGTTTATCACGGTGTAATTGAGCATATTAAATTGATACATATTTCGGCTTTTCCAACGGGATTTTCCCTAATCGAAACTAATTGGGGAGAATTTATGACATCAAATTCCTCGTCTTTTGCAATAATAGCGTTTCCTGAAAATCACCCGTGCCGATTATTTCGGTAGTGCTACACAGTTAAATATTTGATCCATTTGCTGTAGCGTCACTCCACAGCTTTTATAGAATAGCTCTTTCATGACCAATGAGAATGTTCCATAACACAGTAAAGTACACTGTAAAAAAATTGACCCTTTTGCTGCATCGTCTCTCCACCGCTTTTATAGAAAACGATTACTTTACTGTGTTATGGAGCATTCTTATTGGTCACAAAAGAGATATTCTATAATAGCTGTGGAGTGACGCTGCAGCAAATGGGTCAAATTTTTAACAGTGTAGCACTATTGAAATAATCGCCACGGGTGATTTTCAGGAAACGCTATTCTTACAAAAGAAGAGGAATTTGACTTCAAAAATTCTGCCCAATCAGTTTCGATTAGGGAAAATCTTGTTGGAAAAGCGGGAATATGTATCGATTTAATATGCTCGATTACACCGTGATAAACGAAGATTTGAAATAAACATCAAATACAAAAGTTACGTATTTTTGTCTGTAGAATCCGAATCTGAAATAAAAAATGGGGGTTATAATTTAAGATTTCAAAGTTGGACCCCCTCTGACCCCCAGGGGGTCGGTTTCGAAGGTCAAATTTGGTATCACAGAGTAGCTTATTTAAAAATATTTAACATGCATATTTACGTTTTTCAATCTCATATGTATTTCTCGAGTTATTCAGCCGTTTCCAGACTTTTCGGACACCCTGTATATATATATCAAAGTAAAAATCCTTTAATTTCCTTTTTATCGGTTATATTTTAGTTTACATTACAGTCAGGCAAGAATGTTTTGAGATTATATTTTTTCAATAATAAACTAAAATTTTGAAACAATTCTGTAAATTTAGTGCGCACACGAAGATATATAAATACAGACTGTAACAATGTTAATTAATATTAACAAAGTGGAATATTTTTAATAACAAGATGCATTATAATTCAATTTCAAATAAGTATTTTGATCAAGCCTGGCGCATTTGACATTCTTACTTTCTTAACAATCTGTAAAAGATTTTTTTTTTTTTCTATAAAGCTTTGCAAATAAACCTTCATTGAAAACATAAGTGCGCATATTTTTTTTTAAATGTAAGAAATCCACTATCTGATTTTAGATTTTTTAAAGAAAATTTATCAAATTATAGCTTTGAAAACTTGAAGTCAAAAAAGTTACTTTTCATGTAATCGGATAGAAATTTAATTATCTCTGATAAAAGGAACAAACTTTTCATAGGAATTAAGCTACAATATTAAACTTCAAAGTAAATTTCAAAAAATGATGATTCTGTTACATTTTTAATATTTCACCTCATATATTTATCGCGGTAATTTTTTTTGTTTTTAAATATATATCATGAAATCTCATTGTTTTGCCTTTTTAGCTTTCTTTTTCGCTTTAAAATATACTATAATGAAAATAAATTTATATGCAAAATGATGGCATAAATACAAAATAATTAGGTAGATTTCGTAAGAAATACTACCTATTGCAATCGCACCAGTTTATCTATCTATCTATCTATCTATCTATCTATCTATCTATCTATATATATATATATATATATATATATATCACTTTTTTATGGACACGATAACTTCTATAATTCATCACCAATCTCCACCAAACTTTTACATAAAATCAAAGGGGATAAAATCTTGGCTAAGTTCGTTAATGGACAAAATCGGACCAAGGGGGTCGGAATAGGGGGCGTTTTTGTGAAAACCGAAAAAATGCCATAACTTCTTAATTAATTTAGATATCGATTCGGTTTAAAGTTTATATTACGTCTTAAAAATGGGCCAAAAGTATATGCATGACAGATTTTTGATAAATTTAGAAGTGGGCTCAAGGGGCGAAAAAAACAGGGATTTTGAGAGAAAAAAAATCATAACTTCGTCAATTTTCAAGATATCAAGTCCAATTAAATTTTTTGTAAATGTTCTTAAAATTATCTAAAACTTTTGTATTTACAAGTTTTTGATAGGACCAACTTTTACCAATGAAAAAAATTAAAAACGAAAAGAAAAGGGGCGCTGAATAAAGAGAAAAATCCATAACTCCGTCAATTTTTAAGATATCAAATCTGATTAAATTTATTTTACATCTTCTCAAAAATATCTACAACTTTTATATTGACAAGTTTTTCATAGGACCAACTCGTATAGCAAAAAGAAATTAAACAAAAATAGGAGTTGGAGAAAAAACCTCAAATCCAAACTGCTTATATTCTGACTCATTTTTAAATTCATTTTTGATTTTAAACGCATCCAAATGGTAGATCCTCTTATTTAGAAACTGTGTAAAGTGACGCATTGGTCAATTTTCTGATAAAGACAGAATATATTTCAAAAAAGGCTACCAAAAAGGGTATTTTGAACAGAATTTCCGAAAGTCATCGGGACTGAAAATTGAAGGAAGTATTCAAATAAGAAATTGCGTTATTTTCTGACTCGTTTTTAAATCCATTTTTGTTCTCAAACGCATCCAATTTACAGATCCTCTTATTTAGGAACGATATAATGTGATGCATTGGTCAGTTTTTTGATAAAGACAGAATATATTTTGAAAAAGGCTACCAAAAAGGGTATTTTGAACAGAATTTCCCGAAGTCTTCGTGATTTGAAAATTTAAGGATGCTTTCACATAGCAAATTGCGTTTTTTATGACTCGTTTTAAAATCCATTTTCGCTCTCAAACGCATCCAATTTACAGATCCTCTTATTTAGGAACTATATACTGTGATGCATTGGCCAGTTTTTTGATAAAAATAGAATATATTTTTAAAAATGCTGTCAAAGTGAGTATTTCGCACAAAATTTTCCGAAGCAATCATTATTAAAGAATTAAGAATGTATTCAAACAACAAATCAGTTATTTTATGATTCATTTTTAAATTCAATTTTTTTCTCAAATGCATTCAACTGACAATTTTTTGTTATTTAGGAAATGTATAATGTACTGTTTTGATCGATTTTTTAATAAATTCAGAATCTATTTCAAAATATGTTGTCAAAATGGGCATTTGAGCTGAATTTTTCTTAAGATGACTCTGATAAAACCAGTTTTCGCAGAAAAATGAAATTAAAAATTTTTCATAAACGGCCAAATGAAGTTATTAAACTGGGTTTATCTCTAATCATATATATATATATATATATATATATTGTTGAAATGAGCACTCTTCGAAATCTACCTCCGCCTATAGGCCCTGCCGACAGGGATTTATTTTTTTATTTCTATTTCTCTGAAATCATGATAATATTAATAATTAAATAAAAATAAAAAGTCATGAACTTTATAATTAATCTGTTTTTAAAATTGCAAAAATTTTTTAACATTTGGTTTGGAAATTCCAAATTGTTTATTTTTGGTGCATGATACTATTGTACTATAAATTCATATTAGAGTATGCAATGTTTTATTTCTAATAAATGTATCTAAAGTATTTTAAATCAAATATAATTATTATTATTTTTAACATTTTCTTATACATTACTCTTTTAATAGTAGAAACGTTTAACAAATTAAATACTTAAACGTTTCACAAAATGTAAATTTAAACCTTTTTTTTTTTTTTTTTTTTTTTTTTTTTTTTTTTTTTTTTTTTGTCTAATATGTTTATAATATTATGTTTCCATAAATTAGATATTTTCTTGTTTCTTATCTTTGTGAATAAAATGTTCTAATAGGAAGTTTTCATGGCAATTCATGTAATTGTATGATTGACGTTACATCGAATTTTCAGTTTCTACGGGATGTATAAAAATTCTTACACTTTTTGAATCATGACTTGTAACACAAAAGTACAGTGTCTTTCAGAAATATTTTTTCAAATAAAGCCAGAAACTTAATAAAATGTCTTATTTTTAAACTAAAAGGGGACTCTGCCTACGAGCTATGCTCACCAACCCCCATTGAGACACCACAAATTCTAAAATTACATTAATTTGATCGACTTTTAAAAAATTGCGAAATATTTAATGTATTATATATATATATATAAATAGTGATCTCCCTTTTAAAGTTTCCATTATTTTCCCTTTTATTGGGGGAATTTTAAGATCTAATCAACTTCTGTCTGTTTAACATCCACTGCCATTTACATGTTTGATCAAATAAAATCAGTTAAACAATGAAATACACAGAGTCATTGTCTGCTGGGTTTTTTTGAACCACAGTGTAAGAAAAAATATTAGGTAAGGCATTTGAAATGTATCGTTTAAATCTGAACTAATTGAACTAAATCTGATGTAAATTTCACTAAATTTCTCTTTCTCTTTTTTAACATTCACGTGAAAGTACTTTTGTTGTTTGAAAGGAAATAATATTCGTGCGGACTTGGAATTCACAACAATAATTAGAAACATTATATCAAAACATGAAATAAATGTCTCGTATGTGTGTTTTTAAATTTTCACTGCTTTGCAATATTACTTGGTCATTTAAATATGACGCAGATTCTTTTATTTGCTGCGATTAACGCATATTAATGATTTTATTTATTATTTAAAAGTTTTCTTTCTCTTTTAGATTTTCACATGAAGGTATTTTTATTGCTAAAAAGGAATCCATTTACGGTGGTTCACGCATGAACTCATGCTTTTAATATTTTCTCTCTATTTTAATGTTCACATATAAATATAATTTTATGACGTAGTTTTTAAAATCTCATTTTATATCTTTTTCTGTTTGTGATAGTCGCGTGTATTTTTTTTTCTTTTTTTAATTTGGAGGAAATATTATTCCCTGATCACTTGGCAACAATTTAAAATAATAACCTTTTTCAAAATATGTAAAAAATGTCTCCTAAAATGTCAAAATTTTGAATTTAAAATGGAAATAAATCCTCGAAAAATGAATCAAATTGAAAAAATAAATGAATCTGCATACAGGAACTTATAATGTTTAAAATGATCTAAAAATATTTAGGTTCCTATGAATAGTTTTGCCCCTATAAAACGTTTTAAATCAGCTTGTTTCATAGGCATTTCTCTATAACACCACCAATTTTCATATTTTTGTGTGCAGTATTTTTTTAATATTAACGAAGAAATATCCTAAGTCACAAAAAGTTCATTATCAGCGGCGGTGACAGCGTAAGTTAAATTTTTTTAGAAAAGAGAGATACCTATTCATTGCAACTGATTCTTTTTTCTATAATTTCAAAAACTTAAAAACTTGGTATTCTATATACAAATTTTCATATGATACTGTTACCTCCTATCAGTTACTCTCGTATAAAAAAGTGTTACTTCACATGTTAAAACAGCTATACTGATGGTTAAATTGAAACGAGAATATGATTTGCTTATACATGTATAGATAAAATGAGTTTAGATAAATGAGTTAGATAAATGTGTTTTTCATGCTGAATTATTTTAGAAATGCTAAAAATTTTAGATATATGATCATTCTGATGGAACGCCTCCATGATTAATTTTGAATTTTTATTGGTTAAATGTAAAGAGGGAGGGAAATTGGTAGTATCCTGTCTTTAATGTAAGCAAATGTATTTTTTACGCAGATTTTTCCGATAAGCTTCAAATTTTCTATATAGGTTTATTATGATAAGACCATTTCCTGATTTGTTTTAGGGATTCATTGGTTAAGTATAAAGGGGGGATATAGGGCTATCCCTCTTAATTTAGATAAATGGGTTTTTCATGCAGAATTAACCAATTTAATTCAATTTTTGCATATAAGTTTATTCTGATAAGACGCTTATTTGATTAGTTTTGAGTTCTTTTGTTACGTATAAAGGGAGGAATGGGCAATTATTACTCCCCTCTAAAATAGATGAATGAACTTTTATACAAAATTATCGGATTTTCTTTAAATTTTGGATAAAGGATCTTTCTGATAAGGCGAATCCCTGAATAGTTTTATGGGTGTAATGGTTAAATATAATGGGGAAAATGGGTGGATAGTTCCTTTTAAATTAAATAAAAGGAGTTTTATTCAGAATTATCCAATTTTGCTTCAAATTTTGGAAAGATATTCATCATTATAAGGCCTATCCATGATTAGTTTAGAAGGTTAAGTAAAACAGGATGGAAATGGGGGATCTAAACCTTCTACCCTAACTTGTTTTTCAAGGCGCATTATTCCTTGAAAAGGTAGAACTGTAATATACAATTAGTGTGAATAGCTTGTGAGGTCAATGTCATCAATTTAACTGGGTAATATTCTTTTTATTCTAATAATTTTTTTGCAGCTGAAATGAAATATTTTCTTACTGATCAGTTTTGTCTCGGAGGGAATTGTATAAAAATTTATGTTAAAAATATAACTTTTAGAAATATAACTGTAGAACTATTTCATAAGCATAATCTTATTTCCTGTCTTATTTTAACGGCTTTTGGATGTTAAATGTGTATTCCAACTGTTAAAAATTGAAGACTATTTCAATATTTTTGGTTGAAACTATCACATTATTTTGTTTAAAATTTACAATTAAAATTAATAAACTATGAAAAATTCTTTTATTTTTAGCTATTAATTTAAAGCTGAGAAATTTTCAATTCTTCTTTGCTACATTATTATTTTACTTAAATTTTCAGTAGTTTTTATTAAAATGTATTATTGAAAACAGCACCAAACATTTTAAACTTTATTCATATTTTATAACGTTTTCATCTAATGAAATTATGTACTTATTTATTTTTATCAAGGGTAAAACAAATGGACGAACTGTTGTTACTCATTATCAAATAAGAAAACCTTTGTTATTCGTATGAGATAAAGTTCTTTGCTCAGTTTTATTATATTAAATTTAATCGAATTTTCGCTGAAAAAAAAGATCAAAGCGATTAAATAATGCACTTTAATGCAATACTGGATCCGTGTGAAAACAAACATTATTTGCCATTGTTGCAAAGATAAAAAAGAAGAAATATTTAGAGCTTTTAAAAATAACTGTAATAGACCATCAGTGCCATTAGAATTTTGACTTTCATATAAAAATTAACTCTTTTGTCATCGTGTATAGTATTGCATTGCGCTTATTTTCTTGTATCCGTAGCCGTAGGTAGTTTAAATTTAAGGGGGTCCGTGACACAAAAATCTTCAAATTTTCCAAAAAAAGAAAAAATACATTAATATATTTCTGTTTTTTATGCTTAAAGTGCCGTTAAAACCATGGTTCTAGTTTAATTAGAAGATGGAATATTAATTTCTTCGCTTTGGTTTGTTTTCAAAATCTAGCCTTTAAAGCAATGGTTGTCATGAAATAACTGCTTGTGAAAATGCGTTTTTCTTCAAGATGAGTTTTTTAACAATTTCTCTGATTTAAATAGTTATAACTCAAGAACCGTTAAAGATAAATGTTTCAAACTTGAAACATGTCTTTTTTGATTATTTTTCTTTAATGTTCATTCAAAAATTGGAAAAAATATTTACTTAGAAAAATATGTTTTTTTAATAATAACTGCAGCAATAAAAATAGAAACAGTACTATAAATAAATCTAATTCTCTGTAGGTAGAGGCCAAGGTTTAAATAATTTTTCCAATAGAGCCAAAAGTATCTAGTCTTTGATTCGAACGTGGGACCTTGTTTAAACGCACCAGTGCTCTGTGCAAGCTAAAATTTTAGATAAAGTTCTGCACGGGCCGAAATATTCAGTCCTGGGCTCGTCCTTTTTCGAAGACTAACAGTACAAACAGTTTGTAACAGACATGTACAAAAATTAGTAAAATCAGGTCCATATCATTCCGTGCAAAAATTAATTAAAAGGTACCTTATTCAATTTTTTCAGAAAATAAAATTATTCTTAACATACTATTTTTTCTAGAATACTGCATACAAACGTCTGAGAAAATTTAAGATTTTAAATTATTATATGTTTTACATTACTATGTGTTCGCAAGTCACCGGTTGTAGAATAGCAATAGTACTAGCTCGCCAAGTAGGCCCAGCATATAAAAAGAAAATGTAAGCCTAATTCTGGTTCAAGACAAACTGAGTCTGTTGAAATAATTAAGCTCTGTTTCAGACGGATCAAACTGTTTATCAACGCTAGACATGGTTATATTTCATCGAATCGTGCAACATATTTATACTTATCTTCATGTCAGTCACGTTAATTGAAAATTGCTGACATTTTATTGGCTTAGATTCATCGTTTTGAATTTATATCGGATCGAATTTTTTCATCGGTTTGGCTAAGCCCGCTTACTTTTTTGTTTATTATGTAAAGTCTTAGTCCTCTTTAGATTATCACCTAAGAGGTCGGTAGCGTAGTGTGCCTCTCGGCGAATAATCAAGGCAAAGTATTAAATGGAGAATCAATTTATTATCCGTAGAAAACGCTAAGATCCTCTAAAATTAATATATACAGCATTTGAAATTATAATAAAGCACATAGGCTCTTTAACCAACCAGCTTCAGCTTTAGTTCAGTTTGAGTTCCTTAAACACCAAGTTCGTAATTAACGCAATGTTCGTTAGATGAAACGTTAGCATACACACAAGGCAGAAGTCATAACTTCTCCTATCGAGCTATTTGCTGCTCACCAAAAATCACAGACAATCACTTTGTCTAACCTCTCACGATGAGAACAATCACCGACTCTCCTTGCGGGAGTACATTCAGTGATTCTAAACAGACCTCTGTGATCAGATCAGCTTCTAAGATCCTCTCGCGGGATCTACTCTTCCAACTCTCAAACCGAGCTGCTTCACTCTATCCGAGATAACACTCGACTCCCCTCTGGTTTCCTTCTCTTAGCCCGATCCAGATTTTTCTCTAGACCCCCTCTGGAGGTCACCACCAATCACGAACCTTAATGAGCTTACTCTCATTAAATGATTAGTAAAATCGTTCTACCATTGGCACCTGAGTTTTCACTCCTGATCGCCCAGTAACGGCGCCAGGCTGTCTGGCTTGTCGGCCTTCACGTATTTTCACTTTGCGTTGGAGAGCCATCAAAGGGCCACGCGGGAGGTCGACTCATTCTTCCGACTGTCTCCAACCTGTTGGTTTCGTTGATCGATAATGATGTAGCGATTCTTTATAATATCACCGACAGTTTCCCTTTGAGAATAAGGGTCACTTTGAGTTTACAGTTTCATGGCGAAACCTCTTTCAGAAATAAATGCAAATTTCTGTTATTTTGCTTTAAAAACTTGTGATAATTCCGATTTATCACAATTAGTTGGGCCGAGTCGGTTAAAAAATCCAATCTCTCCGTATTTATTCCATCAGGCCCGGTTAAGTATGGGCCTCAGGTCAACTCCGTGCAGACCTCTAGTCCTAGATTCAAATCCTGATCTAGAGACTTTTAACATTGCTAAAAAAATATTCAAATATGGCGTCCACTTAATTAGTATTTTATATTGTAATCTCATTTGTGTAGTATAACCAATAAAGCCTTTTTGTAAGTTTCATAAATAAAATACATTACCCTATGCCATTTTACCGCTAAATTGTCGCGAATGAGAGGGAGTTCGAGATAGGCAACATTTGGTCAGGAATCATATTTGCTTTCGAATGTAAATGGAACTTTTGAAATAGAAATTGTCTTATATATTAAAATTTGTTTCAGTTTATGTTTTTCAAATGGTAACATTCGTTTACATTTAAAATGTATTCATTTTATAAAGAAATTTTCACTCGCATAACTTTTCTAGGTTATACAGATTTCGAGTAGGATGGTCAAAATCTGTCATACTTTTCAATTATTTCATGATTTTTTCAAGTTTTTTAGCAATAGCTGTTCTCAAAAAGTTATCGATCTTTTAATCTTCATGTGAAATAGTATATAATATTAATAATTATTTTCAATTGACTAAATTTCACCTGAGATAAATACGTTGAGTTAAAGAGGCTCAAAAATACTTTAGCACGAGAGACAAAATTTGGAATATGATGTGTATTTAAGTTTCCAAAAGTCTGTATATATATTTTTTAATTTCATTTTCTCCCTTTCTTTTACTTTTATTATTATTATTATTATTATTATTATTATTATTATTATTATTATTATTATTATTATTATTATTTTGTGGTTGTGGCAATGGAGGTGATCCATTAGATCTCCCTTAGAACAGTTTTTAATAATAAGATATTTAGAGAAGATAACGTTTATCACAGATATTTAATATTATCTAACGCAAATGTTGACCTCGTCTAACCGTACAAAGATTTAAGGAATAATATGTAAACTATATTTTTTTCAATCTTGAAAAGAAGTAGTCTTGATTAAAATACCTTAAACAGATTCCAGAACAGGGTCTAGATTGTGAGTGTTAACATGAAAAAATTCAAAGTCAATACAATTTTTAATATGTAGGACAAAGATATTTTGAATGTTTTTACAAGCTTATTTCACGCATAAAAAAAGCCTTATTAATTTAATGACCTGCATTTTCACGCTTTGCTTTTTGAAATACTATTCACCGTATTTTATTGCTCAAACCACATAGTGCAGGCTAAACACGCTTCTCTATAAACGATAAATATCTTCCCTGTTTCGTGTTTCATAATCATGATGACACCATCTTTCTCTAGGAAGTAACTCATAATCACCAAATATTGACATTGTTTCAATATATTTTTTAAACACTCGATTTCGTTATTGACTTTTCTTAATAATTTTCAAATGTTTAGAATCACTCTATACAGGGTGCTTCACTACCAAACCGACAAACTCGCAGGATGTGTAAAAAGCACAGAGATGACTCGGAATCACATAAAAATGCAGGGTCGTAATTGCCATAGTTGCGAATTATGGTACAAACATACGTTGACAGTGGGCTATCTTTTTTAATTCAGATTTTATGATTGGCACAACTTTTTCAAAATGGTAAACTTCTCCTTTTTAAATAACATATTAAATTAAGGCAAAAGTAAAAGAAATTTTACAATTTCAAAAAATTGGTTCCAGTCAAGAAATCTGAATTAAAAAAAAAATATATAGCTCCTGACAACACTGGCACAAAGAAGCAGAGAAAAGAAACAGAAGTAGCAATACATTAATGAGATAAAAAACATTTAATTGAAAAGTTATACTACAAACAGAGATCGAAATTACTTCCAGAAGTTCTCAGGCACGTTCCTGGCGTGTTCCATATCCTCCCGACAGCTATAGATATTCGAGCAAAGAGGTATTCAATTGAAGGAACAGCAGGTGATTGTTAAGCCTGTCTGAAATTTCTGGTCATAATTCCGACCACTTTTTGGGGTATAACTTTTCAATAAAATGTTTTCCATCCCATTAATGTGTGGTGTTTCTGTTCTTTTTGTCTAAAGCTTCGCCCCAGCATTCCTTTGGGCTACTTTTTTTTTCAATTCAGATTTCTTGATTGGCAACAGTTTTTTAAAATTCCCCTTATTTTTTCCTTAATTAATGTGTTGTTCAATAAGGAGAATTTTACAATTTTGCAAAAGAAATGCCAACCATTAAATATGAATTTAAATGAGTAGCTAATTGTCAACATTGTTTTGTGCCATAATTCGATACTACGGCATTTTCACCCCTGCATTGCTGATTCCGAGTGTTTTCTGTGCCTCCTATAACTTTGTAGGAGGCACAGTTTGTCGCAAGTACTGCAAGTTTGTCGATCTAGTAGTGAAACACCCTGTATATTGTTTTCTCCAACAAACACTTCTTTTTGAGAAGAATGAATAGTTGTTATAATAATCATTAATGGTTAAAATAATTTTGCAGGAATTCTATGTAAAATTTTTGTATAATTAGTGATAATTGTTTTTGCTAATAATTAGTAATAATAATTAAATATGTTAAAAATAAAATTTAGATCACTATGCCTTTCTCCTCTATGCGTAAAAATTCAAAATTTACGGGCATGATTGCAATTTCATTTTTACCCATGCACCTACATTCATCCATTTATTCATACGCTGCTATTCATTGTTATTATTCACAGTCTCGTAATGTACAAATGCATACATAATCTTACATAAATATTTGAAATACCTGTGTTTTTTACACTTTTTGTTAAATAAAATAAAACCATGTGGGTGTGAGTGTCTGCTCGAAGTGAAAAATGTGACATGTCGTATCATTTTTTATCTAAACAAATGATGCACTAACAAGAGCAAACATTCTGAATTTCATAAAACATATTTATTCCTAAAAATTGTATTAATATTTCCAAAACAGTAAAATTAGTCATTTAAATATGCGTAAAAAAATGTTCTTCCTGCAAACTAAAATAAGTAGTGACTGTAAGAAATTATTTACGATACTACTATTTAATCTTAAATTGGATCATAATCAGTCTTTCTTGTAATTACATTGATTTTTTTTCTTCAAGCGTAACAAAAGATTGAAAAGTCCTTTAGACATGTACCGTGAGGAAAATGTAGACTTATTTTTCTTTGTTTTTAAAATATCAATAAATTTTATTTAAACAAACCACAGTGCGTTGGAGAAGATTCGCAGTTTTCGTCAATATTGAACTTGTATAGCAATTAAAAAAAGTAGAATCATATTGTGAAGTTGGTTTCCTTTACACGATCTATTTTTTGTTACCAAATTTGGCGATATTTTATAATAAAATAAAATGTTGGAATATTTTCACCAATCATAATACTCAAATCCACAATACAACTCTCCTTTCAAACGTAGATTTATGTATATACAAGCTGATTTACTAGCAGGACCATAGATGTTTTCAAACAAATTGCAAGTTTTAAAATCTTCATTCATAATAAAATACAAAAAAATTAAAATTTTATTTGGAGAATATTTTAAATTTTATATTTTATCTGGGTGAACACAAGTATGTATTTCTGTTATGAAAACCATGTTTTCGTAGGATAAAGAAATATTGTCGTTGATTTTAGCTGTTTTAAACCACAAAAATAATACAATAGTTGAATTATTTTAAAATTCCTTTCTCCAATGAGACCTACTCCATGCAAAATCTTCTGAGCACGCGCGCGACGTACGCTGCACATCTGAACCTAAGAAAATCTACAAAGGAGAAAATCTAATTATCCTTTTTTTATGTTGCCATGAGTGGATTTTGTAGATCGATTGCAAATCAATCAAGAAAAATAAAATCATCAAAATAGGAAAAATTAACAAATGTGTGTGCAAATATTTGCTTGCATTCGGCAATCATTAAATACCATATTTATCGTCCGCTGTCATTGGCTGGCTGCTTTGTTGCCGCGGGTTGATGGCTAGCTGCAAATGTCCTCTAACCGGGCTGCTTCATTGCCTGGATTGGGAGGAAGCTGCAAATATCTTCTCACCCAGTATTTTTTTTTTTAATCTAAATTGAAATTTGAAAATCCGGCTGCGAAGTGCACTTTCCAGTGTTAGTATCCACACATGACAAAAATTTCAGTGACCTGGGGGTTATAATCTTGGGATTATATCCGCGGTCAGGCAGGCAGGCAGACATCTCTTATTTTATATATATAGATGTATATCTAATTTTCTTGTGTTCGTATTTATGAATCGATTTTCCTTGTGATTAAGAATATGCACAGGATTTAGCAAGGTCTCAACAGAATTCGTTGTTTTGTTTCAACATATCAGCCGCCCAAGAATTTCAAGCTTTTATATCTCTATCATTTCTAGGGTTTCGTTCATCGGTCGAATCATCTCTGTACTCTGTCTATCCGTATTTCACAGAGTCCATACACAAAAACTGTATAAGCCAGAGACTTCAAATTTTATGTACTTGCAACTGAATACCTCGTATCACACGACAAATCGTAAAAAAAACTGAAAAAGTCTACTATTTTACTTAGTTAATTTTATCAATGTCATTCGTCCATTTTTGCGATTTACATTTTAAAAGAGAACCTTAATTTGAACACTTTGCGTGTAGAATTCATTTCTTGGAGGTAAAGCGTCTCACTAGTAAACAGGAGATTTTTAATTCGATCACCTGTGCTACAAGTTGAAGTTCTCGTATTAATATAGATTTACTTTTTAAAAAAATTCTGCGAGTTTAAGGATTTATGTTATTAGTGTTTCGTTTCTTCTCGTTAGAGCTTTAAATAAAATGGCGGATGAAGTTAATCAACAAACTCGGACTTACTCAAGACTTTGATAAATCCTGAACTCTATGCTTAGTCTCATTTATATAGGTTCATAAATACACTGAGGGGACAAAAGTTATGGGATAGAAATATGCAAATATATAGATGGCAGTACTGCCACTTACAAACTGTATAAATGGTCAGTGCCTGGACAGGACTTTCATTTATGTTCAAATGCTTCGTGTGAAAAGGTTGATTATGTGATTATGACCATACGACGAGAATTAACGAATTCCGAACGCGGTATGCTAGCTGGAGCTACACGCACGGGGCTTCATAATGCTGTGAACTTTCTTACATGGAATGGACTGAGTTCGCTGGTCAGTCTAAGCCAATCGTTAACTGGAAATGATTACGTTCAGCTATCGGGTTACCACATGCAATCATTCATAGACCTCGTGTACTCAAACAACGATGGAATTTTCCAGGCTGAGAATGCGCCATGTCATAGGCCATAATTGTTGGCAATTGGTTTAAAGAACATTCTGGGCTCAAGCAAATTTTTTGGCCACTGCGATAGCCCGTCATGAATACCATCGAACATTTATGGGACATAATTGACAGATCAGTTTGTGCACAAAATTCTCCACAGGCAACACTTTCGGAATTATGGGCGTCTATAGAGGCTCCAAGATTCAATATTTCTCTAGAGGATTTCCAAGGACTCGTGGAGTCCATGCCACGTCTTGCTGCTGCACTTCGCAGGTCAAACGCAGGACTGAAATACTATTAGCAGGATTTTTGTCAACTCAGTGTATATGTATTTGTGCAATGTGCATGACACAGGCTGTTATCCTGTTTCAAGATGCCAGCCACCCTAGAATTTCAAATCGCTATATCTCAGCCATTTTTTAAAATAGAGTTGAAACAGAAAATGCCCTGGGAAGCTTGTATCAAATCCAAGCATTAAAATGGAATTTTTATTTTTATTTTTATTTTTATTTTTATTTTTATTTTTATTTTTATTTTTATTTTTATTTTTATTTTTATTTTTATTTTTATTTTTATTTTATTTGTTTGGTTTGAAATTCTTTAGAGGTACTATTTTGAAATAATGGCGGATAAAACTAGCCAATCGCAATTTTAGTTACCTTCTATCCGGTAGAGAGCGATACACAAAAACAAAGCAAACAGAGTTTAATCAAAATTATTTAATTTTAATTTTAAGTACATTCTTGTTCGAGAAAACATTAAAAAAATTCCTTTTTTTAAGTTTTAGTTATGCAATTTCCAATTTTTGGTGCAACCTGCGTTTAAAAATAAATAAATAATAATAATAATAAATCTACCATATAAAAATTATTATCAAAACCTAAACTTGAGAGGCAGAAGATATTTCTGAATATTCTTAAAATGATAGTAATAATAATAATATCTAATATTGTTTAACCTATTTCCAGCTAGTGAGGTGTATGAAGGCAAAAGAAAATATTGTTGATCCTGTCTTTTGCATTTTAAATTTGGAATATGTTAATACGTGAAAACATACGTTATACGTGAAAACATAAAATAATCCATTTTAAAGCTTTGGCTACACAATTTCTCGAAGGGTGCTATCAAAATAATAATTAAAAAAAATAGCTATTTTGTGAAAAATTTTATCAAAACGTATATTTGACCTTCCAAAAAACCTATTCTGAAAATTTATATTAAAAAATACAAAGTACCAAATTTGTTTAATTTTAGTTACCTTATTTCCCATTAGGGAAAGCTTTAAACGCAAATAAATTAATTTGAATCTTTATTACAAATTTTTAGTAATAACACCAGTATTGCGCTAAAATATAACATAAGGAAATCGGTTTTATTTATACATGGGTACCCTATTTTCACCTAGAAGAAGCTACAAATGCAAAAGGAATTCTTTTTATCTGTGTTAACTAATTTTAACTTGGAGTATGGTTTCCAAAAAAATAAACCAAAAAGAATTCATTTTTAAATATTAAATATGGAACTTCTCCCAGCAGCTCTACCAGTATAAAAAAAAATAGAAAAACTGGACCAGGTCAATGTTTTTATAAACATAAATTTTATCGTGGCAGAGTCTTATTCTGAAAATTTATATAAAAAACGTAAAAATTCATTTTATTCAAATTTAGTTATCCTTTTTTTTCGCCAGAAGGCGATATAAACACGAAAGAAAATTGTCTCGAACCTGTGTTATCTACTTTTAATTTAATATAGCTATCTAACAGTAAAACATTTAAAAAAAATCATTTTTACTTATATTTCGTTTCTCTATTTCCTTCCATAAAAAATATATTATCATCCACGTTCTATGAAGACCGTTTTTAATTCTTTAAGCACCAAATCTTCCATTTTGAGAAGCTGTAATTATGATTATATTCTCCATGTGAACTAACTTACATACATTTATATGTGTGTTGTTTTATTATTTATTTATTTATTTGTGTCTTTTTCATAACTACAGCTTTAAAATTTATTTATTTTGAATTCGTGTAATTATGTAAAATAATTGATAAAATTCGAAATACATTAGGGAAAAAATTTCAGATTTTTTTTTTTTTTTTTTTTTTTTGTGTGTGTGTGTGTGTGTGTGTGTGAGTGATTTACTTTTTACGTAAAAAATATTAACCATAACACTGTGAATGTTGTATTAAAAGAAATGTGGAGGGATGGAAATGAAATATATTAATACTGATTTCTAAGCAATTATTTTGAAAGGTACCAAAATGGGAGACTTGGCGTCTTTTGGCTAGACAGCCAGCTCTTTTTGCTGAGGATTTATATTGCGATAATTTTAACGGCTGCAATCTTCCTTTCAATAAACAGACAGCGATTCATATAAAAAAGTTTCTCCATTCATGCAACAAATATTTAATCAATAAAGCGAAAAGAAATTAAGACATATCAGTGATTTTATTGAAATTGTTTGCCAAAAACTTCAGCAATTTCGAATATTTTCAGAATGCCTAAGTCTGGATGAATGAATTATTCTTTATATATTCAGACCTTCGCCAAAAATGCGTATGAGAAAAAAAATCGATAAAATTTGTATATAAGTTATGGGTCCTTACTTTTTCATAAGCATGTGCACTCAGTTTGCAAGTTTATATAAGGAAAGAGAAAAAAATTAAAAAAATTAACTTTTTGAAAGAAGAATTATTTTATATTTGACTAAATGCGTTAAAAATAATATAAAACAGAAAGTTCAATTAAAAAAGTTAAAATTCTGGCCAAAAAGTTCTAAAAAAATCTAAATAATATATTACAACCCATCTTTAAAAAATCCATGTTAAAAAATAGAGTTTTCACAGTGCTTGCAAAGTGACAAAAACAAAACTGATTTTTTTTTTTTTTTTTTTTTTTTTAACAGATTTAAAATAGGAAGCTATCTTTAGGGATACACTGTTGAAATTTTTGTCCTAATTGAACCTTTGAACCAAATTTCGGTGTTCAGTAGCTTCCGCCATCAGATGGTGAAATCTCGTATCAACATTTGGAGCTTCCTATTGCAATCTTGTCTTAACTATTAGAACTCTGGTTCAACCAGAGCTGCAAATGTTGGTTCGAGATTTATCCATCTGATAGCGGCAGCTACTGAACACCGAAATTTGATTCAAAAAAAGACAAAATTTTTAACAGTGTTCTGAAAGAGAGAAAGAAAAAGGTCTGGTGAATTCATTAAAGGACTTTAAGAAAATATTTCTCTTGAAACATTAAATAATAATATTATTATTATTAATTAAAGGCATCGTTAAAAATGGAAGGATATGATCTATTAGAAGGCATTTGCTGCTGATTCATATTTTTTTCTGAGAAAAAATGCAATGTTATTATAAAAAAAAAGAAAAAAGAAAAACAGCATTTTCAAATTTTTAAAAAAAGTTTTAACATTGATAATTTTTAACAAATGGCAACGCTGCAAACTGATGTAAAATTCGTTGTTTTTGTTGACCGTATTTGTTCAGTAGGGTGAATGCAAACGTGCAAAGATGAGGAATGGAAAAAAGAAAAAAAAAAAACAAATTCGATGGCCTGGAAAAAAAAGGAAAGGGTAGATGTTATTATTTTTTAATTTGTAATATAATTTGAACTGGAAAAATAAGTTATGAAGAGCATTTTTTTCGCATCTTGATTTGTTAAACCGATGCAGGCTTGTAAAAATGCGAAAGGAAAGGGAAGCCATTTCCATCTATAGAATATTTTCAATAGAAATCCCGACAGTTGGTAATGGCGCGGCCTTTTGCATTTTCAATGAGTTATTAATTAATATCTCGGCTAATTGTCAAAAAATGAAAATTGTGCGCATTAGGACCTACTTTGAACTATCGTCATTGAAAGTTTCCTACCTGTATGTGCGGATGATTTTCCTGTCCATCGGCGTTACACAGACACTCAGACAGATACAAAAATCTTGTTTTTATTAGTACCGATAAGTGATTATCTTTGGTGACCAACAACTCTTGTCCTTTAGGCTAAATAAAATCTTAATAAAGTTTTTTCATTTTAACAATAGTTCTGTAACTCTATTCTGATGTGACGAATAATTTACCGAGTGAAGACAAGCTGACTTTAGTACCCATGAATTCTATCAGAGATTCTTCTTTCAGAACCTCGACGAATACGGCTTTTTGAAATCTATTAAATTTCAATCAAGTTGCAATATGCTTCTGTGTAGCTGTCATAATAATAACTTATTTACAAAATTAACAACTATTTATCTAACATCTATATAAGGGCATTTGTGTTAAATATATATTTAAGGATATACATCAACATGAGCATGCTTTAGAATAATTTAGGGCAAATTTTATCTGACGGATTAATCTGTTTTAACTTTTAAAGCACATCACCTATGAAAAATATTTTTTTTACTTCATTTTAATTCATACAACCAATAGAAATTTCGATATCTCGAGTAGTGACTTAAAAACTTACTGCTTTATGTCGTCCGACGTGGAACCAGTCGCAGCCGAGATTGGTATAACTCTATAATTCAAGGTCAACATAGACATAAAATTCAATTATCTTCAACTATCAGGCTCTTCCCGTGATTACGCAATGATTTTGATTTTTCACTGCTTTTTTTTTTTTTTAATTTTAATTCATTCTGTAATCCGAAAATCTTTCCTTCAAACTTATCTTCGACTCTCTCAACTATTAAATCTTCCCATCCTTTTATTATTAATCACAAACAACTGGAGAAGAAAGAACGATACTTTAATTTAAAGTCTAGGGAGTAATTTACATTGAAACGGTCATACAAACCAACGTTCTACTAATATACCGCTGCGGTAATAATTTCAATGTCTTCGTTAACTTCTGAGATGGGTGTCGGTTCGTTACTTCATCACCTCTCTGGACTCTCTGGACTGACCAAGGTCTCTAATGAATTTCATCTATTTATTTGTATTTTCCAGTCACTCATTACATCAGCCTATTGTTCGGTCGCCAATTATGAACACCCTCGCACCCAGGAATCATAATGCACACATTTGATTTGCAAACCAATGTTCAGACGACTGCACCAATACGACATTCCTTTTGTCTCTTTCTTATCTTTTCTACATTGGAAGCGAGTGATGCCTGCTCTTTAAAAATATTTTACGCCTCTTAGTTTTAAGTTCCTTGGTTGATAGCCTAAGTTCACCCTTAGTAACACTATCCCAGTATAACTGTTTCAAGTTATTGTTTTACATGATGGTGGAATTTGCGCATCCCATATTCACTTTACCCAGTAGATTTTGTATCACATTTCCATTCCCCTAAATTTTGATTTCTAATACTATATGCAGAAACATTCTAACATTATTTTACATTCTGTTGTCATCTAAATTTTCATTTTTTGTAAAATGGTCAGAAATTTTACTTCTTTAATCTTTATTTCAAGTTCCATACAAAACATTTCCACATTCATTGAAAAAAAAGCACAGCATTTTCATTTTCATAAAACATTTTACACTGATACAACTATTTCACTTCTTTCTAATCTTTTAAGAATTCCGTGGTTATATCATTTCTATGAAAATGCAGAATTTTCGAAACAAATACAGCTGAAAACTATTTTCTGTTTCCGTATAAAATGACAGCAAAGAGTTGAAAAAGAAATAAATTCAGAACATTTGAAAAACAACTGCATCCATTACTTATTAAACTTAAAAGATACGTTCTATAAATTAGTTTATTGAATATGACGTTGATCGATGCCACTTATAAAGAGTTCTCAGGTTAGCAATTTGTGAGGAAAATTTATACGCATTCTGGAAGCATCATGTAATCTTTTAAAAAGCTACTTGACTCTGCCTGAAAATGGGAACCACTTCTCTAAATAGCCTCATCTATCAACGAAGTGAAATTGGAAAATTCTCATTTTAAAATATTGCGTAGTTATCTTGGTGTAAAACTAAAATATTTTATACAAGTGAAAAGCGATTAGAAGTACTAAAATGATATAGAAAAGTATCTTGCAACAACAAAAATCAAAGCTTTATAATTACAATTTCATACTATGCTAATTAAGGAACATTTGCGAAACAACAAAGGTTTGAGTTTTGTTAACTTGGACAAAAGACCAGCAATTTTTATTATTATTATTATTATTAATTATCATACGACTGAACTAATCCCTAACCATTATTTCAATATATATTTCACTTTGTCGATAATAAAATAACTAGAGATAAAAACAAAAATCCATAGAAGAAGTTGATGCCTAAAGATGGTGAGTAAATTTAGAGCAAGAAGGATTAGAGGTCGACGGTAAGTGTGAGTAGTTTATTCAAAACCTAGAGATAAAAAATCTACTTATCTTAAATTTTGTTAAATTGTAATCATTTTTTTATTTATGAGTGGCTATTTTTGCCGTAATGAAAATTGTTTTTGAATTTTATTAAAACTAAGAAAAATTATGCATTTCAAATAAATCAGTTATTCCGCTACAAGATCAAGCACATGACAAGCTATCATTTAAAATATTATTGATAAATGTTATTTACATCAAATATAAAAATTTTTATTCAAATATATAAAGTAGTTTAATAATATTATAAATGTGTGTGCAAACTGTATTGATAAATGTTATTTAGATTAAATAAAACATTTCCTTAAAGAATAATAAAGAAACTTAACATTATATACGTGTGAGTAAATTGTAAAAATGTTTGCAATAAGGTAAAAAGTAAAAAGATTATGGAAAGAAATCGTCCTCCTATTAAATTCAAAAAGCTACATTTTTTATTTTTTTTATACAGTCCATTATACAAAATTGCTCAATTAAAGAAAATATCGCTTATTGCGATAAGATCATTATAAAATATAATTACATATCTGAATCTTTAGAACTGAGAATTATGTTCAATTAGAAATCGACCATTGGGTTTGAGGACAATAGTTCAAAAAAGAAATATAAACACGTTAAATATTTGAAAAAAAGAGAGAGGAGATAGAAAGGGGCGGAGAAAGAAATGGACAAAACTGTAGAAACCGTTGACTTTAAACAAAAGATAATCAATCAAAATGCCAGTTATTTCAGCTTTTAAACGCAGAATTGTCATTACAAGAGCTTTGTTATGTATTAAAGATGAAAAAAAGCACTTTGAAATTATTTTTTATTATGTTTCTAGGATTAAAATTACAATAGTCTCTTTATATGATGTTTGTTTGAGTAACGATGCAATTATTTTGAAATTGTTAGTATTTTTTTTTTCTACCAGACATCATTACCAATTTGTGAATGTTCTTTTTTAATCCTGAGGTATCCTTTTAATGGGTACGAAAAAGTAAGCTAATTTACATTTATATAATTCAGTTAATCCTCAATATACAGATGTACAGTTTTTATAATGATGTTACTTTCTTTTGCAGTTTATATTGTTTATTTATCGCCAATAGGTAATAAGTTAAAGTGCGCTTCAATTATTTTAGGATACATTGTTTGTATATATATATATACTGTGTGTCCAGCAAATAACACCCTGATTTCAAAATTACGTTTCCCAAAAACAAAGATCAATAGAATTAGGCAGTAAACGGTTTGTTTATCATAGGTAAGCTGTAAAAATCGTATACAAAAGTTTCGAACGATAAATATTTCGAAAACATTGTGTTCTGATTGCGAAGAATGCTTTGATTTGGCATTTTTCTTGCTTTAGATTGCTGCCAGAGAATGTGTTTTTCGGCTTAAAGTGTCATATTTCATAGTTTTTTTTTTATTATTATTAAATTTTTGAAATTTCGAAATTCTAAAAATTTACTTCGAAAAATCTTTAAAATATTGCACTGTAAGCTGAAAAATTATTTCTCTGCAGGCAACCTAAAACAAGAAAAATGTCAAATCAAAGCATTCTACAGTCAACTGCAAAAAGATTTGAGCGCCGGACCCCTCACAGAAAATTTCAGAATGCACAATGAGAAAATATTACTTATTTAAGAGAAATTTTGCTGCTGTCATTTATCAATCTTTCGTCTTCAAACGCTATGACGTCATACTTTATGAATTTAGTACATTTGCGATGACTGCATTTCAATTTCATAATGTGCCATTAGGAAATATTACATATTTAACAATTTTTTTTTTTCAATCTGGCTACAAATACACTTTAACAAATTTGAACCTTTTGCCGCATCGTCACTCCTCTGCTTTTATAGAATAACTCTCTTTCGACCAATGAGACTGCTCTACGATAGGATGAAGTAATCATTTTCTATAAAAGTGATGGAGTGATGATGTAGTAAAAGAGTCAATTTTTTAACACTGTTTTGTCTTCGATGTTTATTTAAACGCTATGACATTATACTTTACGGATTTCATACATTTGTGATGACTGCATTTCAATTTCAGTATTGCGTCATTTTTTCGAAAATTTAAACAATTTAATAATTGATTCGTTTATTTGCGTAACTGTTTGTTTCACTGTGTCATTGAGGTACGCGTGGTTGACGGTATATATAGATTCTCAATGAGTTAACGTTTCATTCTTGCTAAATATTAGATGCGATGTGCAATTTACTTTACGAGCGATTAAAATCTACTTGGACAATGTGGTACGTTTTAATTTCAAGATTAAGTTTAAGTTTTTCTTCCCGTTTTGGATTTTTTTTATTTCGTAAAATTTCTTCTTGGCTTCAAGGAACTGTTTTGAAAATTTCTATTATTCTTAGATCGAAGATTTTCGATGTCATATATTTCTCAAAATCTCAGTCAGTTATTCACAAAGTTGCAATTGAGACGAGATTTAGAGAAACTATGACATCGAAAATGTTCAATCCACGAATAATAGAAATTTTTATCAATAATATATGAGTTCTTTTTATTTTTCTTATTTTACACTGTAAATTACTTTTATTTTTCTTTTATCATTATACATTTTGAATAGTTTCCCATATTTCTTTTTTTTTATTTTCTTTTATCATTATACATTTTGAATAGTTTATCAAAATCTGCACCAGCACTATATGATTTATTTTCTTGTTTTACATTGTAAATTTCTTTTATCAATACATTTTCCCATATTTCTTTTCATTTTTTTCTGCTTTTATCACACATTTTAAATAGTTTATCAAAATCTGCACCAACATTATTTGAGCTTTTTTTTATATTTCTTGTTTTATATTTATTTTTTTTCAATCGATCCATCTGTGAAAAAATATTTACTGATTTTATGGAAATACGTTTTCAAATACATAGTTTCATTTTTTTTCTCAATTCATATTTAAAGATTATTTGCTGAATTTATGGAACGCGTTCAAATATACTTTCTTTCCAGTTTCTTATGTTTCGATTTATTTTATTATTATCAGCCAAATATAGGATTTCTAATATGAAAAATATGAGAATAAGCTTTTTGTTCTTGCTTTAAAGTTTGAATTCTTGTCGATTTGTTTAAATGATAATATATTTTCTTCCCAGTTTCTTGTATTTTTATTTTTTACCATTAATACCTAAGTATATAGGATTCCTAAATTCTGCCGATAATTTTTTTTTTCAATGCGAGAAGGAAAAAAAAAACACGAACCTTGAAATTAAAACGTACCCGAAACATGTTCCAGCCAATTTATTCAATCCCGAATACTCGCCAAATAATATATTTTCTTCTCAGTTCCATTCGATGCTTATCATAACCACGGGATTTTCTAATTTCTGTCATGGAATTTATGCGAGTCACATCATGAACTTCTTTTTTATTTTTTGCCTTTCGGCGGCAATGGAATCTTTGTTCTTTGTTTTTCAACCTCCTGATCACCTTGAAACTGTATGATGCGAGCGAGCGAAAAAAGGGAAAGGAACTCTTACTTTGAACTAACCATTCGCTCGCCTCCCCCCCCGCCCGAAAGCCACGAACGCTGTCCATCCGGATGATACGCCCTGCATTCCGTTTCGACTAATCGCAGCAGCCTCTTTTGAGCGGATCTCTAGCAGCAGTTGGGGAGGCGGGCGCGGATGCCAAGACTTTAAAAAGAAGCTTCGCGCCCTTTTTCATTTCTTCACAGAGTTTTGACTTTTTTATCAAGCAAACTCCCCGACACGAATCATGGCCTCTACGCAACTGCTGGATTTACCCATCGACATACTCCTGATCCTTTTTCGAACGTTCATCCCTTTAAGGGACAAACTGCGTCTTTTGACGAGCATGCCGGAATTTCATGCCATCTTGACGTACCGGTCGGCTTACCTCTCGTCTCCCGTGCCTTTTTCGACCGCGTACTTGCAACGGCTGAGCCGAATCCGACCCGGCTGGTACTTCGCCACGCGAAACTGGACCCATCGATTCTGTCTTCGCCTCGATCCCGAAACCCTGAATTTCGCAATCTATCACTTTTTCCTCGAAGGATTCGAAGGCCATTACAAACCCGCCGTCCTGCACCAAAGTTTCTTTCGCGGATCCATCGACCGCGTTTTTCAAAACATCGAAAGTTTCTTGACGCAGTTCCAGTATCTAGAGGAGGAGGACGAGGGAGGGGAGACGACGGCATCCAGACCCCCCCTTCCGCGACAACAGCAGCAGCAGCATCAGCCCAAAATGTACATGTATCGCCTGGAAGGCTACGGACTCGTACTGATCGACTCGACCGCTTCGCGAAACGGCCACCACAACTTACGGTTCTACGACTGGAGCGAAGTCAAGATCCTGCCCGGTCGCTGGCAACAAATCTACTGTCGATGGCGTTTGGACACCCATTTCAAAATCAAATGGAAACTCAACAAAACCCTCCACGTCAAATGCATGACCCCTTCGCCCTATTACTGTCACTGCGAAACGCGATTTCAGAGACTGTCTCCGATAACTTATCGAGTTTCGCCGAATCTCAGCAGTCTGAACTGGAACGAACAAGAATCCGTGCCTCTAGTGGGAGTGCAAGAGTTTCGACTGGAAGAAGACGAAAACCACATGGAATCCAAAATGACTTATCACGTTAATTATAAGTTTTACAACTCGTTAGAAGTCGAAGTCATTGCCAGAAGAAACGAACGATTGAGAAGCTTGTTGGAATAAAAAAAACTTTTTCATCACCAACCCACCCCCCCCACCAAAAAAAAATCTTTCCCATATTGCTGATGGAATTTTTTTTCCATCAGATTGTTCCAAGGGAAAGGCAAAAAATTGCGCCAAAGGTTTTAAAAAGAAAAATTGGTTTATCCAATTTCTTTTTAAAACCTTTGGCGCAATTTTTTGCGACAAACAGAGTACCAACGTTGGCACAGAAAATAGAATGAAAGAAAAAAAAAATCTTTCCCATATATTGCTGATGGAATTTTTTTTTCCATCAGATTGTTCAAAGGGAAAGGCAAAAAATTGCGCCAAAGGTTTTAAAAAGAAATTGGATAAACCAATTTCTTTTTAAAACCTTTGGCGCAATTTTTTGCGACAAACAGAGTACCAACGTTGGCACAGATAGAATGAAAAAAAAACGATCTTTTTTGCTTCCTTTTCGGGAGTAACGGGCAAACACTTTTAAAATTTTTCAAGCTATGTTTTTGAGACTTGTAAAAAGTTGTTCTTTACAATACACATGTATATATATATATATATATATATATATATATATATATATATATATATATATATATATATATATATATATATATATATATATAGTAGACTCCTTCAAAGCCGCACTCCTAAAATCCGCAACTCTCTAAAATTCTCACATATTTTAAGGATGTAAACAATGAAATATTCAGTTCAGATGTAGGTGCAAAATTTGACTTTTTTAGCTTGATATCAATTCCATACATTTTTTTCATTTGTAATTTTTGTTAAGGTTATTGAATTCATGTTTTTTCATGAAGAAAGAATAACTTATTTCTGAAAAAAAATAAAGATATTGCTGATTTCATTGATGATTACAATCTTACCGAATATATTTATGTATTAATCAAGCTTTTTTTAATTATTAAATCTGACTAAACTTGAAATAACGTTTCATTATTTTATGATCTTGATGTGAATTAGTAATTTACCTTTATGAGGCAAGTTTCATTGAATAATTTAGGAAAAAAAAAACACATTTCATCTCTATATAATGAATATTTAATTGTACATTATTGATTATGGCACGAAAATGTTAAAGTGTTTTTTTTTTTATTCCAATATTGGTGACCTAAAAGTCTTTTTAAAAAAAGGGAAAAAAATGAACCGAGGAAAAAAAAAGTTTTTTTTTTCTCTCGGTTCAAATTCGTAAACCGAGTCGTTTACAACGTTTTCTTTGCTCTCGTTTAAACTGGTGCAACCAGTCTAAAAAACTGCTTCCCGTCGTCGCGTCTTTCGTCTGTACCAGCAACCAGGGTTCCGTCAATCCCCGATGTCTCGACCACTGTTTTCGAGGAACCACGCGTCCCCAGGTGATAAAGTCTAATAGTTTTTTGCCCGATTTCAATTTGATCAGTTTTCTTACGAGCGCGTACATTTCCACACCGTCGCTGCTTTCACTGTTGCTGCCTCTGCCACACCGGTAGTTGCAAATTCCTTCGCAACTCAAGGACCTAACAAGCGGACGTCCCAAAAATCTTTCGAGATCGTCGCTTCGAAAATATACCGTACCGTTTGTGGTGACGTGACAGTGTATCGCCGCACCAATTTTTTCATTCACTTCTTTTAACAATCTCACGCGAAAAGACATTCTTCGGCTCGAGAAGAGAGAAAGAGATTCAATAGCTATACTTTCAAACCCAAAAAAAAATAGACCGGACTACTAAACTTTATGTTTTTCATTTAATCTCTCTCTCTGAAAGATAAAAACGCAGAGTTGGGTCGACAAGACAAAGACAAAGAGTCTGCATACCTTTTAGGGTGTAGGGAAACAACAACTAAAAAAAAAACCCCATCCTGTTTCGTGAGAAAGTTGACAAAGGCATGCATACCCTTGAGGGGGGAAAAAAATGTTTTCAGATGGGAACGAAAAAACAGAATTAAAAGAATAACATCCGTTGACCTTGCATGCCGAAGCAATCGAGCCGCAGCCGGTTAGCCTTGAGAGCCGACTGGACGCGCCCGCACGTCCGCCCGCTCGCTCGCTCGCTCGAGTGCATCGAATGGATGGGAGGAGGAAAAGGAGGAGGCGGGAGGGGGTAAGAAAACAACACGCGGAACGTCGACTAGAAGAATTAGAAGTTGAAATAAAAAGGGAAATCTTTTTGCGAACAAAGATTAGAGACAGAGAGGGCAAAATGGCAGCGGTCGCGGAAACATCCACGTCTATGTCTTCTTCTTCTACTACTACTACTACTAATACTAATACTCTCGCGCCCTCCCCTATCCGACTCACGGATTTACATCCCGATATCTTGTTAACGCTTTTTCGCAACTACATACCTCTGCACGATAAATTGCACGTGCTTTCTAAAATGGAAGAATTTCGCACTCTGGTCCGGTGTCGCGGGGCCTACCGCATACCGCGCGGAGCACCTTTTTCGAACGCGTATCTGCGATTCCTGAGTCGCATTCGTCCCGGATGGTACGTGGCCCGAGAGGACTGGACGCACTGCTTCCGCTTGCAGATCGACGAAACCACGCTGCACGTTTCTCTCCGTCATTACGTGCTCTTTCCGCCAGAAATCTTGCAAACTTTGCTTTTTCGGCACCACTGGCAGCAGCAGTCCCGCGTCGGCGTGGTGGCCTGTCATCGGGCGACCCTCGCGCAATTGCATTCCAACCTGAGCAATTTTCTGGTGGACTATCACCCGTATCACCTGCTCGCCTACCATCTCCCGGGTCACGGATACGTCCTGGTCGAGCATTCCTCCCCGCGTCGTCCCACCCGTCTCTTTCAGATGCGCTTCTACGACGGCACGACCTGCATGATCGAAGTGGGACAGAAACGCGAAATGAGAGATTTCAGCAGCAGCGGCGACGGCAGCGCGCATTTTTCGGTTCTGTTTTCGGAAGACCGAACCATCACGGTGCAATGCCTCCTGCATCGCACGTGTCGCCGTTGCGATCCTCGCGTTCGAGTCCTGTCCCCTTTCGAGTTTCGATTCGAAACGGATTTCAGAACCTCCTCCTCCCTGACTTGGAACCATCCCGAGGGGGTCCCGAGTATTCCCCTGGCCGGTCGACAAGTGTTTCGTTTGGGAAAAGACGGGCGTCACGTGCTTTCCGCTGCCCTGTCGAGTAAAACGTATTGTCCGCTTTCTAAAAAAAAGTGGAAAGTGGAAAACAAAGCCGCTTGGGTCGAAGAACAGCAGCAGCAGCGGAAAGAAACAGCAGACAAGAGAAAGAGAGAGGCGGGGGTCGAAGATCAGCACCAGCAGCAGCAACAGGATGACGACGAACCTCTTCGTAAAAAATAAGTAAGTTTATTTATGCCTTCTTTTCCCTCGGGAAAAGGTAAAAAAATAAGCCAAAGGTTAAAAAAAAAGAAAGGAGTAAAAAAAAATTGTTTGGATCTTGGTCCAATTTCTTTTTTTTTACTTCTTTTCTTTTTTTTAACCTTTGGCTTATTTTTTTACGACGCATTCAGTACCAACATTGGATACGTGTCAAACGAAAAAAAAATTTTTTTGAAGTCATCTTTCCCTCCCCCCCCTCCCCCCCATCTAACATCCCGATTAGATTCGCTTGAAGACATCGACACTCGAAAAAAAAAACAAAAATCACAGAGAAACAAAAATTGAAAGGGGAAGAAGAGGATGGTGGTGGTGGTGGAGGAGGAAAGTGAGATAACGAAAAAAACCTTGAACCGTTTCGATGGTCAAGGAACTGCTGCTCGCTCTTTCATTGGTTACGAGTTGGTTTTTCTTTTTTTTCTTTCTTTCTGTATCTGTGTGTGTGTAATATTCAAAGGAGGTGGAATATGAGAGAGGGATGGGATGGGAGATGGTTTGACTCTTTTTGTTTTTTTTTTCTTTAGACCCTCAACTATTTAACGTTGTCAGTCCCGTGTCGGGTTTTATATTTCGAAAAAGATGGCGACTGTTGCAACTGCTCCTCTCGTCCCTGCTGCTGCTGCTGCTGGTGGTGCGGCGGCGGCGGTAACGAAATCCACTCCTGCGACCGTCGTCCGTCTGTTCGACTTGCCCCCCGAAATCCTGTTTTTGATTTTTCGGCGCTACGTTCCGCTGCACGACAAAATCTATCGTCTGCTGAGCATGCCGGAATTTCGACCTTATCTGGAAGACCGCGCGGCCTACCTGTCGCGTCCCGTCCCTTTTTCGAAAGAGTACCTGTACGATCTGTTGCGAAGCATCCGACCCGGACTGTACGCGGCTCGCACCAACTGGTCGCATCGCCTGTGTCTTCGAATCGACCCGCAAAACTTGAACGTGTTCATCCATCACTACTATTTGGAAGGATACAATCCCAACGAGAAATTCGACACTCACTACTATGTCGGGCCCGTGGATCGCATGAAACGACACCTCGATGTTTTTTTCCGAGATTTCATGCACTTGGATCGATCGCTGCTGCTCACTTATCACCTGAAAAATTACGGATACATCGTCGTCGGTCGCTCTAAGCATTTCCCTCGGAACCGCCACGCCTACAGGATGAAATTTTACGACTGGACCGAAGTCGAGATCCGGATCGATTCGAGGCGTCCGGTGACGTCCGGTCGTGTCAGCCATTTCCACGTGACGTTGACCGCGGACCACAGACTCTTGGTCGAATGTTCCTGCGCTTCCCTCTTTCGAGTCTGTCGCTGCACCCGCGTCCTGACGGAACTGTCTCCGATCGAGCTTCGAGTCGCCGAAAATTATCGGTCGCTCGTCTGGGACGTGGCAACAGAAGAAGAAGGACAACAACAACAACAACAACAACAACAACAACAAGCCGAAGCCAAAGCCGAAGAAGAAAGACACAAAACCATTGAACAAATCGGTTATCAGCAACTCAATTTGTTAGAAGGAGGATATTTCGTGGAATCCAATCTGTACTATAACTTGGGAATGTACCACCCGTACATTCGGGTGTTGGAAAACGAATTCCAACGCCTTTTTCATTAGCAGCTCAACATCAACAAATAACTGTTAATCAATAATCAAAGACTTTAAAAAAAAACTTTTTTTTCCACTTATCAATCTTTAACAGGAGATTGAAATAGGGAAAAAAGTAAAAAAAATGCGCCAAAGGTAAAAGGAAAAAAAAATTTTTTTTTCCTTTTTACCTTTGGCGCATTTTTTTTACGACAAAAGTGTTACCAACATTGGGCTCGATCATTTAAAAAAAAGAGAGATGGAGAAAAAAAAAACAATTTTTTTTTTCATTCAACAGTCTGTTTCGCTTTTGAAGGCGGCAAAAAAAAGGGATCGAAAGGTTGAAAAGAAATTCTTTTCAACCTTTTGATCCCTTTTTTTTGCATCACATTGATCACCAACATTGGTTTCAACATAATAATAAAAAAAATAAACATCATTTTTATAGTAGAAAAACGAACTTTATATCGATTTTTTCTAAAACTTTGATGAAAGGTACATAATTTTTTAAAGAATAGACTTAATAAAATAACGCAAAATTTTGATCGGATCACGAGTTTCAAAAATTGGATTGAGTTGAGTCAAAGTCGAACTAGTATACATGGACAGCAGGAGCGACAATAGCGGTAGTAGAGGATAACTTTGTCATCTCCAAGCGGAAAGTGACTTTAAACTCATAAACGACTCCTATTTATACTGTCAAAAAAAAAAAAAAAAAAAAAAAAAAAAAAAAAAAAAAAATTTTTTTTTTTTTTTTTTTTTTTTTTTTTTTTTTTTTTTTTTAGATAAACAGTGTCAAACATATATATCACTATGATATGTAAAGTAGTTTTCAACAATTTGTTAAAAAAACTACTCGACAAAAAAAAAAAAAAAAAAAAAAAAAAATTTTTTTTTTTTTTTTTTTTTTTTTTTTCCTAATATTTATAATGTATGATTTAATCGATGACAAATGTCATCTACTGTAGGTGTAATTTCTTGTTGGAATGCATAGCCTACCGTTCCGAACGGGTGCATGACCCTACTAGTGTGGAGTATCCACGATGTAATATTGGTTTCCTCAAAACATCTCAGCAACACATTTAGCGCATCCTGATAAATTACATCGACTTGATCTTCAAATTTTTGCATACAGAGTACTGTAAATTTTCCTGCAACAATGAGACATTCTAAAACGATGCATTGATAGGGCATTGGTAATATTCCGGCCGACGACAATTCGTGGCGAAGTATGTTAAACTCTCCCAGTTCTAAAGTAGTTTTAACAATTTCGCTTAATTTTCTTTCTAAGATGGGACGAATATCCGATAATACGTTCACTTCTTCAATACTGACATTGAGTTTGAAGGGATGTTTTTGAAAGAAACGTCCTTGCATTCTTAAAATTGTAGTATACATCATCCATTCAATTTCATTTAATTTTGAAAAATCCACGGGTTTGTAGTGGTCCAGATGAGAACCATTGCTCACATTTGCAAGATATATAGATTCTGCAAAAAGATCTGGTAAAATGTAATCCATTCTGACCACCGACCTGTCCAAACAACAAACGTCAGAATGGCAAGAATAGCAAGGAAAATCGGGTAAACGTGCCATTGTTGCTGGAGTGTGGCAAAGTCGAATGAGGCAAGGCTGATGCGCGGACTGATATTTATGATAAATTGCGTTAAAAAAAAAAAAAAAAAAAAAAAAAAAAAATTTTTTTTTTTTTTTTTTTTTTTTTTTTTTTTTTAACCTAGTGTCTAGCCTGGGTTCAGTTTAGGTCGCGATGCCCCGGCTCACTTTGGATATTTTTAAAAGGTTTCCCGATTCGGCCGTTCGAAAATGTTTCTCCGGTATCGCGGTGCGCCTCGGATTTCCGACTCAGTTTAGGAATTTTAAATGGTTTCCGGGTCTCGCCGCCCGATTTAGATATTCCAACGCGTTTCTCATCGGGTCGCGACGCCTCGCTTTTCAGACTCAGTTTAGGAAATTTGAAAGGTTTCCGGGTCTCGCCGCCCGATTTAGATATTCCAACGCGTTTCTCCTGCGGTCGCGACGCCTCGCTTTTCAGACTCAGTTTAAGAATTTTGAAAAGTTTCTCGGTCTCTCCGCTCGATTCAGATACTCGAACGCGTTTCTCCTGCGGTCGCGACGCCTCGGATTTCCGGCTGAGTTTGGGTATTTCGAAAGGTTTCCCGGTCTCTCCTCTCGATTCAGATGTTCGATAATGTTTCTCCTGCGGTCGCGACGCCTCGGTTTTCGTACTCAGTTTGGGAATTTTGAAAGGTTTCCCGGTCTCGCCGCCCGATACGGTCTTTCGAACGTGTTTCTCCTGCGGTCGCGGCGCCTCGGCTTTCCGGTTCGGTTTGGGTATTTCGAAAGGTTTCTTCGTCTCTCCGCTCGATTCAGATGTTCGAAAATGTTTCTCGGGCGGTCGCGACGCCTCGGATTTCCGGTTCGGTTTGGGTATTTCGAAAGGTTTCTTCGTCTCTCCGCTCGATTCAGATACTCGAACGCGTTTCTCGGGCGGTCGCGACGCCTGGGGTCCGCGACTCGGTTCAGGAATTTCGAGAGGTTTCTCGGTCTCTCCTCCCGATTCGGCTCTCTTAACGCGTTTCTCGGGCGGTCGCGACGCCTGGGGTCCGCGACTCGGTTCGGGAATTTCGAGAGGTCTCTCGGAGTCCGCGAGACCTCGCGGCGGCGGCGCCTCGGGCACCCGCTTCTCGGACTCGGGCGGTCGCGGCTCCTCGGGCTCTCGCTTCGGGGAGTCGCCGCCGTCTCCCGGAGCGGAAGCGGCAGGCGGAGCGGCAGCGGCAGCGGGAGCAGCAGAAACAGGAGCAGGAGCAGAAACAGGTGGAGCAGTGGGCAGTAAAAAATCCCGGACAAGTTTCGGGAAAACGAAAGGTTCTGGCACAGGCGGCGTGCTCGAAGGTTCTTCGAAGGCGAAACTTTTCATCGAGGGCAGGTTGCTCTCGGAGTCGGGAAAGGAGTCGAAGAGACTCTTGTGCGAGACGTTCCAGATTGCATCCTCGGGAATAAAACAGTCTTCCAAGACTGAAAAGGCAATGTCCGAGGTAGGTAAAGAAAACGGAGAATATTGGAATAACGGGGCCATCTCGACGAGTGGCAATGTCGAATGAGTCAAGTCTGATGCGCGGACTGATATTTATACTAAATTGAAAAAAAAAAAAAAAAAAAAAAAAAAAAAAAAAAAAATTTTTTTTTTTTTTTTTTTTTTTTTTTTTTTTTTTTTTTTTTAATGCAAATTTTAATTCTTCAAGGTTTCAGAAAAAACATGAAAAATTATTTTTAGACATGATGACATATACATATTACGATTCGCAATTCGCAGGTTGCGAATTCGCAATGTGCGAATTCTTGAATACTTAATGGGTTTTAAATTCTCACTTTGGGTTCGGTGGGAAGCAAAAACATGAAAAATTATTTTTAGACTTGATGACATATACATATTACGATTCGCAATTCGCAAGTTGCGAATTCGCAATGTGCGAATTCTTGAATACTTAATGGGTTTTAAATTCTCACTTTGGGTTCGGTGGGAAGCAAAAACATGAAAAATTATTTTTAGACTTGATGACATATACATATTACGATTCGCAATTCGCAAGTTGCGAATTCGCAATGTGCGAATTCTTGAATACTTAATGAGTTTCACAAATTGTCAGGGAATTCAATTGTAGTAAGGGAACCTGACCCGTATTCACGCAAAAAAAGACGTTCGGAGAAAACCGCGGAAAACTCCGAACGGTCAGGCCGACGGTAGCGACTGGGTTCGAACACGGCACCACCTACCGTCCACCAGTTTTGGAGATCAGAACCTGGCGGCCGCTGACGGGGTCATTTACATATTCGCAATTCGCAATTCGCAATTCGCAAATTACGAATGCTTCGATACTTGATGAGTTTGAAATTCTCACTTCGGGTTCGAAGGGAAACAAAGAAAATTTTAAATGTATTAGAGGTCATTTTCCTTTGACCCTGAACCAAGATCAAATTATAAATTAACTCTATGTAATTCGCAATTCGCAAATCACGGATTCTTCGATACTCGATGAGTTTCAAATTCTCACTTCGGGTTCGGCGGGAGGCAAAGAAAATTTTAAATGTAACAGAGGTCATTGACCTTTGACCTTGAACCAAGGTCAAATTATAAACCAATTATTAAATAAATCAAATTACAACTCTGTGTACAACGTTGTTGAAGCTTACCCAATGTTAATATACCTTCGATTAAATTTGACTGGAAATTTCGTTTTTAATGTTGATTTTGAATAAATTGTTTGATTTTCAGTACGAGTTTTGCAAAATCGATAAATTATTTTTATGTATTAATATGTATAAAAAGTATATGTTAACGATATAAATTTTATCAAAAAAATATATATATTTTAGAAAAAAAATGATTAATTTAAAAAAAAAGAGAGAAGAGTCGAGTGGTATAAAGGCGCAAAAAAAACAAATATTTAAGCCGCGAGGCGGGAGCGCCAGCGACCGCCTCGCGGCTTAAATATTTGTTTTTTTTTGCGCCTTTATACCACACGACCTCATGAATAAAACTCAAAGTCTAGGTCTTTTAACTCTGTCGAGTTCCTGTTTCAATTCCTCATTTTCTCTTTTCAGCGTTTCGTTTTCCTTTTTCAGCGATTCGTTTTCCTTTTTGAGTCTCGCGATTTCCCCTTCGTGCAGCTGATGAATTTTGTCGTTCAGCAGATGGATTTTTTCGTTCAACTCGGAATTTTTTTCGTTCAACTCGGAATTTTTTTCGTTCAACTTTGCGCATTTATCGTGGGACTCGTCCAGTTTGACGGAGAGGCTTTCGACCTCTCGCCGGGAGTCCGCGTGCCTCTGTTTCCATCGGGCCGCTTCCTCTTTCAGCCCCGCGTTTTCGGACTCGAGCTCCCTGTTTCTGTCGACTACGGGCTTGAACTCGTTGATCAGGGACTGTTGGTAGGGCCGGGGCGTCCAGTGGTCTTCTCCCACCACGTAGTGGAAGAGGTTGCCCGCCTGGGCTTGCTTTTCGAGCCAGGCTTCCCGAGCGAGGTATTTCAGAGTCGGGTTTCGTTCGAAAAAAAGTTTGCGACCTTTCGTGAGATGCAGGAAAAAATCCGTGGGACCGCCTCGGCGGCAGGGTTGAAATTCCTTCGCGACCGGGAGGACCGTGCCGAGCGTGATTCCGGGGATGTGTTTGATTTTGAAGCGCCATTTACTTTTGTAAAAATCCATGTCCGCCTGTACCATTTTGTCTCGCTTCAGGTCTTTGAAGGTCAAGTCGAGCAGTTCCAGGAGCCCGCCTTCCCACTGCAGGACGAGCGGCAGCCGGTAGTCTTTCGGGAGGCTTTCGAAACAGTAAAAGTGGTTCAGTTTTTCGGCACCACCCTTTTTGTTTTCGGCGGCGGCGCCCGAGAAGTTGCAGCGGGACTCGCGCTTGGACAGGTAGCCGATGGTGTGGACGAGTTGCATGGCCGAGACGATGGGCTTGCAGTACAGGCACTTGAAGTTTCTCCGGGGGCGGTCTCCTATCGCGATTTTCGACCACACGTCTCTCAGAAAGTGTCCGGGCGGAGACGACACCACGATCATGTGCCTGTGCTGCCTGAGTCTGGCCTCCGGGGGCTCCCCGCCGTCGCACCAGCACGAGAACGTGAGGGTGCGAGTCCTGCCGTCGTCCCCGTCCATCGCTTCGAGAAACCCCTGAAACGCGGGAATTCGGACCATGGCGTGAAACCACTCGACGGAGTCTCCCAGTTCCAGGTACTTTCGGACGCAGGAGACGGCCCTGTCGAGAGACTCGTCCTCGAAAGTCAAGAGGTTCGGGTCGAGGGGCATGGGCCAGACGAGATCGAGGGCTCTCGGTGGCGGCGGTTCGAACGCTCGGTCGAACAGACACTTGGCCTGTGCCATGGGCTTCGAGTCGAAGGGAACGGGTTCCGGTTTCGCCACGAGAGTGGGATTTTCCGGCGGTAAAGTGTTCTGTTTTAGAAATTTTCTCCAACACTGTATCATGTGATCGACGTGTTCGCGTTTCCGTTTGCTCGACCAAGAGATTTTCCCGAGGCACCAGACGCAACAGAGTTTGGAATTTAAATTGTGCGATGCGGAGCAATGTTTTTCGAATTGGATGGATACGAGAGAAACTTTACAGAGAGGGCACTGAAAAGAGGAGGAATTCCGCTTAAGGAATACCCAATAAAGTCTTAAATTTTGACAATTGTCTTTCGGCATGATGAGACAAAATAATCTGACGAAAGGATAATTTGGGGTACGACTGAAAGTATTTATAACATTTTCGCAATCTCAAAAAAAAAAAAAAAAAAAAAAAAAAAAAAAAAAAAAAAAAAAAAAATTTTTTTTTTTTTTTTTTTTTTTTTTAAGGCTTATAAATAAATGAAAACTTAAATTCAAAGTCTTTTCGCCCTATCGAGTTCCTGCTTCAATTCCTCGAGTTCCCTTTTGAGCGTTTCATTTTCCTCACTCAGCTCTTTGTTTCGATCGACTATGGGCTTGAATTCGTTGATCAGGGACTGGAGATACGGACGAGGGGTCCAGTGGTCTTCCGCCACCACGTAGTAGAAGAGGTTGCCCGTCTCGGCTTGCTTTTCGAGCCAGGCTTCCCGAGCGAGGTCCTTTAAATCCGGGTTGCGTCTGAAAAAGAGACGGCGACCTTTCGTGAGATGCACGAAAATGTCCGTGGGACCCGGACAGGGTTCGAATTCTTTCGCGACCGGGAGGACCGTGCCGAGCGTGATTCCGGGAATGTTTTTTATTCTGAAGCGCCATTTGCTTTCGAAGAAATCCATGTCTGCCCGGACCATTTCGTCTCGCTTCAGGTCTTTGAAGGTCGAGTCGAGGAGACTCGCGAGACCGCCTTCCCACTGCAGGACGAGCGGCAGCCGGTAGTCTTTCGGGAGGCTCTCGAAACAGTAAAAGTGGTTCTGTTTTTCGGGCGAATTGTCTTTGTATTCCGAAGAGAAGTTGCACCGGGACTCGCGTTTGCACAGGTAGCCGATGGTGTGGACGAGCTGCATGGCCGAGTCGATGGGTTTGCAAAACAGACACTTGAAGTTTTTACGGGGCCGCCGGTCTCCTATCGCGATTTTCCCCCAGACGTTTCGTAAAAAGTGTCCCGGGGGCGAGGAAACAATTATCATGTGCCTGTGCTGCCTGAGTCGTGCTTCCGAGGGCTCGCCGCCGTCGCACCAGCAGGAGAACGTGAGGGTGCGCGTCCGCCCTTCGTCCCCGTCCATCGCTTCCAGAAATCCGGGAAACGCGGGAATTCGGACCATGGCGTGAAACCATTCCGCCTCGTCTCCCAGTTCCAAATATTTTCGGACGCAGGAGACGGCCCTGTCGAGAGACTCGTCCTCGAAGGTCAGGAGGTTCGGGTCGAGGGGCATGGGCCAGACGAGATCGAGGGCTCTCGGTGGCGGCGGGTCGAACGCTCGGTGGTCGAACAGACACTTGGCCTGGGCCATGGGCTTCGAGTCGAAGGGAACGGGCTCCGGTTTGGCCACGAGAGTGTTCAGTTTTAAAAATTTTCTCCAACACTGTATCATGTGATCGCCGCGCTCGCGTTTCCGTTTGCTCGACCATGAGGTTTCCCCGAGACACCAGACGCAACAACGTTTGGAATTTAAACTGTGCGATGCGGAGCAATGTTTTTCGAATTGGATGGATACGAGCGAAACGTTACAGAGAGGACACTGGAAGGAGGTGGGGTTTCGCTTGAGAAAATTCCAATAAAGTCTTAAATTCTCACGTCCGTCTTTCGAAGATGTGTTTTGACAAGGCGGCATGATGCGATGGTGGGTACGATGAGACAGAAAATAATCTGACAAAATGAAAATTTGGGGGGTACGACTGAAAGTATTTATAATGTTCACAATCTCAAAAAAAAAAAAAAAAAAAAAAAAAAAAAAAAAAATTTTTTTTTTTTTTTTTTTTTTTTTTTTTTTGTCGACTTAAATATTCATGACATAATATTTTGAGTCTTTACACAGTTAACAACTACTGCATCGCTTAGGAAATACCAACACCGATCAAACAACTGAAGGTCAAAGGTCAATGACCTCTTTAGATTTTTTGTTGACACAAAGAAGAAGTTATGAGTTATTTAGAAACTATTTTATAATACATTGATTCGTTTCTGAATAACACATTTAGAAAATTTAAACTTGATTCATTCAAAAAAAAAAAAAAAAAAAAAAAAAAAATTTTTTTTTTTTTTTTTTTTTTTTTTTTTTTTTGACTTAAATATTCATGACATAATATTTTGAGTCTTTACACAGTTAACAACTACTGCATCGCTTAGGAAATACCAACACCGATCAAACAACTGAAGGTCAAAGGTCAATGACCTCTTTAGATTTTTTGTTGACACAAAGAAGAAGTTATGAGTTATTTAGAAACTATTTTATAATACATTGATTCGTTTCTGAATAACACATTTAGAAAATAATTTAAATTTGATTTATTCAAAAAAAAAAAAAAAAAAAAAAAAAAATTTTTTTTTTTTTTTTTTTTTTTTTTTTTTTTTTTTAAATATAAAAACTTAGTTGTTTCAATAATAGACAAATAATTTTGTAAAGTTTTAAAAGTGCTACTGCACGTATTTATTTACAAATAAATCTCACAGTTTAAATATATACAAAAACCAGCATTCAATTCTCTGATTTTTTTTCCAAAAGTTTGATGGGTAACACGACCCGGTCGGGGTGATCGAGTCCAGATGATCACTGGTCAGCGGCATTGGAAGCACGGACGTCAACGGCAGCAGCCGGTCTCGACTCCGAGCGAAAAGCGACTCTCGAGTGCATTATGCGAGCACCCGAGTCGTCGAGGTGACCGCTGGTCTGTCGGCGACTGCGGGGGGGAGAGGCGGGGCAGGGTCATCGACGACGGCAGCAGCCGCTCTTCGACTCCGCCGCCGTCTCCGAGCGAGAAAGCCGACTCTCTGCGTCCAAAGTCGAGTCGAAGTGACCGCTGGTCAGCGCGGACGTCAGAACGAACGGGACGTTTCGATTCTCCGGTCCCATTTCCGAAAGTTGGACGGGCGACGCGACCCGGTTCCGATAGGGTCGAGTCGAAGTGACCGCTGGTCACTTCGCTGGTCACGTCGAACGCACGGTCACCCAAAGTCCGCCCGAAGCACGGTCATCGTCGTCAGCAGCAGCCGGCGTCGACTCCGAGCGAAGTAGTTTGAATGTCATTTTTCTTGGGTCACAGGAGGTGGGTGCATTATCGGCCACACGGCGCGCAGGTCACTCCAATGGACGGCGGTGGAACACGCGAAACACGTGAGCACGGATTCTGGATTTTTTAAATCTTGTTTTATTTTTCTTACGAGGCAACCGGCATGACATTCGTGACCACAGCCGTGTAAAATTATCTTCGAAAGTTTTCTGGGATCTTTGCATAAGCGACACCAAAGTCGAGACGATGATTCCTCGTCGGCAAAATCGGGCACTGAGGCGCAGGCATTAACAACGGCGGTCGGTGTTGAATGTTCCATCTCCGAACGATAAGTGACTGCAGATCGCTCGAGCTCCCCCCTATTTGTACCCTTAAAAAAAAAAAAAAAAAAAAAAAAAAAAAAAAAAAAAATTTTTTTTTTTTTTTTTTTTTTTTTTACGTTTAACACTACCGAGTGTCTTCTGGGACCCACGGACCTCTCTACGGCCCCTTTCGTTTTCATGCCTTCTGAAATATTACAAGTCCAGCGTCTTGTCTTTATAAAGGGAAAGGTTGAGCGCCCGTTTGAGAGGGGTTTCCGTGGAGAGAGGTCAGAATGGATGTCAGATTTACACCGGACGCAAGATGTAAATTTAAAAAAAAAAAAAAAAAAAAAAAAAAAAAAAAATTTTTTTTTTTTTTTTTTTTTTTTTTTTTTTTTTCACTTCGTGTCCGGTGTAGATCTCGGGTCCTTTCTCACCTGTCTCCCTCCGTTTCTCGATTTCGACAGAAAGCTTATTTAGGGGTCAATGACCTCTATTTACAGAGAGAGCCGTGCTTTCGCGGTGCCGGATCGAAGGGAAGGTCGAGATCTCTTCGCCGTGCTGAAACGAAATGTTTCCGTCCCTAAACGCGGACGGCGGAACCTTTTGACCGTTCGAACCCGAAATTTCCAACGGTTCCCCTCACCCTCCTCCCCCCCCCGGGCGACCCGAGAGAGGGTCGAAAGTCAGTGGAAACGAACTCTCTACCATAGAGGAACGTCTGTACCGAGTTTGGAGTTTCTACTCGAAATTGTGTTTTTTTTCGACTTTTGGCAAAAAAATGTTTAAGTCCGGGATGATCCTTTATAAAGGGAAAACTTTAATGGCCGTTTCGAGGGGTGTCCGATGGAGTCAGGTGAGAAAGGACCCGAGATTTACACCGGACGCGAGATGTAGATCAAAATAACAATTTTTTTTTTTTTTTTTTTTTTTTTTTTTTTTTTTTCGGGAAGGAGGGTTCTCCAGCGATCTGCAGTCAGTGTTCGCTCGGATACGGTGGTGACAAGACCTGCTGCGGCTGCTCCGTTGAATGCTTGTTGTTTACTGGAATGAGTGTTTATGTGTGCTCTACGAAGGACGCTCGCATAGTTATGCCTGACCGAAACTGACCACAAGTAAGTGAGACTTTTTAAATCGCGAGTAAGGTATCCGCGGATTCGTATAGATAAATAAAAAAATGAAAATGTCTTTATAAACATGTTATTTAAAAAAAAATATTTTGTTTATTGTTTTATTTCCGGTCCCTGATTTGAAACGTGCTAAACAACAAATATTCGAGTACGCACTCGAAAATCTTTTATTATTTTAGCTACATTGAGTTACAAATTGATAATTTATATTAATTTTATGTTTTTATATTCAGTTTTTCTAAAATCTTATGCATTCTTTTTTCATCGATGACATTTTTTAACGCCTACGTCACGTGATGTATCAATTAAATGGTAAAATTGACTCAAAACAACAACTATATATTTATATTTATATTTATATTTATATTTATATTTCATATATTTATATATATGTGTGTGTATGCATATATTACTGTACTTATATGTATATTAGTTGGAAAAGGCAAAACATAAGCATAACATAGTATCATTAACCGTTAAACCATGTACATTTTGAGAGAGCATCCAAAGCACGTCTTGCCTCGTCGAAAGCTGAAATCCAACTGACGGCAAAACTAGTCAAAAATTTTTTTTTTTTTTTTTTTTTTTTTTTTTTTTTTTTTTCGGGAAGGAGGGTTCTCCAGCGATCTGGAGTCAGTGTTCGCTCGGATACGGTGGAGTCAAGACCTGCTGCGGCTGCTCCGTTGAATGCTTGTTGTTTACTGGAATGAGTGTTTATGTGTGCTCTACGAAGGACGCTCGCATAGTTATGCCTGTCCGAAACTGACCACAAGTAAGTGAGAGTTATTAACCCTCGAGTAAGGTATCCGCGGATTCGTATAGATAAATAAAAAATTGAAAATGTCTTTATAAGTATATTATTTAAAAAAAAAATTTGTTTATTGTTTTATTTCCGGTCCCTAATTTGAAACGTGCTAAACAACAAATATTCGAGTACGCACTCGAAAATCTTTTATTATTTTAGCTACATTGAGTTACAAATTGATAATTTATATTAATTTTATGCTTTTATATTCAGTTTTTCTAAAATCTTATGCATTCTTTTTTCATCGATGACATTTTTTAACGCCTACGTCACGTAATGTATCAATTAAATGGTAAAATTGACTCAAAACAACAACTATATATTTATATTTATATTTATATTTATATTTCATATATTTATATGTGTGTGCGTATGCATATATTACTGTACTTATATGTATATTAGTTGGAAAAGGCAAAACGTAAGCATAACATAGTATCATTAACCGTTAAACCATGTACATTTTGAGAGAGCATCCAAAGCACGTCTTGCCTCGTCGAAAGCTGAAATCCAACTGACGGCAAAACTAGTCAAAAAATTTTTTTTTTTTTTTTTTTTTTTTTTTTTTTTTGGAAAGGAGGGTTTTCCAGCGATCTGCAGTCAGTGTTCGCTGGGATACGGTGGTGACAAGACCTACTGCGGCTGCTCCGTTGAATACTTGTTGTTTACTGGAATGAGTGTTTATGTGTGCTCTACGAAGGACGCTCGCATAATTATGCCTGTCCGAAACTGACCACAAGTAAGTGAGAGTTATTAACCCCCGAGTAAGATATCCGCGGATTCGTATAGATAAATAAAAAATTGAAAATGTCTTTATAAGTATATTATTTAAAAAAAATATTTTGTTTATTGTTTTATTTCCGGTTCCTGATTTGAAGCGTGCTAAACAACAAATATTCGAGTACGCACTCGAAAATCTTTTATTATTTTAGCTACATTGAGTTATAAACTGATATTTTTATAAATATTTTATGGTTTTATTCAGTTTTTGTAAATCTATATATACATATGTGTGTATATCAATTGGAAAAGGTAAACCGTAAGCATAACATTATATTATTGAGCGTTAAAGTATGTACACTTGGAGAGAGGCTCGAAAGCACGTCTTGCCTCGTTGAAAGCTGAAATGCAACTGACTGCAATAATAGTCAAAATTTTTTTTTTTTTTTTTTTTTTTTTTTTTTTTTTAAAAAATAATAGGCAGCTCTTGAGCGATCTGCAGTCAGTTTTCGCTGGGACGCGGTGGAGTCGAGATCCACTGACGCTGCTGTCCGGATGCCGGTTCCACTTCGAGAGAATTGATACTTTGATGAAAAATAAACATGGTTGTGGACTTTATGTTTTTTTCGCGACGCGAGACTTACGCTGACCAGCGGTCACCTCGACTCGATCCGGGTCGTGTCGCGTGTCGAACTTTCGGAAATGGACCGGGGAATCGAAAGGTCCCGTTCGTTCGGACGACCGCGCTGACCAGCGGTCACTTCGACTCGATTTCGTGTGCCCGTGGCGTTGCAAAAAAAGAGAGAGTCGGCGGCCTTTCTCGCTCGGAGTCGAGAACCGGCCTCTGCCGTTCCGTGATGTCCGTGTCCGTCCGGTCGCCGCTGACCAGCGGTCACCTCGACTCGATCCGGGTCGTGTCGCGTGTCGAACTTTCGGAAATGGACCGGGGAATCGAAAGGTCCCGTTCGTTCGGACGACCGCGCTGACCAGCGGTCACTTCGACTCGATTTCGTGTGCCCGTGGCGTTGCAAAAAAAGAGAGAGTCGGCGGCCTTTCTCGCTCGGAGTCGAGAACCGGCCTCTGCCGTTCCGTGATGTCCGTGTCCGTCCGGTCGCCGCTGACCAGCGGTCACCTCGACTCGATCCGGGTCGTGTCGCGTATGAAATTTTCGGGTCACTTTGCCTTTGGTGTGAGAAGTCTCAAGAGGAGTTTTTTCATTTATATCAATTGGAAAAGTATATTATAAAGCAAACATTAGTATAACATTGTATTATTGAGCATTCAAGCGCGTACATTTGGAGAGAGCATCGAAACCACGTCTTGCCTCGTTGAAAGCTGAAATCCAACTGACGGCAAAACTAGTCAAATTTTTTTTTTTTTTTTTTTTTTTTTTTTTTTTGAAAGGAGGGTTCTCCAGCGATCTGCAGTCAGTTTTCGCTCGGATACGGTGGAGTCAAGACCTGCTGCGGCTGTTTGTGTCCATGCGCCCCGGTTACACGATGCCGCTGTTCGCATTTGGAGAGAGCATCCAAAGCACGTCTTGCCTCGTCGAAAGCTGAAATCCAACTGACGGCAAAACTAGTCAAAATTTTTTTTTTTTTTTTTTTTTTCGGAAAGGATGGGTTCTCCAGCGATCTGCAGTCAGTGTTCGCTTCGATACGGTGGTGACAAGACCTACTGCGGCTGCTCCGTTGAATACTTGTTGTTTACTGAAATGAGTGTTTATGTGTGCTCTACGAAGGACGCTCGCATAATTATACCTGTTCGGAATGGACCTTCGGAATGGATGGTTTTTGACCGATCTGCAATCAGTGTTCGCTGGGATACGGTAGTGAAAAGACCTGCTGCGGCTGTTTGTGTCCATGCCCCCCGGTTACACGATGCCGCTGTTCGCATTTGGAGAGAGCATCCAAAGCACGTCTTGCCTCGTTGAAAGCTGAAATCCAACTGACGGCTAAACTAGTCAAATTTTTTTTTTTTTTTTTTTTTTTTTTTTTTTTTTTTTTTTTTTTTTTTTTTTTTTGGAAAGGAGGGTTCTCCAGCGATCTGCAGTCAGTGTTCGCTCGGATACGGTGGTGACAAGACCTACTGCGGCTGCTCCGTTGAATACTTGTTGTTTACTGGAATGAGTGTTTATGTGTGCTCTACGAAGGACGCTCGCATAATTATACCTGTTCGGAATGAATGGTTCGGAATGGATGGTTTTCGAGCGATCTGCAATCAGTGTTCGCTGGGATACGGTAGTGAAAAGACCTGCTGCGGCTGTTTGTGTCCATGCCCCCCGGTTACACGATGCCGCTGTTCGCATTTGGAGAGAGCATCCAAAGCACGTCTTGCCTCGTTGAAAGCTGAAATCCAACTGACGGCAAAACTAATCAAAAATTTTTTTTTTTTTTTTTTTTTTTTTTTTTTTTTCGGAAAGGAGGGTTCTCCAGCGATCTGCAGTCAGTTTTCGCTCGGATACGGTGGAGTCAAGACCTGCTGCGGCTGTTTATATCCATGCGCCCCGGTTACTCCATGCCGCTGTCCGCATTTGAAGAGAGCATCGAAAGCACGTCTTGCCTCGTCGAAAGTTGAAATCCAACTGACGACAAAACTAGTTAAAAAAAGTTTTTTTTTTTTTTTTTTTTTTTTTTTTTTTTTTTTTTTAGCTCTTAGGCGATCTACAGTCAGTTTTCGCTCGGACACGGTGGAGTCAAGACCTGCTGCTGCTGCTGCTTGATATCTTGACTTTGGAAATATTTCGCACGTGCTATAAATTGACTCCGGACTTTGTGTGAAATCTTTTTAGAACATCTTTTTAACTTTGAAATTATTTCCGACTTGTGTAAAAAAAACTCGCATCTGAGTACCAAACTCTTTCCGAAGATAACCAAATTATGGACTAAAACGAGACTCTGATGAAAATCGATATGCTTGTGGACTTTGTGTTTTTTTCGTAACACGAGACTTTGAAAATATTTCGTGTTCAAACTCGACCGCATAGACAGAAGAACACGTCGATAAGAGAGAGACTTGTCTGAGAACACACCTTAAATACTAAAAAAAAAAAAAAAAAAAAAAAAAAAAAAAAAAAAAAAAATTTTTTTTTTTTTTTTTTTTTTTTTTTTTAGGAAATGATATTGTCTCGTCAGATCAGTTGGCATCATGCAGCGCTGCCGGGCGGCTGCTCTTCCGTTTCTCTCGCTTGAAGCCGAACTTTGAAATAATTCCCGACTTTGAAAAGTTTTGCCGAACTTTGAAATAATTCCGGACTTTATTAAATTTTGCCAATCTTTGAAATAATTCCCGAACTTTGAAGTATCGACTTTGAAACTTTTTCAGAAATCGAGACTTTAATGAAAATCGACATGCTTTTGGACTTTGTATTTTTTTCGCGACACGAGACTGATAATATTTCGTGTTCATACTCGACTATGTTAAAAACTTTGAAAAAATTCCTCATTTTTACTTTTCTGAGTACTTAACTGAGCACGTAACAATGCATTACAGGTAAGGACAAAATCGCGAGACAACCGCAGAGACAGGAGGGCACGTCGATAAGAGGAAGGCTTGTTTGAAAAGGCACCTTAAGTGTAAAAAAAAAAAAAAAAAAAAAATTTTTTTTTTTTTTTTTTTTTTTTTTTTTTTTTGTAAAAGGAAATGACATTGTCTCGCCAGATCAGTTGGCATCATGCAGCGCTGCCGGGTGGCTGCTCTCCCGTTTCTCTCTCTTGAAGCCGAACTTTGAAATAATTCCCGACTTTGAAAAATTTTACCGAACTTTGAAATAATTCTCGACTTTGAAAAATTTTACCGAACTTTAAAATAATTCCCAACTTTGAAAAATTTTGTGGGACTTTGAAATAATTACCGAACTTTGAAATCTCGACTTTGAAAATATTTCACACGCGCTATAAACTGACTTCAGACTTTGAAACTTTTTCAGAAATCGAGACTTTGATGAAAATCGACATGCTTGTGGACTTTGTGTTTTTTTCGCGACACGAGACTTTGAAATTATTTTGTGTTCATGCTCGACTATGTTAAAAACTTTGAAAATATTCGTTATCTTTTATATTTCTCAATACTTAACTGAATCCGAACTTTGAAATAATTTTCGACTTTGAAAAAATTTGTTATTTGTACGTTTCTGAATATTTGACTGAAACCGAACTTTGAAATAATTCTCCACTTTGAAAATATTTCGTATGCTCTTAAAAAAAAAAAAAAAAAAAAAAAAAAAAAATTTTTTTTTTTTTTTTTTTTAATAATATAATATAGCTATATTATATAGATAATATTATAATATAGCGTGATTACATATTTTATAATGTCGATATATATTTAAAAAAAAAAAAAAAAAAATTTTTTTTTTTTTTTTTTTTTTTTTTTTTTTTTTAGCCTGGATTGGGTATAAAAGGGAGTGACATTGGCTCGCCAGATCAGTCGGCATCTGACAGCGCTGCAAGCCGGCTGCTCTTCCGTTTCTCTCGCTTCGCTCTCGAACTTCAGAGGTGTTGGAACGACTCCTCTCGCCGCGGACTTGTAAAATTTTTTGGACACTGGAAACCTAACGGTGCTAACGAAGGTGTCTCGCGGAACTTGTGTTTTTTTCCGATACTCGCTCGAATCAGAGGTGTTGGAACGACGCCTCTCGCCGCGGACTTGTAAAATTTTTTGGACACTGGAAACCTAACGGTGCTAACGAAGGTGTCTCGCGGAACTTGTAATCTTTTTCCGAATCTCCCGCTCTCGATCATCAGAGGTGTTGGAACGACGCCTCTCGCCGCGGACTTGTAAAATTTTTTGGACACTGGAAACCTAACGGTGCTAACGAAGGTGTCTCGCGGAACTTGTGTTTTTTTCCGATACTCGCTCGAATCAGAGGTGTTGGAACGACGCCTCTCGTCGCGGACTTGTAATATTTTTTGGACATTGAACGTTGCTGGAGTTGGGGGGTCGCTGAACTTGTAATTTTTATTTCTACGCTTTCGCATCAGAGGTGTTGGAACGACGCCTCTCGTCTCGGACTTGTATTATTTTTGGACATTGAACGGTACTTACGAAGGGAATCGCGGAACTTGTATTTTTTTACGCTTTCGCATCAGAGGTGTTGGAACGACGCCTCTCGTCGCGGACTTGTGAAATTTTTGGAAACCTAACCGTTTCAACGATGGTGTGTCGCGGGACTTGTAATTTTTATTGAAATATGCCTGTTTTTTTTTTACAATTTACTATTATGTTGTTTCGGTAAAATCATTTTCCTTTCAGACGGAAATTTAAAAAAAAATGTAGTTTTCGCGTAATTAGCTTTCCAAATACTCTCCGCTTCAAAGTCTCTTCGCTCCATTCCGGATCATGGAAAAGGTAAGTGTTTTTTTCATAAAATGTATCTTTCATTTTTCCAATTTCTTTTTTTTTAACTCAACTTTTTTTTTAAAAAAAAAACTCAAATGTATTCGTTACATTTTTTGTTAAACACATGCATGCACGCACTCAAAATCCATTTCCATCTTTTCGTAACCAGGCGCGAGAAGATAAAAGTCCGCTAGGATCCTGGTACTAGCGGTGAAAAAACATCGAGAATTTTTTTTGGTTAGAGCGCGGGTTTTCTTCGGCTGTCGTACATTTCATTAAAAAGAAATGGTTCCTAAAAATTGCTGAGCAACCCGGTCTGTGAAGCCTCGTGGGAGGGGGAGACGGGTCGGCAATCCATCTTTTTTTCGAAACCAGGCGCGAGAAGATAAAAGTCCGCTAGGGTCCTGGTACTAGCGGTGAAAAAACATCGAGAATTTTTTTTTTGGTTAGAGCGCGGGTTTTCTTCAACTGTCGTACATTTCATTAAAAAGAAATGGTTCCTAAAAATTGCTGAGCAACCCGGTCTGTGAAGCCTCGTGGGAGGGGGAGACGGGTCGGCAATCCATCTTTTTTTCGAAACCAGGCGCGAGAAGATAAAAGTCCGCTAGGGTCCTGGTACTAGCGGTGAAAAAACATCGATAATATTTTTTTTTTGGTTAGAGCGCGGTTTTTTTTTTCTTCGGCCGTCGCACATTTCATTAAAAAGAAATGGTTCCTAAAATTGCTGAGCAACCCGGTCTGTGAAGCCTCCTGAGAGGGGGAGACGGGTCGGCAATTTCTTTAACGTTGCTCATTTTTGTATTCCACAGTACATCCCTACTTTGAGTTGGAAATAAAAAATCCACCGAAAAAAAATGTAACGAATAAATTTGAGTTTTGAGAAAAAAAAATGACTTGAACGAGAAGAAATTGGAACACAAAAGGTACATTTTTTTTTAAAAAAAAAAAGTCTGCTCTCGTAATTGAGAAAAAAATAAGAGGGAAGGGTAAGAAGAAAGGGGGCAATTCGGATCCGAGCCATTCTTTGTGTCGTCCCACAGTGCGCGGTCTGAGACGACATAGAGTGGTAAAGATTGTAGGCTGAGATGACGAGGGCTGCCCCCTTTTTTCCTTTTTTTTAACAGGATGCTTTTCGCATCAAAATTCTCTTTTTTCGGCATTTTTTATTTCGCGTGGAGGGGGGAGGAGGGAGGGAAAGGATTGTAAGGAAATGAATTATTGCAAGTAGGTACTTTGGGGTTTTTTTCTCAACCTCCATTTTTCTCCACTTCCGTGGTCATTTTGGGGGAGGCAGTAACTGGTCCATGAGGGAACGTTTCCGAATAATCTGGTTCCATTTTAGGTCGTTCTTGTCTCTCACGCGGATCCTGAGAGTAGCTTTACGTGTGGTTACCTTGCGGGCCCGGCCCGGAACCCTGGGGCGGGAATTTGTCGCGTCACGGGGCGCGGCCGATTTCCGCAGCAGATGCGGTGGCATGACTTTGTACTCACCGTAGATTCGGTTCCATGGATGGTCTGAGCCTCTCACAGATCGGTGGAAAATATGCCGTGTGGTCTTGCCGGGAGACAAGAGTCGACTTTCCTTTGAATTGAAAAAAAATTATCTATCAAAGGATGTCGATGGCCTGATTTGAAGAACCTTAGTGACTTCATCGCTTCCGAAGCATACGAAAAGTCCTAGTACGATTTAGTTACTGGACAGCTTCTGTGAGGTATGGATGGAGTTGCTGCAGACATGGTAAAGCCTGCTTCAGGTGGGTGTAAATATTCATTGTGGATGGCCCATGCTGTAGAGTCGAGGTGGACGGTTCGGAGACGTACGGGTTTCTCGATGACGGATCGGCCTGTCTTTTTCAATCAGATAATGGAGGAATGAAAGTGGAGACGAAAGAAAACCCCGAAAAAAAAAACAACAAAAAATTACTGAGCAGGGAGCGCGTGTGGGACGAGTCGAGGGGTCGCGCGCAGCAGGTGCCTCTCAAGGGAGGTTCGTAAGTCGTTTTGGCGACCTTTCGACATCGGACTGTGACGAGGGAAACGAACGAGTTTTTTATGTCTACGCGCGCGCTTCTCTCTCGTCTGTCTATAACAGAGAGAGAGACAGAAAAAATAGGGGTAAAAAAAAATCATCGTGATCTGGATATTTCATCCGGACTCACACGATTCATTTTTTAACGAGAGCAAACTTTCTGGTCCAATAAAGTATATTTTTTCAAAAAAAAAATATTGTGTCTTGTCTGATATTTTTGTGTCTTGTGTCATTTCTTTTTCTTATTCCCAAATATAGGGCGCACAGAAAAAAAAGAGTATTTTGGAAAGCCGTAGGTTATGAACATTGTACATTCAATTAAAAACGACTTTTGTTTTTCAGCTACTGTAACATCGACAACAAACCCCAACCCATAAAAAAAAGAGTCGACTCTCCCCCCCCCTTCAAAACAGGTAGACGGCACCCTCCGTCAACCTGTTTTGAAGAAAGATTCGAAGGGGTTTTTTTTTCAACCTTCGAACTAAATGCGAGTTTGTTTATCATTGATCCTTTTTTCGGTAAAAAAAAATGACCCCTTGCCACGGAGAGGGGAAGGGGTCTTTTTTTGCCAAAAATATATTTTACATAAAACAAAAGAATTGTGGAGTTGCGATAGATTACAATATCGCAGCGGGTGGTAAATGGTGGGACTAAAAAAAAAATAATAATAATTTTGTTTCGGTAAAAAAGACCCTTTCATTTAAACGAAGGGGCATTTTTGGCATAAAACATCTTTTTCAAAAAAAAAAAAAAAAAAAAAAAAAAAAAAAAAGAATTGTGGCGTTGCGATACGCTTGAATATCGCAGCGGGTGGTTATGGTGGGACACAATTCTAAAAAAAAAAAATTTTTTTTCCTTTTCCATTTTTCGACCAAAACCAACATCTTCCAAACAAATGTTGGAAAAATGACTTGAACGAGAAGAAATTGGAACGCAAAGGTAATTTTTTTTTTTAAAAAAAGTCTGCTCTTGTAATTGAGAAAATAAAAAACTTATCCGCGTGGAGGGGGGCGCGTAATGGAGAAAGGGGGCAATTCGGATCCGAGCCATTCTTTGTCGTCCCACAGCGCGCGGTTTCTATTCCGAGATGACGTAGAATGGTAAAGATCGCAGGCTGAGATGACGAGGGCTGCCCCCTTTTATCCTCTTTTTTTTTTCCAGGATGCTTTTCGCATCAAAATTCTCTTTTTTTTCTCATTTTTTATTTCGCGTGTGTGTGAGGGGGGGGAGGAGGGAAAGAGTTGTAAGGAATGTATTATTGCAAGTAGGCATTTTGGGGTTTTTTTTCCCTCATTCTCCATTTTTTTCTCCACCTCCGTTTTTTTTGAGAAGGGCAGAAAGTTTCCAGATGAAGTGGTTTCCGAATCCTGGTTTTTCGGTCAGGTCTTCTCGTCTCGTCGCAACGATCCTGAGAGTAGCTTTACGTGTGGTAGCCTTGCGGCGGCCCGGCCCGGAACCCTGGTGTGGGAATTTGTTGCGTCACGGGGGCGCGGTGGATCCCTGCAGCAGATGCGGTGGGCTGACTTGGATCCGCACCGTAGACTCGGTTCCATGGAAGGCCTGAGCCTCTCACAGATCGGCGGAAAATATGCCGTGTGGTCTTGTGGTGAGACGAGAGGCGACATTCCTTTGAATAATTATAAAAAAAAAATAAATCTATCAAGCGACAAAGGAAGTCGGATGCCTGATTGAAAAACTAACAACTCCATTGACTCCGAAGCGAAACGAAAGTCCTTGGGCTTAGTAGTGGAGACGAAACGTCCAGGTGCACTGCTTCGTGAGTAAATGCTCGAGTTGACGCTAGAAACGGTAAAGCCTGACAGTCGGGCCTAAATCCATGTTACCCTAAGTTGTTTGACAGAATTGGGTGCCCCGTTTCTTTAGCAGAGTCACGTTGGACGGAGGCGGAAACCGTTGGACGGTGTCTCCAACTGGACCGAGTCTGATTTCGGTCGGCCGGAGTCTGACTTTAATGACGGAATGCGGACTGCCTGGATCAAAAAGATAATGGAGGAATGAAGGTGGAGACGAAAGAAAACCCCGAAAAAAAAAAAAAAAATTACTGAGCAGGGAGCGCGTGTGGGACGAGTCGAGGGGTCGCGCGCAGCAGGTGCCTCTCAAGGGAGGTTCGTAAGTCGTTTTGGCGACCTTTCGACATCGGACTGTGACGAGGGAAACGAACGAGTTTTTTATATCTACGCGCGCGCTTCTCTCTCGTCTGTCTATAACACAGAGAGAGAGACGGACAGAAAAAATAGGGGTAAAAAAAAAATCATCGTGATCTGGATATTTCATCCGGACTCACACGATTCATTTTTTAACGAGAGCAAACTTTTATTTTTTATTTTTTTTTTCTGGTCCAATAAAGTATATTTCAAAAAAAATATTGTGTCTTGTCTTATATTTTGTGTCTTGTGTCATTTCTTTTTCTTATTCCCAAATATAGGGCGCACAGAAAAAAAAGAGTCGACTCTTCCACACACCCATTTTTCCCTTCCCCCCCTTCAAAACAGGTAGACGGCACCCTCCGTCAACCTGTTTTGAAGAAAGGTTCGAAGGTTTTTTTCCGTGGTTTTTTTTACCTTCGAACTAAATGCGAGTTTGTTTTTTGTTTATCATTGATCCTTTTTTCGGCAAAAAAAAGACCCCCTTGCCACGGAGAGGGGGGGGATTTTTGGCACAAAAATATATTTTACATAAAAAAAAAGAATTGTGGAGTTGCGATAGATTACAATATCGCAGCGGGTGGTAAATGGTGGGACACAATTCTAAAAAAAAATAATAATAATTTTGTTTCGGTAAAAAGACCCTTTCATCAAAACGAAGGGGTATTTTTCGCACAAAAAAAAAAAAAAAAAAAAAAAAAAAAAAGAATTGTGGCGTTGCGATACGTTTGAATATCGCAGCGGGTGGTTATGGTGGGACACAATTCTAAAAAAAAAATTTTTTTCTTCCCTTTTTCCGACCGAAACCAACTCTTAGCACTCTACCAAAAATGTAACGCATATATTTGAGTTTTAAGAAAAAAAAAAGAAGTGTTAAAAAATGACTTGAACGAAAAGAAATTGGAACACAAAGATACACTTTTTTTAAAAATCTGCTAATATATATATATATATATATATATATATATATATATATATATCAATTCGGTTTAATCAGTTTTTATTTCTGATAAAAAAATCCAAATCCTTGAAAAAAAAAAAAAAAAAAAAAAAAAAAAAAAAAAGAATTTTTTTTTTTTTTTTTTTTTTTTTTTTTTTTTTTAATATATAAGTTAAAAACTCTTGAATGACTGCATTATGATAAGACTGATTGTAAGAAGATTCGTAAATCATTATATTTTTTTGGTTTCAAAAGCATTATGTTGTCTAGTCGCTGGGTGTTTTTTTCAAACTCAGATTCTAAAGGGCCCGTTTTTTACCCAGAGAAACATGTGTATTTGATATATTCATTTGAGTATTCTAAAGATGGATCTCATACTATCCGTGGACTTGTAATTTTTAAAGAAATGTGTGACATATACGACTGTCAAGCGTGGTATCGATATGCAGTTTTTGATAAACATTATGATACAAGCAAATCGTTTTAGACAAGTTCAAACAGAATCGTTATTATGTGGAGTATGGATCCATACAGGCCTATTAAATCTAATTTACATAATATAACTCAAATTCCTGAACACTAAATAGGTTCCAAATTCTTTAAAAAAAAAAAAAAAAAAAAAAAAAAAAAAAAAAAATTTTTTTTTTTTTTTTTTTTTTTTTTTTTTTTTTTTTTTTTTTTTTTTGAAACATAATCCATATCGTTGAAACATCGTTGAAACATAATCCATAACAATAAAAGATGCACGATGTGTATCTTTTATTATTATGGTTATATTTTTACTATTATAGTTATATTTAAAAAAAAAAAAAAAAAAAAAAAATATTTTTTTTTTTTTTTTTTTTTCAACGAGGCAAGACGTGATTTGGATGCTCTCTCCAAATGTACGTGTTTTAATGGTTTATAATACTAAGTTATGCTTATGTTTTACTTTTTCCAATTGATGTACGTATATGCACACGCACACACATTTTTTTTTTTTTTTTTTTTTTTTTTTTTTTTTTTTACCATAATGTAACACAAATTCCTGAATACTATATAAGTTTCAAATTATTATTTCATAAAAAAAAAAAAAAAAAAAAAAAATTTTTTTTTTTTTTTTTTTTTTTTTTTGTCTGTGTGAAACAAAACCACCACCCACGTCCTTTTGGATTGGAAACGAGCGAGAGGCGGAGTCCCACTCTCTTATAAAACGTCCTTCTCTCTCCCAACCGGATTCAGTCTCACCATGATGATCCAGCTGCAATTCACCGCTCGACCCGCTTTATGGGGCTTCCTCGGGAGAAAAGGCATGCTGTTTTGGCTCGACACCTCCGTCGCCGAGTTTTTAAGAAGGCCCGAAGGCGTGGAGGGCCAAGCCCCGGTCCAGGAGGTGGCGGACGACGAGGCCCTGGAACAGTACCCGTTGAGTTGGCTGCGGCGTAAAGTTGTGTCGCATGATTACCTGATCTGCCTGCTGTCCATGCTTCCTGACAAAAAAATCCTCGAGACGGTCGCGTCGGAATTTCGAGTCGCTGTTTCGCAAGAAAAAGGGGTGTATAAGCTCCGGCAGTCGACCGCAGCGGATGCGATTCCCTTTCGGACGTTCATCGACGACCTCGTCCGCCGTAGACCGACCGCGCCGGCCTGCTCGCCGGCCTCGCCCGCCCGTTGCCCCGCGAGCCCAGTCCACTCTGCCACGAGCCCAACCCGCTACACGCCGGCCTCGCCTGTCTACTCTCCCTGCAGTCCATGCTACACGCCGGCCTCGCCTGTCTACTCTCCCTGCAGTCCCTGCTACACGCCGGCGTCGCCACGCTACACGCCGGCCTCGCCTGTCTACTCTCCCTGCAGTCCCTGCTACACGCCGGCGTCGCCTGTCTACTCTCCCTGCAGTCCCTGCTACACGCCGGCGTCGCCTGTCTACTCTCCCTGCAGTCCCTGCTACACGCCGGCGTCGCCTGTCTACTCTCCCTGCAGTCCCTGCTACACGCCGGCGTCGCCTGTCTACTCTCCCTGCAGTCCCTGCTACACGCCGGCGTCGCCCCGCTACACGCCGGCCTCGCCTGTCTACTCTCCCTGCAGTCCCTGCTACACGCCGGCGTCGCCTTCCTACACGCCCCAGCCAAAGAGTCGAGGATCTTCCCCCTCCGTCGTCACTTGCAGCTCCAGCGATTCCAGCGACTCGGAGGACACTGCACCGAGCTTCCCTCAGGATTCCAGTATTACCATTATCCTGGACAAAATACCAGCGACGAAAGTCATTATCAAGTCGAAAGGACTGATACAAACCATTTACGCGTAACCTGGTCCATGTCTGTATGAAAAAAGATTCCTCGATAAAGGTTGTTCTGTTGTAAAAGGTGTGTTTCTTTCCCAGCAGAAAAAGGGGGTTGAAGGAAGTTGCCACAGCAACTTCCTTCAACCCCCTTTTTCTGCGAAAAAGGCTTTGCCAATCTTGGACATTTTGAAACGGATCCGGTCAAGAGAAACGATCCAATGTTAAAAAATATTAAGATTCATTGAAAGCGATGTGTTTTTTTTTTAGAATCAGGTTTCTCTCACACAAAACAAAATCAATCACACAAAAGGTACCCAAGACATACGGTTTAAAAAGACTGTTATTTTCTTTTAAAAGTTTCTGTAAATCTTTATCCTCACCCAAAATTTATAGTGTTTTACAAAAAAAACAAATCTATGGCTTAGTTCATGGGTTGTCGTCACAAAAAGGGATGGAGTCAAAAAAGTGAATCAAAAGATACTATTTAAAATTCCATGAGGGCATGACTCAAAATAAACAGATAGCGTGCAAAAAAAAATATTACAAACTTTTTTTTTTTTTTTTTTTTTTTTTTTTTTTTTTTTTTACATTATAAAGTTTTGATTATTTTTTTGCATGCACTTGCAAATTTTTCGGGCGTCTGTAAAATTAAAAATCAATATAGGTCATTGACCTTTGACCTTTGACCTTCATTTTTTATTTGGGAGCTACTTGAAAAAAAATTTCTGAGAGCTGGTTTAAACAAATTTAAAACGATTACGATTGTATAACGAATATTATATATATATATATATATATATATATATATATATATATATATATATATATATATATATATATATATATATAAAATTACTGACTACTTCTCCTTTAAGGTAATTCCCCTTAAGGTAATCCCTTGATGTTAATCTTCCTCTTGTTTACCTCTTTATTTTTAGTTTTCTTTGGCTTCGGTTTTTTCAATATCTGATAATTTTCGTTTAACCATTTTTAAATATGTTAGTTTATTCTTTATTATAATGATTTTAAACATTTTGATTTCCTATTCAAATAAAAATTCTTCTAAAAGTAAAGAATTTCGCATGAAATAGCAAAATTTCAAAAATGCGGAAGGACAGGGGTCTGCACGACCGAAAACAACAACCATTCGTCCAAATGGTTTAAAAAAAAAAAAAAAAAAAAAAAAAAAAAAAAAAAAAAATTTTTTTTTTTTTTTTTTTTTTTTTTAAATATATATCGACATTATAAAATATGTAATCACGCTATATTATAATATTATCTATATAATATGGCTATATTATATTAAAAAAAAAAAAAAAAAAAAAAAAATTTTTTTTTTTTTTTTTTTTTTATATCTGATTTTAAAATTTTAATCCGCAGTCACTTTTCGTTCTGAGATGGCGGAGACAACACTGGCTGCTGTCGATGAGCGTGCCCCAGTGCCCGATGCCGCTGGCCAGTATTTGTCTCGAAGATTATGCTGCGTGTACTGCAGAAAGCGGAGAGGAGGGTCCGGAATTATACTGAGACGCTGCGGCCACGAATTCCATGCGGGATGCATCATATACAAAATTAAAGAAGATTTGAAAACACCCGAGCCTACGCTGACGTGCTACGCCTGCTCCACTCCCCTCCATTGGCGCGAGTTGCGCGCTATATGTACGATACTATACCATCCGCACAGCTACGCGAGACCGAGAATGAGAAAAACTGATTTGATTTTAGAAAAAACTTTGACTAAGATCATTAGAAAACTGAAAAGAAACGATGAATCATAAAAAATTAGAGACCGATGATTAGAGACAAACAAAAAAGTTTGTAATATTTACTTTGAAAATTTTTTAGAACATTGTTTCTTTGAACTTTGAAATTATTTCCGTCTTGTTTTTTTTAAAAAAAAAACTCGCATCAGAATACCAAACTTTTTTTTTTTTTTTTTTTTTTTTTTTTTTTTTTTTTTTTTTTTTTTTTTTTTTTACAATATATATAGCGTCTCCTCTCGTAATCGCATTTCACACTTCTTTGGACAGTTGTGTGTTTTTTTAATAAATAACGTTTCTTTTCGCAATAACATCTCACACCTCTTACGGCTGTACTGTGTGGCGGGTCATCCCAGAATTTTGTAACGTATATTTCCTGATCATGGATATTCCGACTCCTAAAGGGACAGTGACGTTTGATATACATAAATTTGGTCAACAAGACTGGGAGAACAATGGCTATAAGAAATGTATTTGTTTAATAGAAAGTCGTCAAAAGGATGAGAAACGTATATTAAAAACTTTCAAAATTAGTCAATATTCATATTTCGAAGAACCCTTTTCTTCATTAACAGAACAGCTGAGATCTATTGGTTATACTGTTGAACATCCTTTGAAGCATTATCGAACGCCCTTTGATGACGTCTTTATATATAATTTTAAGACAGAGGATTTTTATGTACAGATTAAAGTATATTATGGGCCAGGGTTCTTTTTGCCTTAAGCCAAGCTATAAAAAGTCACACAAAAAAAAAAAAAAAAAAAAAAAAAACATTTGCAGTCAGTTTTTCGCTCGGCCATATGAAGTTATATCACATAAAGTTTAAGCCTTATAAAGTTAACAGTTTGCATAATCGTCTCACACCTTTACAAAACATGACTAGTGTAGAAGTCTCCGATAGTGACAATTTGCAAAATTCTTTTTACCCTTTCTTGGGTAAAACATCAACCAATTACATATTACGTGGTCCACGGAAACAGAGATTGAATAATGTGCTACGCTGTTTTGAGTCTAATGCAATGACGATGGCCTATATTATAAACGAGTTATTTCAAAGACCTGCTGTTGAATGGCATATTTATGATGCCATACCCACGATCCCAATAGATTACTCGCAACTTGCTCAAAACGATAAGTGTGTCTTGTGCAAAATCAAGTTTCGTCCTTTGGAGGCGGTTAAACTGTTACCCTGTCTTCATTGTTACCACGATGCGTGCCTAGCGAATTGGTGTAAAGAAAACGACGATTGTCCGTATCGGGAAAACGAAGACGACGACGAAAGGAGCCATTGTAAACAAAAGGTTCACTTTCCCAAGGATCCAGAGTTTCTGTGGCGTAACGAAATGATTCTTCAATTAATGGACGTTTTATTTCAAAAACATGAATTTTTTAGAGAGTTTATATTGAATCGTATCAATGAAAGTGTTTCGACGAGTGTGGATAAAAACCTGGATGAATGTGCCATTTGTTTTGAACAGTTTCAAAAGGAGCCCAAACAACTTCCTTGCACTCACAAGTTTCATGAACTTTGTATCCAAACATGGTTCGAGAGAAAAAACACGTGCCCTTTGTGCAGATTTAAAATGGAAAAATTGTTATAAAAATGTAAATCTATCACGCAGTCAATGTTTTGCTTAAAGAAATTGTGTCCTTATAGCGATGTAAATAAATATGTATTTATAATTGTAAATAAATAAAACTTTTATGTTTTTTAAATATTTCGTGTGACTTTTTTTCCCAAAGAGGGGTGTTCACGAAAGTTGTTTTGTCAACTACCTTGATATACAAATCTTCAGGTCATTGACCTGAAGATTTGTAATTTTACAAGCGCCAGAAAAATAAATTTTTTTATTCTCAAAAAAAAAAAAAAAAAAAAAAAAAATTTTTTTTTTTTTTTTTTTTTTTCGCGCTAGTCTATTGGCTCTCAGAAATTTTTTTAGTGTAATTGTAAAAAAAAAAAAAAAAAAAAAAAAAAAAAAAAAAAAAAAAATTTTTTTTTTTTTTTTTTTTTTTTCGCGCTAGTCTACTGGCTCTCAGAAATTTTTTTAGTGTAATTGTAAAAAAAAAAAAAAAAAAAAAAAAAAAAAAAAAAAAAAAATTTTTTTTTTTTTTTTTTTTTTTTTTCGCGCTAGTCTACTGGCTCTCAGAACTTTTTTTAGTGCAATTGTAAAAAAAAAAAAAAAAAAAAAAAAAAAAAAAAAATTTTTTTTTTTTTTTTTTTTTTTCTTTTGACATAAATATTAGCCTGCGCATCAGACGTGTCTCATTCGACGCCTCCTCTTGTCACTCGTCGACATGGCCACGTTTCTTCAAGATTCCTTTCCTGATTCCGAGAACAATCTGACCTCGGTGAAAAATTTCACTCTCGAAAAACTTTCGAACGCGTCCTCGCCGGAGCTAGAAACTTCCGTTTCTCTTAAACTAGACCGGGATCTTTTACAACCCGATGCTGCTGCTGGTGGTGATGATGATGATGATGATGATGACGACGACCACGATGACGATCGAGGAGACGACTCCCCGAAACGTGGACCCGAGGCGTCCCGAGATCTCGCAGACCCTGCGACGCCGCCCGTCGCGTCCCTCGGCGGCCGAGAGGATCCGCAGCGGAAGCGGGCACTCGAGACGCCGAACGAGCGTTCGAAAATTTCTAAACCGAAACGAGAGTCTGAGAAACGTTTTGAAGCCCGAAAGTCGAGCCGCGAGTCTCGGGTGCTGCAAAAGTCAAAAAAACATTTAAAAAAAACTAAAGTCGAGCGGCGACAGTCTCGGGTGCTGCAAAAGTCAAAGAAAAAGTCGAAAAAAAATAAAGGCGAGCATCGAGAGTCGAAGAAGAAAAAGTTAAAAAGATTTCGGCGACGGCGGCGCCCGGAGAAGTACCAATGGAGAATTGCCGTCTCCGACGAGCCCGACGACGTCAACTACTCCGAAATCTGTCGCATTTACGATTTCGATCGGATCCCTTTTATCAAGGATCGCGTTCCGCGAACGTCGTGTTCGTATTACACGGACGGATCCAAGCGGCAAGAGCACGCCGGGTGCGCCTTCACCGCCGTGTCCGACGACCGACGGACCGTCGTCGCGGAAAAACAAATCCGCATTTCCGACGGTCTGTGCATAGTCACGGCCGAACTCCAGGCGATCAAGGAGGCCGTGACGGACGCACGCGAGAGGGGCGTCCGCGAACTGGACGTCTATACGGATTCCAGAGCGGCGATCGGATTCATCGAGAGATCCTGTCTTCGACGACATCGAGTGGCCGATCAGATCAGAGACTTCGTCGCGAAAAATAAAATCAAAGTCTTTATGCACTGGATCAAATCTCACGCCGGTCACGTCCACAGCGATCGGGCGGACGCGTTGGCGAAAGCCGCCGCGACCAGGGACCAGGTGGACGTGACTGTGGAACCCTTTCCGTATCGAACAAAAACACGTCCAATATGGGTTCGACGCAAAGAGGCGAAAAAAAAAGAACAAAACACGAAGAAAAGAAAGAAGAGCGAAAAAACACGCCGCCGCCACGACCGAGGATCGGGTGGTGGACGCAAAGAGGCGAAAAATGAACGAAAAACGAAGAAAAGAAAGAACAGCGAAAAAACACGCCACCACGACCGAGGATCGGTCGCGGACGCAAAGAGGCGAAAAAAGAACAAAACAAAAGACAAAATAATAAAAAAAATAAGAGCGAAAAAACACGCCGTCCCGACCGAGGATCGGGTAGAACAATGTAACTTAGTAACAATGTAGATAAACATGTATTTATAGTTGTAAAATAAATATAACTTTTATGTTTGAAAAATGTTTCGTGTAATTTTGATTATTTTTTTTGCATGCACTTTGCAAATTTTTCTGGCGTCTGTGAAATTAAAAATCTATATAGGTCATTGACCTTTGACCTATGACCTTCATTTTTTATTTGGGAACTACTTGAAAAAAATTTTCTGAGAGCTGGTTGAAACAAATTTAAAACGATTACGACTGTATAACGAATATATATATATATATATATATATATATATATATATATATATATATATATATATATATATATATATATATATATATATATATATATAAAAATAAATTACTGGCTACTTCTCCTTTAAGGTAATTACCCTTAAGGTAATCCCTTGATGTTAATCTTCCTCTTGTTTACCTCTTTATTCTGACATGTCAATTAAAGTAAATTTTGACTCATAAATCTTTTTTATCTTCAGTAAAAATCTAAAACCCTAAGAAGATGAAATCATTTTTTGCATGCACTTTGCAATTTTTCTGACGTCTGTAAAATTAAAAATCTATATAGGTCATTGACCTTTGACCTTTGACCTTCATTTTTTATTTGGGAGGTACTTGAAAAAAAATTTCTGAGAGCTGGTTGTAACAAATTTAAAACAATTATGATTGTATAACGAATATTATTTTATATATATATATATATATATATATATATATAAATTTCTGACTACTTCTCCTTTAAGGTAATTACCCTTAAGGTAATCCCTTGATGTTAATCTTCCTCTTGTTTACCTCTTTTTTTTAGTTCTCTTTTGAGGTGGTGGAGAATAAAGGGTAATAGGTAATACTTTTTCCGGGTTTTTAGAATCATTAATTGTACTCCCCTGGTTAGAACCGACCGATTGTAAAACACCATGGCTAGTGGATTGGAGGCCCTCGAGACATGGTCTTTTACAATTAGTCGGTTCAATATTAGATTGTTTCCTTTTACGTTCTCGTCGCTCCTCTCGTAATTGATTTTCATGAGCTAGATAATCTTTTGAAGACCTCGTTTTTTGCTTTACGAGACGATTCTTAATACGTTGTCTTTCTTTGGCTTCAGCTTTTTCCATATCTGATAATTTACGTCTAACCATTTTTGTAATTGTTAGTTTCTACTTTATTAACAGCGATTTCAAACATTTCAATTTATTATTCAAATATAAATTTATTCAAAAGTAAAGAATTTCGCTTAAAAATGATAAAATTTCAAAAGTAGTGACGCACGGGGGTCTGCACGACCGAAAACAACAACCATTTGTTCAAATGTTTAAAAAAAAAAAAAAAAAAAAAAAAATTTTTTTTTTTTTTTTTTTTTTTTTTTTTTTTTTAAATATATAAATGGGACTTCTTGATAAATCTAAAATGACTTTTCGCCGGGAGATTCGCAGAGTCAAGATCTACTAACGTGTCGGTTCCACTTTGAGAAAATCGAGTGGCTAATCCCTCTTTTTTTTATTTCGAGTCAATCTCTCGTCGCCACCATGTCGTTCGTGGTCGTCTACAATATTCCCGGAAAGTCTTCGATCCCTCATCATTATCTTACCGGGATTATCGGTTCAGATTGTTTCGTCTATTGGCTGTGTAAGGACGTCGCCGCCGTTTTGGGGTACAGCAGATCCTACGCGAGAAGACTGAGCGATAAGAAAGTACGCGATGTTACGGGGCCTTTGGATAACGTAGGTCCCGATTTCTTACGGAAACGGATAATTTCTCATTTCGATTTGAGTTTTTTGCTCAAAAAAGCGAGAAGGAGTACGGTGCGAGACTTTGAACGGAAAATAAACAGCCCAGGTACCCGAGTGGCAGTGAATCCCGGAGGAAACGTTACAAATTTAAAAGATCCTACTTATGTAGTGATAACCGAGACGAAAGAAAACCACCGCTCATTTTTCCTCTGGTTAGAGACGTTTAAAGTGACGGTGTTTGAAAATCTATACAGCATGCCAGTTTTAGACGATTCATTCGTATCGTCGTTCATAGAGTACGCCGAACCACCTGAAACGATCCCCGAGAATTTTCCGCCGGCGATTTTTTATAAATGTAACGGACGCACAATCAAATATTTACCCGAATCGTAATTTTTTTTTCTCTCTCGATATCCTCTACTAATGACAGTTTTGAAGAGTCCAGCGCTGACTTAATTAATTGTGAGATATTTTTTTTTTATAAGCTTGGAAAGAAAAAAAATAAAACACACGAAAACCTTTTAAAAATATTAAATAATATATTTATTTATATATCTATAAATGTTACATTCAAGTGTACATTGTTGCGAGGACACAATTGCTTTAGATTACAAAAAAAGTTGTGAGGTTACATTTGCGAGTTTTTTTTTCGCCTCGTCACAAGTTTTTTTTTGATGGTAGATTGCCCCCCCCCCCGCGTCGTCTGGAATCACCTCTTTGTCTCGACAGTTTGTCCAGAATAATTATAATAACGATATTTTTGAGAATTATAATTATTGTAACGATAATTTCGGGGATTGTAACGTCTCCATCTGCGAGTTGTTTCGCCTCGTCCGTGTCCGAGTCTCCGATGGTAGCCCCGCCATCTGGAATCGGGGTCTCTCGGTCTTCCGTGCCCGTTCCGGACGAACGCCGCCTCGTCGGAGATTTCTTCGGGAGGTGGCGAAAGGGAACCGTACGCGTCGACGAATTCTTTCCGCTCTTCCTCGCTCACGTCGACCACGAGCAGGTCTCGGGACGAGGATTCCTCGCTGCGAGTGTCGGGTTCGGATCGATCCTCCTCGACCGTAGCGGCAGAGGCGGCAGCAGCAGCAGCAGCAGCGGCGGCGTCGGACTCGAATTCGAGATCTTTCGGAGACGTAGAAAGTCGTCGTCTGCATAAAACTTTGTCCCGAAAATCGCATAAGATTGCCGGCCATACGAAAGGTTTCAGTAGACGCTGATGGGTCCATTTTCGGTAACACGGTCTTTCGAAAAGCGAAAAATCCATCTCGGTCGAGTGCCGCGGAAAAAAAATGGAAAGATTTGAACTGACTCCTACTTGTAATCACCTGAAAAAAAAAAAAAAAAAAAAAAAAAAAAAAAAAATTTTTTTTTTTTTTTTTTTTTTTTTTTTTTTAATTAGGCGAAACGTGCTTTGGATGCTCTTTCCAAATGTATGTGTTTTAATGGTTTATAATACTAAGTTATGCTTATGTTTTACTTTTTCTAATTGATGTACGTATATGCACACGCACACACATATAAATATATGAAAGACAAATATAAATATATAGTCAATTTTACCATTTAATTGATACATTACGTGCGTAGGCAAAAAAAAAAAAAAAAAAAAAAAAAAAAAAAAAAAATTTTTTTTTTTTTTTTTTTTTTTAGAGGGGTTGTGTATAAAAGGGAACATGATCTTCTAAAACTGGATACTTGTCTCGATTTAAAAGCTCTAAAACTATGGAGGTGTAATCCATAAGACTTATCTATCTATTTAAAAAAAAAAAAAAAAAAAAAAAAAAAATTTTTTTTTTTTTTTTTTTTTTTTTTTTTTTTGAAAACTCTTACCGGTTAAAATATTATTTAAGAGTTTACCTGCCGCCTCCAAGTGAAATTCTTTTTTATCTTTTAGAGCTTGCCGCCGAGAAAAACTTGGAACTTTTTTATCATGCGTCTTTCGGAAGTTTGTCTCGTGATTGATTTTGGTGGATTCTGCATCGACAAAAAATTTTACTGCAGAGAGATGGGATATGCCTCCTTAACAGACGGACGCAGCGGATCGTACAAATTCAAATTGAATCATCTGGTAAATCGAGTGACCCCTCAAGAGTGGAAGACTATAAATTATTGTACAAATAACGTGCACGGCATGTCTTTTCAATCCTTGCCTAACGAGACAGATATTTTTGACATCAAATTTTTTAATTCAATTCTAAAAGTGGAATACGAATATCACAAAACAGAACAAAAATATATTGTGGCGTTCAAAGGAGGGCATATCGAAAAAGATGTGTTGATAAAATTGGGTATTCCGTACGTCGACTTAGAAGATTTCGAATGTCCAAAATTTGACGAAATTTCCCATCCAATAAAATATATTGTGGTAAATGGTTGCGGAATCCATCAAAAACTGCAAGATAATAAAAAGATGGCCCACTGCTCAAGAACTGAATGCGTCGTTTTTGCCGACTGGGTGAGGGGACGGCTTTAATCCCTTGGGTACGAGCGACACGCATACGTGCCACAAAATGGTTTAAGAATCCCTGATGATATACTCTCTCAAAAAAAAAAAAAAAAAAAAAAAAAAAAAAAAAAAAAAAAAAAAAATTTTTTTTTTTTTTTTTTTTTTTTTTTTAACTGTATATATAGAAGCTCTTGATCAACTCAGTCACTTTTCTCTTGGAGATTGACATCTGTATCCCATCTTCCTTTGCCTATGAGATTTTTATGGAGATTTCAACTTTTAACACGATAGAAATTCCTCAAAATGCTTTACCCGATCTTAAATGTAGGTTGTGTAAAAAATCTATAAAGCTTACTTATTTGTTTATGATGAAATGTGGGCATTTTTATCATCATACTTGTGTTTATAAAATTGGACGTGCAACGAGATGCAAGACGTGTAGGGACATTTCACATATGGACGAAATGAGACTTGCAGAAACCGAGCACTGGATCGAAAACAGAATTCGAGAAGACCAAATGTAAAAAAAAATATATATGTATACAAAAAGTTTAACTGTCAAAGCATAATAACCATGTCGTATAATTTTCAAATTGCGTGTCGTTCTCCAAGCTTTACTCCAACGCGTGTTGCTGTTCCTCATACAACGAATTACGGGAAAAGACTAGTGGAAGTATGCGAGAAAGCTTTTCCTATGGATATGATATGTAATATCTGTAGCACCATCATACATCCAACGGAGATGTTTTTATTTGCATGTGGACATTATTATCATGGATACTGCGCAAAGATGATTGTAAAACACACCATTCAGCACATTGAATGTAAAAGATGCACCAAAAATTGCAGCAATGAAGACTTTACAAGACTGCAAAGTTTACCAACAAAAAAACCAGAAGGTCACGATATATATTTTGTAGTTGTAAATAATGCACCCATAGCTCCAAACACCCATGACACATGAAAAAAAAAAAAAAAAAAAAAAAAAAAAAAATTTTTTTTTTTTTTTTTTTTCGCGGAATATGATTGTATAAATAGGAGCCATCGATCAGCAATCTCCCATTCCCTCTTCGCCATGGAAGAAGCGTCCAATGCTCCTGTTGCTCCCGCTCCCGCTGCTGCTGCTGCTCTTGAGACGCCAGCTCGAAAAAAAATACGCCTTGCCGTCTGCGAACCCATTCTTCGCCTGGCCGAAAGACTTGCGGGCGAGAAGAGACTTCGCCGCGACCACCTGCCGCCGCCGCCGCCGCCGACTACGACACCTCCTCCTCCCGGAAAGACCGCGGGACGCCCGAAATCTACCTATCGACACGACAAGGTAACCGCCGTGATGGCCGTTCGCGACAACGCTTTCGCCTTAGACAACGGAGTCCACTGCGTCTTCGTTCGAGAAGCTTCGACGTCCGCCTTCCTGGCCAGAGAGTTGGACGAAATGCGAGTGGAAACGCTGCACTGTTTCGACAAACACACCTACGGCGCCGTCCAGAAGAGCCTGGCGAAATTTCCGTCGCCTCGCCTCCGCGTGTATCGGCTGAAACCCTTTCCCGTGAAACCCTGCTTGTACTGCAAAAGAAGATCGTGTCCCCTGTGGAGAGCGAACGCGGGAATTTCGCGTCTGCACGGCATCCCTTTCGATCCGATGGAGCACGGGTCCGCGACGACGACGGGACTCGAAGGGGAGGAGGAAGAGGAGGAGGAGGAGGAGAAGAAAAAGAAGAAGAAGACGCGCGTTTACCGACACAAAAAGATTGCGGCAGTTCTAGCCATAGGAGGTAACGGATTCACTCTCACCAACGGCGTCACGAGCACTTCTTTCGAAAAATCTTTCAACAACTCGATTCTTTTCCGGGAAATTTCGGAAATGAATGTCAGAGTTCTCAACTGCATGGACGAACAGAGTTTTAAAATAAGCTGCGACCTTCGAAAATCGTACGCCAGAGAGTTGAAGAAACTCCAAGTCGTCTTGTTGGACGCCGTCGAAGTGAAAGACTGCCAGTCGTGCAAATCGAAAAACTGCCACAAATGGAAGGCTTCGGTGGGCATCGCCTCTAGGTACAAGTTGAGGCATGATCCCATCAAACATTGAATTTCGAATCCTTGTTTACAAAGTGACCGTTGCAAAAAAAAAATTAAATATTCTATCAAACATTAAATTTCGAATTCTTATTTTACAAAGTGACCGTTGAAAAAGAAAATGTATAGTAAAAAAAAAAAAAAAAAAAAAAAAAAAAAAAAAAAAATTTTTTTTTTTTTTTTTTTTTTTTTTTTTTAAATATAAAAGGGAGTGACATTGTTTCACCAGATCAGTCGGTGTGCAGTAGCACTTTAAAACGAGGATGGCGACGGCACTTCCACAGTTATTAGACTTGCCCGTGGACATTTTGTTCCTGATTTTGAGAGACTACGTTCCACTCAAAGATAAATTGCACACGCTTTATAAAATGCCTGAATTTCGATCGTTTCTAGAACATCGTGCATCTTATCTGAGTTCTCCTGGTCCATTTTCGATGGACTATATTGAACTTTTGCGCTTATACAGACCCGGCTATTATGTTCATCGGATTGTTTTGGGTTGGTGGACCTATCTGCGATTCGATGACGCCACGTTACAATTCACAGAGTATCGCTTTGACCTCAACCACTGTTTCTTCCGACCCAACAGCCGTGTTGAGTTTTCTCGTCAATCCATTTCGACCATGAAAAAAGAAAGAGAATTTTTGCTTCGTTTCCAATCTTTCGAAGAGAAAGAGTCAAAATATTTGCTCTATTATCTGGAAGTGTATGGATACATTACGGTTCTCTATACACCTCCTTTGTGTAAAATAGCCTTTCACGTTTGTCCTTTGAACGGGTATCGCGAAATTTCGATCGACAAACCCATCCGTGTGAAACATTTTTTTGTAGACCGCTTTTGGGAAGTGACGTTGACTCGAGAGAAAAAAATAACCATTAAATGTGTGGACCATGTCGAGTGCCGTTGCAAAAAATTATTTTATGAACTGGACCCTATAACCTTTGAATTTTCAAAAGATTTCACGTATCTGACGACGGATAGAGGGGGGATAATTACTGTGCAAACATGTTCCAATTACAGACTGGCGGACGAAAACCACGTTGAAGGATTTACTGTATACCACAATTATGAAGAAAAGAAAGGAAGATTAATCGTAGAAGAAGACAAACACGACCCACAGTTGAAAAAACTTCTAATGGATAAAGACACAATCTGTAAGTTTGAAAACTTTATGTAAATATTTTGAGTCTTGACACAGTTAACAGTTACTGGGGATACCGACAAAAAAAAAAAAAAAAAAAAAAAAAAAAAAAAAAAAAAAGTTTTGGATAGTATATATATTGAACGCGAGGCTCCGAGCGTCAGCATTTCAAACCTTTCTGGAAGCCCAGCTCGATGGAATCGTGTATATTTTGTGCTCAAAGTGTCAAGCGACGATCGAGATTGAAAAATTGTAGGCATAAAGCGCACGGAAAATGTTTGAAAAAATATTTGGAAACTAATGATGACATGCGGTGTCCTAAATGTGGCGAAAATTTGAAATCGGCTGATTTGTGGTACGTTCTGTATCATTACGAAACAAGTTCCACCCCTGAACGTTATCGTGAATTACATAGACGCATGCGAGTCATGTCCTTCAGAGATGCAAGCGAGTTGAGCGGCGCCGAATTATCAGATTGATCAAAGGGGGGGGGGGGGGGAAAAAGATGACGACATCGACCAAAGTAACCACCACCCCACTCGTTCTTTTGCTTTAGTCGAGAGGCGGGGTGAAACAACAAGACTCCGACCGTTTCAATTTGCATCTAAAAAAACTCGTTCTTTCATTCGTGGCTAAACTTCCAAGGACAGTACGTGACTGGCATCTTTTTTTTTGAAGCTGGGAACTCTGAACCGAGTCGTATATAAACGATCGAAAAAATTCTTTTCATTCTCATTGCTGTTGCTACCGTCGCTACTACTACTCCTCCTACTCCTCCCGAGAGAGACAGAGAACATGGCATTCTTTAGAATCCAAATCAAACTCAATGAAAGGACCGAAACCGTCATGGGCGTGTTGGGAGACCACGACGGACAAGTATATTATTCCGTGGACGACGTGGCCCGGTTCGTTCCCGCGTCCATGCGGCGCACCACTTGGCTGCCGAGTCAACGTCTGGAAGAAATTGTGATCGATCCACCGTTTCCCAAAACCATGATGATGATGGGACATCGAGACGTCCTGGATGCGCTCCGGTTTCTCCCGTGGTCGCATTCCAAGCGGTTCGTGCGAACGCTCGAATACGGCTGGGTGACAGACCTGCCGTACGATTACAACTTGAAACTTTTCATCATCAAGCAATGCGAAACGGGAGATGGGATACAATATCATCAGTGGATTGAGGATTTTAAAAAAAACTATGGACCTGTGCTGCTGCGACAAAACTGACAAAACACCTTAATCTTTCTCAAACCGAAAAAATCGGTGTTGAAAGAGTAAAAAAAATGGGGGGTCGAAGAAAAAGTCTGGATTCCAGACTTTTTCTTCGACCCCCCATTTTTTTTACGACAGACGACATACCAATATTGGTTAAATGTTATGTTAAAAAAAATTGTTTTTGTAAACTGTTTAGAAACAAAAAAAAAAATAAAAAAAAAGTTGAATTACAAATCTCATGTTTTTATTTCACACACGCATACACAAACTTACACTGTGTACAAGTGGTTAAAAAAAAATGAATTATATTTTTTTTTACATCGAAATTTTTTTAACATAGAAAAAATCATCTTTTATTTTTGCAATGTTTTATTAAAAGAGTCCGCAAGTACTTTGACGGAGATGAACTATTTAAAAAAAAAAAAAAAAAATGATTGAGCGATAAGTAAAAAAAAATTGTATATACGCATGCTAATGTTTTTTTTTACAAATAATAAAGTATGACATCGCCTCCCAATATTGGAAACCAATAAGTTGCAAAAAAATGGGCCAAAGATTTGGGGGATTTTTTTTTCACCCCCAAAATCTTTGGCCCATTTTTTTGCAACTTTTTTTTTCATAATTATGTAAAAAAAAAGTTAGTTCTCGTCATCGATTGTTCTGTTTTCCGCCTCTTCTTGAGCGCATTTTTCTTTAAAGTTTTGTATCCAAGTGTCGAACGGTATACCTTCTTTCTCGTCAAAAGTTTGTTGGAGCACAGGAGGACTGTTCCCGTCGTTCTGGATTTCTTTCACGTACCCGAATCTCAGGGCATAATACACCGATCCTTCTCGCTCCGATTTCAACGAATCGAGCAGGGCCGAATGTTCGATCACCCAAGTGTCCGATCTCAATTTGCACGCGTTCGTGACGTCTTTCATCTGGCAGGTGGCCATCGAGACTCGCCATCCGTAACTCTGTCCTGTGGCCAGGGCAATATCCGAAGTGCAAAAGTACACTTTGCCGTCGTTTCCGACTACTCCTAAAATGTCGAAAAAGTACCAACGTTTCGAAATATGGAGTCGAAACAACATGTTGACTACCAAACGAAAAAACAAAAAGAACAGAACCGTGAAGTATAAAGTATTACTCTTACGAATGAGTGTGCGTGCGCGGAGAGAGAGAGGGAAGCTCCACCTCCTGTTTTTTTTTCTTGTCGCACCACGTGGGGAAGGAAAAAAAGGGGGGAGATTAACTTTTGTATCTCTATTTTTTTTAAAGTCTCGAAAACCAATATTGGTAAGCAAATTGATACAAAAAAAATGGGCTGAAAGGGAAAAATATCCCTTTCAGCCCATTTTTTTTGTACTTCAACACTGAATATTCAGCATAAGAAGATTTTTTTTTTTTTTTTTTTTTTTTTTTTTCAGTCCTTGGGTAAAAATTCTTGAGCAGAGCTTCCGTGCAGTACAATCAATTTTTTAGGTGGAAAACCGGAAAGCCAAATCATGACACCTTCTTCCGAAGTGTTGTCGTTTACGAGACGAAATCTTTTTTTCGGAGGCAACGCATTTAAAGGTTCGGGACGTTTGGTTGGTGGTGGTGGTGGTGGTGGTGGTGATGGTGGTGCAGCAGCAGCATCGTCGTCATCATCCTCTTCCTCCCCTTCTGTGAAATTGTAAGGCGGATCGGCCGGAGTGTAGGGTTCGAAAGCCGAATTTGCACTGACTTTCAAATGAACGCAAGTCGACAAGTTAGAAAACTGACTGCCGCCGCCGCCGCGAGGATCGGGTACCGGACTGGGCGGTGGTGGGTACGGAGGAGACGTGGGTGTATATTCGCCCGATAGGCTCTCTGTAGCGAAAATATCCATGGAAACGGGTTCGATAACCACAGCGGCAGATTTAGCGTGTGCAATCACCGAATCTGGATTCGCAGCACTAACGGGATTGGGATTCGCAACGGGAGAAATCCTTATAGGGGGCGATACGTGGTAGGTAGGGGTTTCTTTCGAATAACCGGGTTCCTCCTCGTCTTTGTCGTCTTCCTCATTGAGATGTCGAGCGACTTCGGCGGCGGCTTCTTCGGAGGCGGCACCTTCTTCCTCGGCATTCAGAGCCCTTCTGTAGGCGTCGATCCATTGGTAAAATTCGACTGCATCCCAATCGCGTCGAGAGCAGTGTTGGGCGATTGGAAACTGAAAAGTTTTTTTCACCCGAACGTAAAACTCTTTGCCGCTCAGGTTTTTGAAGGCGACTTGCGCTCGTTTCGATTTGCAACGTTCGAACACGTAGAGCGCGTGGTTGTGGGTGAAGAGCTGCAATTTCAAAAGAGATTTTTCCAAACCCCGAGTCCAGTACTCGCTGGTGACGTCTTTCACTTGGGTGGTCGAATGATTGCGAGCAAAGTGATAGGGAGATCGATAATTCAAGTATCTGGCCACAGAAACGGCTCCCCAGTACAAGTTTCCCTTATTGCCGATCACACCCCACAATTTACCACTCGTTTTGTCGAAACTCACTTGAAACAGCATCTTTTTTTGGAAAGAAGGGCTCTCGATTAGTTCGCACGCGAATGAAGAAAAAACCCCGACGAGCGAGTTGTTTTATAGTCTATGATTTCTCTCTCGGTAAACGAGGGGTGGTGGTGGTGGATACACACGCACGCGGGTGAGTAGAGAAAAAAAAAATAATGAGAGAATCAAAGTCGAAAAACAGCGCGCACATGTTACTAAAGAAAAGAAAAATTCCGCATCAGTGGCGATTGGAGAAGTAGGAGGGGGGAAGAAGAAGAAAACCCGTTTGCTAGGCAAAGAGGAAGAGGTGTGTTTCTCGCTCGCATACTCAAAAGATGAATAAATTATTCACATCATCTCTAAAGAAAGTAAAAAAAGGGGGGGGAGGGGAGAACAAAATGAAAGAACTATTATGTATTTTTTTTTCAATGTTAGGTATCAATCGATTACTATTTTTTTTTTTAAAAAGTCGCGATTCCAACATGAGTCTGATTGCAATTTTTTTTTGTAAATAAAAAAAAACAATAGGTTAAATGTAAAAAAAACAAAGAATTGCACTTATGTATAGAGTTTTGAATCATATAGATCTTTTTATTTTACACTTATTTTTTTTTATGGAAAAAAAGTTTCCAACGTTGGTCACGAGTTGTTTGCAAAAAAATGGGCTAAAAGAGCCGTGCTTTTTTTTTCGTTTGTTATGCAAGCACGACTCTTTTAGCCCACTCTTTTGCCTCTTCAAACAGAGTTATTTTTAATTGCTACGAGAAAAAAGATGCCAACGTTGGTCATGAGTTGTTTGTAAAAAAATGGGCTAAAAGAGTCGTGCGTGTAAAAACAAAGCACGACTCTTTTAGCCCATTTTTTTACCTCCTCAAGAGAAGTTTTTTTTTTTTTTTTTTTTTTTTTTTTTTTTTTTTTTTTCAGTTTATATATGTACTTTTATGACTCGGGGTATTATTTCATTACTTTCAAGACAGTAAAATTTTTTGGTGATACCTTTCCACGTTAGCAATAATATTGTGGGATATCCTTCTGTATTATATCTCAATATTTTAGCATAATCCATGGGAGCAGTCTTTGCGACCGGAGTCGTCGACATGACACTGTTTTGCGGTTGCGGCTGTTGTTGTTGTTGTTGTTGTTGCTGCTGCGATTGTGGCTCTGGTTGTTGTTGTTGTTGTTGTTGTTGTTGTTGTTGCGGTTCGACCACTGCTACTTGTAACGACTGAGGTTGTTGCTGCCGCAAGAGGATTTCTTCTTCCGTCGTGCGATCGACGTGCGTCTTGTACAACTTGTCGACCGCTTTTTTTTTTAAAAAAGTAAACCACACGAAAAACAGGTCGAGCGTCAACATGTCCGTGATGGTCATTTCGTTCACGATCATCAGTTGGGTGAGATTCTGGAAATCCGCGGGATCGTGCTCGGCCAGCACTCGGACGTACGTTTCCGGCGAATCCAGTTTTCGAGCAAATTCCTGGACCGCTTCGACGGGACTCGCCAGCAAGAGTTTGGTCGCGGATTCGTGACTCGTGACGTGTTTTCTCGACGCGTTTTGTGACAGGAAAGATGGCAACAACGCGTCCTTCAGAGTCGCGGCCACGTGTCTTACGCGCACGCTGCTGCTGTAGTCGCGATGAAAAATTCCCAGGATGCGGTTGAGGTCGGACGTAAACCAGTAGAGGGACTCGTCGAATCCCACGAACCCGGTCAAGACGTAATGTTGGTAAGGATTCGGTTTGTACTGGATGCAGAAAGCCATGATGGTTGTCGTCGTTGTGTGCGCGCGTTTGGCGAGAGAGAGAGAGTAAAAACACGCGCCCAGGTTACTTGTCCGCATATACGAAACGAGTTTATATTTTTGTGTTTGTGTGTGAAGAGGCGGGACTATGATGAGCGAGCGCAGCGAACCGGAGGACGACGGGAGAGGGAGGGAGTAAACAAAAAAAAAGAGCGAATGCGAGAAGAAACCACTTTGAGAAGAAGAAGGGGGGTAAAAAAAGTTAAGGGTGGGAAATATCCGTAAGTGTGTGTCTCTGCCACCGCGCCGCCGCATCCTCCCCTCAACGAGTAACGAAAAAAAAAATAATAATAACAGGATGGATGGATGGATGGTGGTGATGATGGAAAAAGAGATGCGCGATAACTGGTCTTTTTTTTTTCTTTATTGGGAGAAATGATGGCTCAGTGTATAGGTTGAGAAAATGATCATTTTTTTTTCAGCAAAAAAAAAACCGATATTGTTTCGAATATTTCTGTTCAGGAAGAGTTAAAAAAAAAAAGAAAATGGGTCGAAGGCAAAATTTCCTTCGACCCATATTTTTTTTGCGTTTGAGATGTTACCAACGTTGGAGGAGGGGGGAGGGGAGGGGAGGGGAGAGAGAATATACCAAAATATTACTTTAACAATTTATTCTCTATAACTTTGAATATATATATATTTTTTTTTTGCAAAACGTGAAAATGTAAAATTCTGAGGTGGGTCCGGCGCTCAACTTACTTTGCTGTCGACTGTATGCAATCAGAACGCATTTTTTTCAAAATATTCGCTGTTTGAAATTTCTGTATAAGATTAATACAGCTTACCTAAGGAAAAAACCGTTTACCGCATATTACTATCGATTTTTGTTTTTGAGAAATTTAATTTTGAAATCAGGGTGTTATTTGCTGGACACCCTATCATTGTGCGCGCGGCAGCGCGCAACAATAATATGATTGAGCGATAATGCTTAAGCATAGGAAACCGCAAAAACACGGATTTTTCAATTTTTCTTTTTGCAATAACTAACTAAATACTTATCCAATTTTGATGATTTTTTTTAAAATGTTCGTCTGACCAAGAAGCACAACATAGCACAAAAATTATTTTTTTTATGGCATACTGTAGGTGTACTGTAGAGTATTCTGAAAATCGGACAAAAATTTTGTGTCACAGCACTTTTCTCGAAAACTACTAAAGATAAAAACTTAATTTTTTTTTAAACAAAAGACAAGCTTTTTATCCCGGGGTAGTCATCAAGAGAACGATATTTCGCAGGGCGGTTTTTCTGAAATTGCGTATTTTCCAAATTTGGTCATAAATGGGTATATTTAACGTTCTATTGCAGATAGAATGTTGCGGTAAAGTTTATTTTAAAGATTTTGCAATGCTAATTAATCCTGCAAAAATTCATAGCTTTACGTTAAACAGTTTTTTTACAAGATGAAATAAAAGAATAGCAGTCATCAATCTAAGGTACTTCTGATCATCGGAGAGAAAAACCAGTTACACCATTCGATTAAGCATAAAAAAATACAGAATGATTCTTTTTCTCTTATTTTTAACTTAATTTTTTAACGAATTATGAATTTTTTTTTTTTAATTTTGACATACTGATTTTTGTCATTTTTTAATGAATCATTTACTGAATAATTATGCACGGTGTCTAGCCCTGGTGGCTGTCAAATTTGATTTTTAATTTTAAATTAGGCAATTTTTTGCACCATGCCAAATTTATATTTTATCCATTTTTTTCATTTATTTATATTTTGTTTTTAGCACAATGGCATCAATGGCAAAAATGCCTGGCATACCTGTCAAATATTGGGGCCCTGTACTTTAACAAAGTGTATTTACTATAAGTATATACCGTATTTATTCTAATAGAATGCGCCCTCTAATAGAGCGCGTCTTCTAATAAAGTGCGCACCTTGGTGCTGATTGAAAAAATAAATATACGGAAACGATATAGTAGATAAATAGAAAACAATTACTTAAATGCATTATCGAGGATTCTCATCGATCAAAATGGAGATATTCTATCAAAGCGATAGAGTGGCGATGCAGCAAAAGTTTCAAATTTTGAACAATGTACCACTCCTGTAAACTATAGCGCCAAGGATATGCACACTGTTAAAAATCTGCTGCATTTTACTGCAACGCATTCCCCTGCTTGTATAGAAAACGGTTACTTGGCCGTGAAATGGCGCTTTCTCATTGGTTGGAATAGAGATATTATATACAAGTGGTGGAGGGCGTTGCAGCAAAATGCAGCAGATTTTTAACAGTGCACTGTTAAAAATTTGACCCATTTGTTGCAGGGTCACTCCACAGCTTTTATAGAATATCTCTTTATGGCCAATGAGAATGCTCCATAACACAGTAAAGCAATCGTTTCCTATAAAAGCGATGGAGTGACGCTGCACCAAATCGGTCAATTTTTTAAACTGTGTATAGTGTAAAAATTGGCTACACTGTTAAAAATTTTATCCATTTTCTGCATCGTCATTCCACCGCTTTTATAGAAAACGGTTGTTTTACAGTGTTATGGAGCATTCTCATTGGTCATAAAAGAGGTTTCTATAAAAACTGTGGAGTGACGCTGCAGAAAATGGGTCAAATTGTAAACAGTGTATAGTGTAGAAATTGGCTTCAACTGTTAAAAATTTGACCCATTTGCTGCATCGTCACTCCACCGCTTTTATAGAAAACGGTTATTTTACTGTGTTATGGAGCATTCTCATTGGTCATAAAAGAGGTATTCTATAAAAGCTGTGAAGTGACGCTGCAGCAAATGGGTCCAATTTTTAACGGTGTACTTCAGTAATAATTAAAAAATGCGCTAAAATATTGCATTCCTTAAATATGCAACGATGCTGATGAAATCTAAAGATAACAGTGATATCTGCGTTTTTTTCTAAAACTGCGCAACTTTTGCTAATCTAAACAATGTATTAGGAAATCCCGCAGATGTTGCTGCGATCGATACTTTAGATTTCAGTACCATCGTTGCACGTTTAACCTTTTGAGTTCTGATGGTAGAATTTTCTACTACATAATTTTAATTCCGAATTGTCACAACGGCACCAGAAAATTCGACCAGATTTATTTGAAAAAGGTTTAATGCATTTTTTCGTGTATATCTTTAACATGTTTTTTTCTTTTAGAATTACTGATGCGAATGTCACATTTGGAATTTTGAAGAAATTTACACCAGAGAGCAAAGGGTTAAAGGATAAAAAATTTTATTGCTGCTTGCATACACTGTAAAAAATTTGACCCTTTTGCTGCATCCTCACTCCATCGCTTTTATAGAATATTTATTATTTTATTCACTTTAGTAAAAAATTGATTATTATTATTTTTTTTTTTTTTTTTTTTTTTTTTTTTTGAAAACCACCGTAGAATTTTGGTATAGAAAAACCTGTTTAAAAAGTTTTTTAAATTTGTAACACCAGAGTATTAGAGTATGTAGCATTTTTTAATTTCAATACAAATAAGATTTTGTTTTCTATATATAAAATACAAAACAAGTTGTGCAGTATCCCTATGGAATATGGAAAAATAGAAGGACTAGTGAAAAATGCTCCAAGGAGCAGTGCAAAAGCAGAATATGATTTTAATTGAGCATTAAAAAGTAATGGACAAGTTTATTTTTTGGAAAAAGTACACAAACATTTAAAAGTAATGAACAAGTTTATTTTATTGAAAAAATGCCCAAGCATTTAAAAGTGATGGACAAGACTTGAAATTGAGTCAAGAACTAGTAAATAATTTCCTCAAGACTTGAAAATGGCTGATCATGCTCTTATGTGACAAGCATATTCAACGTCCTTTTTTTTATCCCTGTCTATCTTAGTATTGACACGTTATCAGAATGTAACATTGTGCTCTATAAAAGCTGAACTTTCAGAGCAAGTTTTTGATGAAGTAGCTAAATTTACCACATGCTGCTCCTTAACAATTTACTTGTGAAGTAGTAACTCTTATGGCAATTTTATTATGTCCAAGTACATAAAAAAATGGAAAAGCAGTTGCTGTTTGGTTGTACATGTTACGTGCTTATCAGGTATTCTAACTTTATTAAAATCAAAATTTGCTTGAAATATACAGTGCTCTTGATAAACTTATCGATTACTTATGAAAATATAAAAATTTTAGCACTATTTTATCTTTTGCTAATAAAAATCCGCTTAAAAATTTTTAGAAAAAAGATTGGATAGAAAAATTGTTTTTTAGTGATAAGATTGCGTGCAAAAAATGGTTGTGACAAGAGTAAATACAGTGCAAAGCAGTAATATCAAGGCTTTGTTAAAGAGGGGCCAGGATGTGTTTAATATAGATACTGTATCTAATACTTGTTGTGAAAACTGAGTTTTTCTAAAGCACAGTGTTAGATTCTGCCAACATGCCTATACTAAGATAGATAGGGATAAAAAAAGGACGTTGAATATGCTTGTCACATAAGAGCATGATCAGCCATTTTCAAGTCTTGAGGAAATTATTTACTAGTTCTTGACTCAGTTTCAAGTCTTGTCCATCACTTTTAAATGCTTGGGCATTTTTTCAGTAAAATAAACTTGTTCATTACTTTTAAATGTTTGTGTACTTTTTCCAAAAAATAAACTTGTACATTACTTTTTAATGCTCAATTAAAATCATATTCTGCTTTTGCACTGCTCCTTGGAGCATTTTTCACTATATATATATATATATATATATATATATATATATATATATATATATATATATATATATCATGAAAGACGATAGTAATCCTGTGACGTAAGCTTAAGCCTAAACTCGTATCGTAGAATGATCGAAGGGCGAAACTCATATATACAGCTAATTTGAGATGAAAGGAAATGCGGAAAGCCGCCTTTTATTAAGTCTGAAACTATAGCTTAAATTGTTCTGATTTTTTAAAAACAGGCTTATATCTGTAGTCTAATCCTATTTTGATTTCTTTTCTGCATGCAGTATATTTTGAGATCTCGATACCCATTTTTAAAACAAAAATCGATGGTGTCCATTCCTATTTTTTTTTCTCGGAATGGACCTTGGTGATTTTTTTTAATAAGTATATAATATGAATTTATTTCAAATGAATCGAAAAAGACTAGATCTCTTTTTAGGAAAACTCTTGTTTGTTATATAATCCTTATTCTCATCAAAAATCGAACTGTATTTTTCGGATTTCAATGGGAATCACAAAGCAAATACTTGATAATGCGTTACTGTATTCGTGCGCATACTTACTTTTCCTCTCTTTCATTTTTGTCCATTCGTTCCCATAAACGTCTGGCTCAATAGCTAAAGTGAATGTGCTCGTGATTAAAATGTACCTAGTTGTGGCCTCTTCATGGCATTAACACTTCATTTTTATATATTTGTTTTGATCTTTTTTAAGTCAGTACAGTTGACTTTTATTATCCGTTCCTTTTTATTTTTTTATTACCGACCAGATGATTAAAGGATTTTTTTATTTTTAAAAAATGAAATAAGTTAAACAAAATCAAATTACAGCTATAATTAATTTAAATGAAATAAAATTTCATCTTAAATAATTTTCAATAATTATATTTTTAAATTAAATTTATATAAGCTACTTTTTATTATGGACATTAATTATAAAATATGAAATGAAATAAATACTTACTTTGACAATAATAAATATTTTATTACGAATGCGTCTAAAGACTTATAAATTTTTGGATTTTGTCAGCACTCAGATTAGCAATTCAAAACTTGCATACCAATGTTCGAATACAAAACTAACTGACGAAAATCAACTTTAGGACCATAATTATCATTAATGTATGTTACATTAAAATGTTTTAAAAATACAGAATATGAATGTGAAAAGTAATGATAGTAAAAACACTGTTTTTCACATTTGTAGGGGGGAAAATTATGATTATGTCACAGTCGTGCAGTTTACTTTTATTTTTCATTACTTAATACCAAAAATCAAAGCTTCAATTAATAATTTCATAATTTCTCATCTAAATTGTATGTGACTGATACCGTACAGGAATAAAACTTAATTTTTCGATTCTTTGAAATTTGACATTAAGCTTTAGTTTTGAATTAAAGTTCAAGTGTTTCTTTTTTTCTTCGTTTTTTTTAAGACATCATTTTTTTTAAGCTTGTCATATAGAACTTTTTGCAACTGAATTGTGCGAAATCTGAAAGCAAGGAAATTGTTCTGAATTTTCGTCTGCAAAAACCTTTTCAATACCCTAAATACCTGTGTGTATAGCGTTTTGTTTTTCATTGTCTCAGGAATTGATTCATGTTTTTATAAATTAGAAAGAGAGACCATCTTGACCGTTTTTAAGATCTGATCTCTCCGTTAAGTCATCAGATATCAGCATTAAACTTTAATCTGAGAGGGAATTTTGATTCAGGTCATTGTAATTGCACATTTTTTATATTATAAGAGAGTGTTGTTATAATTTTAGGGAAATGTGGTAAATATTAAAAATTAGGGTATTGTATATTCCTGTGCTTTTAATATGTGGAAAGAGAAGATTGGGGGGGGGGGGGGTAGAGTTTTGGTGTTTTAATTGATTTTTGGTTCAAGCAATTTATCTCATTTATAATAATTTATTCATAGTATAATTTTATATAATATATGACGACCTTAAAAATCAAGGAAAACAAGAGGCAAAAATTCAATTTGGAGAAAATTGAGTTTAAATAAAATTGAGGTTAAATTTGAACATCAATAATAATTGACTGAATTGAAATAGAAAACTGTCGCTTGTTTCATTGTGGCGTTTGAAACTCTTATATCAATAACTGTAAAAAAGTGGAGCAGCAATTTGCTTTAAATTTATAATTAATCAATAAATCGGCAAACGTATACATCACATCCAGAACACATCACATAATTAAAAAATCAATTATATTTCTTTACATGAAAAGAAAAAAAATATTTCTAGGTCATCAGTGCATTTAGTTTATTTGTTTCGATTTTGTCACTTATAACCCATAGCCTCTAGGGTACTCACTCATAAGTATTAAGTGGTATATATATGTGTGTGTGTGTGAGAGTGTGTGTGTGTGTAAAATTTTGATCTAAATCATACCACTTAGCAAGAATAATAGTATTCTGGCAAAGTGGTATGGTAATTTTATATCATATATTTTAAAACTCATATTTTGAATTTATGAGAAATGTGTGTGAAGAAAGTATCAGTGAATAAAGTTTTATGCATCTTTTATGTTTCCACATGCTATTATAAAAAGAACAAAAATAAAGTGATGAAATAAATAATAAAAAAAATGCATTTTTTTTTGAATGAATAGCATGACATCACTTAAAATTTGATAACATTATTTTTAAAATTCACATTTAAAATTCTTAGAGCCATAAGATAAACATCTGCGTCAACACTTTTAACCCGTTAAGAGTTTTTGTATTGATATATATATATATATCTTTAATTTTTTTTTTTTTTTTTTTTGCCCACAGACATGATTTCCACGCAAGTATTAATTGTTTTCAAAATAAGCCTTATTTTGGAGAATAACTTCGCACTTCCTTTTTTAATACCGAAAACGTCATAATAATACTCAATAGCATATACAGGGTGAGTCATAAATATCGAAACAATAGGCTATCTCCTTAAATATTGCCCTTAGACCCATACTTCCAGTTGCAAAGTTTCACCAAAAAAGGTAAATTTTTTGATAAGATAAGTTGCAACTCTTTGGGGGATCTATTTTAAAAAATACAAAAATTAAATTTTTATACGGCCTCCAGAGGATAAAACTTCCAATTAGAAAAATTTTCCTTATCCATTCCTGAATTGAACAAAAAAAATTCCATCTTGATATCTCCAAAACTCAGAGAGTTATGACAATTTTAATAAATTGTGAGGTTTCAAGGGATCAGACACAAATTGAAATGCGTGTAATTGAAGAAACAATGTTGCTGTATGTTGTCCAGGAAACATTTATTTTATTTATTTATTTATTTATAGAGTTTGAATTTTGAATGTTTTGTGATGGTTAACCACATAATTTGTAAGCACTATCACATCATAAGCTTTCTTAATAATTTTTTTTTTTCAAAAAATTTAGAGTAAATTAAAATTGTGGTAACTCAAAATATTATTTGTCGCGTTGAATTTTTTTCTTTTAATTAAATGAAAATGTTTAATTTTCAATTTTGATTCAACATTTTAAACAATATTTTTTAAAAATAAAAGTATTTAAAATAGCAATTTAAAAAAGATGCAATTTTTTGTGAACAAATCATATTTTTAAAAGTAAATTTTCTGAGGTGAAAACATCTTTCGGCAACTTTTTTTTTTTTAATTGAGGTGTTAAAAAACTATTGAATTGTTTCCGTAACTAACGGTTACAGACTTATGATGTAAGTTTAAAAATGAGAAATACTGAAATAAAAACATCTGATGAAGAAAAGTGCATTTAGTTTTAAACAAAGATTGGCTCCTAACGTTTAAATGCTTTTTTAAAGTTTCTAGGTGATTAACTCCTTCTTGTGTAGTTTCGATTTCAGATTTTGTTTAAATTTTGCCATTTTCGCCTTCTTTAATTACTATTTAAATGAGTCAGCTTATTTAAACTTAATTTTTTTATCACGCTGACTTCAATTTTTTTCATTGTTTTATCCCTGTCAACTTCATATTTTTCTTGTTAAAATTGCCACTACACGATGCGTAAAAGATGCCTCCAATTACGGGCCTCCAAACTGGTAGACGGTAGGTACTGGGTTCGAACCCAATCGCAACCATCGGCCTAACCGTTCGAAGTTTTCCGTGTTTTTTTTCGAACCCTGGATTTCCTTGCGTAAATATGGGTTAGGTTCCCTTAAAAAGACCCTCAAGGAGAGCACCCTTCCTGTCACGGCCTATATCCCTATTGCAGATAATTGGCTGGAATAAACAACAACAAAAAAAAAAAAAAAAAAAAAAAAAAAACAATCCCCAACGTGTTAACCGCTGTAAGCGGACTCAAAGGCCGCTGCGCTTTTTATTTTATTTTTTTCATTTTTTAGAGTTTAACATACAGTTTTCAGTTCAAATACAAATACATTTTAAATTTTGTTTAACTTGCGAATCAGTTATCGTTTTAAAACAAGAACAGGTGTTTAATGAATCTTCGGCATATTTCATTTAAACGTTTTAAGTTGAAATTATTCAATTGAATTTCTTAAATGATGTTTGCTTTAAACGCATTAAACCTTGATCAATTAAATACACTCAAAATGAAATATTAGTGGGAGCTTAGCATAAAAAAATACGCAACAGAAACGTTATACTCTTCGACTTTAACATTCGAATAAATATTTTTTTTAATGCCGTTTGGAATAAATAAACTACTCGGATGTAGCAATCGGAGGACTCTAAAGATACGAAATTCCGTGGATTAGTACAAGATATCACTGAAATCGTGTAAACTATACAAAATTCATTATGAAAACGACATCCGAAAGATTACTGATACAAAAACGTAAACAAAACCAATTCCTGTCAAGAAGTAACTGCATCTAACTTTTTATGGAAATTCCTGCATTAGTTCTTAAAGTAGAGCTATTGCAGAAATCGTAACAAATTCAATGTTGCAGCGCCTCTCGTGGAGCCGCATACAACAAAATATAAATAACATCAATTCATGTCAAGAAATAACTGAATCTGAAGATTGATGATATTTCTTGCATTCTGGAGATACAGCGATTGCGGAAATCGCACAAAAGCCTTTACAGTAGGGTCACCTGTTAAGCGATTCACACAAAAAACTAATTAGCATCAATGTATATAAGTACTAAGTAAATATAATTTTTTATTAAATTTTGTGTATTAGCTCTTGCGATAGCGCGCTCACAAAATGTATATCATATACAGAGATACAGAATCAGTGACTCACAGACAGACATTTTGTAAAAACATGTTTTTCGGTATCTCTGAGCCCTAAGACGTGTGAATTCGTCGAAAATCGGAATTTAAAATTTTCATGAATCCAATACTTTTCTCTTGTAAATATAGAAAAAAGTAAAAATATGTTTAAAACCACATAAATTTTGAAGCTGAATAGTACAAACTAGATTTTTGAAAAAAAATTCTAAGTAATTTATTAAAATATATTTCCATTAACATTAAAATGTACAATAACATTAAAATATATTCCATATGATCTAGTTAATAGAAGGGTCATTATCGCTATTACTATTTTTACTAAACTTATTACCTGCGGCAAAAAGTTTTAAAGACACGGTTAATGAGAGTTTAATTAATATCACTTAATTTAATAACACCTTTAATAAGTGTTTAATAAGACGGTCCGGCCAAAGGGCCGTGCCAATTACGAGCCTGGCGCCATGCTCGAAATATTGTAGACATCTAGCATATGTCAAGGAAGTTTAAAGCAAAAAGCTATACGCTTTTATTTTATATTTGAAAGTTAAAGTAGTGTCTTGGGTCTACATTTAATAATGCGTAAATTAATGGTCGATCCCTAAATTGTATTTCAAATGAACTGATATCGCTGCACTCAGATGTATGCTAAAGTGCTGTAAGTCACGAATTTTGAAAAATTTTGGATTTTAATATCATCCAGGGATTTGCAGATATCGAGATGATTTTTTTATTTTTTTTATTTTTTTTTTTTTTTTTCGATTCAGAAGAGGATAAGAAAATTTTTTCTAATTGGAAGTTTTATTCTCTGGGGGTCGTATAAAAATTTAATTTTCGTATTTTTTAAAATAGACCCCCCATGGAGTTGCAACTTATCTTATCAAAAAATTTACCTTTCTTGATGAAACTTTGCAATTGGAAGTATGGGTCTAGGGTCAATATTTAAGGAGATAGCCTATTGTTTCGATATTTATGACTCACCCTATATAAATTGCATAGCAATCCTAGTCTAGTTATGTGAGCATAGACAGAAGCACAACCGACAGACAAACTGAATTCATAAACTTTGTTCAGCGTAGTTGAAAAGATTGAAAATATTAATTTTTTTTTATTTTGTATTAGCATCATTCTTTTAAAATTTAAAAGCATTTTTATAATTAAAAAAATATTTAGACATGACATTATTTTTTTCCCAAAGACTGACATTTAAATATTATTATTTAAAAAATAATTATAATGTTCTTAATTCAGGGAATATCATTATATTTTCACGTGAAGTTATTTCCTTTCATAATATTTGTAAAGAAAAAAACTAGAATAAAAGTATTAGATTTTTTTTTTCATTTTTGTTTGCACATAAACCTTGTTTTTAATAACTTTACGATACATATATTTTTTTCCTTTGTCACTTTTTTTTAATTATGTCGTCAAATAATTACTATTAGTTTTAAAGATTTTTTTCTTTATTGAAAATTTAGTTTTTCTGCTTTTTTTTAATAAACAATAACAAAATAATAATTATTTTTACTATATTTTGTAGAAATATAAGGATAATTAAATAAACACCATTGAATTCAAAAATTCAAATTTCGAATAATAATAAATTTTTATGAAAATATTCTTGACAATGGTCAAAAATGCATATTAATCTTTTTTTAAATGTTAAAATTTTTTTTTAGTAAATGCGTTATGAAAAGGTCTGACATTTTATGTATGAAAAAAATATATATTTCTATGTTTAGAAAATAGAGTTTTGTTTTTAGTTTTTAATAGTGGCTTTCAGAATTATAAAATGGTTTTATAAATCTATACTTCTATAAAAATATTATAAAGAGATAAATTTATATATGTATGTTTGTTTATTTGCAAAGAGTCATCTCTGGAACTACAAACCGATTTCAAAAATGATGGTGGCAAATTGATAGTGATAGTTCCCTACTCCAATGTAGGCCATATTTTATGTTCATGCTACCATTCCTAATAGAAGTGCACATCCCCAAAAAAAAAAAAAAAAAAAAAAAAAAAAAAGTTTTAAACATGGACTTTTTATTACTTAAGAGCTTATAAACTTGAATTTTCGAATCATAGTTACTTATACGAAATAAATGCATTCTAAGAGCAGTATCTTAAAAAAAAGAAAAAAGAAATAAAAATGGTGAAAATGCACAAAAAAATTATAAAAAGGGTCTAAATTACGATCTTTATGCAATCTCGGGAAATATCAAGTCAATTTAAAAAATAATGATCGCAAATTAACGGTGGCGTCAGCTATCTTTAATGTGATTCACTATCACCTTGTGATTGCACAAGTAAATAAAGTTCAAAATGTCAATTTTTAGCACTTTCCAACAAAGGTGGAAAGTGCTTATGCATTCGGTTTCTCTGTCCGTCTGGCCACGCTCTAACTCTCATAAATATACTCGGATTGTCATAAAATTTTTGGACGTTAATGAAGATTACCCGAGCGCGAACCCCATTGAAAATGAAGGTTCTGCCATGAATGGTTTATTTATTAGGGACAGTCAAAAGTTTTCTATTACATTACGGCCTATAAGGAAAATCATTGCAAACTAATTTTAAAGATGTTACAAACTGACAAATATCTTCAAATTTATATCCATCTACAAAATGCACTAAAATATGTATTTCGTAAAGTATGCTGCGATATATTTTAATCATGGTAAACGATTTCATAAATAATCAAATTGATATACGCTGCTGAGGATCAATATGAGTTATTTCATGCATAATACTAGCGCACAGCATTTACAGGGACACTTAAAAAATTTCAAATAGTATATTCTATCCGAAGTCCTGTATATTATGGAAAATGGCTGTTAGATGGATGAAATGCATTTTTAATTATGATATACGCTTTTAAGTTTCACTAGATGTATGCATATTATATGGTTTATATAAATGCTAATTGTTACACAATTTAGATATACAGGGTTACACAAAAGATCTCGAAAAGGTTACTGAATATGAGCGTAATTTACTTAAAGGTGGTTTTTAAATATGTTATGCCTTTTTACGATGAACTGCATTTAGTTTACTAAGAAATGTTTATAGAATATAGATAAAATGATACACAGGGTCACGCAAAGAATTGGATACATGGTTGCCTTTGGATGATAATTTCTATAAAAATTTGATTTAAGTAGTTTAAAGAAAATTTATTTTTAAAGTAAACTTTAGCAAAATACTTTCGTGTATTAAAGGTACTATGTATTTCACAGGGCTGAACAGAAGTATTCAGTTATCTTTCCATCTATTAGTATAAATTGCTGAAAAAAAAATTCAACCAGTTAGTCTTTTCTTTCTAAACTAAATTTTACCATTATATAATCTATATATTAACCGAGAGATCAAATACAGGGCTTTTCAAAAGTATTGGAATACATATTTGGATATGAACAATAATACGTTGTTTCCCTGGATAACGAAGTTTTGTTAAAGATTTCAAGAAGTATTGGAAAGTGCTTCATAATCTATGCTTAACGCATGATTTTTCTTATTTGTTTGTAATATTTAAGGAGGAAACTTACCGGAAAAAAGAGAAAAAATTCTCTATGAATAGTTTCCATCCTTTTTAGCCCTTAGGTGCCTTTTTTTTTTATCAATTAAAAAAAGTTTTCGGTTTTTATTTCTTAAATAAATCGCAGGAAAATTGCTATAAATATCATATTTTGTTTCAAGTATGGTGTATGGCTAAAAAACATGGTTTAAAAGGGTGAAAAAAATTTTAAGTATTCTAAATTACTGTTTTTTTAAATTGTTAAAAATGGAAACTTAAAATTTGGCTTGATAGATACTTATAAGACGTAAATCCTTCCTAAGAATAGTTCCTAAGAGATACGAAGTTTAAAAGGTTAAAAGCCTTTTGAAACTTTTTAAATTACGATTTCTCTAAAATCTCAGGAAATAACAAGCCTATTTCAAAATTTTTGTAGGCAAATTCATATAACACTTCCTATTCGAACATATGCCGAACTTTATGTTGGTGATATTATCATCATAGGGATGGTAAACCATTAGGCTAGAAGCTTAAAAAATGGTATGATGTTTTTTTTTTTTTTTTTTTTTTTTTTTTTTGTAAATGAATGCTCGGAGTGTTTTCTAAAAAATTCAAAACTTAAAATGAAAACTTAAATGAGCGTAAAAGTTCTAACACGCATTTTAAATTATTTGGAATTAGTTAAAGTTCTTCTTCCAAAGTTAGTTCTTATTTTCACCTAATGTAGTGTAATAATATAGTTTAATGAAATTGTGAATTAATTAGTAGTATTTTTTTAATTATTCCAAACTATCTAATTTTTCTAATAAAAATAGTCACATAAAAATAGGCACACGTATAGCATACGCTGTTCTCAACTACTAAAATAGCAAAGCTGCAGGTTTTGCTTGTTAAATCATAAAAAAATAATTGATGTCCGTAACTTTTAAGTCTGTCAGCATTACGAAGCATGGTAATTTAGGTCACATTCAAATCAAATGGACTTTCTAGGCATAGAGTGTTGAAATACTAAGTACGCTCAAAAAATTAAAATTTCTAATCAATTCTAACATTTTAATGTTAAACATTAACTTGAACACGTTATAAAGCTTCTTAAGTATACGCACGTTATAAAGTATTAAAACTAGTTATATATATATATATATATATAGAAGAAGGGATCATGTAAAGGAAGCATGCTCTTCAATGTTAGAAATTTTGCTTTCACAAGAAGAAATCGTGTGTCGAAGAATAAGAGATTCGCAGGAAAAATGTATGTTCTTATCTGTAACAGCGTTGTACGATGGTTTGAGTTATTTAACCTTTTCCGGCACGGCCAAATTTTGTAGTAAAGTGAAAAATTATCGACTGGCACCGGAATTCACAAACGAATTTTTTAGATCTTTTGAATTCCTTAATTTATTCTTTTATTGTAAAAGCAAAATTTTACTAAAATATTATTGGTGCCATTTGCAAGTTTGGAATTAAAATTAGGTATCCCAGACCGGCCGCAGTGTGCCGGAAAGGGTTAAAAGAGAAAAAGACAATCAACATCGAAGGCAGATCGGCCCAGAGTTCCTGTAACTGAAATTACAGAAGTCAACATAATACCTTCGCTATTATTGTCACAGAAGATTTTCAGATATGAGACGTGTGAAAAGTATCGCACTTATAATACAATGCGGTGCCTCACACACTTGGTATTCCCGAACAACAACATGTTTGCGTGAAGGTTGTTCGAAATTGAAGATGGCGTTAAATTAATGCGAGATAAATCCTCTAATTCGTTTCTCATATGATTTATTTACCAATTAGCATTAATCTAGTGTAATGACATATCCAACATTTATTTTGGAGTTCCATAAAATGATGGGATTTAATCTGCGATTTATTAATTCTGCGATTACTTTCCATTTATTCTTATGAACTAATTTAGATATCAGACCAAATCCTATAATTCCTGAGGCTAACTTGGTGAATTAGATTCAAAAGATTCTTGCAATGTAGTGTAAATGATAAAGCAATTTGGGACTAACCTTTGTCCTTCATTTATTTGGATTTTTTTTTCTTTTCAACCAGGCTTTCGTTAGAGAGTCGGTACTTAAAATGTGGGTATCGACCTTCCTTCCAGCCTTCGCTAGACTCCGAATAAGAGAAGGAAAGCTAAAAGACTGTTGATAGATCGCACGTACCGCGCTAAGCGAATTCTGCGAAGTTCGCCCCACCAACAGCCGCTTTGATTTCTTTAGGCAAAAGAAAAATTTCCATCAGGCAAGAGCATACGTGCTTATTACGCGTTGCCACCATCGTTCCCATATGTGATACTAAAAATATCTGAACTTTTATGGCTGCCATTGACGTACTACTGACAATAAATGAAAAAACAATTACCACGTATTTATTATTTATTAAGAAATCAACACGCATCCATTAACTATACAACCTAAAAGTAAATTCATGTGAAATAAAGAATTGCTAATTAAAAAATTTTAATCCTTGTTTAAAGAACAGCCCTTTTATATACGATTGCTGACTGAAAGTTTCAAAAATAAAATAAAATACACTCAAAACAGGGACGACTTCCTTAGCTGATATTGAGGCCCCTGACCTTATATTAGAAGATCTTCGATTGACAAGTTAAAAAACATAATTAATATTTACACTGTTTTTTAATATCCAGTTTTGTATTTTAGGAATTATTTTTCAAATAATGATTATCTGAAATAAAAGTCTTTGAGATAGTTTGCTTAGCAAGAAGAAAAGATTGTTTTCATTTTTATGAGAAGCAAGAGTCTTATGGATCCGTATTTTTCCTACGCAGCTGTTTTCTCATACATAGGGTAACATGACTAGTAATTGGCATGCACCAGTGATTGGCACATGCTACAAACATGTCCTAAAATAAGATTTATATCCAGTCTTTTAAAAATACAAGACCATATACCAGTTATATGCTCATTAACGTTAAAGATTATAACTTTGATTTATGCTACTAGATAACAATAAGGCCTAGGAAAGAAGAAAAAATATGCCTTGTATCAAATTAGCCCTTTTTGTTGCAAATTCTTCTTTTTGGCTTAAGGAAGGCATGCTTTTCAATTCATTATTATCCGATTTACAATATATTTTAAATTTTAATTGACAACAGTTTTGTTTAGTTAAAAAGGGTTACTTTAACTGTGTAAAAGTATTTTCGACACGAATATTTGCATTTCTGAATTAATGATAGATGCCAATTAATGGTGCTTCAATTTTGCTAGTTCCAAGTAATTGGCACCTATTTCAATTACAAGGAATTTGCAAGGAATTTGAGATTAAACCTCTTATTTTGGAAGTACTTTTAAAGTTATAGACTAATTTTGTTTATCATTTGTTTTTATTTGGAAATATGAAATATTATCAGTATTTGGAATCCATTAAAGCTTCATATGACAATTACTGGGGACAGCATGACAATTACTGGGTATTAATATAAGTATGGTGTATTGTTTTAAAGTGTTCACATTTTAGACTAATATGCTGATTTCTTACTCTCAAAAACCTGAAATATGGCATCTTCATCTACAGTAAATTCATTTAAAGCGGTTAAACCCAATGCAAAATGTAAAGTTTTTTTTAATATAAACATGTGCCAATTACTGGATCACAAGGTGTCATACATTGGTGCTCTAGGTGCCAATTACTGTTGATTTCAGCAACTTTTTATAAATATATTTTTATAAAAATACTTTTTCAAATTTTTTTGCTTTTAGTGGGCAAAATAGATGCAAACTGCAATGCAAAATGTAAAGTTTTTTTAAATATAAACATGTGCCAATTACTGGATCACAAGGTGTCATACATTGGTGCTCTAGGTGCCAATTACTGGTGATTTCAGCAACTTTTTATAAATATATTTTTATAAAAATACTTTTTCAATTTTTTTTTGCTTTTAGTGGGCAAAATAGATGCACAGATATGCATTCTTTGATTTAAAAATATTTTCAAGTAAATATCTCATTTCTTTGTAATGAAAATTGAAGTAAGTTTAAAGACAAATTCTTAATGTGTAAGTTACTGGGGATGATACCCTACGTCTTTTTATTTTTTGGAATATATAATGATAAAAATCATACCGAAGGCTTAAAGAAATATAAAATTCAATTTATAATTTAAGAATTTAAAAAAGATATGTGGCCAAATGCTTAGTTATTTCATATTTCCACACATATATATATATAATTATACTTTAATGAAAACCAACATCGTAACCAGAAAATCAAGGCACAAAATCTAAACTTCTAACCGGAACCTTAGTAATATTTCTATTTTTGCCAGGCTATTTAAACCATTTCAAGAAAACGTAACATTTTCTCAGAGTGAAAAGTGACTTAATACTCCATTATTCAGTGCCACAGAGAATTTAATCACATATATCATGACCCGGGGCTATCTTTTTACTCAAGTAGCTCTATTAATTTTAACGTAGTTGCACAAATTGAATTAACTGTTGCGTAGCATCTTACTGATTTGTCTCAGCACCCGACACAATTTATCTTTCTAAGGTGTGGTTTCTGGTACCAAAGAAGTATAAAAAATCCCTCGGGTGCAAGTTGTTGCAGGTAGAAAGGTTTATGGGATTAACAACGTTACTCGGGGATCTCATAAACGATATTTTGCTGAAATTTGCTGAGCTTGAGTATTAAATGTATGAAAATTAAAAGAAAAATAGAAGGAGTGAAATTTTATAATGTATACAATTATCAATGCATTTAAAATACAAATCGGGTTCTTTTTCCCTTGATTTCTACTGTGTCAGTTTTAATAAATATTTTATAACGAAAGGTATTCATTTAAAGTTTATCCCGGAATATTTACATTTTTAAATATTCCCATATTTATATTTTATTTTTAATTTTAAATGTTTATTAAGAATTACCCTCAAAATAGTGGCAAAATAGTTCACTTTCATTGTTGCCGTATAATGGAAAATAATTAGAAAATAGAATCAAATAATTAGGCTTATTTATCATTGTTAATTCTATATTGTTAACAGGGTGGTTCAAAATTTAATTAGGTTAGCGAATGAAAATAAACGCATAGATTTTTAACCATAACTAAAGACTTACCAATAAAAATTCGTTTCCATTCTAATCATAGACCAATGATTAGTTTTATTTCAACCGTTCTCTTTTTAGCACTTTCCAACAAAGTTGAAAAGTGCTTATGCATTCGGTTTGTCTGTCCGTCTGTCCGTCTGGCCGTCTGTCCGCGCTCTAACTCCCGTAAATATTCTCGGATTGCTATGAAATTTTTATTTGTTATTGAGGTTTACCCTAGAACGAACCCTATTGAAAATGAATTATCTACCATGATTAGTTTATCTACAGAGAGAATCAAAAGTTTCCCATTACATTACGGCCTATGGGGAAAAATCGTTAATATACTCGGATCGCCATGAAATTTTAGGACGTTATTGAGGTTTACCCTAGCACGAACCCCACTGAAAATGAAATATCTACCATGATTAGTTTATCTACAGAGAGGATCAAAAGTTTCCCATTACATTACGGCCTTTGGGGGAAAATCGTTAATATACTCGGATTGCCATGAAATTTTAGGACGTTATTGACGTTTACCCTAGCACAAGTCCTATCGAAAATGAAGTTTCTATCATGATTAGTTTATCTACAGGGCTAATCAAAAGTTTCCTATTACATTACGGCCCATAGGGAAAAATCCCTTCAAAGGAATTTTAAAGATGTTATACCCTGTCAAACATATTAAAATATGCATTCTATAAAATATAAGGTGAAAATGTAGCTATTATTCATTTACAGGGCCACACAAAAGAATTCCTTTAGATAAATGGTAAAAGGGGGAATTGTGTGTGACATATTTTAAAAATATTAAGCTTTTTCATGTATAATAAAATTGATATATGTCACTGAAGCTTAATATAAATTATACGCTACTGTCTTGCATAATATGAAGTACATAGCATTTACAGGGCCACACAAAAGATTTCAAGTAGTATGTTCTTTCCGAAGTTCCGTATATGTGTCCGATGATGGCTGATGGAGGGATGAAATGCATTTTAATTATGATATTCGCGTTTATATTTCGCTAAATATATGCACATTATATGGTGTGTATAAATGTTATAGTTCATATACAGGGCTACCCAAAAAAGCTCACCAACGTTACTGAATATAAGCGTAAATTATTTAAACGTGGTTCTTAAATAAGCTATGCATTTTTACGCTGAGCTGCATTCAATTTACTGAGAAATATTTGCAGAATATAGATAAAAGGATATACAGGGCCACGCAAAGAATTCGGTACATGGACGCCTATGAATGATGATTTATGAGAATGTGATTTCAGTTGTTTTAAAAGTGTTTTAGTTTACAATAACTTTTAACCTAATGCTGACGTGTAATAAAGGTACATTGTAAACTACAGGGCTGAACAAAAGTATTCAAGTATGTTTCCATCTAATAGTATGAATTGCTGAAAAAGAAATTTCAAGCTACTGGGTATTTTCTTGCTAAGCTAAATTTTCCCATTATATGTACTGACATATGAAATACAGGGCTGTACTAATGTACTGGAATACATATTTGGGTATATTTGGCTATACACTATTATTTCCCTGAATAACAACGTTTTGTTAAAGATTTCATTAAGTGTTGGAAAGTGCTTCATAATCTATGCTTAACGCATGATTTTTCTTACTTGTTTTCATTTGGTAGGAAAAAATGAGAACTAAAATATACAGCGATCTGTTATTTTCTATGGAGAAAAGAGATAGATGGAGGTGCAGTATGCGATTAAAACGGTTTGATGGGCGTTATTCTTCCAATATAAGTCTCTCATTCGGCCCAAACAAAACAATCACATGGAACAGAGACCGATTTTTTTAACATCATTTTTTCTCTAAATGAAAAAGATCTGAATATTTTTTAGCATTATAAAATAGCATTTCATTGTATTATGAATTAAAATTGCATCGCTAAAAGTTTTTCTTTTTTGTGAAAGCACGCCGTTGTGTTTGATGCAAAGCAGCGAATTTTAGAGTTACATTTTTGGCGTCACCTCTAGCTACTAAACTGCATCTCTATTTTTTTTCTTTTTCACTCTATGGCTATTTTTTCTCTTTTTTCCACATAAATGCGATACTAAAGTTGCCACCATTAGAGAAATTGAACCAAAAACTACAAAAAAATTAATATCTCAAAAACAAATTTATATACAGTTTTCTAACAAACGGCATTTAAAAGTGCATTTTTTTCTCTAAACGATGGTATAAAGATTGAAAATGTGCAATGTCTAGAAGTCTAAAAATTTACAATAGCGAAAATTGCAAAACCGAAATTTCATCGGAAAGTGTTGCCATTCAAAACATGACGTATGCGTTACGCACAGATACGTTTGGCCTTTATTATATTGATTTTTTTTCTTTTTTTTTACGTGTATATCCGTTAACTAAGAGATAGGATTCACTGCAGTAGAAGCACTTTTTTATACATTCGTTCAATAAACGGGAGGTTTCCCTGCAGTAGAAGTATTTTTATACGTATCCGTACATTAAGCGGGAGGTTTCACTGCAGTAGAAGCATTTTAGCACTTTCCAACAAAGTTGAAAAGTGCTTATGCATTCGGTTTGTCTGGCCGTCTGTCCGTCTGTCCGTCTGTCCGCGCTCTAACTCCCGTAAATATACTCGGATTGCTATGAAATTTATATACGTTATTGAGGTTTACCCTAGCACGAACCCTATTGAAAATGAAGTATCTACCATGATTAGTTTATCTACAGAGAGAATCAAAAGTTCCCCATTACATTACGGCTTATGGGGAAAAATAGTTAATATACTCGGATTGCCATGAAATTTTAGGACGTTATTGACGTTTAACCTAGCACAAGTCCTATTGAAAATGAAGTTTCTACCATGATTAGTTTATCTACAGGGCGAATCAAAAGTTTCCCATTACATTACGGCCTATGGGAAAAAATCGTCAATATATTCGGATTGCCATGAAATTTTAGGACGTTATTGATGTTTACCCTAGCACAAGTTCTATCGAAAATGAAGTTTCTACCATGATTAGCTTATCTACAGGGCGAATCAAAAGTTTCCTATTACATTACGGCCTATGGGGAAAAATCGTTTTAAAGGTATTTTAAAGATGTTATACCCTGTCAAACATATTAAAATATGCATTCTATAAAATATAAGGTGAAAATGTAGCTATTATTCATTTACAAGGCCACACAAAAGAATTCCATTAGATAATGGTAAAAGGGGGAATTGTGTGTGACATATTTTAAATATATTAAGCTTTTTCATGTATAATAAAATTTATATATGTCACTGAAGCTTAATATAAATTATACGCCACTGTCTTGCATAATATGAAGTACATAGCATTTACAGGGCCATCCAAAAGATTTCAAATAGTATATTCTTTCCGAAGTACCGTATATGTGACCGATGATGGCTGATGGAGGGATGAAATGCATTTTAATTATGATATTCGCGTTTATATTTCGCTAAATATATGCACATTATATGGTGTGTATAAATGTTATAGTATATATACAGGGCTACCCAAAAGAGCTGACCATCGTTACTGAATATGAGCGTAAATTATTTAAACGTGGTTCTTAAATAAGTTATGCATTTTTACGCTGAGCTACATTCAATTTACTGAGAAATGTTTGCAGAATATAGATAAAGGGATATACAGGGCCACGCAAAGAATTCGGTATATGGACGCCTATGAATGATGATTTATGAGAATGTGATTTCAGTTGTTTTAAAAGTGTTTTGGTTTACAATAAATTTTAGCCTAATGCTGACGTGTAAAAAAGGTACAATGTAAACTACAGAGCTGAACAAAAGTATTCAAGTATGTTTCCATCTAGTAGTATGAATTGCTGAAAAAGAAATTTCAAGCTACTGGGTATTTTCTTGCTGAGCTAATTTTTCCCATTATATGAACTGACATGTGAAATACAGGGCTGTCCTAATGTACTGGAATACATATTTGGGTATATTTGGCTATACACTATTATTTCCCTAAATAACAAAATGTTGTTAAAGATTTCATTAAGTGTTGGAAAGTGCTTCATAATCTATGCTTAACGCATGATTTTTCTTACTTGTTATTATGGATTAAATCAATTCTCAATCTAATTAATAATAAATGATAAAAAATACTATGTGCTATTTTTTGAAAACTGGTTGGAAATTTAAATACTTTTGACTTTCTGCCTGCTAACCATTGTTACTTTAGTAAATATGTTTTTTTGTTGTTTTTTCAGATGGCGAGCATATGGAAATTAATAACTGAAAGGACAGGATCAACTGAGCTCTCTTGGAATAACTATCATTTGCTACCGTGAAACACAGTGACTAAATTTAACAAGCATTGATTTTTGGTTGCTTCTCAAATGAAGATCGCAACCAAAATAAAACTAATTAGCAGAAAATTTTCTTACGCTGTTAGTACCTTGCGGTGATCAGAGAAACTAAAATATTATTATTATATATTTTTTTCGCATGGTAATTATATCCAAATAAATTTAGGTAAGTCGGTAGGGAGGCGGGATCCTTATTTTCGAAGTTTTAAAATTTATTGTTCTCACCCTTTAAATCGGTTCCATTATTTCTAAAAACCATTCTTGTAAAATTTTATCACTAACAATCAATATTTATAGGTAGCTGAAATAAGAATAAGCTTCTTAAATTTGGGTCATTTTGTTGTTTTCTCCTCCTTTTTCTTGAAAAAATATTTCTAAACCCAATGTTAATAAAATTATTTCAATGTATTAAAAAGTCATTTATCTACACTATAAAATCCATAAATGTATATCTGTAAATGCAATTATTAAGTTAATTATCTAAAGATAATATCGCGGATATTAGCGGCCTGTAACCTCTCAGAGTTGGCACTGCATCAGATATTTCACTAAACTTTTTTAAATTATTTTCTAAATTTTTGCCATATTACATAAGCTAATATTTTTTTTAAATAAATTTTATTGTTCTAATAATATATATATATATATATATATATATATATATATATATATATTTTTTTTTTTACTGTGAGTTTTAAATTTTTTCGTGTTGGTTTAGTTATAGCTATATAATTATATTCTTAAATGAAACCAGCAGTAAAATATTTCTTTATTCTATAACTTTATTTAATTGCAAGTGAAACTATTTTGTTGCTGAATTTGCTTTGTTTTTATTTGCAAATAAGTATTCTTTAAATTTGATTAATCAGTAGTTGAAAATTAAGATTTTTGTTTAAAAGTTGTATAAAATGATGAGAGCAAAACTTAAAAACCACGTGTATCTTGTTGATAATGTAATTACGGAAATGATTGTCAACGAATTACCTTCTATAGGCAAATCATCTAGATTACTTCGTTATCACCATACTGATTTGAAAGCTATAGTGGAAGACGAGTCTAGGATTAGGATCATAACAACACAAATAAAAAAATTTTGGGTGAAAGCCAGAATTCCTCTGCGTGATCCCAAACACTCTCAGAAAAAAAATTAGAAGAATTATTTTAAAAATAGAAAATATTAAAGAAGAAAAAAGGCGTAAAACACCCAATCAGAAAACCAAAGAGCTATCTTTTTCTTCAAAACTAGGTAACTGTTTTGATATTGCTCATACTGAAGTTTAATCATAGTCAAAATAGCTAAAGATAGAAATTCCTTGCTAGCACAGCGAAAGGATGGCAAACAAGGATGAATGATCAATGTTAACATATATCTATTTTGGAAAGCATTGATGGCTTATAAAAAAAATCTTCCTAAGAAAGGATTAGAAAAAAGGAAATGCTCGGAGGAGAAATAAATAGCAGTTTCAGTATTTAAGTATTCTACAGATAGCTCTAATAAAGATGATAGAAATGAAACTGAAAAACGCAATCCCGAAACAAAACTGTTTGAAGGTACAGAAGCAGGTTCTGATCTATTCAAAGTTAAGAGAAGGTGGAAGATTTATCTATATTATATGTTCAGAGTCAGCAAGAGATGTGGACAGGACGGAAGTATCTGACAGAAAAGGAAAATTTGTAATTGCCGAAAACGCAATAAGTTTAGGATATGATATTAAACAAGCCAAGAAAAACAACATTAATTTTCGTCAAAAAAAGTTCCTTTCTGTAACAGGAGATTCTCAGATCCTCTCAGTTGCTGAACTTCCATCTGCAACAAACCATGCAATTTATAAAGCTTTGAATAAATGAGATATTGCAGATAAAGTATTGGGATGAGATTTGACACCAAAAACCATTTATCTGTTTCAACAAAAAAAAAGTGGTTGAAGTACTTCTTTATTAAAAAAATACAAGGAATTCTGACAAGACGATGGAAACTGTTTCATGAACTTTTATGAAAAGAAGTATGAAGATTTTCGTACCAAATAATCTTTCAAGCTCTTCAAAGAAATGAATTTACCATTTACTACAAGGATTCTTTCAAATAGACCCCTTAACATTAGAACTCTAATTCTGATTATAGGATTGCATTTGGAAAGGTAAAATCTATTAAAGTGGTAAATGATCACGCTGAGAGAAAGCGTAAAAGTTTGCAGCTATGCAATAGAATCCTTAGAAAATAAGAACCTCAGTTTCTGCTGTTTATGAAAATTATGAAGGAGCACCGGAAAGCTTACCCTTACCGCAGAAAACTGGGCTTAACAAATTAAATTAATTGCAGATACTTTCATACATTAAACTTTTTAAGTGCTTAATATAGCATTCTTGTTTTATACATAATGTGACATTAATTTATAATCATGATAAAATTTATCATTTTAGTTTATTTTTCTTTTGCCCGTATCACCATGTTTTTAGGTGTAAACACTTAGCAAGCCTGAGCTATCTCTAACTATATTTCTTTTTTATTCAAATTTTTCCTACTTTCTTTTTTTCTGTATTGGAACAAATTTTGAAGATGAGACAATAGAAATTTTTTAAAAAGTCAAAATCGACCATATAAGGACACCCTAGTAAGGCGGATTAAATTCAAGTTTCTTTTAGAATATTATAGCGTCTACTATCGTAAAATACAGTAACTAAATTTAACAAACATAATTTTTTTCTGGTTTCTCAAATGAAGATCGCAACCAAATTATAAATTATTAGCATCCATTAAATTAATTAATGGAAATGATATTTTTTATTTATTTTATGTTGTTAGTGCTACCTAATGATATTCAGAGTAACTAAAACATTTACAAATTACTTTCTCATTTATCAATTATATTCAAATAAAATTAGGTAAGGCAGATTAAATTGAAGCTCCTGCTAAAATATCTAGTGTCTACTACCATGTAAAGCAGTAGATAAATTTAATAAACATTGATTTTTTTATGGTTTTTCAAATAAAGATCGCAGTCAAGTTGAAAAAATTTACAGAGATTCAATTTTACGCTGTTAGTGCTATCTAGTGGTAATCAGAGCAACTAAAATACTTAATCCCTTGATGCGCAGGCAATAATGCCTCTTTAATATTAAATTTTCACCAGAAAAATCGAAAAAATTTATTTTAAAATAAGAAAAAAGCAATTTTAAAACATTTTGCCGCCAAATTTAAAAATATAAAATTTCGTTAAAAGCTTCTGATGAGAATCTGGTTTAAATTAGGTGGGATAAAATATATCCCACCATCCCTCAAGGAATTAAAGTTTATTTTCTCATATGGCAATTGTGTCCAAATAAAAGTAGGTATAGAACATATTAAACTCAAGTTTCACTTACACTGCTATCACAACCTAATACAATATATATAATTTGTCGTGAAATATAATTTGTTTACACACTCAATTATAAATTATGAAAAAGAAAGAATGTGAAGAATAATTTTGATATAAAATACATCTTTGTCACCTGAATGTTTGTAGAAAATGAAAGCAATGTTTAGACCATGATTATTATAAGATATTTTTCGTATGTTTTTTTTTAGTATAATATCAAAGTAGTTGTCTTCCATCCTAGAGTGTCATAGCTTGTAGTTCTGTAAGCTGTTGCATTGGAAAATGGATAACTCCAATATGCTTATAAATTAGATGTTCTATTTAAAAAGTATTGTAGTAAAATCAATAAGGCACCATGGATCAGAAAATGCATATCCGGCTTGTAACCTAACCGATTTCATTGTAAAAGGTAAAACATGAGTTACACTCAGATATAAAATTATGAAATTTTAACGGTAATTAGTTGTCAATCAAATTAAAATGTTCACAAATAAATAATAAATAAATTGTGTAAAACATTGATCGTGCATTTCTTAATTTTACGATGTTATTAAGACGATTTTTGCTTTAGCAAGGAAATAAAGTTTTATTCCATTTCATGCATTGAGTAACACAGAAAGTTGGGGGGGGGGGTGATACAGAGCTCTAATTACGCACAAAAAATCAGTTGGTCATAAAGTCCAAAAATCTATGATTTCTTTGCAGGACTGCTTGAATTTGTTAATTTAATATAAAGAACAATATGTTGGCAATTTAGAATTATTCATTACAAGCTTTTATTTATGTTGCCTAGCTCTGTGTACGTTCGGCTTAAATCTTACAGTCCAATCTTAACACAGTTTTTGTGATACCATTGGTCTACTTTTTAATAGTGTGACGTATTCCCAATCGCAATACAGTATTCGCTAAAAAAATCTTAAATTTGTCTCCGCCAGAGTTTGAAGCCAAAAACATTTGTCCAATGTAAGTAAATGTCATCACGTATGTAATCTCGCATAAATATCATTGACTGCCTCAAAAATAAGCAGATGTTCTTTGATTTAACCTTAATATAGTTGGTAAATGTGCCAGCTTTCAATTCCTCGCAAAATGTAATTGAATGTGTGTTCGATCCTCAGGCGGACGTTAATCGATATTTTAATTTAGAAGAAAACTGGGTGTAAAATTATACATACATTTTATTTTATTTTTTAGCAAAATATTTTTTTCTTTAAAAAAGTATAATTCTTTCAGTCAATTTTCTTGCAACAATTTTTCCCAATTTTAATACATATAACAGAAGCTTGTCTTTAAAATATTTATCTTTTCTTATGATTTATTAGATTGAATAAAAATAATTTTTTATAACATGAAATCCTTAGTGAAATTAAATTGTTCTAATTTGAATTTTAATTCAGTAAAAATCTAAATGCTGGTGTCTTTTTGTGTTCAAAATCATTACTCTTGGTATAGTGGAATAGTTGGTCCATTCCCTTTCTTTGGGAAGATTCATCTAAGTAATCATATATATGATCATTCAACTACTTCACTGTATGGTTATATGAATATCTATACATAAAAGTAGTATAATATTAAGTTATAATGCTTAAACTTTTATGATTTGATGCATTTATACAAAATCGTCTATCAACATTATTTTGATATTTCTCAATTTAAAATAAGAATTCCGCTTGTTTTTAATGGACTTTCTAAAAATGAGGTTTCAGGAGATTGCCAAAATGGAGCTATTATCGAAAACAAGAGTCATTTATTTATAATACGATTATATCCAAACTTATTTCAATATTCAATTATTTTAAAATTTTATATTTTGAAGTAAACTTTTAATGAGAAAAATGTTCTTCAATATTTCTCATATTTGATATCGAATAATATGCACAGATTCAGAACAAACATAAAGTTTCTTTTGAATCGTATGTTAAGTAAGTTACATTACTTAAATAGCATGGTCAATGTAATCTTTTATTATTACCTATTATCTTTTTCTCTTAACTAAATGAAATTTCATTAGTACAATTGAAGTTTAAACTTTACATAAAATTAGAAGTAGCCTTTAAAATACATAAATATTCAAGTCTTTGACACATTCTAAAATTAAGTTTTAAAAAAAATCAAGAAATTAGTGTGCAAAAGTAAAGTTTACAGTAAAAAACAAACAAAAGAATTAAGAGAAAATATTTTGTGTAAATAAAACTGTCAATAATGGCACTACACGAACCTTTAAAATGCATTCAAAACTTAAAATAAGCGAAAAAATTGATTGTAGATGGCGCCAGATATTTTCTCATTTAAATTATTTCTTTTGGTTAAGTAGGTATTTTTTTTTTCATAATTTTTGACGACGTAAATCAGAAAGAGGAACTTTGGGGGGGGGGGGGGATTTAAAATAGGAAACTGCAACTTAGAATTCTTGTGATCCATTAGTAATGACAAAAGAGAATTCATAAGTTTTAATGCTGAGGATTAATTTAAAAAACAGTTAAATCGTAGAAAACGTGTGATTAAAAGTTTAATTACATAGTTAACTTAAAGTGATCACAAAATATGAAACATTATGCTACAGTTGGCAAAAAAATTATTTGTACACTCTAAAATGTTTAATTTTTAACTAAATAAAAACAGATATTTAGTCAAAAATAGTTTCAATACAGTCTGTTTACCGCGCGTTTTAAATTACACAACAGAAAATTTCGATAAAGGTGTAAAATAATTTTCTAATAGGAAAAGTTTAAAAATTTCTTGCAAAAAAAGTATTTGTACATTTCTCCATCCTGATATGTGCTGTGTTTTATAGTGTTTATGGTTCAAAGGACTACTTATACAGAAGCTGTTAATAATTTTTAACTTCATATTATATTTGTCTGACATTTAATTTAATTTGCTCTTGAAGTAATTGAGAATAGAACCTAAAACTTGAGAGGTACCTCTAGATATATGAAATCCTATTACTGAGCATAATAAAAATTGAAACTCGCAACAAGAATTTGTAAAAGCTATTAAATTACCATTTACAACTATTGGATGCATAGTGAGAATCTATGAATAAATTAGATGCATCGAAATTCAATGAAAACCAGGACTTCTCAGCAAACTAACAATGAGGGAAAAAGGGAGTGTTGTTAAAAAAGCTTTAAAAAATCCTATGCGTTCGGTTCAAAAATTTGCTGGAGACCTTGCAACATCTGCTCGCATCAGAGTAATATCTCAAACAATAAGAAATATTTTTCTCAATGCAGACTTAAAAGGAAGAACCTCAAGGAAAAATCCATTCATCAGCGAAACAAATAGGCGAAAACGCATAGTATTCGCTTTCGTATACAGAAGGAAATCATTGGATTTTTGGAAAACAGTAATTTTTTCTGATGAGGGAAAATTCGGAATTTTCTTACCACCAAGCATTCGAAAAAATTGGCGTAAAAATAAAACTGTTCTAGATCCAAAACGTATACTTCAAACTATCAAGCATGGGGGGGGGGGGGGATATTATGGTTTTGGGGTGTACAGCTTCTAATGGAGCAGAACATTTAAAATTTATTGACAATGGAAGGACAGGTTTAATATACATTTATGTGTCGCGGCATAATTTATTAAATTGTGCTAAGAAATTAGGCGTAGAGGAAGCTTTTCACTTTCTGCAGGATAACGACCAAAGCATACTGCTGTGATCACCAGCACATGGTTACTACAATACTCGAAGACGACTGATAACTCCTCTAAAATCTCAAGACTTGAATCCAATAGAAAATTTGTGGATGCTATTGGATGCAAAAATCCGAAAAAAAAAATATGTATCAGTAAAAAACAGTTTTAAAGAAGCTCTTATTATGTCATGGAATAACATTAACCAGACCGCTACAAAAAAATTGGTGGAATCTATGTCACACCATCTAGAAGTAGTCATAAACGCTAAATGAATTCACACAAAATATTAATTTGTATCATTTTACTAAATTTTCATTAATTATATTACATTAATATAGTGTACAAATACTTTTTTTGCATTATATTTTTGGATATTTGTTTATTATAATGTAAAAAATCGATTCGTTTAATTTTGTTTTTGCTTCTATAATATTATAATGCATTAAATTAATGTATTACAGTATTTTTTGCTTAAATCTTTTGTTTAATTTCATTATAATTAAAAATATGAAGTATACAAATACTTTTTTTGCCAACTGTATATATTATCCATAATTTAAACTAAGTCAAAAAGCAGTATTTTTGTTTATATAAGAATTTTACACAAAATAAGGAAGTGGGCAGGAATGGAACATGTCCAATTCCCTTTTGGTAATAAGATAAATGTAAAGTGCTACATGAAAATGTTTTTACAGGTTATTACATTAATTATAACATTGATAATATATTCTTTACTTCAAAATGTAAATAAACTGAATTGGTGCTTTTTTAACGTCATCTATAGCTGACAATCCTGAATTTTCATTCGAGTCATGAAGATAATGGAATTTTTTAGTGTGGCACATACATTATCAACCTGTAATCTTTGTTGATTGTATACCTAGTCAAAACTAGAATATTTGTGCCTTATAGATTTGTTTTATTGCTGTCTCATACCTTCCTGTTAGTGGGGAGATGTAGGATACGTATTGAAAATCACAATTTCTTTAATTATAAAATAGCTTTTGCACTGTGTTTCTATATTGTTCAAGGATATTAAATACTGATTCACCTTGCACTATACAAATTTAAAATTTTGTTTTAGTGTCAAGTAAAGTTGATTTTTTTACTTTTGTGAAAAATGCCCACACCACCCACTCTCCACTATATTAACTTTCAAACTTGTCTTTTCAAGCAAATCCATCGTCACTACAGGCATATCTCATTTTTTATAATTTTGTGCCAAAAAATTACGTTATGAATTAGTTAAGAAATTTTTTTAATTACAGTCCCTGGCCAAATTATTAGACGCACTCCCTTTTCCTTGTGTCGAATCATATTACTAGCTTCATAGAAATATTACTGTGTGAATAACTGTAATTAATTATGTACATCATTTGTAGGATTATAATAAATAAAAAACATGCCTATGACTTTAAAACTCTTTCTTTTTACAAATTAAATTAAAAAAGGCTAAAACTGCAAAATTTATAACTTGAAACTCAAAAAAATGTCAATATTTTTTGGAGCCTCTTTTGGCAGCTATCAGTGCCTCTATTCTTCGCGGCATGCTATTAATACAAAATTGAAGAGTTTTTTGTATGCGTGGATGACGATTCCAGATATGGATAAGATTTTCTATGAGCTGGGTTTTGTTTGTTGTGACTTCTTAGTCAATTCTCCAGACCAATATAAAGAGGTTTTCAAAATCGGTTTATTCTAAAGCTAAAATGATGGTTTCCAAATGAAGAACTATTTGTACTTTTTGCAAGGTAAAGCGTTTTGTTACATAGCACGATCCGTCAAGATCTACTTTCAATAAAAAAATATCCCTGTGTTGAACTGCTCCCGGTAATTCATCAGACATGAATACCATTGAAAATGTTTGGGAGCTAATGAAGAAAAAACTGGACAAAGAGCTCAGTACGAGCAAAACACAGTTCATGGAAAAACTTATCCTTGTCTGGAAACATCACTCACACATGCACGAAACATTTCAATTTTATACTAACAGCATGCCATGAAGAATAAAGGCAGTGATTGCCGCCAAAGAAGACTCCAAAAAATATTGACATTTTTTTTTTTCATGTTTTAAGTTATACAATTTTAGCAATTGTTAATTTAATTTACAAAAATAAATAATTTTAAAGTCATTGCCATGCTTTAAATTTATTATAATCCTACAGATGATGTATATAATCGATTATAACTACTGGCATAGTAATATCTCTATAAAACTTGTAATATGATTCGACACAAGAAAATATGAGTGCGTCTAATAATTTGGCCAGGGACTGTAGATCCTGGAATTAAAAAAAAAACGGTACTTTTAAAATTATACATCTACCACAAGAGTCAGAGACGATGTTTCTCAATGTCAAATACTTAAATTAAAAAGCTAAACCTTACTTTCTTATTATTTTTATTTTTAAGTAAAATTATCCTCTACGATCATTTCATTTTTTTAGTTTAAATTGCACTAAAAATCCAACTTGGTTTCAATTCAAATTAATTAAGAAAAATTCTATAATGGAAATAACCTTACACTGGATTTAATCTAAGTTGACAGATGTTATTAAATTCCAGAAGGCATTGATTAAGAGAACTGTTAATTATTTTTTACAAAAATGCAATTATTTGTTAAATTTTATGCTAATTTAAACAATTGTGAAAGCCTGGTAAAATTAATTACTGTAAAATGTGATTAAAAACAATTTATGTTCACTTCTTACACAATATTTCAACTTCTGATTTTTTGTGTATAGTTTGTTGTGACTTCATTGACAAGAAGTATATTTTAATTTTTTTCCCTTTTACTGATTTCCCATGTTTCTAATTATTAATTTACAAGTAGCCTTGTTGTCTTAACTATTCATATTTAAGTTAAACTACTCAATTTAAAATTTGTCTCTCTTTAAGCCTTGCTTTCGTTTAAAATTATCTTGAGTGCTACTGTTCGTGGAAATTTATGAAATGTAAAACATGCCTTTTGCAGATCATATTTGAGCAAGAGAGAAATAAAAACATAGACTTATTATTAACTTCTACTGCGTTTAATTAGAAATATTTTGTTCTTAAAAGAAAAGGAAAATTGTTCTTTATACTTCCTCGCATATTACATACGAAAGATGACATTTTATTAGGATCAATGTAGAGATGATATTTTAAGACTAACAATCCAAAAATATTTAACTATAATTTTAATTATTTTTTCAATTAATTTTCAGCAGTGAAATTATGCTCAAAGTTATTGAATATTAAATGCGTGAAAATTTTTCACTTTACTGAGTAATCGTAAGCCAACAGAGTGAAAAATGTCCAAACCGAGAATCGAACTCGGACCCCTGGAATAGCGTTCCAATGCTCTACCATTAAGGCTGATTGGTCAGTCATTCAGCTTCCGAAGCGTTTGACGATTTCATTTATTTAAACTATTTCCTCAGGAAATTAATATTTTTAATTCTCTTTCCTGTAAAAAGAATGTAATATTTTATATTTTAAATGCTGATGAACTGTTAGTAAGTTTTTAACACTGTATATAAAATTAAACATACATTTAAAAAATATTTTGAAAACTAAGAAAACTAGTCGGTGGGGGACCACCGTAATACTTACCCATCATCGATATGCATAATATAAAATATGAAAATAAAACGCATGTAAACTATTTATAAAATGCTTCGCAATTCCAAAATAAAGTTTAAATACATATTTAAATAGTTTTAATGCTCTATCAATGAATTGCTGACGAGCCGATTTCGACAAATTATATAAAACTCCAAAATACACAAGTAGTACCGGATTGCGTAAAAGAAACATCCTTATAACTCCAAAAATAATAATCATATTAACTAACGATTTACTGCGACAGATTAAGCGTCTCATTTCCAGTTGAAATATATCTTTGAATTGAAATTTGAATGAAACACAGGGTCATGAAAAATCGAAGAATATGAAAAACAGGGTTACACATATATCGGCAACTAATAATCCGATCGATTTCGTTCTTTATGCAAAATTTGTGTTATTTTATTGCCTTTTATGTCCCTTCCTCAAAATAAAACAATTCGAAATTTTTTGTATACATTTCATCAGAACGAACTTTTTGAGAGTCCGAAAAAAATAGTTGCGGATAATCGAGGTTATTGATATTAAATAGGCTTCGTCCCATTCTTACATATTAAGCACATACAAAGTTTCAAGACTCTATTTCAATTTCTTCGGGAGATAGAGCGGTTACAGACAGACAGACAGACAGACACACAGACGGACGGACGGCTAATTTTTTTTTACTAAAAATAAGTTTTTCGGAATCTCCAGTATCTGAAACCTGTAAATCCGTCATAAATTTTTTTTCGATTTTCAAAACGATTGCAATACTTGCCCTATACTACGTATGATGGGTAAGTAAAAGGAGACATCATTGAAGAAGAGTATACAGAATTAAGGAGTTAAAAATATTAATTTCCTGAGGAGATATTTTAAATATATATGAATGCATCAGAAGCCCACAGACTTTAGACGCCGCACTACTGACTGAAAAGGACCGGGATAATAATGTAAAGTCTATGGGGACGTTCTTTTCAAATATCTCGCTCAAATTTCAATATTTTGACGCGATTTTTTTTGCATTTGATAGTTGAGGATCCACAGCCGGCCTAGTTTTTACTTTTTAGATTTTGGTTTCAGACTTAACAAAAGAAAAATACTTTAATTTTCAGAACCGGTTCGAACCGGTTATGAAACTAAAACCATCCTAATATAAAAAGAATATAACCAAAATCAGTAAAAACTAGGCCGGTTGTGGATCGTCCTCAGCTATCCTAACCAAAAAGAAAAAAAATCACATCAAAATATTAAAATTTGAGCGAGATATTTGAAAAGAACGCCCCCATAGACCTTACTTTATCATCTTTGTCTTTTTCTGCCAGTACTGTGAGCTCTTAACATTACGGAGAAAAATTCAAAAGCTAAGTAATCAACACGCTTAATGTGTAGACCTATTAACCTAAAAAATACGGGATTGTTGCTTGTGGTGACACGGTATTTTTTATCTTTAATTACTTTTACGGGAAAAGGACTGCCCCAAAAAAACCTTTCAATCAAGTAGGGTTGAGCTCCTTATATCCTGACTTTTTGTTCATTCTCCCTCATTTTATTATGAAAAAACCACAAAAGGATCTTATACAAAAAGCATACAACAACTTTTCGAAGAATTCAGTTGATCGGGATAAAACAACAGTATTTCTGCAGCCTTATGAAAATGATACCCAATTTGGCATTTCTCACTCAGAAATGTCGGTTGCAAAATGATCCGGGATAGATAATTGGCTTGGACATTTTTAATTCTGTTGGTTAACGCTTAGTAAGTAAAGTGAAAACTTTCACGTATTTAAAACCCTCTGAACGGTTTGCAAATGGGTAAAATTGAAATGTCGTTTTCTCTGCATTTGGTTTTAAATGCTTAGATAATATGATTCCTTCAAAATTATAAAAAGAAAAAAACTTAACTACAAGTATGAATGTAACCCTTGAGAGTAGCCATAAATCTAAAATGTGCTGAAAAATTCTTGAACCTATAGAATTATGTTATCTTAAATAGGGTAAGTGCTCCAGCAGTGGGCCACGTACCAATAGTGGGCCACCAGTTTTCAAAATTGAAAAACAAGTTTTCTAGTCACCCCTGTCAGATAACAAACTAATTGCTGATTGGCTGGAACCCTTATCTGTCATCAGGCAAAGAGACGACTTCATTATTCACATAGTCTTTGAGCTGGAAGGGTGTTTTTACAGACTAAACGAAGAAACTAAAGAGAAGCTAAAATTATTTTACGTAATCATCAAAACTTCTAAATATGATTTCATTATTGTGTATATTTAAGTGCAGAAATGTAAAACAAATTATAACTCCTGTATAGTATGCATTAAACTCAAGAATAAAGAGGCCCATTTCTAGGGGGCCCCTACAGGAGCATCAGAAATTTACGTGGCCCACTACTGGAGCACAGACGAAGGCAACATTTTTTTTTAGAGAATATATTTTAAAAATTTGAATGTTTATTCTGATACATAAAAGTAAGGACTAGGCTAAAAAAATATTTTTTTTTCGAAATTCACTAATACTTTAATAATAAATTAGAGAAATGTCCTTAAGTGGCCCACTATTGGTGCATTTACCTTATAGTGCTTATATTGCAGTGAAACTTGCAGCTTAGTGAACGGAATATTACGTTCCAAACACTTAAAGGGTTAATATTCAATAATTTTGAGAGTAATTACACTGGTGAAAACTAATTTGAAAGATTAATTTAAATTATACTTATGTGTTCACTTATGCTGTACTTTATTTTGACTCATGTTTGCCGCATAATTCTGGGCTCATGAAGAGTGTTACATTTTGTGCTGCCGTTGCAGCTTTACCGATGCGAGGTGGAACCCGTCGAAATTCGACGAAATAAACTTTTTAAAAAAGAACTATTTCATTTATTTATATTAAATCTACAAAATTAGTTACAGTAAAAAATACATCTTGTATTGGTCAGTCTAACTCTCAAGCAAATATTATTTTAAGCTAAAATTAACAAAATATTATAAAACTCAATTATCCAAATTTTTAAACGAAATAAAATCGTAATTCTCCGGATTTTATAACAGAAGCATTTTAATTTCCATTCTTTTTCTTTAAAAAAAAAAAAAAAAAAAAAAAAAAAAAAAAAAAAAAAAAAAAAAAGAGAGAGAAAATGGAGTGATTATGTTGCCCCAATTACAAAATTGGTACTAAAAACTAAAAATAAATTAATATCTCAAAAATAAATTGAGATACAGCTTTCAAACTAATTGCATTTAAAAGCACATTTTCTTTCTATACGACGGTGTAAAAATTTAAAATGTGCGATTTTTAGAAGTGTAAAATTTTCAGTAGCGAAAATCCCAAAACCGAAATTGCAGGGGGAAGTGCTGCCATTCGCAAAATGACGTATGCGTTACGCACAGACACATTTGGCCTTTATAATATAGATTTATGCCTGAGAGATTCCAAACAGAGTGTCTTTTTCATAGCTTAATATTAGAGCATTTGAACGCTATTCCAGGAATCCGTGTTCTATTCCCGCATTGGACAATTTTTCACTTTGTTGGTATACAGCTCACATTCAAAATATTAGAATAATTACTTTTTTTTAGAAATTGAAAATATCGTTTGGTAATTTAATGTCTTTTAATACAAATATGCAAACGATATTTTTATTAAGAACTTATTGTTGATTAAAGTTATATATAATCGCAAAATTAATATCATTTTTGAAAAGATTAATTAAAAAATCCTTTGAAAAGTCAAAATTTTAGAATATTTAGTCAAATTATTTTAAATATTAGAATATTTCACAATAATTCTCCTTTAATTATCACCAATTCATAACTGGTGGCATCATTAATCAAATTAATATGAGGATTATGTAATTAAATTATTTTATAAATTCATAAACTGTTAATTGTTACGTTACAAAAATAAAATTATACATAAAATTTTAATGAATTTAAAACTGTGCAGAAAATGGTAGTAAAATATTTTACTGAGAAATTAATTATAAATAATTAATTTTCAATTCTTTCACAATCTTTTAGTTCGTGCTTTTTATATGTTATGACTTCGATAACAAAACACGTTTCTTTTTTTAACGATTTCCTAGGTCTGTAATATTTCAAATGGTTGTTATATACTGTTCGAATGGTTGTTATATACTGCAAAATGATGTTGACATACTGCGTTTTAATTGTGTCTAAACTTAAGTTGCTAAGACAGATTATCACAAAATACGAAAATTTCAATCCGCACAGTAAAATTCTTATTAAGTGTTACATATTCCAATTTATATATTTATTTATTGCATTCTAATGAAAAATATTTTTAGGAGTATTTTCAAGATAGATTACATTTCTAATAAGACAAATAAAGCAATTAAAACCCTTAATGTTTCAGATTGCCTTTTTCCTGGCACGTCGCACTATGATGTCTGCAAAGTATAGGGTCTTTTGCTACATTGTACAAACACCTTTTTCTAGTTTTTTTTTATTTGTAATTAATATTTATACCTTATAAAACACATATATGAGAAAAGGAACAAATTGTATTTTACAAGTAATTTTTCACAATTAAAATATGGTTGTTACCGAGAAAGTATGCCATTTTCCGGAACTGCTCCTTTTAGTTATTTGTCAGTTGTAAATATAGCGTTGCAAAGTAATTCTTTTTTTTTTTTTTTTTTTTTTTTTTTTTTTTCTTTGGCATAGTTCAAGTCAGAAGTAGAAAAATCATAGCTACCCGCAAGATATTTTAGGTATTTCTTTGAAAATACTGTGTTTAAAGTCTTTGCAAAAATTAAGTAGACTTTTATTGTCTCATTTTCCTGGGCTTTATAAATTAACAAATAAAACGGAACGCTACAGTGAATTTGAGCTACAATATTAATAACATGTTCTTTTAAAGAAAATTAAAATGTTAAAGATAAAGATTAAAAAAAAGAATACAAGAATGCAAAAAATGTTTTAGAACGTAATTGTCATTAACCTGGCATACACATGACAAGAAATGACTTGAGATATTTTTAGATCTACAAGATATAAATGAACTCCCAAGACTTTTCTTTATAAACTGACAACAGCTGACACAATTATTATTCAAATAAAAAGAATACTGCCCAGTTAAACTGAAGGCATTGAGCTCACAGGCTACAAATACTAATTGCACATTAAAGCTTTATATTTTCAAGGGTTAATTCCGTTCGAAAAAAAAAATTAAGAAGGGGAAACAGCTCTCCCCTTTTCTCTTTTTTTATACTTAATGATTGAACCTCCTATACTATCAAAGACATGCTTTATCATATAAAAAATCTATATCCAAAATTCAGAGCAAATTAGATAATTCTTAATAAAAACCCATTTAGCATTTATATAATTTAAAAAGAGTTATCTCCCTCTTTTATACTTAACCATTAAACTTCCAAAACTATTCAGAGATTTGAACGAAATCTGAAAATTCTGCTTGAAAATCCCATTTATATCAACTAACGGGGGGGGGGGCATTAGAGCCCCTGTTCCCCCTATTTATACTTATTCAATGAACACCTAATAACAGTCACGGAATCGCCTCATCAGAATGATCCTAATCTAAATTTTGAACGAAAACTTAATTCTGCATGAAAATCCCATTTATATCAACTAACGGGGGGGGGGCATTAGAACCCCTGTTCCCCCTATTTATACTTATTCAATGAACACCTAATAACAGTCACGGAATCGCCTCATCAGAATGATCCTAATCTAAATTTTGAACGAAAACTTAATTCTGCATTAAAATCCCATTTATATCAACTAACGGGGGGGGGGCATTAGAACCCCTGTTCCCCCTATTTATACTTATTCAATGAACAACTAATAACAGTCACTGAATCGCCTCATCAGAATGATCCTAATCTAAATTTTGAACGAAAACTTAATTCTGCATGAAAATCCCATTTATATCAACTAACTGGGGGGGGGGGCATTAGAACCCCTGTTCCCCCTATTTATACTTATTCAATGAACACCTAATAACAGTCACGGAATCGCCTCATCAGAATGATCCTAATCTAAATTTTGAAAACTTAATTCTGCATGAAAATCCCATCTATATCAACTAACGGGGGGCATGAGCCCCCCGTTCCCCCTCTTATACATATCGAATGAACTCCAAAAACTAATCAGGGAAGCGCCTTGTCAGGATATACCTACATACAAAATTTCAAGTGGATCGGATATTTTTATCATGAGTTATCGCGTTACGTACATACATACAGAACGGACGGGCACATAAGCTCTCAGGCTATGATAGCCTGTGAGCTAAAAACTAATTATAGTTTTTAACAAAAAATGGTTAAGTCTAACCATTTCATGCTGGAAATCGTGCTCCGTATCCGGGACAAGTTTTACAGCTTACTAGAAATGTACAGGGGTAAATTTTCCAAGTATAATTTAAAAGGTAAAAGAAAGGTACTAAATCTTGTATTTTAAATCTTGCTAACTAACAAGTATTTTTCATTTTGAACAAAATGCACTGTAAAATAACACAGTTTTAATGCATTGTATATTTCAAGGTCCAAAAATCTTCCTAGGTGGGAATGGATTAACCTTTTTCTCGCTTCATGTAGATGATTCCTTTTGAAGTTTCCCTTTATTGAAATTTTTTTTCTTTTCCAAATTCAATTGGTTTTTAACAGGAAAATCATCTCAGTATAGATAACTTCCTGTTTGTCTTTTTAAGCCGTGTTTGCCTCCTCAGTGCTGCCTTCGCAAAAGGCCTAAATTCTTCTAGTGTAGGCAAAGTTAGTTTGAATGTGGAAGAAATGTCTTATTTAGAAGCAACAGAGAAAGGAGTAGAATTTAAGGAACACATTCTTTGGATGTGTACATTCGGATGCCTGATGGTAACATTGGTGTAAAAAAATTAAACGCTTTCAGTGTTTTTTGAAGGGGAGGTGAGGAGAATCGATTATTGAAGAAAATATTAAATGTTTTCAGAATTGTTGGTAGTATCAAGATTTGATGCGGCAGAAACTTGCCTGTCAGTAGTAGGAAAAGGAGAGTTTAAGGACATGCGGCGGCGGCACTGCGGCACCGTGCCGCCGCCGCACCACGCAGCAACCGTCCCTCCGCATCCCTCCGCGCCCCGCCGCCACCACCGTGCCACCGCCGCCCTCCTGGTCCCTCCTGCGGTACCCCTGCGCCCACCGTGCATCCCCCTCCTGCGCCCCCTAGTGGAAAAAAGGAACATTCTATTATAACATGAGAGGTGAACAACCTTTCCTAATTAAAAAATATTATCAGTCACATCTCAACTCGGAATCATACTATATGATGAAGATTAAATTTATATTTGAATTTTGAACAACCATAATTTTAATGAGTATTATTAATTAAGCGAAACACCGGAAAAATATCAGTTTTTAACCATTTTATTTAGATTTCTTCAACTACAAGATGAGATTATCAATTTAACTCAAGAAAGTTAAACATATATTTGAATTTTGCTTCATAGACATCTTAATGAGTAGTATTAATTAAGTAAAAACAATAGAAAATATCCAGTTTTATAGAAAAAGACTGATTTCTTACGATTTTTATCAACTATATGATCAATGTAACGACTTAAAAGTTGAAAGTTAAACATGTATCCTAGTTTTTCAACAGCTATAGCCTTAATGAGTATCGTTAATTAAGTAAAAAAACAATGGAAAATATCAAGTTTTATGGAAAAAGACTGCTCTCTTACGATTTTTATCAACTTAAGAGAGAAAACTTAAACATATATTTCAGTTTTTCAACAGCTATAACCTTAATGAGCATTCATAATTAAGTAAAAAACAATGGAAAATATCGATTTTTATAGAAAAAGGCTGATTTCTTACGATTTTTTCAACTCAAACTTCAGACTATCAATTTGGTAGAAAGAAATTTAAGCATGCATTCGAGTTTTGGACAACCATTTCCTTCATGAACATTATTAATTAAGCAAAACAACAGAAAATATTAAATTTTTAACTGATTTCTTCATATTTATTTATTTTTTTTATATATATATATATATAAAATCAGAATACACAACTTAAAATAGAAATTTAAACATATTTTTTAATTTTTGAACAGTCGTTACCTCAAAGAATTTCAATAATTGAACAATTAACAAAGGAAACTAATGATTTTTTAACGAAAAAAGACGAATTAAACGAATTTGGTTAACTTTTACTCTAAATGGAAATTTCATCATACTTTTATATACTAACTAAGTAGAATTTTAATGCATAAACGAACACATTTCAGTAAATATTCAACGCACACGCAAATATGAAAACAACACCTGCTTCTTGTGACGTCATATTGAAACCAAAAGTTATTCCTCCGAAGTCCCTCACCATACCTTTTCACCCCCATCTCCCCCAATTTTTTACCTTAGGTAGGGAAATGGACAATGCAATGACCTCTCATTCTTGTATATTTAGAAGTCTGGGAGAAAAAAAGAGACATTTTATACACTCCAATTTCATAACAGTTACCGCAATATCCCAAAATTTGAATTTTGGAAGACATAATCAGTATAATTAATTAAACAAAATAATAAAAATATTATTTTTTAAGGTGAAAAGGTGAATTTAAGCGAATTTGATTAGTTTTACAATAGTCTTTTGAACAACAACTTGGAAATATAGATTTCTAACAGAAGAATTAAACGTATATTTTAATTTTAACAACAAAAACTTAACAAGTATCATTAATTCAACAAAAATAAATATCAATTTTAAAGAAAAGACGAATTTGAATAATTTTACACTAGTATTTTCAAAAGCAACATAGAAATATCAATACTTATTCACATATTTCACTTATTCACTGTATTCAGTACTATATTTAATAAATATGGATACAATTTAAGAATTTTCTAATCTATAATTAAATATTAGCTGTATATTTAATGTTACCCATGTTTTCAACATTAGTTCATAATCGTGAATTTTGTATTTTAAATACCATGTATTCAGGTTCAGATTATTTTCACTTGAAATCATACAGAATTTTTTAACAGAGTTTGTTTTTGAAATCATTGAAGCAACTGTATTTAATATTTTTAACACCAATTTTCTAAGATTTTCTAACATTTTCCGATTATACATTCTTCAGAAGTACATTTCTAAATGTTACAATCACTTTACATATCGAAAAGATATCATTGAAGCAACTGTATTTAATATTTTTAATACCAATTTTCTAAGATTTTTTAACATTTTCCGGTTATACATTCCTCAAAAGTTATTATTACGTATTCTAAACAATAGAAAATATTAATTTTAAGAATAAAAAGACGAATTTAAACAAATTTTATTAGTTTTACACTATTTTTTCTCACCTCCAACACGGATATATCAATTTTAACAGAAGAATTAAACGTATATTTTAGTTTTTAACAACAAAAATGTAATAAGTATCATTAATTAAACAAAAATAAATATCAATTTTCAAGAAAAGACAATTTTTTACACAAATTTTCAACTTTGAAATACATTTGCTTACATATATTGTTACAGTATATTACTAAACTTAAACTTTTTAAAAAGTTTGAATGTCTTTACAAAGGTTCATACTTATATTTTTCACGTCTTGACTGCATTCGAAATCTTACAACAAAAGTATACTTTTATTATTATTATTATTATTATTCTAGAAAACCTAAAAAATCGTTTCTTGCTGCTTTAGACACTTGACATATTAAAACTACTCTACCCATATAATTAATCAAATTAGGACATGATTCATCTTACACTTCAAAATTTCTGAATTTTTACAATACTTATTTTCATCAAACTTTATTCTTGATCCTATATATTTTAATAGCACAGAATTTTAACATCTGTTTTTATCTACTTATCAAAAAATTATTAAAACACCCAACAACATTTTCCAAATATGAATATTATCTTTACAATTTAATAATGCAAAACATACACGAATACAAAGTTTAATTTTTACAAACATTTCATATTTCAAATCAAACTATTCGAAATTTTCACAACATAAGAGCAAACATTAGACGAACTTTTTAACATCAATATTGCTTACATCTTTTCATCATAACTTTTAACTATGATAATTATCCATTTTTAGGTTGATTGTCGAAAAACTGTAACTGAAATTACATAAACTTAATGTAAAAAACCATGTTCTCACACAATTTCTTGAAATTCAACAAAGAATTGACTATTACTCCAATACTTATCTACTTCAATCTCGACTCTCGATAGTATATAGATATTGCATCATTACATACTTACAACTCTTTTCAAACCAGTCAGAAAATCAAGTCAATCAAAGTCTAGTAGTTATTACATACCTGTTCCTCAGAAATATTACTATCATATGAAACAGTAAAGAAAATTAATAGATATTTAATATTTAATAACTTCATACGTGAAATTACTGCTGAATAAGAATACTAATAATCAAAAAAATCAACTGTTGGACAAAAAAATAGTACAGATTACCGAAAATTCAAATCATTTTTTCTACAAAAATTACAAAAATTAACAAATGAATGACAAGTTAGAGAAATAACTAAAAAAAAAAAAAAAAATAATGAACATATTTACAAATTTATTAAAATCACACCTTTTTCTGGATTACAAACCACAATTTCTTGAAAAATTTAACACCGAATTTGTAAGATTTTAATCCTAGTATTAGATACACTCAATAAATATTCAAAATTAACAAAAAATAATTTTTTAGTCTCATTAATAAGCAGAAATTCTATATTAAAAGAATATTTTCATAGTAGTACTTATAAAAATGAGAGTTTACAAACTGATTTTCATAATTTTATCACATTTAAACTTAATATTTTACATAAAACATTATTTAATCAAATTTTATGCTTTCTAATTCAGTAAAATTCAATACTTTTTTAGTTTTTAAACCAATACCACAATATTTATTTACATCAAACTTGATTCTTCACCTTTTATATTTCCACATTACACACGTGAGATAAATACTAACTTGGATCAGGAGTTGAAGTCAATTGATTCCATTCGATTTTCATCATGTACGCATTGCTCCTACACGAAATTTCTTACTGCTATAATCATCTAATGTATTAAAACTAATCTACTCATATTTTTAATCAATTCATCAGATGTTTCATCTCGCACTTCTGAATTATCGTGCATCAAGTTGCTTAAAATATAAATACTATCTTTATAGTTTTAATGATATATAGTATACATGGTTTATCTTGAGTTAGCACTTCCATAGTATTAATCAAATTATATGTTTCATCTTGCACTTGATCTTAATGTTTTCATCTTGCATCTGAATTATCGTCCATCGAGTTTTTTAAATAATAATATATTTATAGTTTTTGATTATACATAACATGTACAAATACAATCTTTAATTTTAACATTTCATATTTCAAATAACCTATTTCCGAAACCAAGCTATGTGAATTTTACCACAATGCTTATTATCATAGAATAATTTGTGTTTCACACTTTTCTAAAAATTATCAGATATGTACCCCTCAGAGAAATTACTATCATATGAATAAATGAAGAAAATTTAATTTATATTAAATGTACACCAAATTGATTGCAATATACATGTATTTAATAAAAATAAATAGGCGATTATTTATACATTAAACCTTTACTAAATATATATTTCTTTCATTATACAGATGTTTCAACAAGATGAATCAAAACAGCAGCAAACTTCAGAAATTAATGACCCGAATGATTCATCCCTAGCACATGTAGCGTTAACGAATAACACATATGTGAGTACTTATATGAGAAATACTAGAATTCGTATATGAAACGTAATTAGAGTAAATACAAAATGATTTGTCTTACTACCTACACTTTAACAAGTGCTTTTTACCTATATTATTGAAGAGAATCCTAACTGTGTCCATTTATTTCTACTACAGATGTGCTCTATTTGCTACAAACACTTCTTAAGTAAATGGAATTTAACAGAACATACAAAAATCTATACAGGTGAAAAACCTTACACTTGGAAAGATTACCATAAATGCTGTTTTCAAGGAGACGTGAATCAAAAATACACACATCATCATATAAAGCATCATCAGATATATGTAAACTTAGCGAAGATATTCAAAAATTAGTCAGACTTTTGAAGAATTTAGAAATAAAGGAAGATATTTAGGCTATTTATCCATCATATTTTCACAACATTTACCACAATATCTCAAACTTAAAATTTGGAAGACATACACACTGCTGAAAAGTAATTTTGTGATTCTTCTAACCAGTATGAATGTATAGATGTTATTTTGCAGTGTATTCTTTAAATGCTCACATTAAATATTCTTTTATATGCATATATCGTTGTGTTTATTTTTCTAATACCTATTATATTAATGAAATACATAACATTTTAAGTGAAATAACACTCTCACAACTTAAAAAATGCATAAGAACATACAAAAATAAACAGATGTATGAAAAAATATGCAAGTTTACAAAATATTTTCATTGTTTTCTAGAAATATTAACAAAAAATATTTACAATATGGAAAAATTGTAAAAGTGAAAAGAAAAAAACATAAATGTAAAAACAAAAACCACAAAGTGAAAAACTCATAACAAAGTTTTTGAAAAAAAAATATTTACAACAAAATTTTTTTTACAAAAACCAAAACTTCCAAAAATATTTTTTTCAAAAAAATTTTTTACAAAAAAATTTTTTTTCCAAATAAGTTTTTACAAAAGTAAAAAAAAGAAAATCACATCGTTAAAAAAATGAAAAATTTTTGTTAAAAAAAGTGTAAAAAAATTGCAAAAAAATGTTGCAAAAATTTCAAAAAAAGTTATGAAAAAAGTCTCAAAAATTTTGTTGTTTTTAATAGCAAATGCAATGGTTTCGCCATTGCATACTGCATTAAAACCAACGAAATTTTTGAAGCTTTTTTCATAACTTTTTTTGAAATTTTTGCAACATTTTTTTGCAATTTTTTTACACTTTTTTTAACAAAAATTTTTCATTTTTTTAACGATGTGATTTTCTTTTTTTTACTTTTGTAAAAACTTTTTTGGAAAAAAAATTTTTTGTAAAAAATGTTTTTGAAAAAAAATTTTTTTGAAAAAAATATTTTTGGAAGTTTTGGTTTTTGTAAAAAAAATTTTTGTTGTAAATATTTTTTTCAAAAACTTTGTTATGAGTTTTTCACTTTGTGGTTTTTGTTTTTACATTTATGTTTTTTTCTTTTCACTTTTACAATTTTTCCATATTGTAAATATTTTTTGTTAATATTTCTAGAAAACAATGAAAATATTTTGTAAACTTGCATATTTTTTCATACATCTGTTTATTTTTGTATGTTCTTATGCATAGTTGTGAGAGTGTTATTTCACTTAAAATGTTATGTATTTCATTAATATAATAGGTATTAGAAAAATAAACACAACGATATATGCATATAAAAGAATATTTAATGTGAGCATTTAAAGAATACACTGCAAAATAACATCTATACATTCATACTGGTTAGAAGAATCACAAAATTACTTTTCAGCAGTGTGTATGTCTTCCAAATTTTAAGTTTGAGATATTGTGGTAAATGTTGTGAAAATATGATGGATAAATAGCCTAAATATCTTCCTTTATTTCTAAATTCTTCAAAAGTCTGACTAATTTTTGAATATCTTCGCTAAGTTTACATATATCTGATGATGCTTTATATGATGATGTGTGTATTTTTGATTCACGTCTCCTTGAAAACAGCATTTATGGTAATCTTTCCAAGTGTAAGGTTTTTCACCTGTATAGATTTTTGTATGTTCTGTTAAATTCCATTTACTTAAGAAGTGTTTGTAGCAAATAGAGCACATCTGTAGTAGAAATAAATGGACACAGTTAGGATTCTCTTCAATAATATAGGTAAAAAGCACTTGTTAAAGTGTAGGTAGTAAGACAAATCATTTTGTATTTACTCTAATTACGTTTCATATACGAATTCTAGTATTTCTCATTTAAGTACTCACATATGTGTTATTCGTTAACGCTACATGTGCTAGGGATGAATCATTCGGGTCATTAATTTCTGAAGTTTGCTGCTGTTTTGATTCATCTTGTTGAAACATCTGTATAATGAAAGAAATATATATTTAGTAAAGGTTTAATGTATAAATAATCGCCTATTTATTTTTATTAAATACATGTATATTGCAATCAATTTGGTGTACATTTAATATAAATTAAATTTTCTTCATTTATTCATATGATAGTAATTTCTCTGAGGGGTACATATCTGATAATTTTTAGAAAAGTGTGAAACACAAATTATTCTATGATAATAAGCATTGTGGTAAAATTCACATAGCTTGGTTTCGGAAATAGGTTATTTGAAATATGAAATGTTAAAATTAAAGATTGTATTTGTACATGTTATGTATAATCAAAAACTATAAATATATTATTATTTAAAAAACTCGATGGACGATAATTCAGATGCAAGATGAAAACATTAAGATCAAGTGCAAGATGAAACATATAATTTGATTAATACTATGGAAGTGCTAACTCAAGATAAACCATGTATACTATATATCATTAAAACTATAAAGATAGTATTTATATTTTAAGCAACTTGATGCACGATAATTCAGAAGTGCGAGATGAAACATCTGATGAATTGATTAAAAATATGAGTAGATTAGTTTTAATACATTAGATGATTATAGCAGTAAGAAATTTCGTGTAGGAGCAATGCGTACATGATGAAAATCGAATGGAATCAATTGACTTCAACTCCTGATCCAAGTTAGTATTTATCTCACGTGTGTAATGTGGAAATATAAAAGGTGAAGAATCAAGTTTGATGTAAATAAATATTGTGGTATTGGTTTAAAAACTAAAAAAGTATTGAATTTTACTGAATTAGAAAGCATAAAATTTGATTAAATAATGTTTTATGTAAAATATTAAGTTTAAATGTGATAAAATTATGAAAATCAGTTTGTAAACTCTCATTTTTATAAGTACTACTATGAAAATATTCTTTTAATATAGAATTTCTGCTTATTAATGAGACTAAAAAATTATTTTTTGTTAATTTTGAATATTTATTGAGTGTATCTAATACTAGGATTAAAATCTTACAAATTCGGTGTTAAATTTTTCAAGAAATTGTGGTTTGTAATCCAGAAAAAGGTGTGATTTTAATAAATTTGTAAATATGTTCATTATTTTTTTTTTTTTTTTTTAGTTATTTCTCTAACTTGTCATTCATTTGTTAATTTTTGTAATTTTTGTAGAAAAAATGATTTGAATTTTCGGTAATCTGTACTATTTTTTTGTCCAACAGTTGATTTTTTTGATTATTAGTATTCTTATTCAGCAGTAATTTCACGTATGAAGTTATTAAATATTAAATATCTATTAATTTTCTTTACTGTTTCATATGATAGTAATATTTCTGAGGAACAGGTATGTAATAACTACTAGACTTTGATTGACTTGATTTTCTGACTGGTTTGAAAAGAGTTGTAAGTATGTAATGATGCAATATCTATATACTATCGAGAGTCGAGATTGAAGTAGATAAGTATTGGAGTAATAGTCAATTCTTTGTTGAATTTCAAGAAATTGTGTGAGAACATGGTTTTTTACATTAAGTTTATGTAATTTCAGTTACAGTTTTTCGACAATCAACCTAAAAATGGATAATTATCATAGTTAAAAGTTATGATGAAAAGATGTAAGCAATATTGATGTTAAAAAGTTCGTCTAATGTTTGCTCTTATGTTGTGAAAATTTCGAATAGTTTGATTTGAAATATGAAATGTTTGTAAAAATTAAACTTTGTATTCGTGTATGTTTTGCATTATTAAATTGTAAAGATAATATTCATATTTGGAAAATGTTGTTGGGTGTTTTAATAATTTTTTGATAAGTAGATAAAAACAGATGTTAAAATTCTGTGCTATTAAAATATATAGGATCAAGAATAAAGTTTGATGAAAATAAGTATTGTAAAAATTCAGAAATTTTGAAGTGTAAGATGAATCATGTCCTAATTTGATTAATTATATGGGTAGAGTAGTTTTAATATGTCAAGTGTCTAAAGCAGCAAGAAACGATTTTTTAGGTTTTCTAGAATAATAATAATAATAATAATAAAAGTATACTTTTGTTGTAAGATTTCGAATGCAGTCAAGACGTGAAAAATATAAGTATGAACCTTTGTAAAGACATTCAAACTTTTTAAAAAGTTTAAGTTTAGTAATATACTGTAACAATATATGTAAGCAAATGTATTTCAAAGTTGAAAATTTGTGTAAAAAATTGTCTTTTCTTGAAAATTGATATTTATTTTTGTTTAATTAATGATACTTATTACATTTTTGTTGTTAAAAACTAAAATATACGTTTAATTCTTCTGTTAAAATTGATATATCCGTGTTGGAGGTGAGAAAAAATAGTGTAAAACTAATAAAATTTGTTTAAATTCGTCTTTTTATTCTTAAAATTAATATTTTCTATTGTTTAGAATACGTAATAATAACTTTTGAGGAATGTATAACCGGAAAATGTTAAAAAATCTTAGAAAATTGGTATTAAAAATATTAAATACAGTTGCTTCAATGATATCTTTTCGATATGTAAAGTGATTGTAACATTTAGAAATGTACTTCTGAAGAATGTATAATCGGAAAATGTTAGAAAATCTTAGAAAATTGGTGTTAAAAATATTAAATACAGTTGCTTCAATGATTTCAAAAACAAACTCTGTTAAAAAATTCTGTATGATTTCAAGTGAAAATAATCTGAACCTGAATACATGGTATTTAAAATACAAAATTCACGATTATGAACTAATGTTGAAAACATGGGTAACATTAAATATACAGCTAATATTTAATTATAGATTAGAAAATTCTTAAATTGTATCCATATTTATTAAATATAGTACTGAATACAGTGAATAAGTGAAATATGTGAATAAGTATTGATATTTCTATGTTGCTTTTGAAAATACTAGTGTAAAATTATTCAAATTCGTCTTTTCTTTAAAATTGATATTTATTTTTGTTGAATTAATGATACTTGTTAAGTTTTTGTTGTTAAAATTAAAATATACGTTTAATTCTTCTGTTAGAAATCTATATTTCCAAGTTGTTGTTCAAAAGACTATTGTAAAACTAATCAAATTCGCTTAAATTCACCTTTTCACCTTAAAAAATAATATTTTTATTATTTTGTTTAATTAATTATACTGATTATGTCTTCCAAAATTCAAATTTTGGGATATTGCGGTAACTGTTATGAAATTGGAGTGTATAAAATGTCTCTTTTTTTCTCCCAGACTTCTAAATATACAAGAATGAGAGGTCATTGCATTGTCCATTTCCCTACCTAAGGTAAAAAATTGGGGGAGATGGGGGTGAAAAGGTATGGTGAGGGACTTCGGAGGAATAACTTTTGGTTTCAATATGACGTCACAAGAAGCAGGTGTTGTTTTCATATTTGCGTGTGCGTTGAATATTTACTGAAATGTGTTCGTTTATGCATTAAAATTCTACTTAGTTAGTATATAAAAGTATGATGAAATTTCCATTTAGAGTAAAAGTTAACCAAATTCGTTTAATTCGTCTTTTTTCGTTAAAAAATCATTAGTTTCCTTTGTTAATTGTTCAATTATTGAAATTCTTTGAGGTAACGACTGTTCAAAAATTAAAAAATATGTTTAAATTTCTATTTTAAGTTGTGTATTCTGATTTTATATATATATATATATAAAAAAAATAAATAAATATGAAGAAATCAGTTAAAAATTTAATATTTTCTGTTGTTTTGCTTAATTAATAATGTTCATGAAGGAAATGGTTGTCCAAAACTCGAATGCATGCTTAAATTTCTTTCTACCAAATTGATAGTCTGAAGTTTGAGTTGAAAAAATCGTAAGAAATCAGCCTTTTTCTATAAAAATCGATATTTTCCATTGTTTTTTACTTAATTATGAATGCTCATTAAGGTTATAGCTGTTGAAAAACTGAAATATATGTTTAAGTTTTCTCTCTTAAGTTGATAAAAATCGTAAGAGAGCAGTCTTTTTCCATAAAACTTGATATTTTCCATTGTTTTTTTACTTAATTAACGATACTCATTAAGGCTATAGCTGTTGAAAAACTAGGATACATGTTTAACTTTCAACTTTTAAGTCGTTACATTGATCATATAGTTGATAAAAATCGTAAGAAATCAGTCTTTTTCTATAAAACTGGATATTTTCTATTGTTTTTACTTAATTAATACTACTCATTAAGATGTCTATGAAGCAAAATTCAAATATATGTTTAACTTTCTTGAGTTAAATTGATAATCTCATCTTGTAGTTGAAGAAATCTAAATAAAATGGTTAAAAACTGATATTTTTCCGGTGTTTCGCTTAATTAATAATACTCATTAAAATTATGGTTGTTCAAAATTCAAATATAAATTTAATCTTCATCATATAGTATGATTCCGAGTTGAGATGTGACTGATAATATTTTTTAATTAGGAAAGGTTGTTCACCTCTCATGTTATAATAGAATGTTCCTTTTTTCCACTAGGGGGCGCAGGAGGGGGATGCACGGTGGGCGCAGGGGTACCGCAGGAGGGACCAGGAGGGCGGCGGTGGCACGGTGGTGGCGGCGGGGCGCGGAGGGATGCGGAGGGACGGTTGCTGCGTGGTGCGGCGGCGGCACGGTGCCGCAGTGCCGCCGCCGCATGTCCTTAAACTCTCCTTTTCCTACTACTCCTGTCAGAAAAGCAAAATGGCATAAAATCAAAGTCTGTAAATATTTCAGGATTTAGTGGGGAATTTTTGTAATGTTTAAAAACTGCCATAATATTGACTGATGTTAAAGCAAGTGGAGCAGCTGTGTGTTAATTTGCTTTTAGAGAGTTCCATGCATGACTAAAAGGTATGATTAACATAAAATGAATTAATTAAATGAACCCATTTAAAAAAATAATTCACATTTTATTATGTTTTTTTTTTTTTTTTTTTTTTTTTTATTTACCTTATTTTTCATATTGCAAGTTTTACTGAAATGACTAAAAAATCAAACGGGTACGTAGCATATATATACTTGGTTTATTTTACTACGCACTCAATACATTTTGTATACTAGCAGTTCTCTCATAGGGATCACTCTGAGCAATACTGCGGAGAAAAAGGATTCAATGACTTGAGATAAGTAAAGAAAGTGACATGCTACCTTGAATTGATCATATACTGCGATGAATTTAAATGATCAAAATAAACAAATTGAATCGTAGAATTACAAAATCTTATACATAAATTCGTATATACTGTTTAAATAATAATAAAAAAAAGGAAAGCAAACCATGCATAAATGTACAATTGGAAGTACGCAGTTCGTTAATAATAATATAGAAAATAAAACAATTAATCATCTTATAGTGGAATTTGAAATGACCAAGAGAATAAACAGACGCTCCACACCAATTTAAGTAACTCTAAATAACAAAAAATATTATCTTGAAAATAATAGAATAAAAAATAAAAATATTCTGTTTTTTTTTTTTTTTTTTTTTTTTTTTTTTTTTTTTTTAAGTTGTTAAACCTTGTAGCATAAAGGTATTCTGTTTTTCTGAAATTTATTTCATTTTTTAAAATCTTATAGAATAAAGATATTTTGCATTTTTCAAACTTATTTTACACATATATACATTTGATTACTATTGCCAATATTTCAATATAAAATACAGTAGGTCAAGCCTCCTATATGTGGGAAGCTTAGCACATTATTTTCTCATGATTAAAATCGATCTTTTTTCAAATTTCTTATTTATTACACTTATGTCATAATTTTATTCTACTATCTGATTATATAAGGAATACAATGACACTTAAAATTTTTCTCTCGATCAGTGGCGCAGGCAAAGGGGTGGTTTAGAATTAAAACCCTTCCCAGAGCTGAGAAAGATCGCTATAATTGCTGCTTATATGAATGAAATCTTAATATTTAAATGTTTTGGCGCATTTCGGAATCCGCCACTTTATTGAATCAGATTTAATTTAATAAAGTGATTCAATTAAATGGCGAAAATTCTACTTAAAATTGTGAAAGTGCATATTACATGAATCAGTTAAGTAAAAATTGATTATTTGAACTAAATTACTTTTCTTAGATGCTTCATGCTAAAAAAAAAATGATGATTTCCGGCCACACAGACGCTCTTTGAGTTTAAGTATTATAGAGTAAATATTCTAATTAGTACTGTTTCTATTAACCGGCGATTCAAATAACCTGCAATCACCTTTATCAGAAACTCAAAACCCCCCTTAGAACCGAATTCTGGCAGCGCCACTGCTCTCGATTCAATATTTAAAAAGTTAAAAATAATTTAGCAAAAAGCGGGTTAACCATCCCTAATCTCCCCTATTTCATAATTATTTATGATTTTATTCTTAATTTATGAGAAACATTCCTTATATATATATCCAAAATGATGGTATATTAAATTGTATACAGGCTATTTAAATATTTTTAAAATTTATGTTCCTTGAAATATTGTCTTAAAATATCTTTTAATAAAAACTTTGAAATTACAGCCAAAACATGTCGTTGTTACTGACATAGTTTCATATCCTTTTCCCCTTTTAAAAAACATAGCTTTTTATACGAAGTAATTACGCGATGTGTTAATTAAAATGCTGTTTTTAATTGGGTAGTGCAGTAACTAAAAATCATGCTTTTAAAAATTATACATCTACCACAAGTATCACAAATGATGTTTTTCAATTCCACTTACTTAGATTAAAAGTCCTAACCTTTTTTTTTTTCAAAACATGTTTAACTATCTTTTCATATTTTTATTTTGAAATTACAAATTAAAAAATAAACTTTAGTTTATATTTAAAATCAAGTTTAATTAAGAAAAATGTCTGTGGTGATTATAAAGACATGCTGAAATTAATCTGAGTTTGTATGTGTAATTAATTTCTAGAAGAAAATTAACAAGCAAATTGCTAATTGTTCTGTTACGACAACAATATTATCAATTAAATTTTCAACTTATTTGAAACTGTGTGAAAGGTGATGGTAAAATATTTTAGTAAAAAACGTAATTATAAATAATTATTTTTCATTTGTAATCACAATATTTCAATTCAGAATTTTATGTATATATTGTTGTGGCATCAATCACAAGCTTTTTTTTTTTTTTTTTTTTTTTTTTTTTTTTTTTTTTTTTTTTTCGTTAATTTTCTAAGTTTCCAAGTTAGTTAATCAAATGAATTTGCTACAACTTTGCGTTTTTAACTAAGAATAAATTAATGCTAAGCTTTTTAGTTTAACATTTGTGTCTATTTGAAGTCGTGTTTATATTTAAGAGGATATGAATGTTACTTTATGTGAAAATTCAAGAATTGTTTTTGATATTACTCCTTCTGGTGAGTCTTTACGCTAGAAAGAAATTGATGCGCGGAGTTATTGTTAAAACCTTTCGCCAGGCCCGCAAATTTTTATCTCATGAGCAGGCGCGCGTTGTAAATTGTACAACAGGAGGAAAACATTCAATTATTGCTGTTTTGTTTTAATTTTACAAATAATTTAACATACAAATATCATATAAGTTTTCTCTGCTCACAATTTATGAAAATATTCCGCAATACACTTAGATTTATTTTGTTATAACATATTAAATAGCAGGCGTGAATTTTGTTTTAAAGAAAAAAGAAAGCGAATGTTATATTTTTTACAACGGCGCGTCCCCCAGAAGGTTTTGACTTCTAATATGTTTAATATGAAGTTTTTCGTCTTGAAACCCAAACTTACTCTTGGCACTTTCTCAAATATTGCAGCACTACAAAAGAAAAAGAAACAACAGAAAAACGTTCCCAAATCCAAATTGTAAAAAAAAAAGACACATGTTCTTAAATTTATGTAAATGTAACCACGAACGAAAACGCAAAATAACTTTTTCGAAGCCGTCCATGATTCCGAAGACCGTTCTTTATCTTTAAAAACTTTCAAAACCAATATATGTTAGAGATTTAAAGAAATATTTATAAAAAATATTTTTTTTCTGCCACCGACTGAAAGGTTTCAGAGTAGTTTTTAAAGGATATTGATCAATTTTTTCAACAATGGAACGTATTGGTTTTTGGATGCTATCAATTCTTCCCTATTACGATTCTTTTTAACCGCTAACCAGTTTCCTAGTTACATCTCTATAATCAACGGGTTTGAGTGTCTGAAAACGGTGTGAAATCGCCTGATCACCGTGTGGTGACAGTCTGCCGAAGTAGTACTTATACCGTCTTAATGATTGCTGTGTTTTACTGCTGTGATTGCTGTGTATTGCTGTGATTTCTTTGTTTAATTTACATTGCATCCCACATCTCCCTACTCGAGTTGATCTCATAATTCAGAACCTTGGTGAGGTGACGATACCTTCACCTAACTAGGCACTTTCAGCGGTCTAATTTACAAGGAATTTGGAGGACTCTGCAACTATTCCTAGTACGATTGCAATCAGTCAGGAAACAGCTTTTAAAATATTGCCACCCATCGCTTCCAGATTTCGTTCGACCAGGACAGATGTTTCTTACGTCTCATTATGTGAGAACATTTTAGTTCTTTTTAATATGAGTAGTAATCTTATCTGGCAAAATTTCATATGATTTGGGACTCATTTCAAAAATTAATTTTACTCTTTTTTTTAATTACCTTAGAGTTTTCATAGTTAAAATGTCTGTAAATGCATATAAACACAGTAATTAGATCAAAAAGATGCCTTTTTTCTGCTGTATGTGTTCTTTTTATCAAAATGTATCATAAATTGATAGATTTAAATTTGCATAAAAAATAAAGATATAAAACTTGTTGTAATGTTTTCTGTTATATATTCTTTAATTTTATTTACATATACTTGGCTTATATACTTCATATATTTCAACCAGCAAAGTGTATCCATAAATAAATTAAATTAAATTTTGTGTCTGTAAATTTGCTTAGATTGCATGTTTCATTTCAAGACTGTGGTAATACTACATTTCAACGCATGTAAAACCACCATATGACGCATTTGTGGTATAAACGGCCTGATGCAACCCAACAATCGTAGCAAGAGCAATAATATTTGAGTTAAATGTCACTGTTAGGCCGTTGGTTAGCCGCTAATTTTTTCGACAAACTGTTTATAGGCGATCTATTCAACATGGACTTTAGGTAAGCGTCTACCAATATTCTTCCCACTTACCTCTCGTTACAGTTGTAATCGGTATTAGTGTTGCAGAGAGCACATAAAGACCTCAAACCAATAGAGTAATGTAATGATCTATGTCTGTTTAGGTTTACAATATCACAATCAATGTGATATGAAAAGAAAGTTACATGCGACATAATCCTACTTTTATACGTGAATTCACTAACATAGGGGAAGTACAGATACCATTCACGCCTGAGATGAAAGATAATTGGGGCACATACATTTGAAAGCCTGGAATAAAGACCATGTTCACAATGTTGCGTACGTGCAGTTTGTCGTGAAATAAAATGCCAGTCAACGACATTTAATTCTGTTTCTGTCGCTCTTAAGACCCAAACAAACCTGACACTTCTTGCGGCTTGGTTATTGTGGCGACACGGTGTTTTTGATCTGTAATGAGTTTTGCAGAAAAAGGACGGTTCTCTGGCAAAAGAATAATCTTTTAGTAAAGTAGGGTGGATTTGCTTATCTCCCGATTCTTTGTTCGATCCCCTCCGTCCTATTATGTAGAAACCGCAAATGGGTCCTATACAAAACCTCTTCCAAGAATTCAGTTGACGGGGAGAGTATTTCGATGTGTGTGCAGCCTTACTGTCTTTGTTCGTGACATTCGGTCTTCTGATGGTGTTATTAAACATAAATAATCTTCTGCGGGACTTCTATTAGCATTTCCCGTTGAAATGCACCGTTGCCATAGTCTCAAAACCGTCAATTGGTCTATACCAACAGTTTTGCAGCATCGACATTATATCGATCAGACTGCATGGTATTGGTAATATGAATACGCGTAAATGGGTCTATTTAGAACGTATTTAACTTATAATCAACAAAAATAATATAAATCGCATTGATTTAATATAGTTTAACATAATAATACTTATTACTTGTTTGCATACCGTTTTCTTATTATAGGCTTGATTTTTCAACTTTTTTCAACAAAACTTTTTTGAGAAAATAATGATTTATTTAAATAATAAATAGATTAAGGAAAATAAACAAAATGTGTCTAAATTTTATAAGAATAGAATAGCATGCACATTTGTTTTGATTCAGATCAAAACACCTAATAGAATATTGTATGGCATTTGTTTTTGTCATTGTCATTTCTTTCCTTTTTTTACTTACCCATCATACGTAGTATAGGGTAAGTCTTGCAATCGTTTTGAAAATCGAAAATTTTTTTTGACGGATTTACGCGTTTTAGATAGTGGAGATTCCGAAAAACATATTTTTAGAAAAAAAATTTGCCGTCCGTCTGTCTGTCTGTCTGTCTGTAAACGCTCTATCTCCCGAACGAATTGAGATAGAGACTTGAAATTTTGTATGTAGTTAGTATGTAAGAATGGGACGAACCCTATTTAATATCAGCAACCTCGATTATCCGGAACTATTTCTTTCGGACTCTCGAAAAATTCGTTCTGATGAAAGGTATATAAAAATTTTCGAATTTTTTTTGTTCTAAGGAATGGACGTAAAAGGCAAAAAATAACACACATTTTGCATATAGAACGAAGTCGATCGGATTATTAGTTGCCGAGATATGTGTAATCCTGTTTTCCACATTCTTCAGTTTTTCATGACCCTGTATTTCATTCAAATTTCAATTCAGAGGTATATTTTAATTGGAAATGAGACGCTTAATCCGATGCAGTTAATTGTTTGTTAATAGAGTTATTATTTTTGGAGTTATAAGGATGTTTCTTTTACGCAGTTCGGTACTACTTGAGTAGTTTGGCGTTTTATATAATTTTCTGGTAATTTAATGGTAGTCAGCAGTTCTTTAATAGAACATTACTATGTATATTAACAATATTTAAATTCTGTTTATGAATTGCAATGCATTGTATAAATAGTTTTCACATGTTTTATTTTCATATACATATCCATGATGGGTAAGTATAACGGTGGCCCCCAACGACTAGTTTATCTAGCATAGTCAATCAGGGTAACTTACATCACTTGAGTTAACGTCAAAGTTTTGGTCTCAAAATATAGATAGCAGCCCTAGTGTGAATTTCGCAACTCTTTGGAAATTATTCGTCAGTATTCCGCCATGGCAGAATGGATCAAAGTTTCGTAAAGGTGGAGCAAAGTTATCCTGACTGACTGCATCAAAACCATATGTGTCTATTTATGCCAGTATTCATAACGTGAAATGAATATTATTATAGACAAAAATCTGATGTACCATTCTTTTTCTTTAATGACTACAAAAAGAAATCCATTTTTATTTATGAATTTAAGCATAGATTCTCGCAAAGTTTAGAGAGCATTTTCAAACATCCATTTAAGGAATCATGAATAATTAAAAACCAGTATGATATATTATTGCAATAAAAGCTATTATATCATATAAATGCATTTAAAATTTAGCGGATTGTAATATATTTGTGAATGAATTAAAGCTTATTTGTCAAATAGTGAGTTCAAGTTGTATTGAGTATATAAGTCAAATAACAGATAGGCAATCTCTACTGAACTGCGTAGTGGTTCATCCAATTCTAAATTGAACATGTTTTGAATAATTAAATAGTCCTGACTATTGATTCGAGGTTATTGTACTACTTATATACTTAAGTGAGACAGAGAGGTAAACATGACACAAAGCAAATAAAGAAAGAGTATTTTATGCATAATGAACTTTGTTAAAAGATTCATTTTTCGGTGCCAAGCTTAGCATCCTATTTTAAGAGAATGATTTAAAATAACATTAAATATAGATATAGCTAGATAAATGGAAGTTACTATATATGGAGCATTCAGTGAGCTATAAAAATGTTGATTTAGAGAAAATACAATTAATTGTAAAAATATTAGAGGACAAATATCACGTAAAGAATAATTAATTACACTGTAACGGTACATTTAATAAATAATTTAAAATATGAACAGGTCGACTTAACTTCACGTGCAAATTCTAAAAGATAAAAATCTCAGAAACTTTTTTTTCAATGATGAAATACACGGTTTAAAATTAAAATTTAAAATTCGAAGTGTATGTATCCTTGATCATGGAAAAAGCATATTGCCATGATAATATCGAATAAATTAATCACAATGCCAGAAAAAAAAAGATTCTTGACACTCATTGAAAAATCTGAAAAAAAAGTAAAAAAATGCCCACTTTGTAAACTTTTATTGCCAAAACTATTGTTTTGTCATATTTCCCAAGGCTTTTAAATCTATTTGACATCGAAGTTACCAAATTGTTGATATATTCTTTCTCCATATGAAACAACAAATCTTTTTTAATACCTCCTGCAGTTCCTTGATGCTGGATGGGTGCTCTTGTGCTTTTTCTTACGGTTCCAAGCATTTTTTACTGGATTAAGGTCAGATGAGTTTCTCCGTAATTCAAGTACTGCTTTTAAAATACCATGTAACCACTTTTTCATAGGTTTTGTCTTATGAGCAAGTGTTCCATCGGGCATTAAAAACTGACATCCAACAAGTGACTAAAATTGCAGAAAGTTGTCTTGTCCAATTACTAAATATTTACTGCCATATATTGCCATACGTTTTGGAAGGAAATATAGTCCATCTCTACCTTTTGTTACCTCTAAAAGTACCCAATAATCGGACATTCTCTGGATGCTTTACAGTTTTGACAGTAAACTTTGTGTCCTGTCTTGAGGATACTTTACGTCGTCTCTCTGTCATTTGACTTCCTCTGATTAACGTAAAGTATTTTTATCAGAAAAAATTACTTTTTTCTGGCTTCTGCTGTTCAATTTGAATATTTCTTACAAAAAATTAATTTTAATCTTTCCACGATTATCAATAAGCAAAGGTTTTTTTCGATGCCCTTTGGGCTGGTAACTTCTAGTATTTCTGAATCTCGTGACAAATGGTCCTTATATATGCATTAGTAAATGTGAATGTTTCTTTTTTACCTCTGCAGTTGTTATTGTAGGTATTTACAGTACTTTACTCCTTAATAAACTATCAGACCTGGCTGAAATCTTTCTTGGTTTTCTTCAACCGTTTGTTTTTTGTTTCGATGCACTACAATGTAGTAAACTGCCTTTCACTTTTTCAAGGTATAGATAATTTGCAATTATGCTTGTAAATCTCAGGCTGTACGACTTACAGGAATATTTTGTTCTAATGAACTCAAAGCACTAGGTTATTCAATAATTGTAAGCTTTTTACGTCGCATTATGTGCACAAGAAGAGTTTTTATTTTCTTTCAGCCAAACGAATGTGAAAAACGTTCTCTTTTCAAACCATTATCAAGACTAAAAAAATAAATAAAGGGAGAATGCCAAATCACTTTAAGTTGCAAAGGCCACTACTCAATGTGATTGAATATCTAGCCCGTCTCTTCTAATATTTAAAATAGGAAAAAGTAAAACAAAACATCAGAACATTGATATTGTAATTTAAGTGTCTTTTTTTTTTTTGGGGGGGGGGGGCATTGGGTTGCAACATTTGCGTTTTATTGTTTTTTTTTTTTTTTTTTTTTTTTTTTTTTTGATAAATGGTTCTGTAATTTGTAATGTTGAATTGAATATACCTTAATGTTTTATCATTATGTTTGAAACTTTTGCAAATCACAAATTTCAAGTTACGTTTAAATGTAACGATAATCTGATACCATAAAATAGAAGTGATGGTTGAGTTTTTAACTTTGATAATTGATTTTTATATATTTTTTAGCTCTGAATCTCAAAATGACCTTCATTTTTAATCATTACATCAAAATGTTTCTTGAATTGTAAATTTCAAAGTTAAATGTTAAAAAAACAGGTTAAAATCTTATACGATAAAATAGATATAAAACTTATTTTTTATAATAAATGGCTTTTACTGGGCATTCTTATGTCTGAAGAGTTTAGAACTCAGAAGACTGCAGTGAGCTTGAAGTGTAAAGTAGCGTTGTGTTCCATTTCACTTTGGTCACGTTCTACGTTATCTGTCTCAGGTGCTTGCTCCGAATGACATACGCGAAATGTTTTCTATTATGCGTAAATAAATGCGGGAGATGGTCACTCCGGCTCCCCATTGTTTATTGACAAGCATTGTCATGTCCCCTAATCCCTTCTTAAGCTGGCCTGGGGAACTGGACTTCTACATTTTTTAGAGAACTTTTTTTTATATTTTGTTTCTTCAGAAAAAATATAATTTGGTAACCTTTTCTTGGCGATTTTCAACTTTTTTGGCAAAGAAATCTCCGGCTTCTTTGCAAGTGCATCGTCAAATATGAATTTCGGTAAACCGGAATATGTGATAAGTAAATATTTTAATCAATGTATCAGATATCGATCAAAATGTTACTCTAAAGCATCTTACTTATTTATGCGTTATAAACCACCCAAGAAAAGAGGAAATGAAATAAGATCATATTGGCTTTGATGAAAATTTATTTGAGTCATTTAGCCGTTTTTTGAATAAATAAAAGTTAGACATGATGCACTGTTTTTCTCTATGTATAGTAAGAAAGAAAAGAAATTGTGTACCAATAATTAATAATATTTTATGAGTTAGGATTATTAAATTAAAAAATAAGCAAATAAATAAATATTTATATAAATAAAGCAATTAGATTCTCAAAAGGAAAAAAAAAGAGTGTGTGTGTCTGGGGGTGGGGGGGGGCTCTTTTAAAAATACAACTAACGTTAATATATAAATACTTTTATAAATACATCCAAAGTTATTCAGACAATACCATTAAATAAACCAATGAAATCAGTATTTTTACAATCATATTATTAAAAACAGTTGAAGTTTGAAGAGAAACAGAAGGCAGATTACCAAATTACTAAGAAATATATGGATATAAATGGACATTATATAACCAGAGTAATTCATGTATTACCATACAATAAACCAATGAAACCAATATTTTTACAATCATCTTATTGAAAACAGTTGAAGTTTGAAGTGAAATAGAAGGCAGATTACCAAAATAATGAAAGATAAATGGATAAAAAGACAGTAGAAGGCTTTTCTATTAAACTACTTCTTCAGGAGTGTATAGTTTAACAAAAAAGCAAAAACATCCAACCAGTTTCTGTTATGAGTCGTGCTGAAAGCTAAGAATTCGACTCACAATACACCCGACTTGTAATATTTTTTAACAAAAAAAAAAAAAAAAAAAAAAAAAAAAAAAAAATCAGACTAGGTAAAATTATGCCTATGTTATTATCAGTTATGAAACAAATATACACAATGCTTGATCCGAAACTAGGGAAGGGCAGAGGGGGAAGTATTCGAGTGCCAAAACAAAAGGTGAAGGGGGCATCAAATGAAGATTTTGTTTGTAGTTTGATACAATATACATATATACATGAAACTTAAAAAAAAAAAAAAAAAAAAAAAAAAAAAAAAAAAAAAAAAAAATCTTGCATCTCGAAAGCTTACACACAAAACTGAAAGTAGAAGTAACATTTAAAATTATTAAAATGCAAGAGAGAATTTTCAAAAAGAACGCTCCCATACATTTAACATTAATGCTCCAATTTCTTTGCTTGACATGTGTAGTAATTTTAATTTTTTTTTTTAATTCTCCTTCTAGATTTATGTGTACTAAATATATAATTCAATCATCTTATTGAAATATTAATTTGATTAACAAATTAATACTTCATTAAATTAATATGAAGTATTTATAAAAATATTATATTTTAAATTTAATGGTAATAGCATTAAATTTTAGAAGCATAAAATGTTAAGGTTATGTCTGCGAATGCTCAAAAGAAAAGAGTACATAATGTCATTTCTGCATTATTGAAATGATTTTCTTATTAAAATTTAAAAGAAAACTAAAAGACGATTTTATTTCTCTTTGCAGTAATGTATGCTACTATTATTGCAGATATCAAAATAGTTCCAAAAGGAAATTTAATAATTTTTATAATTCCTAAATGCAAAATATTAAAAATGTAATATTATTGAAAGATTAATTTGTTTAAGATTTTATTGTCATTTATATTCATTTATATTACATTCGTAATCTTCCATTCGGTTCCAGGCTATAAAAACTGCAATTGAACTTATCGTACACAGATGATTACAGAAATTTATACACTTTAATACAGAAAATTATTACACTTAAAAGAATATATGTAGTTTCGTATTTATTTCCAGCTAATAACTAATAAAGAAATAGACCCTATTCTTCATTTTGGTTCAAGGCTATAATAATAGCCATTTTACCAATTGTGACATCACAGGAAATTTTTGAAAAAATCGCAGTCAAACAAAATCAATCATTTAATCAGTTGTTTCATTAAATCGTTTCATTAGGATTTTATATATATAGGGTAAAAATGAAACAAAAGCAAGCTTATCTATTTTTTCATTACTCAAAGTTTAAACTGAGAAAGGTGAAAAAAATTTATTATACTGAAACAATAATTCCTTATGTAAGTTAGACAGTTATTTTCCCAATGACTATTCTAATTAAATATTATCACCACAATATTATTGGTTGTACACTTAAATATCCAAGGTCAAATGTAAAGCTGGAAATATATTATTATTATTATTATTATTATTATTATTATTATTATTATTTTACCTTTATTTATTTATTTCATTTTTTTGAACGGGGGGGGGGGGGGTTAAGAGGCTACTGTTAGAGCAAAAGTTCTGTGTCTACAGAGTAACACAGTCAATAGTTAAAAAAGAATATTTTACTTCTTTTATTTGAAAATATCAAAAGTATCATACACAATATATAGGAAATAAATATCAAACTTCGTTTTATTTTTAAAATAAATATCGGATATTTATTATGATGCATCAAAATATATATCCATCGATATATATCACCGAATTTAGTGTTAAAAGTACAGGAGCACACTTTTTAGAATCCTCCCTTGAATTTTAATACAATTAGGTAGCTTTCGTTACAAAAAGTAAAAAGCTACCTATTGCAGCCGTCCGGAGGAAAGTACTTCCGGAAAATTTTGGTATATTTTCTCCGATCATGACCCCCAGACCCCAAAACCACCCTCCGTTCAAATGTTGACATATATATATATATATATATATATATATATATATATATATATATATATATATAATATTTGCATTCATTTTATTTATATATTTATTCAGATATACTCGTTTCAATATTTTCTTTTTCTTTCTTTTTTTTTTTAATTATAATTTAATTCAATTCTAATTCTTCGTTTTGGTTTATTGTTTTATTGATAAAATCCATTGGTGAATCTTGTCTACTTTTAATGGTATTATATATATATATATATATATATATAAGGTACCTTGGGGTAATAACGCCATGCAAACAAAACTATGAAATAAGATGGAATAATTGCATGTAGATTGCCCAATTCTAAAAATACAAACTCTACCGACTTAGAAATTGACAAATTGCATTCTAAGCTATTGAAAATGTTCAATTTTTTGTGAAAGTGTAAGAAAAATAAAGGTGTGTGTGTGTGGGGAAGGTATGCACATAGTACATACATGGTATGTACATAGTACATACATGGTATGTACATAGTACATACATGGTATGTACATAGTACATACAAATGTTTCGACCGAGTTCGTTGGCCAGCATCATACGCCGTCTTGTTTCAAAATGGCGGCCATTTAAAATTTTTTTAAACAATAAAATTTAAAATTAAATGCGAGAAGATTACAAGTTGAAAATTATTTTTCTTTTACGTGTTAGAACTTAAAACAACGATTCCAGAACACTTTTTTTTTTTCGTCTATATCTTAAGAAATAACTAAGTTATAGCATTTTGAATTTCTAGTATGCCTCATTTTGAAACGATCTGGTTTTTGTTACGTTATAACATGCGGATTTATGAATCAATTTGGATGTAACTTTGCGTGTACATAGTAAGTGAAAGTAATTTGTAAGAGAAAATGGCATCCTTTATTTCGTATTGTAGTATAGAAATGGGCCAGAGTAACAACATCAGTAGAGTAGCTAAATTTTCCCATTTTCCATCGCCATCATTTCCTTAACATTTTTTTTTTTTTTTTTTTTTTTTTTTTTAATAAAGAATAACTGTAAATTAATGAAGAAAGATTTACACCGGATCAATTTTTTAAAGTCATTTTTCGTTTTTGAGGCATAACACAAACTCATAGAGAATTTGAAGATATCTCTCAAGCAAATAACAAAGATTTTTAATAAAGCTTCCTTTAATTTGGAATTTTACTCTTAAAGTGTTAGCAATAGGAAACTTTCAAAAGGGTGCCAAAAAGATTTCAGATGGCGCAATGGCCTCCTCGGGCGCCGCATTGGACTGTCCTGAATTAGACAGTTTATCTTTCAATGACCGATCTAACAGGGTTCGGTATATATATACTACATACATATATATAGCATATGCATATGTATGTATATATATACATATGCATATATATTTACCATAATATATACCATGATGTATATCCATTTTTTATTTTCAAAATATCAAGAAGTTTGATATTTTTGATATAATTTAATTTATATTCAAAATATTCTGTCTAATACTTTTTATATTTTTAATCAAAACAAATGTAAATTTTTAAAAATCATTATTAATTGTGTCATCTGTAGATAAAAAGCTTTTGCTACGGAAATGGTCCTCCCCCCCCCCCCCCCAACCAAAAAAAAAAAGTTACGTTTTACTTCTAAATCTGAATTCTTAAATGTAGAATCAATAATAATGTGGGGATGCAATATTTACTTAGAAAAGGTATTGAAAGATGAACTGTCTAATTAGATAAGTTATTTGAATATTCATTGGAAATAATCTTTACTGATTTTGGTTTTGTTCAATTTAAATTGCACAACAAATTAAAAAATGAAGAAAAAAAACACGCTTACATTTTTTTTTTTTATGTTTTTCAATTTGTATTTCAAATTTTGTTGCATAAAACGTAACATTTTATTAAAACTTCATACTAAATCCTATTTTTTTTTTTTTTTTTTTTTTTTTTTTTAAGCAAATTGTGACAGTTTTCAACTAATTTTCTTACATAAATTAAAAAAAAAAAAAATGAAAAAAAAAAAAAAGTCGTTTAGAAGATTGCTTTGTTAAGTTTTCATGCTAAATTTATTTATTTATTTATTTATTTATTTATTTATTTATTTATTTGTTGGTTTCTAATTTAAATTAGGTCTGAAAATATTTATAATGTTTAATACGTTTACTACTTCTAAACTATCAAATATGTACCAAAAATATCGGATATTTTTTTATATTTTTGAAAATATATTTACTAAACCTGAAATTAATATTGCTATCACAAAATTATAGGTTCTCTATTGAAAAATTCAGTATCAATCATGTAAAAAAAGAAAAAAAAAATTCTTAATCTATAAAAGCATTCTCCAGAATTAAAAATGTTCTTTGTCCCTGAATGACACAGTCAATAAAAATTGAAAAATATAATTACACATATTTTGACTGGAAATATTTAATTTATTTGTCTCTAAATTTCATGGTATATCCTGGGAGGTCATTTGATTTTTCAGAATATTGTGAGTATTAAATGCATTTACGAATGAACGTTATACTTCATAAATGTAAGAAAATTTAGCGATTTTTTTTAGATCAAATAAGAAAAAAAAATCACTAAAATATTAAAAAGATTTTAGTATTTTGTTATAATTTAAACCTTTTTATTTTTAAAACTTTTCAAACATATATTAGAGTTAAAATTCTAAAAAAAAAAAAAAAAAAAAAAAAAAAAAAAAAAAAAAAAAAAAAAAAAAAAATTCCCCTGTAAATAACATATTCCACGAAACATACGCAGAGATTTTCTCCGAGATATTAAAATTTTCAGATTTCATTATAATCTATACAGATATTTGTGATTTACAACAAAATAATTTATCTTTATTTGCAATTTTGTATTTAAAAGTATAATATGAAATTTTCAGAAGTTCTAAAATAAAAGAAAAAACTCTAATTTATACACCATTTCTTTTAATTTTACTCTTGATCTTGCCAATTTTATCGTTAACATTGAGGGTAATTTCATTCCATTAAAAATTATGTAGAAATCCCAGACTAAATGTAGTTCCTCATCTTTATTTAACTGGTACTTTTTAAAGTTAATATATATATATACATATTCTTTTTTCATGGGGGAAAATTTTTCTAAAATAAAAGTACTTGACAAGTACAATTTTGTTTTAAACAATAAGATATTGGATTGTACGAAAATTATTTAAATCCTCTTAAAGCTTAATGAGTGATGTTAAATGTGCATTTCTAAATTTATACTCAGATTGAGTTGGAACTAGTTTATAGCAATTATTTTGAAAATTTTTATTGTTTGAAGAGATACAAATCGCGCTCCATTTTGGAAAAGAATAAACTGCTTAAAAAAAGTGGATTTTTTTTAGCATCGTGACACCTATTCCAATATCATAATAATAATTTTTATTATTATTTGTTTGTTTGCAATAAATTCGTTTTCTCATGCATAATAAGTCTTTTTACAATTTCGCTTTTATGCATTGATGAAATATATTTAAGTTTAAAGTTTTAGTTTTCACAAAAAAAAAAACTTTTTCTGTTTAATTGCATGTTTAATAATTGCATGTAAAACTTTTAATATTTAGATGTTTACAAAATATATTAGTTTCTTCGAGTGATTTTTGATTTATTGGAAAATTCTTCACACATCTCTAAAGAAAATGTTGCCAAATAGTAAGATAAAGTAGCAAAATGTAGTTAAGATTTTTCCTTGGATAACTTGTACATTTCACCGCTTTTTTTAATCCTTTACACAAAAGAGGAGGGAGAAATCCTTATCTTCCTTTACTTGTCAATCTTTAAGATGAGTCCTATTCATCATAACTAAATGGGCGTAGCCAGGAGCCGCAGTGTCATGCAACCAATAAATGCTTTGAATAAAATGTAACGATGCCATTAAATAGAATTATCTCTACTATTTAGTAGAGTTTAGTTACGCTTAAGATAGTTCTTCAATCATTTCTCAAATGGACTATAATATGAGCCTCCATAGGACCAATGAACTCCTCCTCACCCTTATCAGACCCCTGAACTGTTTTGCGTTAAGTATATCCAGTAAAAGCAAAAAATATATATATAGTATCAGATTTTCGCTATTTTTTTAACTTCTTTGAAATTTATGATTTGCGAAATATTTTGACGTGATGGTTAAAAATGAAGGTCATTTTCTTATAAATGACTAAAAAGTAAAAAAAAAAAATCAATCATCAAAACTTAAAGAAATAGAAAAATTATATTTATTTTATAGTATAAGATTTTCGCTATTTTTTGTCTTTTTGAGTTTGAAATTTACGATTTGCGAAAAATCTTTATATAATGGTTAAAAGTGATAATCATTTTACGATTTGGCGCTAAAAATACATAAAAATCAGTTATCAAAATTTAAAAAACACAAAAAACACTTGAAAATAATTCGTTTCATTTTTTTGCTTGCTTTTGAAATTTAAGATCTGTGAAAGCTCCTAACGTGATTTTTAAAAATAAGGGTTATTTTCGATTCATTGTTAAAAAAATCCATAAGAATCAACTGTAAAAAAAAGTCGAAAAACACACCAACGCAGACTTGTGTTATTCTTCATTTCATCCATTAGGTAGGATATGACCTAAATAAATGTGCAAGAAAACATTATGTCCCACTTATTTAATAACCGTTTCCATTTAAAATTGAATTCGATACTTTTAAATTTAATCAACATGTACACCTAATTAGCAGAAGCTGTACATTCCGAAGGCTTACAATCTTAAGTATGTTTGTAATTCTTTGAAAAAATACTTGTTTTTGCATATTGGTCCGCTTTTTATTTTGACATTAGCGCAATAATGCAACAACATAAATTATAATGTACACTGAAAAAAAATCTTGTCTTAGTTGAACCAAATTTTGGTGCTCATTAACTGCAACGGTAAGATGGTGAAATCTTGAATCAATATTTGGAGCTCATGTTGAAGTATAGTTCCAATAGTTGGAACGAGGTTGAAATAGGAAGTTCCTAATGTTGGTACTACATTTCACCATCTTATGGTGGTAGCTTCTATGCACCAAAATTTGGTTCAAACTAGCGCGAAATTTTTAACAGTGTATTTATCCTACATTATATGAAATTCTAAAGTATCGATTTTAAAATTTAAATTTGTTTAACAATTTTAGGAAATGAATTTTAAGACTTTTTTATTATGTTTTTAATGTAATGTAATTGTAGTGTATTGTAAAAGTCATCTACAACATATTTTTTTCCGTGAAGAGGGTGTGAACAATTTATAATTATTGTGCAGAGCCACGAAAAATAATTATATTGTTTAATCAGTAATTACTTAAAATGCATTTTACTGCTATTTTATTTTTGAAAGATTGCAAAATTTGCTTATGCAACTTAGGCTTACTTTAGGTACTGTTCTCCATTAAAATTATGGGATATAACATTTATAGTTATTTTACAGGATATCACCAAAATATTAATTCATTGCGCTTTTTCGGCAATTAAATGCAGCTTCAAAGAGTTGTTTGAACCTGGTATCTCATTTTATAATTATAATTTGATTAAAAATATTTTGAACTAATTAGCTTGTTTCCTTATATTTTTATGACGTTACCACAATACGTAATTTAGGAATATTAAGTTCATTTGAACAAAAAGACCTGTCTTATGGACTTTCAGCAAAAAATAAATCTACAAATAGCAGATAATGTTAATATTTTAAAAAAGTATATTTTGATATAACAAAATAAACTTATGCTAAATTGAATTAGTATTAAGTCAGTATCTCTAAAAATAGAGATATGAGAATGGTATGGTGCCATTGGACAAGAGAAGAGACATGAATCATTCACCAGCACAAATAAGAGTATATTTGTATGTGTTTACAGATAACTTTGGTATGAATTAAGCTGAGAATTTTATAATCGAATTACAGAATTATCTTTTGTTTAAAAATATACTTTTTCCAAATGGCTCTCTTAAATTTCATGCGCATTTTACTTAGTCATAATGCTGAAATTTAAGATATATTAAGAAATTTAAATAAAAATAAAATCGTACTGAATTTTATCTGTAGACTATTAACTATAATAATTTTTTAAGTAACCTAATTTATAGTAGAATATAAATGTAAAAAACAAAAATATTTTGAATTCTGAAAGCATAGTGAAATCAAAAGAATATAATAAGCAATAAACAAAAATTAAAATTAAATAATAGCAAAACGTGCTCCAAAGTTTATATTGTATGTAAAAAACTCTTCCTACAATATTACACTAATAATATACTGCATATGTAATAGTCATTCGAATAAAGAATGCACAAATGAATAAGGCACATTTAAGTAGAAAAAAAAATAAAATCAATCAACTTTTAAAAATGTATCTGACAAATAAAGCATCAATATAATTACCCCTATTTAATAAATTGGCCTGAATTTTTATGAATGAGCAATAATAGAAGAAAAGTTTTTTTATGATGAATGGATAAGAAAATTAATTGTAACCTAAAGAATTTTTCATTTTAAAGAAAATAACTTTTACTATCTAAATTAATCAAAAACGATATTAAATACTTATGTTTTACGAAAATTATTTTAAAAATTCTCCATACAAACAAAGAAGTATACATAAAATTTGAAAAGACAACTTATAAATTTTGAATAAATTTTCGTTGTAAGCAGAAAAGAAAATGTAAGTTAAAAGTTTTCCAAAAATAATAATAATGAATGCGTTTTTATACTTTGTGAATCAAAAATCAAAATAATAGAAAGGCAGGACCTAATTCGGTAGCGTTGAGATATATTTTTGTGTATCAGTATTTTGTATATTCAGTATTTTTAAAATGGGAAAAAAGAAAATACCAATAGAATTAAAATATTGCCTTTTATGAACATTTTTTTGCTTAGTTAAATAGATGAGAACATTATCATTAATTTTGAGCTTATAAAAAATAGAAACAAGAAATTCTATAATTTTAAGATCCCCAAGGATATAATAAACATGCATGTTTGTACATAGATATAAAACATGAATTACACGTACAATTATACGGGGATTAAAAATTACCATTTATAATTTATATCTATATTAATAAAATAACAAATCGCTCTGTCTGTGTGTGTGTGTGTGTGTGTCTGCGATAGTTAGCGAAAACTACGGTACGTACGAAGCTCAAAATTTTTATGAAAGTAGCCCAATATCTCTCCTGATGCACCTGACGCTCAGAATTTCAAAATTCTATTTATTAACTGAGTAATTAATTAAATTCCAAAACTTACTCTCATAAAAAATCGCTTTTTTTTTAGCTTTTTTCCTTTTCATTCTCTTATGGTTGGTTGGTTGCATAAAAGTTTCGTAGAAATAATTTAAAAAACTGGGACTGACCTTTAAAATTCATAGACTGGCAAACTGTCAGTTTAAATGCGGATTTTTTTTTATTACAGCTGCTGTACGCCATGGAGGAAAAAGATAGGTGGTGGCGAAGTAAACGGAAAAAAAGGTTTGCAATTCGAAACCATTTATCGCTGAAATTTTAATGTCTCAAAATAAAGCACGAGGAAGGAATTTTGTATTAATAAGACGGATTGGAAGAAATGAATTACAGCTGAAGCATATTTTACGAAGAAATAGCAATTTTTTTTAAATGGTTTTTTTTTATTATATTATTTATTAAAATAAATATTTGCTATTAAAATATTTGAAATTGGAAAATTAAAAATAATTAAATGTCAAAACAAAATAAATAAAATATTGAAAACATATGATTTGAAGTAAAAAATTGTATTACTAAAAGTTTTCTCTTTTTTTCAGAAATTTTTAATACTTTATAACGTAGCTGAAAAATGTTTATGATTTAACAACATATTAATAATTCCATGTCAATATATAAAATATAGTGATGAAAAGATTCTTTTAAAATCATGCATGAACACTTAAATAATAATATTAATCTAAAATCTAGATTTCAGAGTGCAGACGATTTTAAGACATTAACGAAAGAATGTTGATTTTTCAAGCAAAATCTAAAATGATGCTTCTATATTGATATTTCAAAGTCATATGATAAAAATAATCAAATAATTCTTGCCTATGATTAATCTAATTGTATCTTTCATGCATTCTGATCGTGTATTACAGGCAATAATGGCACAAAACGTTATTTTTTTAAACGAAATTTTAGTCATCTATTCAATAACAGTTTAAAAGGTAAAAAACAAAGACAAAGAAATACTGGTTTAAACCAGTTTGAACTGATCGGAGTTTCAAAGGACATGGTTGGTGCTTATTTGGACTTAATGTAGCAGATTTTAGAGTTACATTTTTTGCATCACCCCAAAACATTATACTGCCACTCTATTAATTTCTTTTTACTATATGGCTTTACGCATATTTTTGGCATTTCGAACATTAGAATGTGAGTCATTAGCTGTGTTGCTGTAAAAAACATTACACAACACTTTTCTATGAGTTTATTTTTTTAATCATTGATTAAATTTAAATATGTTCTATTCAATTTAAAATTGTAATATGGCTTTAATTTGTTTTTTAAACAAAAATAAAATAGCTGTTTGGCGTACAATTGTTTATATCCGCAAACGATTCATTCATCATAATAAATTATCAAATAGCAAAGTAAATTATCTATCAGAAATAGCCATAAAAAGAATAGTAGCAAAACTGATTATAAACTTAATGATTAGACTAATTTAAACATAACCCGATCCAAAACAGGAAAAAAAAAACAGACCACACTCCGATCCGTGATACACAAAATTTCCGTGAGTATAAACCCGACCCTGACCTGAAAATTATGTTTGGAAAAAATTATGGATTTGATAACTGACCCGAACCAAGTCTGAATCCCAAAAAAATGTTTAAGTGAAGCATAACCCGATTCAAACAAGGAAAAATAATTTTCGTGGGTATGAAACCTGACTCGAACCTAAATATTTTCTTGAAAAAACCCGAAATATGACTCGAACGAAATCTGAAACCGATAAAAATTTTCCAGAGAACTATAACCCGATCCCAGCAAGACAAAATACTTTCCATGGTCATAAACCCGACTCAAACCTAAAAAACTCCGTTTGAAAAATCCTGAACCCAAACCACATCTAAATCTGACCAAAGTATTCGAAAGAACTATAACCGAATTCGAGTAACACAAAATAATTTCCGTGGACATGAACCCGATACGAACCTAAAACTCCCATTCAAAAAATACCTGAAATTTGAATCGAACCAAATCTGAATCTGACAAAACTATTTCAAAGAAACGCAACCGGATCCAAACAAGACAATATATTTCCATGGACATGAACACAATCCGAACCCAAAAAAATTCTTTGAAAAAATCGCGAACTGAACGAAATCTGAACTTGGCAAAAATTTTCCAGTGAAGCATGTCCTTATTCGAACAAGACAGAATTATTTCCGTGAACATGCAAGAAGACCCGAACCCAACAGTTATATTTGAAGAAAAAACCCGAAATCTGAATTTAACCAAACTGGACCTGACAAAAATATTCCAAAGAACTATAACCCAATCCAAGAAAGACGAAATAATTTCTATTGACATAAACCCAACTCCAACCTAAAAAATTCGATTTGAAAAAAACTGAAATTTGACCCAAACCACATCTAAATTCGACCAAAATATTCGAAAGAATCATAACTGGATTCGAGTATGACAAAATAATTTCCGTGGACATGAACGAGATCCGAACCTAAAAATTCTATTTGAAAAAATACCTGAAATTTGAATCGAACATAATCAGAACCTGATAAAAAATATTCCAAAGAATCGTAACCGGATCTGAATAAGGCAAAAAATTTTCATTCACATGAACCGAATCTGAACCTAAAAAATTTCTTTGAAAAAATCACGAAATCTCAACTGAACCAAATCTGAACTTGAAAAAAATATTCCAGTGAAGCATGTTCTTATTCGAACAAGGCAGCATAATTTCCGAGAACACGCAAGAAAAACCGAACCCAAAATTTCAATTTGAAGAAAAAGCCGAAATCTGAATTGAAACAAATCTGTTCCCGACAAAAATATTCCAAAGAACCATAACTGTATCCGAGCAAGGCAAAATAATTTCCATGGACATGAATAGGACCCGAACATTAAAACTCAATATAAAAAAAAAAAAAAACTAAAATCTGAACCGAACGAAATCTGAACCTGACAAAAAATGTTGTAATGATTCATGACCAGATCCGAACAAGACAAAATAATTTCCATGGACATGAAACTAATATATGCTTTGGTAACATTTAGGTTGCAATTACATTACGGTAAGTCTTTGATTATATTTAATTTCCCGTTAGGTTACAGTTAGGTCACGGTTAAGTTAAAGTTAGGTTAAAGTTAAATTGCATTTATGTTATGGTTAGAATAAGGATATGTTACAATAAAGTGAAGGCTAGGTTACATTTATGTTATATTTAATTTACGGTAAGGTACTGTTATGTCAAAATTAGGTTACAGGCAGGTTATGGTTACGGTACAAAAGTTTACGGGTAGGAATTTATCCATAGAGTGAGCATTACGCATGATTTGATTAAAAATAACACTTACTTTTGTTAAATGGCTCTGAAATTGTAATACTACATACCAACATTTTAGCTACCAGCGAGTATCGATTTCATTCATTGTATAGTCGGATTTAAGAGTGATATAATTAGTTTGAAATTCAAAATATTTCACTTGGGATTTCTATGTGAAAAAAAAATAATTAGTTACATGACTTAACAGTGATTTTTGATAAATATCAACACTTTAACACAAAAATCACGCAGGATACATATTCCCTCCCGCGTTTCTCATCGCTCATTTTGAGTATTTTTAGAGCTTAACATTAGCTGTTTTTTAAACCGATTTTTCACACAGTCAGTGGCCACGTATTTCAGAGAATATATTTCTGCATGTTTCGAGTTAATGATAAAATCATACAAATTTCAAGTTCGTTTAATATTGTTAATACGGACCCGGGCAACGCCGGGCGGGTCAGCTAGTATATAATAAAGCAATATTAAAAAAACAAGAAAGAAAATGCATTTTTATTACTAATTCAATTGAAATAATATTTTGTTCTAGTGCATGACATCATAAGAATCGTTTTAAAAGTAATTTATTTTGCCAAAACTTTTTATATTTGTATGTCGGATATACTTTTTTTTGTTGTAATGTTAAATATTTGGAAATGCATAATTTATCTCCTACCTTTCTTGATAGGATATGCAATTCAAAGAATTTCTTTTGACGTATAGCGATAAAATAAAAAAAGTCGCGATTCATTTATTTATATATTTTTTTATTTTACTAGTATAGAACTATTTTTTGTTTTTCGAATAGAGGGGTGGCTCAAACACTTGATTAATGATAATATTTTCCTTTAATTATATTTTGCGAACTTGCTTATTACGTACGAAAAAACTTTTCAAGACAATAAGCGTATCAATGCCTTATTATAGAGCTACGAATGTGCAACTGTAATTAAATAACATGGCATTCAAAATTAATTTTAATAGTTATTTTTTTTCTTTTTTTAAAAATGACTTTTTTTTAAGTGGAAGTTTGGACTGATTGAAACCGCTCAACCATAACATTTAATTAAAAAAAAATGTATGGAATTGGATTCACTATCTAGTTACATTTGTTTTTCCTTAAAAAATATTTCGAAGCCTTTTTTTAGGTCGTTTTTTAGGTGCCGTCATTTTGAAAAAGTTTAAAAATTGAAAAACGTTTATATTACGCCATATCAAATACGCGAAAGATAAGTTAAAGTTATTTATTTACTTATTTATTTTTGATATTATTCTTCGTATTGGGGAAGTTAAGTATAAGTATCCAGTTATTGTTGTTTTTTCTTGACTCCCTCGTTTACATGATTTCCAAGGATAGAATATGAAATTTTATTTTATGAAAAAAATCGGAAACACTCTTCAAACATAATTTAATGTATTGAGAGAGATTTAAAGAAGAAGATTGTAAGAGATTTAAAGCAATTTATGTTGTTATTGAAACCCACAAAAAATTCCTAAAATATGACCCTTTTCAACGTAACCGAATCGGTCAACTAAATGGAAGAAACCAGATTAGGTATAACAAGTCGGAAATTGCACATGAAACGTAGCAAATGAGGTTCGTTTGTACTACAACGAAATTTTAAGAATATTTAGATCTTGTTGTAATGGTATGCAGTACTTCAGATAGCGTATAGTAGCAGAAATCTTATGTGCGTCTTTGTAGATACTATCTGCATTCTATTATACAGACAGTAACTTGTAGTAAACCTGAGCAACGTATATCAATTTCCTAAAATTTAAAACAGTTTAATATAATTAAAACGCACCCCAAACAATGTTTTCTTCTATAAGATTATGCAATGAAATATTTTTGTGAGGCCCTGTAAATTAATAACAAACATTCTTTGTACCACACACTGTACAGAATGTGTATTTTAGTATATACTTTATAATGAATACCAATTTTATTGAAATTTGAAAGAGTGTAACATCATTTAAATGCACTTGAATTTTTTTCCCATTGGCCGTAATGTAACTGAATACTTTTAGTTGTCCCTGTAATTAAACTGTACATCCGACTATCATAAAAACTGAAACGTCTCGACAAAATTATGCGACAATTATATAATTTCAAATTTCAAACGATTCGGTTTGGTGCTTTTTCCTCAATTATATGCGGACAGACGGACTAAACGGCGACGCATTTACATAATTACGAACGCATCTAAAAACTAGACGCAATTTACAATCAGGGCCGTAGCTAAATGTGAATATTGTGGAGGGCTCAAAAAAATGTAGGGGGGGTCATATCCCCCCCTTCTCTCTCTCTGGCGCAGAAAGATAAATTAATGCATATACACCGTATAGGTACTATGTTCCCTGTTAAACTTTTGTAATAACTTCATTTTATTCTAAGAAAAGAATAGGATGATGAAAAATTCAAGTGTATAACTAGTACAATATTAAACATCATGTTAACTTCATATCTGCAAATAGGATGAGCCGTGTGTTGAAACACTTATTTTAGTTACAATTTAGTATTTCTGCAAAAATGTGAAAGAACATCAAAACTAAATTGGTTTTTTTGAACAGAATTTCATTTCGATTTTCGGAACAGAAATTCAATTAGCGACCTTGGAATATTTTCCAGGGGAGGCTCAAAATGTTTTAGAGGAGGCTAAGCCTCTCCCCCCCCCCCCCCTCAATTACATGTAAAGCGTATAAGTAATTTCTGCCAAAATATACGAAGCATTCGATCAAATGTCTAACGATGACCATATAGTGTTAAGAACTAAACAAATAAAAGCAAATCATGCATAATTATAATAAATTTAAAATATTTATGTTAAATAAGCAAAAAATATAGGAAATGAGAGTGATATATGGGGCGTTCATAAGTCAATCCGATTAACTCCATCAAATAAAAATTCTCATTTTAAACATTTAAAGTTATTTATCTATTTTTTAATGCCATTTTCTTCAACATATCTTGATTTTTCTCATTAATTGACTTATAATCTGGGGTAAATCATAAGCATTGTAAATATATATAGAATATTTTCAACCCAATCATTTCATTACCTGAATTTCTAAAAAGAAATGAGCTAGTTGGATTGACTTCTGGGCGCCCATATACAGTCTTTAAAACAAAATATTTTATTTTTAATGATCCACTTATACCCACAATTCAATTTTAATAAATATTAATCTTAATTATCATTTTAATTATTTATCTTAATTTCTAAAGTAAAATATATTGCAAGACATCTCAAAAATCAACATGGCACTGATTAAACATTTCTTCTTAATGAGAGAAAAAATGTGTACTTAATTGCGAATTTTGTAATAGAAAATAAGCGAATATTCTGTGAAAGTATTTTTTTTTTCTGTGATCGTTGCTGAAACATATATATATATTTTTTTTAAGTTCAGTAATTTTGTTTGTCGTGCATTTGTTACATCGCTCACATAAATAAGTTTTTGTTTTTTTTCAAAAAGTTAAATATTCTCATTTATTTATTCAAACAGGCGGGATTTTTATTATGAACTTTTAGTGCGCACCAAACTTAATAGAAAAAGTGTATTATTTAAAGGCTTATTCGAAAAAATCTTCAAGTCTAGTTTGCACAAGCATATGCATACGTGAATTACATGAATGTAAATTTAAGAAGAACGTTGATTTTTAAATGAACTTAGTTATGTTTTTTTTTCTCAAGATTAAGTGGGAGAGATATTGTAAAAAGATAAACAATTTTTTCAATTTTATTTATTTATGACGTTAATACTCCTGCATAATGATTACTTTCGGGATTATTAGCTTACAATCATTTTAGAAAAAAATTAAATTTGCTAATGCGACAGTTGTTAATGTTGAATCAATAATTCCGATATTATTTAGGCATTCTTATGATGTCGTTATGTTATTATTATTATTTTTCTTTTCTTTTCTTTTTTTTCTTTTTTTTTTTTTTTTTTTTTTTTTTTTTTTTGTAACATAATAGTACGATAAAAAAAACGACAATTTTTTTGTGAAGTACGCATAAATAAACATTAATATATGAGCTGGTGAAACAATAATTAGATTTTTACATGCTGTAACCACTTTTAGTTTGTGTGTATCACTTACGCACAGATTTTTAAGTCTCCTGTCCCTGATACTCGCGAGTTAATGCTATTTCCTACGCGGAGGTTATTTTCTAATAACTGGCTTGCAATTTGACATTTAAATTATTTTTTTTTTCATTGGATAACTGAGGTGCTTCTCCACGTCGCTCCTTTTTTACTTTTTCGATTTTGGTTATAGATATATTTTTTAATTGCACTTTCATTTTCGAAACCGGTTTTGAAAGTGAAACTAACTTTAAAGAAAATATCTGCAACTAAAATCTAAAAAATATAAAATGAGCAATGTGATGAGAATCCTTAGTTATCCAATGAAAAAAAAACTGAAAAATGTCGCAATCTAAATTAGTTATTAGGAAATAACCTCCCCATAGGAATAACATTAGCTCATGAGTGCATTTGGTAGCAAGGAGCCAAAGCGCCGAAGAGATAGCAATATAAAACTGCTTGTAAGCACTAAAAAATGTGTTTCTTTAAAAAATGTTCAGATTAAATGCAGCATATTAAAAAAAAGAATACTGCCATAATCAAAAGGTCTATTCTAAAGAGGGAATATGCTTCATTCCCTCAGTTTCTTGAAATTGTTTCTTTTTAGCTATAAAATACCATTACTTTCTCTACTTAAATTTTACTGTAGAAAAAATTTAATCCACTTTTAGGAACAGTCCTAAAAACATTTGTTATTTTTAGAAAATTATCACCATTCTGGCAAAGGCTACCGCTCTGGCTTTCAATATTCATACATCGTTCTTAAATATCGTATAATTACGAATTTTACATCATCGAATTGGGGAAAATTGTATTTTCGAATAAATTTGTTGGAAAAACTTTAACTGTTAGTAACTCTTTAAATAATTTTCATTCATGACTCCCCCCCCCCCTCAAAATATTTATTTCAATAATCACCAAGGCTTTGAGAAAATATCGCAAAGTAACTACTGGAAGAATTACCACAATTGGCAATTACACGCCCAGAAGAAAAAAAATAGTTTAAAAAGTTAATTAGAAGGTCTGATTAATGTTTAGGTATTGATTATTGCTTCTAAAGCAAAATATCCCAACAGAAACCGACTTTTAAATAAAATTATTTAAAATTTGAATATAAAATGAATAGCAAGTTGCTTTCAAGGGGTCCAGAACACATTTTAAAATAATTTTTATTTATTGAGTTAAAATCTTGATTTTTGTGACGATTATAACCAAATTTTGGTAAGCAAAATCACATGATAAAACTTCTCTTTTTTTTTTTTTTTTTTTTTTGAAATTTATTAAAAATGTGGGGTATTTTAAAATCGTTATAACTCAACATATTATTTGTAAAATTTCATTATTTTTACATTTAAATAAACAGAAATAAAACAAATTTAAAAACAAATCACTCACTTGAGTTGTTTCAACTCTTTATGAGAAGCTGCCTTTCAACACGTGGGAGGAGCGAATTTCGGCTCAAATTGAGTTATTTTTTTGGCTGACATTTTAAGAGAGCATATCATAAAGAAAAACGTATTTTCACAAGAAGTCATTTCCATGACAATCATTGTTTGAAAGCTGGGTTTCAAAAACAAAACAAAACGGAAAAAAATAATATTCTCTCAGACATATATATATTTATATATATATATATATATATTAGAAAATTTAAAGAACTTTGTGTCTCGGACACCCTTAAACTGATTAAATAAAACACACGAAATATTATTAAAACCCAAAAAACGGTGGGATTTGCTTATTTTGTGTTAATTTGTGTCATATCAGATGATACAGCAGTCATTTGCATGACATAAAATTATTTTACAATTACGCTTGCAAAAATTTTATCTCAAGGAATTTTTTACTTTTCGTCTTCTTTTAAAGCATCAAATTCAACTGGTTATTTACAAGATTATTTGAACAAGACTTGTGCGACTATGTTCAGCAGCATTGATCGCGTTTTAAAACTATTATTATATTTGAATTATTTTTTATATTTTTACTATACTTTATCTTATTTTTGTTTTCTAAACTATATTTTAACTCATTTTTAAACTATCACTTTTTTAATAATATTTTTTTAATGTTTTTCCACTTAATTCAAAGAAAATTACCCATTTTCTTGAAAACTATTCATACAAGCTTCATATAGGTCCCGTTTTAATGTTAAATTAATCTTTTTAACCCCTTCGCGACGGGAGACTTTTACAAAATTTTTAATGATTAGCTACCGGTTTTAAAAAACAGAAATTTTTGCCTTATTGAATCGAGAAAATGCGCCGATTCAATAAGGCAAATTTTACAGTAAAATTTTACTGGTGGGGATAAACAAAGACTCTTGAGTCTTTTTGCGACACGTATACGTGTCGCTCGTCCCCAAGGGGTTAAAGGGGAAAAAATAGAATTCTGCCAAGAAACATAATTATTTTTTATCTTTCAGAGTCAACGCCAATAAAAGAATTAACCTTTTACAGCACCATGTGCAATGTCTAGTACATACCTAAAAATATTGTAATTTTCATTTTGTGCCATGAATTTGGCCTACATGATCGCGGCTCCTGATTATGAACAATTCAAAGAATATAATAAAACTTATTTTAAGAAAATAAATTGTAACTCGTAATCAATCGAGTGATAAAAACTTCTTAAAAACACCATAAAATATATTGAAATATACTAGGCCTTTCTAAAGATCTGAGTCTTTTTTCGTCAGGCGCAAAGAAGACATGAGTTCACTATGAAAACAGCGGTCGTGCCGCTGCTTTATTATTATGAAATAACATCTTTTATATTTGTGACATTTTATCATGTTAAATGCACCTTTTTAGCGACTTTTCTGTATTTTATTTTTATATAATTCAAGGTGAATGTGACATACAAACGGTATATGTTTTCACATACATTTTGAAATTTAGTGCCATTTTCATTTCTTCGAGAATGTATTATTTTAATAATTTTGTTCTGATCATTAGAACAATCGAAAAATATTAAATGATAATACAATAGCATAAATATAAATTATAAACATTCCCTACTGCTCTTTAGCGTTTTTGCAGTAACTAAACAGAAAATGAATGAAAATTTCCTTATCAACTAATAAAAAGTTAGCCATAATGCAATTTAAAGTAAATTTTATTAGGATTTAAATATAAAGATAAATTATCCGATTCATTTTTAGAACATCGTGACAAAAATGCTTATTTCTACCAAAGGACTTTTAATTAAAATAGATAACATCAAAATTTTAAAGTACTTATTAAACAGTTTAAATTAAACATTTAGCACGTTACATCCAATATCCATATTATAAAATAAAAAAAAGAGTCCGTGAGTAACGCTGGATATAAACGCTGGCAATGATTTTGCCATAAATTTTGCTATTTTTAAGTTTTTACTAATTTTTTTAGCTTTCAAACATCGTCTATTTTAAATTCTTACACCGTCAATTTAACAGATATGCAGTTGAACTACGTGCTTAAACACTGAAACAATTAGAATCATGGAGATTACTATGAGTAGTGAAATGGAACGTCAATGATGATTGGCATGCAGATATAGAAAATAATTTTCTTATTTTGTATATAGAGTATATTTAACACGTGTTTTTTCGTCCTGGTTTACATTAGAAACAAAAATTAAAGGAAAGTCAATTATGTGTTAAATTATAACGCATATTTAAACAGGTAAAAATATACTTTAAATTTGTATCCATAAACCATTGCAATGCTTGGAATAATATACATATCATATATGAACTAGTTGTACGTAGCAATCCCAAAACTTTTTTTTACCTCATACATGTTAAAGTTTTGAAATTTGCTATCAGAGTGCCAACATTAAATGGCAATATAACATCATGACAAACTTGAGACAAACATCATGTGGATTCTAAAGATATAAAATTCTGTGCACTAGTTCTTGATATATGACTATCGCTAAAATCATGTAAATCCTACAAAATGCAGCATAACAGCATCAGCTGTAGAGTGATTGACACCAAAATGTAAACAAAACCAATTCATGTCGATGATTAACAGAATCTAAATTTTGATGGAAATCCGTGCAATATTTCTTGAAGCAGAGCTGTTAAAGATACCGTGACAAATTCAGTATAGCAGCCCTACTTGTGTATAAATGTACAACAAAATATAAACAACATCAATTACTGTCAAGTACAATGGAATCTAGAGTTTAAAAGACATCTCAGCATTCGTTCTTGAGATAAAGCTGTTGCAGAAATCTTTAAAAATGTAGCTTAGAAACGCCAACTATTGAACGATTTACAGTAAAACGTAAAATACATCACTTCATGTCAAGGACTAACTAAATCTGAAGATTGATGAAATTCTGTGCATTAATTTTGAAGATAGAGCTATTGCAAAAATCGCACATAATGCAGCGTAGCAGCGCCTCTTGTTGAGTGATTTATACCAAAATATAAAGAACGTTTTCATGTCAAGAACTAACCGAATATATGTTTTATTAAATACGTACATTAGTTCTGAAGAATGATCCACTTCGGAAAACTTAAATAACCCTATTTATCAAGCACCACTTATTGAGCGATTTACACCAAAACATAAAAAAAACATTTCATGTTAAAGACTAACTGAATCTGAAGTTTGATGAAGTTTCGTGCATTAATTCTGGAGATAAAGAATAATGAGGCAATCGCACAAAAAGCAGCATGTCAGCGACAACTGTTGAGCGATTTACAACAAAAACTAATCAGCACTAATTTATATCAAGAACTAATTAAACATAAATTTCTATTGAATTCTGTGCATTAGTTCTTAAGATAAAGCGCACACAAAATTTACGTTACATACAGACTGATAGACAGAATCGCAGAACCACAGAACCAGAGATTCACAAACTCACAAGCAGATATTCTGTAAAAATGCTTTTTTTTTTTTTTTTTTTTTTTTATCTCTCACTTCTAAAACGTATAAATCTATCGAAAACCGAAATTCAAAAGGTTTCACGAATCTAGTACTTTCTCCTTGTAAAAATAGAAAGTTTTTTTTTTTTTTTTTTTTTTTTTTTTTTTTTTTTTTTTTTTTTTAACAACTCTGTGGTTTTTTATGTAAACCCATATGCACTTGTGTATAATAAGATTTGAACAGAGCAAAAACACCAATATTACAATTTGGGAAATTTCAGAAAATCTCACTCGCCAAGAGTTGGCAATGGGAATCGAGTAGTTTAAACACAAAGTATAGCGCTGTTTTGGTAGTCTTCACCGCGCAGTACTTAGAAGTTGCGGTGAGTTCCGACCGACTAATATTTCTATATTCCCTAAAAATAAAGACGAAATGAATATTGAGCTCCTCTTAGTTCGGTTAGAATTAATTTCTGCATTGCGTGCGGCTAAAAAGTTGATTAGTATGAATATATTTTATAAAGACAAACAAAAAGCAACAAGTAAACATAACACACCTGTGAGTAAAAATAAAAGATACAGTTCCAGTAATTTTGACATTGCCGTTAGCAAACCGCTGGGGCAAAAAAAGTAACATGGAGTTTACTCTTGCGAGCGGTAGATAAAATATTATGCTCCTATGTCTGTGGCACACTACGTAACATATGAGAAAACTTAAATTTGTAAGAACGCAAATAACTGGAGATCGTAAGGAAATGATAAGATAACTTAAACTTTAGTTTATCGGAAGCAAAGGTGTAGTCGGTAAAGTAGAGGTTATGCGCTCAAAGAAGACGGTACGTCCTAGAATGTGCATACTATAGTTTTCTTGAAAGACAGAAGCTATACGGTTTTCCTTTAAAACTCCAGAAGATATACGGAGTACACCCCCATATACCCTCCACTACATCCCTGATCGGAAGTGATATTCTGCTGAGTTTCCGAGAGCAATATTTGTGAGTTATTGGGGAATTAAGACCAATACTTAAATATTCCCTAAAAACAAACAAATACCGGAGTTGAGCTCCGTTGAACTCCTGCGTAATTTATGCACATGGTTATGATTAAAAAAAGAGTAATCTAGGATCAATCACACCAATAAACAAGTAACAAAAATCATGCTTTAAGCATAGATTATGAAATATTTTCCAACATTTTCTGAAATTTTTAACAAAGCTTCGTTATTTATAGAAATAAGGATTTACTGTCCTTAGCCAAATATTTGTTCCAAAACTTTTGAATAGCCTTGTATTTGATCTGCCTGTTTATATACATAGTATATAATGGGGGAAATTTGGTTTAGCAATAAAATGCCTAAGTAGTTGAAATTTCTCTTTTTGCAATTTATACTAAGAGATAGAAACATGATTGAATACATTTGTTTAGCCCTCTAGTTTACATAGTACCTTTATTACATACCAGTATTTAGCTAAAATTTAAATAACTAAAACACTCTTAAAACTACTGAATTCACATTTCTAGAAATTATCATCCATAGGCAACCCTTTATCCAATTCTTTGCGTGGCCCTGTATATCATTTTATCTATATTCTGCAAGCATTTCTTAGTAAACTGAATGCAGTTCAACGTAAAACTGACTTATTTAAAAACGACCTTTAAGTAGTTAACGCTCATATTCAGTAACCTTTATGAGCTGTTGTATAGCCCTGTATATCATAAGTTTATACACACCATATAATGTGCATAAATTTATTGGAACTTAAAAGCGCATATCATAACTAAAAATACATTTCATCCATCCATCAGCCATCATTTATAATATACCGTACTTCGGATAGATTGTATTCTTGAAATCTTTTGTGTGTCCCTGTAAATGCTATGCAATTTGTAATATGCCTGAAATAACTTACATTAAGCCTTAACAACATGTATCAATATTATTATACATCAAATTCTTGAATCTAATCAAAATATGTCACAAACAATCCCCCTTTTGCCATTACGTAATGGAATTCTTTTGTGAGGCCTTTTGTGAGACCCAAAAAGTTTTAACCTTTATTTTTGTTTTACTTTTTTTACTTTGATTTTCCACAAATAAAGTAAAAGAAAATTACCAATTAAATTGTTGTGACGAATTCAAAATTTTCTAAAAAACAAATCTGCCAGAAGAGACAACACTAGTGGCTAGTGACATACATTCGCTAACAGCGCTAGAGCTCAAGGGGTTATTTCTCTAATTTTGTTTACTGAAATTAACCCTTCATTTCTTACATGTACATTATCGCATTTTGAATTACTATTTAATGATGGTTTCTTCATAGAAGATCTAAAATTAACTCGATTTTAGCATCTTCAAAACGAAAAACAGAAGAGTCGTTTAAAGTTCTCTAAAACTTGAAGTCAGGGGAATATAATTTCTCATTTTAAAAAGCTGAAAAAATTCTCCATTGCTGCAGAGGATACTATAATTCTTAGCAATCACTTCATAGGTATTTTGTTTATTTTTAAAAAAGGTATTTATAAAAAATGTTCGATTCTACGATATATGTACAGTCGATAACAATATTTTAAAAAACTACAATAGGTACATAACAAAATTTGTTATTTCTAGAAATGAAAGTAAGCGCTCTTAAATTAATAGTTGCTTAGTTATTATCTAAATTTAAATTATTTTTGTAAGGCAAATGATTTTTTATTGTTTAATAAAACTGAAATTGTCCAAGAAGTATTAGAAAAGTAATAAAAATACGCTGTTTAGTTCTTAGTCTAAATCGAATACACCTTATCGAATTATAAATCAATCTAACTCTAAGAAAAAAAAATAGAATAGTTACGCCATTTTTTCATCTACAAAATCAGATGAAAACTATTGACATTAATGTACCTTTTCCTTGAGACGATTGAAGTAATTTGAATATAGTCGAACCCAGTTAAGACACTCACGAATAAGACGCGATCCCTCTTAATATGCAGATTTTATTTTTAGTTCTTTGAACATCTAGAAGACTAGTGTAAAAATAATTCGTTTAATATATGAACAGTTATAGCTGAACCCGCTTACTGCGCGATAACATTTCCACTAAGCTTTAGTATTTCAGATTGATTTAAAAATCGACAGCGTTTAGAATTTATTTGAGGTGAATAGTCAACAGAAATGAATAAATAATATATTTTCATCTAAGTATACAGCATTGGTATAACAATAGTTTCTTTACATAAGTGGGTTGTTTTTCTCAAAAAAGTTTTTAAAATAAATGAAAATAGTACTAAATAACTTTCATTCAATACACGCAATTATTCTAATTGGTAAATAATTCATTCTTCATTTACAAATTGCAAAAATAACTGACTTTGCCGCTTGAAAAAATTGATGGTGATATCAAATTAAGTAATAGCAACTTCTTCATTTTTATTTTTAATTCAAGGTTATAAATTTTATAAATAATTATTATACTCAGTTTTTATGACATCAGAGATTGCGTGAGGCATTTCTAACTTAAAATATATGCTCGAATCTGCATGAATCGATGCCAAATCCAAAGCATCTTATAAATTTATTTTGTATCATAGAGACATCATCGAATATTTAAGGTATAGTCTATAATTGTTACCCCCGTGTTCATAAATAATGCGTTCTGTTTTCACTCTCGGTAAATGGTAATGAATGGAAAGCTATAGACACAAATGGCTGGTACGATTATAATTAAATCAATGATCACGCAAAAAATATACCTATCACGAAAGGAAGAAAATGTTGTCAAGGTAAATAAAAAAAAGAACACAAAACAAATAGGTGGAATGTCCTCTTTTCATATCAGTACTTAAACTGTCCTTTTTGTTTATGCACGACTTTTTTTCCCTACTATTATTAACTATTTTGCTTCTTCTTTATTTCATTATTTTCGGAAAAAGAGTAACCTCTGCATATGCAAATGACATATGAAATTGTAATGGTCACTTTTTATTGTCGTAACCAATACTTAAGATAATGTTACGATAAAATATATAGTCTAGATTATATAAGTTCGTAATATCTTTATAAAGTCTTTATTTATATGCTCAAAAAACTCAGGAAAAATAGCAAGGAGAGTAATCTGGATATGTAATAATATTATAATTTAAAAAAATTGTAATTTAACAAATTTTAACAGCCATTTGGAAAATGAAATCCTAATCAATTTTACACGTTCGATTCAGATTCAGATAACGAAAGATTAATTAATTTGGGTTTATCGACTTCAGATTCAAGTTTATCCAATGCAAATGGTCAGCTAATGGTTTAATAATAATAAGCTCGACGCAGTTGCTGTTTTTCGGTAATTTCAGAGCTCTGAGGTCGTAATATCTTTATAAAGTCTTTATTTATATGCTCAAAAAACTCAGGAAAAATAGCAAGAGAGTAATCTGGATATGTAAACATATATATTATAAAGCAGAAGTTCTGACACTTCCAAACGAGTGTTTTCAAAAACTACCCAATGGATTTTTTTACCGATTGTATCATTCGATAGGAAATATTTTTCCGAAGGTTTATGATTCAAATTTACAGAGATAACTCTGATTTTTCGTAGTAAATTTCGTATTTTTCGGTTATTTTTGACAAAAGGGTTGCCAGTAGCTGTTTTTGGCAAAAATTATAATTGCTAAAAGAATTAAAATGGCTATATCTATTAGAAATATTACAAACATCTTACAAATAATAGCAGAAAATAACTACTGATAATATTAATAATAAAGAAAGACCGCTTAAATGAGGCGTAATATTATAAAAATATATTTATCTTCAAAATGAAAAAAATATTTGTAATGCTTAAAAAATAAATTAACGCGAAATATAACAACTGGTTCAACTTTTGGCAACTTATCCCTGGTGTTAGAATAAAAACATGAATTTCAGAAATTGATTAAATGAATTTTGAATGATAGTTATTTCCCTTTTTATTATTTTCTTTCTCTTTTTTATCGAATTTCCGTATAATATAACTTAAGCAGAAAAAAGCAGATCTGATTGTAAAAGACACTGTAAGTTGTGAGTATTCGTTTCTATACCATTTTCATCTTGCTTTTGTCGCCAAAGAATGTGTTTTAAGCCGAAAATGCACTACTGACTTAATGCCTGACTTAGGTTCTTAATGGTCGCAATAATGTTGTTTTTTTTTTTTTCAAGTGAAGATAATTTTTAGAGTATATTTTAATATTCAATCGTAAATTATATAGATATGAGTATAACTTTTTTATTTCTTTTTGCAAATGTTTTCATTGTTAATTTAATTTTTTTTTTTTTTTTTTTTTTTTTTTTTTTGCGCCATTTCGTCAATTTCACTTACAGGAAAAATTTCAGCTTTAAAATTTAAAAACTGAAGAAGGAAAGATTACCCCATCGATTAAAAATCTACCCCCAAATTCCAAGATTAAATGTCAATAATGGATGATCGTAAATGTCACATTCACTTGACATTAAGCATAATATAAATACTACTGTAATTTCGGGTGTATAAGCCGCAGATCAAACAATTCTTTTTCGACCCAGAATTTTTTAAGAAACAAATATAACTACTTAGATCGCCGTAAATATTTCACTTCAATCACTAAATAAGATTTCTGGGTCCTAAAAGAATTATTTGATCCGCGGCTTATATACCCGAAATTACGGTAATTATGTCATCAAGTGATTTTTAATTCGACATTTTATTTCTACTTTTATATATGTTTTACTAATTTGTTTTTCGTTATTTAAATGAAAATTTATGCTAATCTATATAATCTGGCTAATAGTTTGGCGATTTGTATAATTTGGCGAAATTGGTCGACGGTATAACCAAGTAGTACTAAAGGAAAAATTTTGCAATTCAAAGTAAATTTATGCAATTATGCGTTATTACTATAGATAAATTCAACATTTTGAAATAAAAAATTCCCGCTGAATAAAATTTACAAGTCTTTTTTAATTGACCATTTCCTCTTCAATATTTCTTCAATCAAACTTTCGCTATTCTCTTTCGCGCAGGCTAACAAAAATGTATTTTAAATGTTTTATTAGATAAAACGTAAATAACATTTTTCTATTTTTAAAAATAATATTTTAAATATCTAATTCTACCAATATGTGTCTTACAGGACAAAATAGCAGAATTACTTTTAAAACTGGTTTTATCTGTTAATTGTATGTTATTTATTTTTTGGGGTGTTTAAATTTACTTTTGTCATCAAACAATGCGATTTTATACCAAGAAGACATAAGCCGGAGCGATGTTCACAATTACTAAATTCTCTCACTCTCTTTTAAATGTGTGAGAACATTTTTAGGATATTTTTTTTATGTTTAATTGTAAATATATAAATAGCAGTTATAGCAAAAAAAATGCGTATAATGTTTAAATTTTAGTATAAACGTCTTCCTCATCCAAACTGTAAAATAATTTAATTGCAACTTTTTAAAGTTTTGGCGCAGATGTCCTATACGCACCACATTCGCACGATTGCAACAAAATGGCGATTTTATGCCACACATGGAAACCGGCTATGGTTGTTTATTTATTAATAAACTATTTATTAACTTTCATTTTGTTTTTTAAAATAATATAAATTATTTTGTTTTATAGCTATTAATTAAACTTTTTTATTTATTATTTTTTTTTCAAATAATACAAAATAATTAAAAAATATTTATGAAATTGGAAATTAAAAACCATGTTCTCCAAATTGGCGCCAGAAAAAAATTGCGCCAATGTGGTGCATACATGACATCTGTGTCAAAGTTTTTTCTTATGCATAAGTAGGGAAAATGCAGTATAAATACCGATTAAAGTTTTTTTCCAAATGGAAATTTTGTCAAGGATTTTGTCTATACTCATCGAGGTATCTCACTGGCGCCAAAATGGCATTATTTTCTTCATATGGTAACCCAGCTATAGTTGTTTATCTGATGATAAGTTGTTTATTTACTTTCATTTTTTTCTTTTTTGAAATGATATTTGTTGTTTTGCTCTACAGTTACTTTTTATTTATTGTTAATTGCTGTTTAAAATGATAGAAAATAATAAAATATAAGGTACCCTGGGGTAATAACGCCACGTTAAGGTTCTACCAATTTTCACGGCTGAGTTTTAGATTGTATTTTTCAAACAAATGTATGATTTGATGCAGCAACTCATTGACTATCTATATTAAAAAAATAATTTAACAGATATGTATTCATAAAATGTAATGACGTGATTTCTTGACCAATGCTGTTTGGCGTTATTACCCACCTATATGGGTAATAACGCCATGCAAACAAAACTATGAAATAAGATGGAATAATTGCATGTAGATTGCCCAATTCTAAAAATACAAACTCTACAAACTTAGAAATTGACAAATTGCATTCTAAGCTATTGAAAATGTTCAATTTTTTGTGAAAGTGTAAGAAAAATAAAGGTGTGGTGTGTGTGTGGGGGGGGGGGGAGGATGAGGCAAAAGAATATCAGACCGTGAGCTTCTTTTTGCTTAAAAAGGACCGCTTAAATAGAATTATTAGAAACATTGCACAGTTTTAACTGTGTTTATTTGAATCAGTATTTAGGATGTAGCTCGGCCACTGTAGGGAATCAACCGGGGTATCAATACCAAGGATTGGCGTTATTACCCCGTTATAGTTATTGCGCTGTACATTTTAAATTACAAAATATCTCGAGAAGATATCCAAAATCTTCAACAACATTTTGAAAGTCCATGAAATGTACTACAAATTTATGTAATTAACAAAGTATTTCCGGATAAAAAAAAATAGTCTTCACATCACAAAACGTATCTCGCAAATTTTAGATCAAGCGTTAATTTTAGTTGCTTGTAAAAACAATAAGACCTAAAAATGAAACAAATTAACTTGAAGCTTTCTTTTGTGATTTATATGACTCAAAACCCTTCTGCGCAGAGCACATGGGTGTCATTTACCTGATTATTTCATAATTATGCAAAATATAAGCACTTGGCGTTATTACCCCACCTGGCGTTATTACCCCAGGGTACCTTACATAAATTTCTTTGGTATTCTAAAACGAGGATTTTGCCACATTGTAGTTGCAAGATAATCGTGCTAAACCTATTGCGTATATAATGTCTGTGTAGGAATCTTTTGTGAAATATGAAAAGTGTAAATTTGCTACTACTTGATTATCACGTCAACCAATTTCGCCAAATCGTACGCCAAATTACATAAATTTACATAATTTTATCTTAAATAACTTAAGAGAAAATGCTTAAATACGAAAGAGCAAATAATTTTGTTTTCATTTTTCAGGAGCAAATTTTGCAATAATAAAGTAATTGTTGTAGTGAGAATTTTAATGTGTGGTTTTTTTTTTATCGTTGGCAACTTGCTGTAACGAAATTTTTTTTTCTGCTGTTGTTTTGTAAGAGCTGGTTTTGTGAAAGCCATGTTAAGATGGTATTCAAATTTTTGAACCCTTCCCAGTTACCACCCTCTTGGGCCGATTTTGCTCATTTGCAATTCCCACTGAGATATTAACCATCTCAATGTACTTGACGAGTTTGAAGATGATTCTTGCATATTTGTGCCTTTTATCGCGCGGACAAAATTTAATATAGATATAAACTTTTTAGGTGGGAGTAGCTTTGGGTTCCTGGCTTCACATAATGAAAAGTTGTGAAGAAATTTTTCAGAAATTGTACCATGGTAACGACTGTAATAATTAATATTTCTTCAGATAAGGAAAAATTTTAAATCCTGTTGCCATAATGGTCTCATTTCGCATCCAAATGTGCACTGTTAGTAATAAACTAAAATAGTTACTTCTAAATAGCTGGTTTTTGCGCAACGTTTAAGATAATTTAATATCACAATGGTTTCTAAATCGTTTTCAACAATGAGCAAGGTGCTGCTGGAGGTCCAAATTATTTAAAATACAAATTTAAAATTCACCAGTTCGTTTCATCCACGGTTGATTTTGAAATATTGACCAGCGCAGAGGGCATAGCCTGCTAGTAATATTATAATTTTAAAAAATTGTAATTTAACAAATTTTAACAGCCATTTGGAAAATGAAATCCTAATCAGTTTTACACGTTCGATTCAGATTCAGATAACGAAAAATTAATTAATTTGAGTTTATCGACTTCAGATTCAAGTTTATCCAAGCTAACGGTTTAATAATAATAAGCTCAACGCAGTTGCTGTTTTTCGGTAATTTCAGAGCTCTGAGGTCAGTTTTTCTGCTTTTCGATGTCTTTTATTTAACAAACTTTTCTTTTAAATTATTCCGGTTTCAATTTTTGATTTTTCTTCCCAATTTGGCAACCGCTAGAGACTTGGCTATTCAAAATTTGGGTCGGGATCTTTGAACAAGGCTTCCGCAAGAAAGTCGCAATAAGAGAAGAAAAACTAAAGAATTACGGACTTTAAAAAAGGTAAAAAAAAATACATTCGGACACCACAAGATCCATTCTGAACCGGTCAACAACAACCATTTTCCAAAACGTTAATATAAGGTACCCTGGGGTAATAACGCCAAGCGGGGTAATAACGCCAAGCGGGGTAATAACGCCAAGTGCTTATATTTTGCATAATTATGAAGTAATCAGGTAAATGACACCCATGTGCTCTGCGCAGAAGGGTTTTGAGTCACATAAATCGCAAAAAACATCTTCACAGCTTCAAGTTAATTTGTTTCATTTTTAGGTCTTATTGTTTTTACAAGCAACTAAAATTAACGCTTGATCTAAAATATGCGAGATACGTTTTGTGATGTGAAGAATATTTTTAAAATCCGGAAATACTTTGTTAATTACATAAATTTGTAATGCATTTCATCTACTTTTAAAATGTTGTTGAAGATTTTGGATATCTTCTCGAGATAATTTGTAATTTAAAATGTACTGCGCAATAACTATACCGGGGTAATAACACCAATCCTTGACTTTAGTACCCCGGCTGATTCCCTACAGAGGCCGAGCTACATCCTAAATACTGATTCAAATAAACACAGTTAATACTGTCCAATGTTTCTCATATTCCTATTTAAGTGGTCCTTTTTAAGCAAAAAGAAGCTCACGGTCTGATATTCTTTTGCCTCATCCCCCCCCCCCCGCCCACACCACACCCTTATTTTTCTTACACTTTCACAAAAAATTGAACATTTTCAATAGATTAGAATGCAATTTGTCAATTTCTAAGTTTGTAGATTTTGTATTTTTAGAATTGGGCTATCTACATGCAATTATTCCATCTTATTTCATAGTTTTGTTTGCATGGCGTTATTACCCATATAGGTGGGTAATAACGCCAAATAGCATTGATCAAGAAAAAACGCCATTACATTTTATGAATACATATCTGTTAAATTATTTTATTTTATATAGATAGTCAATGAGTTGCTGTATCAGATCCTATATTTGTTTGAAAAATACAATCTAAAACTAAGCCGTGAAAATTGGTAGAACCTTAACGTGGCGTTATTACCCCAGGGTACCTTATAATGATATATATACCGGGTGTCCTGAAAAGGACTGAACGATTTTAAAAATCAATAACTCGCAAACTTTTACAGATATTTAAAAAATTCTTGCACGAGAGTTATCTAAAAGGTCAAAAGTTTTTTTCCTGCGATTCTGGATTTTAGTTCGAATTACAAACAATAGATGGCGCTGAGAGAGCTAGGTGCTGTATTGAGACTGATATTGACGTCACTTGACACTGAAGCAAAATAAGGAGGTTAAGGCTATGGAGTGGATCTTATTCAAAAATGAACTTTTGCTTTTACCGTCCGATTTTGAATGCAATCCATATAATTTTGATTTTGCTGGCGTCAGCGCAATAGTAGAGAAAAATATTATTTTCATTGGTACGACTCCTTTGAAATCGAAATGCGTGAAACAACAACGTTCGAATTACCGACTTTTATTTTTTATTTATTTATTTATTTATTTTTTATTTATTTATTTATTTATTTTTACATTCCAAGAATGTAAGTACTTTTGTGAACAGGATATCTTATTTATCTATTTATTTATCTGGGTATCTTTTAAACCTTTTTTATGTCACCTAGTCATGTCCTGTATTGTATTTTAAGTATGTGGGATTAACAGCTTATTTACAGGTACACCCAAAAGATTGCATCACATCATAGTCTATGGGGGAAAATCACTTGCAGTGTATATTAATTAAATACACTATTTCAAATGTATTGAAACTGATATAAATTACTGAATTTCAGTATAAGATGATTGTGATAGAATAGAGTATTTGGTATATTTATAGCATTTAACGTTCATTTACAGGGGCACACAAAAAGAAATCGGTTACTGTACTGTCTTTAAGTAATAACTGCTGGAAATGCGTTTTTAATTTCGGCATGCGCTTTTAAATTTAGCTGTTTTTAGATACATTAGTAATTATATAAATGCATATCACTTATACTCGTCTCTGATGCGTCCGTCCGTCTGTCTGTCCGCATATAACAGTGCAAAAATTTACTCTGTCGAATCGTTTGAAATTTTAAATATATATTTATTGAAGAATTTTATCCAGTTATTTTAAATTTTATGAATATCGGATGTGTATTTCCAATACAGGGACAGTCAAAAGTATTCCGTTACATTATGGCCGACGGGTAAAAAGTTTCAAGTTCTTTTTGATGATATTACACCCGTCCGAACATAATGAAATTAACATGCATTTATGAATTAAATTGAAATACAAATGATGTAGAATATGTTGCACAAAGAATAGTTATTATTCATTTACAGGGCCACACAAAATAATTATGTAGCATAACGGTATAGAAGGGAACATACCTTGCGGCATATTTTAATTTTGTTACACATATAATAAAATTGTTATAAGTTACTTAGCTTTACTACGAATTTCTTACTGTGTAATAGAAAACATGAAAAATTTACAGGGACACACAAAAGATTTCGGAAACTATGCTGCATCAAAAATGCTGTACGCTAACGATAATTGCTTGAAGTTTTAAGTTTTGATATGATTTTCACTACATTTTTGCATGTTTACGCTGTGTATATAATTGGTGCAAATCATATACCGGGCTACACAAAAGAATTCGCTTTCCTTAATAAGTGTGTAAGTAAATATATTAAAGGTGGTTTGTAAACGAGTTATGCATTTTTTACGTTGAACAGCTTTAAGTATATTACGATATGTTTAAAGAATAGAAATGAAATGATATACAAAGGCACTCAAAAATTGGATTAATAGCCGGCTCTGGATGGTAATCTCTGGAAGTGTGATTTCATTAGTTTAAAGCATGTTTCGGTTTTAAAAAGATTTTAGCTAGATAAATGGCGTGTATTTAAAGATAGTAGGAAAAGTACAGGGCTATACAAAAGAGTTCAAATATGCCTTCGTCTATTTAAATAAATTGCTAAATGTCAAATTTCAACTTAACATGTGTTTTTTACGCTTTCCAACATAGTTAAAAATGTTTATGATTTCTATTTAGTTAGCCGTCTGCCTGTCTGTCTTTCCAAACTCTAACTTGCGTTGAAATAATTGAATTGGTCTGTAAGTGATATATGTTAATAAGATTTATATAAATCGGCATAATATTATGCCGTGTTGGGTATTGTAAACAAACTATGCATAGTTCATGATTAATTGATACAGACACTCAGAACTATGCCATTACATTATGTTCTGTGAGGATAATTATATATGTAGCTTCTATATTCGTCATCTGGAATCTTCTTTTATCTGTCCGCACATAATAGCGCAAAAACTACCCAACAGAATGCGTTGAATTATAATATATATACTCGTTGCAGAATTTTCGTTACTTATTTAAAGTTTTATGAAAAGCGAATCAAAGCTTAAAAGGATATTAATAAATGTTTTCTTCATTCTGTTAAAACCTATTCTGCGTGACTAATTCAATGATATCCAATGATAGGTGATGATTCTAGGTTGTCATTATGATTATGGCTCATTTAAGATGGAGGTAGTATTATTTCCCTATTACCATGAATTTAATATACATAATCGTAATAAATTTTGTATTTGGGTATTTTTTCAAAAGAGTGCAACAGCTATTGCACCAAGTTTTCAATGTTTATACTATAAATATTCTTTTTTCTAAAGAATAAACCATTTCCGCAATTTTTTACAACATACATAAAACTCTACTAAAGAACTTCTTTAAAACAAACTAGCATTTCTTAGAATATAACAATTTTTTTAAAATAGCAAAACTGATTAATTTTTAACAACAACAAAAAAACTACTAAATCGTTTCACTATATTTTAAAATATCATGCACAAAGTATTCTTTAAATTAGGTGATAAAAAGTAATTTAATCCGAAAATACGGCTTTCTTAAATGTAAAATCGTCTGCAAAACTCGTATGCTGTTCGTTAAATTCATTTTCAGTTTCCAATCGCTGCTATAATATAAAACAATTTATTATTTCCATGACAACAACACATTTCATTGAAATTATACCGACTGAGTCCAAAATCAGGCTTCATGTCGAGTGCACAGGTCAAATGTATGTTGTTCAATAAAAACAAATAAACAAAAGTTCAAAATCGGGCCTTAAGAGCAAGATTGCATTGTCAAACGAGACCCACTCCGCAGCCTTAAACTCCTTATTTTGCTTCAGTACCAAGTGACGTCAATATCCATCTCAACAGAGCACCTAGCTCTCTCAGCGCCATCTATTATTTGTAATTCGAACTAAAATCCAGAATCGCAGGAAAAAAACTTTTGACCTTTTAGATGACTCTCGTGCAAGAATTTTTTAAATATCTGTAAAAGTTTGCAAGTTATTGATTTTTAAAATCTTTCAGTCCTTTTCAGGACACCCGGTATATATATACAATGTATAATAATTATAAATAATAATGTAATAACAATAACTTGGAACAACCGGTAGAATTAAAGTGGTGTGATATATTATAATGCAAGCTGCAAGAACTGTTTATTTTATCTTCCAAACAAGATACATGAAGAATTTATATACGGCAATATATATTAATATTAGTTAAAAAGTAATGGATTTGGATTTGTATGCAATTCTAATGCATTGGTTAGATAATCATTATGTTATCTAACGTAAAAATATAACATCTAACATAAAGTACGGCTCCAAGCTTAGTTCAGAAAATAAAACATTCATAATAAAATTTATTCTTTTTTTTCTGTAAAGTATTGTAGTTATAGAGACGTTTTTAACAAAGTTGAACAATTTAACTTAACGTAGTAAAATTTCATTGAGAATGAAATATGCAAAATGCTATTTAAATGCATTTTGAGTAATAACGTGTCCTAAATTAGAAGAAAAATATACGATTATTAAAATGAATTTCATTCAATAATAATGGCTTATCTATGTAGGGTTCAATAACTTCGATATTTTTATATTTTCTAAATCTACAAACGTTAAACAAAAATAAAAAGAAAGAAAACTCTAAAAAAAAGACCAGGTATACAGTCATAAGATGAAATTATAAACACTTTTAGATTATATTAAAAATATCTGAAGATCGAATTGAATTGAGAACTTGAAAATTAGTTTTTCTTCGTATTAAATCAAGGATATAGACAAATATTTTAATATAAAAATTTTTCTCATAGTTTTAATATGTGAATGCCCTTCACGTGGTCATGAATAATATGTTGTGCTATTTTAATTCTGGGCACACTGAAACGAATAGAAAGAAATGAAAAAAAGGCCTTGTTGCATTGTAATTAAATTAATGATCACGCAAAAAAATGTGGCAATCGTAAAATATAGAAAACTGTGTTGTATTTAGATAAATAAATATATATATATATATAAAGAACAGAACAGTCACAAAAGATGTAGAAAATATTGCATCTTTTTCCCAATGCTTAGTTGCTTAATTTCTTTATGCACGATACGTTTGTTTTATTTTTTTTTTCTATGAACTGTTTTTCTGAATATTTAGTTCATTATTTTTGAAAAATGAATACAGATTAATGAGTAGTTTGAGTGTTATATTTATAGATTTCAAAGCAAGGTCATTTATATTCTAAATCAACCATACTCAAACTTTTTATCACTTGTGTGCTGCAAACATATACTGGGTATCCCAAAAAGCATTCGAACAGGTATTAATTTTTTTTCGTGTTGGAGATACGTGGGTGACACGTTCAAAATAAAGTAGACACTATGTTTCAAAAAATTACAGATGTTTCCTAAACTAGGAAAACGTACATTAACCACGAATCCAAAAATATAATAACCTGTTCCGTGTCACGCAAGATTTCAAAAACTCCTCCTTTATTTTTGCAAACCTCAGAAAATTTAAAGAAGAATTTACGAAAATAATTTTTTTATTATCTGACAATCTGACAGTCATTTTCACATTTTCGAACATGTTTCCCATTAGCTTTTGCAATGCATTAATCAATTCGCTGTTTCCGGAAAATCATTTTTTCTGATTCTATCAATTACCAAGTAAACATTTTCAGCTGCATAGTTGGATTCATGCATGCAATTGTAACAAAATAATTTTAATGTTCCTATTAATGTTAACTCTGTTAATATTGTATGTTTCTCGGTTAAACATGTTTTCGGAATACCTAAATATTTAGCTGCGAACTGATAAAATTCGAAAAAGTGACATTCCGATTTGAAAATATCCCTAAAATTGATTATTGCATTGTAAAAGCTACTCAGAAACATTTCCTAAAATGTCAGGCAGCTAAAATTTCAACAACGTAACGCTTTTCGGAATATTCGGTGAGCTGGAAGAATTAATTACAGTGAAATCTGTCTAGGCCGGAAATCTGTCTAAGGCGGAAACATTTCACAAGTCTCATATTTATAAACATAGAGATTTCCGAGAAATCTGTCTAAGATAATAAGAATCTGTGTAACGCGGAACCGGACATTCATTTTGGGTCCCAGGTAGCAAATTTACTGTTTAACACGGAAGAAAATTTTCCTGCGATATATAAATGGAAAGAAATTTTTTCTTTTCATATTGAAATGTATTGTCTAGTCGCATTCCCAAAGGTTAAGAAAAGGCATCACTTATTGCTGACAGTAGTTTGGGGATGATTTTATCATTGTACATGACTAGGAACTGTTGTACAACGGGTGTACTATCAATTTGTAGTCAGGGGCCTCGCTAAGTGGCCCTAGCTAGTGTTTGCCAGCTAGGGTGCCCCTCGCTAAGTGTTTGGAGCGGGAGCCCTCCCCCCAAACATTCGCAAATGCTATTACACTTCGAAAATTTAAAACTTTTATGGCAAAATTAAGTAAAATTTGAATAAAAACTAAAATATAGTTCCTATTTTTGATAAAACTTGCAAAAGTTACAACTCTAATTGAGAATATTGTTAAACTTTTTACAAATAAGAACTATATTACATTTTTTAAGTATAGTAACTTGGCAAAATTATAAAAGGAATTGGCAAATATGAAAATTTAACTTGGTAATTTAAGGTCTTCTTCCCCACCAATAAAAAGTCTTAGCGATGGCCCTGTTTGTAGTGTAAATTATTATTACTATAATATATAAAAGTAAGTAAAGATTTCATGTCTAATTAATTAAAAAAATTTAAAGATACGTTAGTTTTAACTTTTAGCCAAAGAAATGTTTAATAATCTGTGAACGGGATGTCTATAAAGTTTTTCTGTCTAAGCCGGAATTTTATTTCAGTCCCAAGCGATTCCATCTTAGACAGATTTCACTGTATATATACTCGTTCTAATCTTTTTTAAACGAAAAAAGAACTTTCAATGTTTTGAATTTATATTAAATTTAAATGCTTGCGAAGGAACATCGCCATTTTAATTTTGGTATTATTTTGTAGAAGTAATATTGAACTATAATATTTTTAATCATTGCCATTTTAAACACTTAAAGGCTGCCTCATCTTCTGACTTTTTTATGTACTACAATAAAAAATAATAAAATAATAAAAATATTTGTTAGTTTTAGCCATTATAGCGTATATTAAAGCAGGAGGGTTTTTTGTTTCAATTTTTAATTAGAAAATAAAATTTGTTTATTTTTCAAAACGTCAGTAATATTTTAATTTTAAAAAGGAAACAATAATGAAAATTGCTAATTTACATTGTTTATCTAAATATTTAAAAAAGAATAACTAACTTTCTAATGAAATTATTTGCGTAGATTAAGTCATGAGTTGTACCATTTTTCCCCAATGATTCAGAATGTAATATTTTAACGCCATTCTAGATAATTACCCAAGACAGACTAAAAAATAATATTTCAAAACTAACATAATGATGTTTCGTCGTTGTTTCATAAATGAAACAAACGCATGCTATAATGCAAGATGTTTGAGTAATTCAATATTTTTCTTCATTTAAAAAACATCCCGAGAACTCATTTCGTTTGAAACTTAATGGAATATTTTATTTTTGTTAATGTTAATGAGAGGGGCATGTCAGATCTATTATTCATCACACACATGTCAGAGTTATCATGTACTATGCCGGTTCTTTATAATAAATTTATTGAGTTATAACAGAGTTGTCAATTTAGTACTTTTCGACAGTTTACAACATAGTTGAAATTTTTTTATAAATTCAGTTTGTCTATCTCTCTGTCCGTGATGTAAATAGCGTAAAGAGAAATTTTTTTTCTTTTTTAACATTGAATGATATCAGATATGATGGAAATTTCACAAAAAAACATCCGTGTGTATACGAATTTTTATTGCTTACAATGTGGTCAACATGTTTAATTGCCACCATTGCATTTTCAACTTCCTGAACCACTCCATACAAGTCTCACAAGGAAGTTTCCCCTTACTGGGATGGGCATACTCAGAATATTTTGAAAAATATGCTGACTAAACTACTTATGTATGTAATAAAGAATCAGTCAAATTTAGCAAGGAATTGCAGTAGAAAGTATCTAAAAAAATGAAATATTTCCGAATATTTGTTGCAAAATGACGAAAGCTTCACTCAATTTGGTGAGCAGCATTTTTCCTCACCAAAAGCAGACGATTTTAATGCATTTGTAAAAATTGATTATTAATTCAGTTTTAGAATGCCATAAATATTATTTAATAAATTTAAATTTAAACAATGAGGAAGTTTAATACATGTATATTTTTTGTATTACATATTTATTCTACTTGTTGCTGAAGTTATTTAATTTTAATACAGTAAAAATAATTTCATGTGTAACAAATATTTTTACATCGAAAAATATATTTTCACATAGTTAAACGCATTACAAAATAAAGGTCATATGAAAAATGCTGCAATAATACAGTTCAATATCGGAGTAGTTTTTGTTTCCATAGCAACAAAATTGAATTGACAGTGCTCAATTGGACTTAATTTTGAGATTGAGACAATTTTAACTCATCTGAAATTCATTTTAATTCATGAAATTTCATGGTTAATTTTCATTATAAATACATATAAATTTATTACATGACAAAACTATGGTTAAAAAACTAAAACAGGCAAAACTAAACTAATTTTTTTTTTTTTCAAAAACAGGTTCAAGATGAAACATTTTTATTTTAAAACGTATTTGACATTTTTTTAAAATTTTATTTCGTCGCCAACCGGTGATTTAAATCACCAAATAAACGAAATGTTCATTATTTTTTACAAACATTCTATCGGGATTCCGCCGATTATATATATATATATATATATATATATATATATATATATATATATATAAACGTACCACGTGAACAGAACATCCTGCAATTTTTTCAGAATATTCTGACTATGCCCGTATGGAGACCTTCCTTGTCAGCATCAAAACAGAAATATATCCAACTAACTTCCATTTCCAATTTGAAAACACACTCAAAGGAATTCCATTATATTAAAGTCTAAGGATAAAAATCAATTTGTAGTATACTAATAGTAGTGCTCTATTTTCGACATATTGAAATTAATATATCTTATAAGGAGCGTACTAGAGTATAGGGAATGCATAGCGTTCACTGTTTATTTACAGAGACCCACAAAAGCATTTGGTTACAATATTATCTATTATTAATAACAATTGCACGTTTTCAGTCATAATATACGTTTTTAAATTCCACTCACTTTTACTTTCTTCTATCTTTACAAGTATAAAATACTGGATTCGTGAAAATTTTTGACTTCTAGTTTTCGATGGATTTATACGTTTTAAAAGGCCCTGAACACGATATGATGGTTTATAGAAAATGTCTGTCAGTGAGTTGATCTGTCTTTCTGTGAATCTGTATGTGACAAAAAATTTGTGAGTGCTCTGTGTCAAGAACTAATGCACGGAATTTCACAAAACTTTATATTCTGTTAGACCTTGATATAAACTAGAGCTGGTAAGATTTTGGTGTATATCGCTCGATAGGTGGCACTACCATACTGCCTTGCTCACAATTTCCACAATATCTCTATTTCAAAAACTAATGCACGGATTTTCATAAAACTTCAGATTCCGTTAATCCTTGATCTAATTTGGAGCTGATAATTTGTTGGCGTACGTTGCTTAACAGGTGTCGTTGTTATGCTTCCTTATTCATCTATATCGCGATAACTCGAACTTAAGAACTAATGTACGAATTTTCATCAAACTTCCTAGTAAATTAGTACTTGACATCGAATAGTATTGTTTAGTTTGGTGCTGCTATGCTGTATGTTTTATGATTTTGATATAGCTGTATCTCAATACCTAATGATTGGATTATCATCAAACTTCAGATTCAGTTAGTACCTGATAAAAACTGATCCTGATTAGTTTTTTGGATACATCACCCAATAGGTGGCGCTGTTAAGCGAACTTTTTAAAGATTACAGAAATAGCTCTATCTCAGAAACTAATGCACAGATTTTCATCAAAGGGGCTGTGTATATACAATATTATCAATTTTTTCGTAATTTTGGACCCTCTCCCCTCTCTTTGATATCATACCTTATCATTTCTTGAACCCCCTACTCCCAGTAATAATATAGTTATCAAAGTTTTTTTTTTTTTTTTTTTTTTTTTTTTTTTTTTTTTTTTTGGAGTGGCATACAAAACCAGTTACATTTTTTTAATAGCTTTTTTGTTACATAATAGAATTTAACAGTAATAAAGAATTGCTGCATTAGCCCCAAACAGAAGAAAGTTGGGGCATGGATAAAAATTCTTATTAATAAAACAAGTGAACAACATTCTTTCTCTTCCGGTTTTATTTATAGTAAACACAAATTTCCTTTCAAATATACTTCACATATGGTTTCTCGACCGGAATTATATACAGTGTCTCACATAAGTGATGGGACACTTTTGCTTTACAAAAGGAAACTAATCAAATAAATTAAAAAAACATGTACACATTTTTTTGTGGGTGTGTTTCATAATTAAATTTAGTAAAGATTATTACATAACATACATTTTGTCAAAATATTAAAATATTAATTTAATAAAAATACAAATGTTTAGAACGGAGCAAAAAATAGCTCACATAAGTGATGGGACACCATTATATTATGCAACAAAAATCGTCTGAAATAAGCAATAAAAATATTTTTTGGGGTTTTATTTTTACTTAAAAGCAATTGGCAATAATTTATAAAATCGTCTGCAGTATTTCTCTCCAGTTTGTTTTGGAATTTTTGTGTTTTTTAGCTCTGTGTAGCCATGAATGCTAAACGAAAAGAAACTTCGCCTGAAATTCGAAAATTAGTTATTAATTTGCATATTGAACGTGGAAAATCTATTAGAAAAACTGCTGAAACAGTTAACTTGAGTCGTTCAACAGTTTTCAATATCATTAAACGATATAAAAAGAATCGTATGATTCATGATAAAAGAAGACCTGGCCGACCATCAAAGCTATCCAATGGAATAAAGCGAATTATCGTTCGAAATATTAAAAAAAATCCAAGAAATAGTGCTTCAAAAGTTGCTGCTGATTTACAAGCATTATATGAAATAATTGTTAATCCTGAGACCATTAGAAGGGTAATTCGATCTGCTGGATATCACGGTAGAGTTGCCAGGAAAAAATTCTTCGTAAGTGAAAAGAATAGAAAACTCAGACTAGCTTTCGCAAAATCCAACATAAATAAGAATTCTGATTACTGGAATAAAGTTATATTTGCTGATGAGAGTAAATTTAATATATTTGGTTCTGACGGTAGAATCTTGGTGTGAAGAAAATCCAGGGAAGAATTTCGCAAACATAACTTGGTACCAACAGTAAAACATGGTGGAGGAGGAGTTATGGTATGGGGGTGTATGTCGTCCGCTGGAGTTGGTAATCTTGTTTTTATTGACAGTATAATGGATCAGTACAAGTATATTGATATTTTAAAGCAAAATTTGAAATCTTCAGCACGAAAATTGAACCTTCATAACGATTTTAAATTCTACCAGGACAATGACCCCAAGCACACTGCTCTGAACATTAGACTCTGGCTGCTATATAACTGTCCTGAAATAATAAAAACACCACCACAATCTCCAGACTTAAATCCCATAGATAATATTTGGCAAGAATTGGAATCAAGAATTCGCAAACACACCATTTCTTCAAAACAACAACTAAAATCGGTGCTTCAAGAAGAATGGGGTAAAATCACTCCAGAAATCACAAAAAAATTAGTCGAATCCATCCCAAAAAAATTAAATCATGTTTTAAAAATAAAAGGAAATCCAACAAAATATTAAAACCTTTTAAAAAGTAAAATTTTTGGATAAATATATGGATAAATTTTTGGATAAATTTGATGGAAAAGTAAGTGTCCCATCACTTATGTGAGCCATTTTTTGCTCCGTTCTGAACAATTGTATTTTTACTAAATTAATATTTTAATATTTTGATAAAATGTATGTTATGTAATAATTGTTACTAACTTTAAATATGAAACACACCCAAAAAATATTTGCACATGTTTGTTTATTTATTGTTTATTTATCAGTTTCTTTTTATAAAGCACAAGTGTCCCATCACTTTTGTGAGACACTGTTTGTGTAAACAGATTAAAAAAATAGAATATCAAACATTACAGCATTCTATATTTTAGAATGAACTAATTTTATAATAATTTAGTGATTTTAATAACTTTGTTTTTTCATAAAAATATATAACAGATTAAAAAAGATACATACTATTTTGAACCAAAGACCTATTTACAAATAAAAAGAGAAAATTTTGATTGGATAAAATATGATGTCGATAACAAAAGACAACCTTCTCCTCTCCCTAGCGATATCTAATGATATCATGTGACAGACCCCCCCCTTACCCCCTGAGATGATAACGTTATATGATAACGCACAGCCCCAAACCTCGGATTTACTTAGAAATTGACCAGATTTTGATGTAAATTACCTAACTAGATGGAGCTGTTGTGCTGCATTTTCCCGGTATACATGCATGAGATAAAAGAAAGTTTTGGAATTGCCACATCTGACTAGTTGCCACATCTGAGCCACATCTGAGCGTTCGTAATTATGCAAATACGTAGCGCTTATAGTTTTCGTTCAGTCCGTCCGCATATAACAACGCAAAAACTACCCAACCGAATCGTTTGAAATTTAAAATATATAATTATTACATAATTTTGTCAAGTCATTTCAAATTTTATGAAAATAGAATGCATAGATCAATTACAGGGACAATCAAAAATATTCCGTTACATTACGGTCAATAGGGGAAAAGTTTCAAATGCATTTTAATGGTGTTACACTCATTCGAGCATAATAAAATTGATATGAATGTATGAAGTACATTCATTTTGCACAAACTGCTGTGCAAAGAACATTTGTTATTGATTTACAAGGCCACACAAAAGTATTCCATTACGTAATGGTATAAGGAGAACATTGTTTAGTGCGTTAAATAATTATATTAAACTGTTTCACATTTTATGAATATGATATCCGTTGCTGAAGTGTAATAAGAGTTACTAATCCTGTATATTTACAGGAAAACAAAAAAGATTTCAACCACTACAGTGTATCCGAAGTACTGTCTATTATAACAGCAAGATCTCAATATTTTTAAAACTTCGTTATCGTACGAACGCACCTCATTTGCTACGCTTTACGTGCAATTTCCAACTAGTTTTCAGATTGTACTTGGTGTATATAAGTTCGATTGATCCTATTCAGTGATGCAAAATCTCGCAAGTTCATTTCCGTTTATTGATGTAAATTGCTGAAGCGGAACTTTCAAATGCGTAATGCGTTTCCAATCTGAATTAAATTTGAGCAATCTGTGTACTGTACATACACATCTATAGATCATATGCAGAGCTAAGAAAAAGAACTCGAATACAGTGGCGTGGGGCCTGAGCCCACCCAATAATTTTGAATCCTGGTTTGCCTAATTTTCATTGTTCTATTTCGTTATTTATTTCATTGTTATTTTATTATTCATTTTTCTCCTTAGAACAAAATTTATTTCGACAATGACCGCGCATTTGAATTCTCCGACTGACATCCAGAAATCGAAAATGACTGAAATGTAACTGTTTAATTTTAGTTTCTCCATTTGTAGTCATGCTCATGATATGATGATATTACACTAAATATTAGTGCTTTATAAGGAAAAACGTATGAGAATGTAATTTTTAAAAATTACAAACTATCTTAAAACATGATAGCTTGACTTAAAATATATCATCTTTCACCATCTGTCCACGTTTTAAAGAAAAACAAACTGATTGTAGCATTTTCCAAAATATCACTGAGACCACCCAATATTTTTGAGCCAATCCAATATTTTTCAAAAGTTGGCACCACTGCTCGAATATTTTCTCGATTTTGATGCTGAAATAAGTTTTTCAAATGTGTTATGCGTGTTTTTCAAACTGTTTACTTAGACATCACCTTTCAACTCAATAAACTGAGGAGTTTTATTACAATATTCTGAATTGGTTTTAAAAAGCTTCATAATCTATGCATGACGTATAATTTTTCGATACTGTTTTTTATTTTTTTATTTAAATTTGAAATATCCACCGAGATTTACGAAAGAGATTCAGTTTTTACTTTAATTAAATCGCTGAATATTTGTCATTATATAAATTAAATATTAGTACCTGAAAAATTCTGATATACTTATTTAAACAAGTAGGTAAGTGCGATCGCAGATCACATAGAAAATTTCGTTTAATATATATGTGACGATTTAAGGCGAAACTCGAATTATTTTCACTGGTTCACTGGTTTAAAAAACACACAGTCGTGGCAAGCGAGGGAAAAAACAAAATAAATAAATAAATGTAGAAGATCCAATAAATTACTCATTGGCTGCTGCAAGTTAATCTATTAAACTGTGTCATAAGAGAGGGAAATGCTCCTTTTTCAAGCCGTCTTTTACCGAAACATCAAAAAGAATATTCCATCTTTACTTCAGCAAGCCGTACTCATCGAAGAAAAAACCAAGAATCTCTCTTCTCATCTCCAGGCTTCCTTTCTTAAATTTAAAAACAAAGTTCTAAAAAATTCTCTACTCTTTAACCATCATTTTTCCATGTAAACATAACTCATGCCCAGAGTCGAGATTTTTATTCCACAGACGATATATTTTTTTCTTTTTTATTTAAAAAATTTATAATCGACTCAGAATTTCAAATATCCTGCAAACGAAGTATTTTTGCAGACGATTAATTTTAAGAGAAAAAGAAAAGAAATGAATTTATTGATATGCACACATATCGAATGTTGAAGGAGGGAAAATAAATAAATAGATAAATAAAAATAATGATATTTTTTAAAGGTATGATTTTGGAATAAATTTAATAAGACTTTCTTAAAAAGGGTTAATAAAAACATAGAAAAAATAAGTTTTATTTGGAATATTAAGAAATAAAGTTTAATTAAGAATATTTTTAATTTAGAGCCATCTTTTAAATTTACGCGTATTGGAATAAATGTTTTTAAGGCAAATTAAGAATTTACATCGTTTCCATAAAGATTAATAGATTAGATCTAGAAACAAGATTTTATTTTAATAAGTTGAACTAAGTACGGAATATTGCTATAAGGAGATTAATATAGTATTAAGGTTAATTTTGGCGAAAATAATTTTAGTTTTGTAATATATACACGTATATATTTTATAAAACAAATTATCATTTAGCTAATAAATCCATATTGTTAATTTTTAATTATTAAATTATTATACAGATGGTAGCACCAATAAGTTTAATTTTAAATTTAATTTTAAAGAGAAGTTACTTATTTTAATCTATTTAAAAATGTTAAAATCAAATTATTTAAATAAAGTATAAAATTCCATTTTTTTTTCGAAAATTTGAAATTTAAAAAAAATTATGTGGACAGGTAAATATAATCTCAAATTTGTAAAAATGAAAAAAAAAAATGTTTAAGCGAAATTTAAATCCTGAATCAATAATAAATCGCAATAGTTTGTAAAATAGAAGAAAAAAACTGGATTCCAAAAAATATTATGAATGTCAGATAAATGCCTTAATATGAATGTGTTTATGTGTCTGAATGTTTTATTAATATTTCAATCTTAATACGAAAATTTCATCTTGCAGCACCGAACTAACAATCTCCTGTTTACTAACGAGACGCTTTACCTCCAAGCTATGATGCCTATACGCAAAACGTTCGAATTAAGGTTCGCTTTTAAATGTAAATCGCAAAAATGTACGGATGACACTGACAAAATTATTTTTATTAAAATTATAGACTTTTTTTTTTTTTTTTTTTTTTTTTTTTTTTTTTTTTTTAATTGTATGATTTGTCGTATGGTACGAGGTATTCAGCTGTATATAAACAAAATTTGAGGGCTTTGACTTATACAGCTTTTGTGTACGGACTTTGTAACAGACGGACAGACAAAGGACCGAGATGAATAGGGTTTCATTAGACGAACGATACGAGAAAAACGCTTTAAAATTTCCACATTATCCATAAAGCTCTACTAACGGTCTACTAACGATTACTTCTGCTAACTTCAGTTTAGACTAAAGAATGTTCTACATGATTCGCACGGGTACCGTTATTTTCCTTTTGAAATATCACTAATTTTTTAGAGAAAAATAAATGTAGTTTCAACATGTGAAATTTTGCTTCATTTTAACAGAGATTTTCTATAAGGAAATATTGGTAATGAAGACTTTCCTCGTCTGGAAATTCCAAAGCCTGTTCTACCACAAGCCTTGTTCTATTTCATGGGCATCTTAAATAACGGACCCAAGTTACATTTTAAAAACATACATGAATTTTAAATTTTAATATAATGTACTTTTTCTTTTTTTTTTTTTAACATGTTTGAATTTAACAAAGCAAATCGCCCGCAGACAGCAATTGATTTTTACTTTATTCTTTCCTAAAGAAGAAAATATTAAAATCTAATTTTTTTTCGAATTCCGCTTTTCGACGTATTTACACTTTTTTCATGGAAGATCATGTAAAATGTGTTTATACTAAACTAGCTGCACCCTTCGAAACTCGACGGAAAAGAATATATATTACGTATGATATATATCAATCTTACATGGACAGTAAAATATCGAGCGAAATAAACAATTGCTACCTCTTAAAATAGGAATAGCATAGCTTTTCATGATGAAGATACACAAACTTCAGAAAATAGCAAAAAATAAGGAAAATAACTCATAAATTTTTATGTTCGACTTAACTTCAGCTACAAATCTTTTTTAAATATGGTTTCTAAACCTTAAATATTATTTAAATGCCAAATTATTTAGGAAGTTAATATTATATCCCTGAAGACAAATTCAAAAATATCTGCATAGTTTATTTTTTCTCAGTTTAAATATCGCTTGATAACTGTACAATAATTATAATATCAATGAAACATTTTAATTATAATAGAAACGGGACTTACTAAATTGCCTAAGCAACCCATTACACATTTACAGCACTTGCAATAAATTTAATTTATTTATTGGTTTGCATCCTCCATGAACTTCTAAAAATAAATTTTATTGTTATGGCAACGAAAAAAAAAAAAAGAAAAAACCGATAAATCTGTTATTAAAAAGAATAAAATGTTTGTATTTGTTGCTGAAATGCAGATTTTTTTTAAACAATAACTTAATACAATGAAATGATTTTAATTATTTTTTGATATTATGTAAGATAGAAATATAGTAATACCGGCATATCACAGGTTTTATTTATTTATTTTCTAATATGACATCATTTACACCTTCAGAAATACTCACCTTTTCTTAAATAAAAGCGTGATTTATGCAGTTATTTAAGAATTCTTTAGTTTCATAAAATATTCATTATAATTAAATAGAAACGGCGCAGTTTATAGAAATATTTTCATTTGTACACACCACGGACCTTTAAATTAATAGAAGTTCATTTTATTTAGATACAGGAATTAAAGTCAGTGAATATGACATCATCACTGACACAGCTATAACAATGTATATTATATTCATGGAATAAATTTATCTGGTTTCTGTATGACGACATTTTCTCCATCGACAAAATTTCACTTTCGATATTATATTTTATTAAAGTTTATCTTCTGTTATTTTACTTACATAATACTTAATAATATTACTCAGTAAATAATCTGTGTATTGCAGGGAATAACTATGTGCAATCATTTTATTATGATTAAATTTAACGAAAACCTTTATTTATTTATTTATTTATTTATTTATTTTTTGTTTGAAATGCGATTATACATTCATCGATGATATCAAGCTCCTGATTGGTGGAAAATAATGAAACAAAACAAACTTTGAGAAAAGCTTAATTTGTTGCAACTGTTTTGAAGAAATGTCATGAAAAAACTTTTAAAATTAAAAATAAAATATAAAAATCGAAATAAATTAAAAATTAACCAAAATGTGCAAATCTACATATAAATAGCTTTCATTTAAAAAAATAATTATCAATATCGGGCCAGTAGAAAGCTCAGGACTGATGACCAAAAAAAAAACAGCCAGGTCTTTTAAATATATAGATTACTGACTGCCGTGTGTCCTCTTTGTATCTTCGAAAAGTGTATGATGTTTTGCATCGGACTGAAGCAATTATTTTGTGTATGTTTTTGGCTATGGACTTTAGGTACTCATTGAATTTGGAAATATTCCTCTGGAAGACGGTGTTGTAATAGCGATTTTATGCCATTTTCATTATTGTACGTCGAAAACTGTATAACGTTATGAATAGAATTGAGCCAAATTAATATGTGGAAATTTTTCCAGAGAGAAAAATCACTTTTAATACTATATTTCAAATGAAAATTTTTATTTTTATTTTAAATATTGAACCAAACTGTCTATGTTAGCTTTGACCAGCAGGTTCTCCTTGAATTTGGAATTATGAAAAACAGGAGGAAGACTTAGGACCTCATCCGCCTCTACTGAATACACGTTTCATTTAAAAATTTTTAATTATTACTGATTATAAGTGGTTAGTTACAGTTAAAGTCCATAAAGCCTGAGTCCTACCAGCGGCCACCGTAATACTTAACTATCATGGATACGCATAACATAAAATATGAAAATAAAACGTGTGTAAACTATTTATAAAATGCATTGCACTCCAAAACAAAATATAAACGCATACTTAAATGTTTTTAACAAAAGGGGATAATATTGGATTACAATGGATGTCCGTGGGGAACTTGGCGTAATACTAGAAATAGCACCAAGTTGGCGTTCAATTTGGCAAATTATTTTGTGGCCAAAGTTGGCGATATATCACGAAGTTGGCGAAAAACTTAGCGACATTATTTTGATCGATGAGATAATCAAGTAGTACCGAATTCCGTAAAAGAGAGATCCTTATAAATCCAAAAATTATAATCATATTAACTAACAGTTTACTACATCGGATTAAACGTCTCATTTTTAATTAAAATACATCTTTGAATTGAAATTTGAATCAAATACAGGACCATGAAAAATTGAAGAGTATCGAAAATAGGATTAAAATATCTCAGCAATCCGATTATCATTATCCGATCGACTTTTTTTCGTTATGCAAAATTTGTGTAATTTATTATATTTTATATTATCTACTTGAAATAAAAAAAAAAAATTGCACATTTTTAGATACCTTTCATCAGAAGGAGTATTTAAAAAGAATGGAAAAAATAGTTCTAGATAACTGAGGTTACTGATATTTGTTGAAATATATTTTCCGATCTAATAATCCCCGAATCAAGATACTTAACGAACTTTCCCATCTGGTGCGATAAGAACTAAAAACATCATTAAGTTAGAATTCACACTAATGATTATCGAAACTTAGTTCCGTGTTTTTTTCTGTGCCATGTGGAAGTTACAGAAGATATATGCAATATTTCCAGTCATCAGTAAGTGTTTCCAGAACTTTATGCATAAACAATGTTACTAACTGATAGACATTTTTAGTGTGCTTTATTCTTTGACTTTAAATAATAACCCATTAAAATTAATTAGCTGATTGCACCATAATGTGTAAGTGTGCTTGTTGTTAATGTTTTGTAATGTAATTAAGCATATGTTACTTACTCTATATTTGACTCTCGCACCGAGAGGTCATAAGTGTTTGCTGCTCTGCCTAATATGTTATATTAAATATTCTTTATTTCTTTCTTAAAATTAGCCGTAGTTACTCAGATTGCTTCTTCATGAGTGTACACTGAATTAGTCCCCACCCGGGGCACATAACATCATTTATTCAGCGTCAATAAATGGCTACACTGTTAAATAAAAATGCCAACACTTATAAGTAGTGCACCACATCCCTGGATTAACCGGTATACCTGAACTGGATATCTATAAAAGGTAAGAGAATATTTATTTATTCCTTTTGCTTACCTGAATTAAATGTTGAGACAGCTAAAGCTATAATTTAATGATGAGGTATAGAATTCATGCCAATTAAATGGTAGGAATATTTTCCAACAAATATTCAACATGTTTCTTTCCATTACTACATACTAAATACACACAAAATTTCAAGTCTGTATCTCAATTTGTTCAGGAGATAGAGCATTTATAGACAGACAGAGAGACTGACTGACAGACACACAGACAGGTGGGCAGCAATTTTTTTTTTTTCCCTAAATATATGATTTTCGGATCTTCAATATCTGAAACGTACAAATCCGTCAAAAAAAATTTCGATTTTGAAAACGATTGCTACTTTTACCCTATACTACATATGATGTGTAAATAAAAAGTAAATGAGCATTTTTTTTTTAATTCATCATTCCATCATAATCATTCCCTCATAACTCTTATTTTGGCCAATTTGGAGAAACTAAACCATTCCAAAGCAACATTATAATATTAATTTTAATGTTGACGTTAATGTTTTTTAATTTGGCAAGTTTGGCTAAAAAATATGTTTCTTGAACGTCAAAAAGTTTACCTTGGGAATAAATAGCTTTCGAAAAATTACATTTCGGCTTATAAAAACTAATTAATATACAAGATTAGCATAAATGAATATCCGGATTTAAAAAATTTATATTTTCAAAACTTATACACATGTTTTAATGAAAAAAATATATGAAAATACAGAATAACATTCCAAGTTTTTTTTTAAGGGTCAAGTACCCTTGAAAGTGTTTAAAAATCGTTTTTTTTTTTAATTAAATGACTTACATTAAAATTACGAAAAATCCTTAACGAAATTTCTAAAATAAACCCCCTGTAAAATTTTGCTTTTAGTGTTGGTGTTATTTATGATGGCCAGTTATCTCATCGAGGGATATAGGTACTAGGGGTGAATGCCCTTCGTGGGAGTCTTTCAAAGGGAACCTAACCAATTTTACGCAAGGTTCGAAAAAAAACCACAAAATCTCCGAACGGTTAGGCCAACGGGTGAGACTGGGTTCGAACCCAGTACCTCCCGTTTACAAGCTTCGAGAGCGGAACCTCTCAGTCACTGATGTGACTTATTTTGCTTTTGAAAAGAATTTGTGTTTAAAACAGATTGGGAGTTTTTGATATGTTCAAGGGGTAATTCGATCCTAAAAGTGACTTTTCTCAAAACTGTGATTTTGGTCATAACGTGTGTGATTTCTAAGAAATGACGGGATAGAATTTAATGAAAATTTTATTAAAAAGAATAAACCTGGTAGATGCAGAAAATGATCAACTGTTATATTTGTCAATAAATATGAAATTTAAAAATTATGACTATTTTTATAAAGTAAAAGATCCAAAATTTTGATTTTACATTTGCTTTCGCAACTGTTAATCGTTATGTTTTTTTTTTCATGTGTTGGTCATTTTAAACACACATTATATATTTTGACTCAATAAAACATTTTTTGCTCCCATTGATAATTCAATTTTGAGAAACCATCCGCTCAAGGCTTATAAGATGAATTATTTTATTTAAATACATTTAATTTCAAATGAAATTAAAACGCTTCATAGGAATTTAGACTTTTTTTTTTAAACATTATCTATTAGCATGTATCTCTTTTAGTGTGGGCTTAAAATCTATGCCCTAAAGTTAATCAGATGTGGAGTTATAGCAATCGATATTAGAATCTCTTTTTCATGTGATTTGTCAGCTTCAAAGGTGGAATATTTTTGTTCATTATGCAAAACTGTCAAATATGTGGAACGAACTTGATTTCAGATTGTTTGCCGTGAAATAAAAAGCTCACACATCGAACATTTATATCTAAAAATGAAAAAAAAAAGAAAAAAATGACGATGATAAATATGATGACAACTGTGCCCGTCTTAAGGACGGTGTGTAAGAATTGTGTTTTTCATTTAAAATTTGAAATGATAAAATAATTGACAATATTGAAACCTTTAGATGAATAAAGTTCGGTTAGTCTTTGTTCTAATAAACACATTTTAGCATTAATACTTCTGGATAAATCAGGTTATCCGGCTAATAAAATATAATTTAAAAAAAACAACAAATATGCAATAAAACTGCATAATTTAAAATTCTGCTACAACTATTGAAATAATACTAATCATTAATAGCAATTTTTAATAACAATTTGAAATTGTATTTTCATCGTTTCCTCCCCCTTCCCGACTCACACACACCACACAAAAATAATGTATATTGATTAATAAATAAGCTAAGTTTTAATGAAATAAACCGCTCGCAGTGTGTTTTAAATCTTTCAATAAAACTTCTAAGCAAAAGACGAAAGCTGTTTTTATCCAAGGATAAATTTTATAAAAGCTTTTTAGTGTTTCGTAACCTTAATTTGTTTATATATTTATGTAGTTTTTAAAGTATTGCAATATAAAGAAGAATTAAACCTGATTAATGCCTATTTTTAATCCCTTCGTGACGGGAGCCTTTTACGAAATTTTTATCACCGGATTTTAAAAACAGAAATTTAGGGCTTATTAAATCGAGAAAATGCTCCGATTAAATAAGCCAAACTTTTCAGTATAATTTTACTGAAATTTTCAGAAAATTTTACTGGTGGGGATAAACAAGGAGTCTCAAGCCTTTTTGCGGCACGTAAACGTGTCGTTCGTCCCCAACGAGTTAATGGCTGTACAAAACTTTTGTATTTAATACTTTAATGAATCGAACGAAATTATCGTTTATCATTTCTTTCACAAACGACGCTAACATTGTCTGTAAATTGATCTTAAGTGAGGAAGCGTAATCTCTGCCTAAGAGAAGGCATTGTTAAAAAAAAAAAAAAAAAAAAAAGGGCACGCATATTGGTGTTTTTCTTTTGTCTACCCGCGGCTGAAAGGCTGACGTCAAATGAATAAACAGGGTATATGACAAGTTCGGGTGACATCTAGTTCCATGGTTTAAAATGTAGTCACTGAAATAGACCCAAATGATAATGTTAAGTCTACGGAAGCATTATTTTCAAATATCTCCCTCAAAACTTAATATTTTTACATGATTTTTTTTCTATAGGATAGCTGAGGACAATCTATAACTGGGCTTGCTTTTATTTTTTCCATTTTATTTTCTGATTATTTTTCTAAATACTTTAACTTTCAGTACCGGTTTGAACCGGTCAGTACTTCTTGCGTACCGGTAGTACTTCTTGCGTGCACTAAGACTTTATTTTTGAAAACTCCGCCCCTAAAAGTGTTAAAGGGGATCGAAAAGTATCTTTCTACTTCTCAGCAGTCGCTATACGTAGGAAGGTGAAACTCCAGATTATAAATATACTAAAAAAATAATTAAACACGTATTTTAGCGGTAAAACATATTAATCGGGGATGCTAGAAATTAAACGTTTCTTTATTCACAACTACTATATCCAAACAATAGCCTTTCTCGTAGAAATTTACCATTTAAGATGTTTTAAAACATTTTTTAATGTTTAAAAACAGCAGACACTTTTAATGTTTTAAAATCGTTCAAACAGAAACGATTTATTAGAGAAGAAATTTACCAAATAAGCTGTTTTAAAACAGATGGGAAATGTAACCAAAAAAAATGTCGTTTGTAGCAATCATGAGAATTGAATATTTCACATCAATAATAAAACCTTTTATATTTTTAAAAATATTATAAGCCTTCTCAAATCTGCACATTGCGTAGGGTCAGATTTAAGGCACCTGTTTTACTTATTATTGTTATATATGCATATATATATATGTATGTATGTATGTATGTATATATATATTTGTTTTTAATTTATTTAAAAGGAACAGGCTAATTTGGTTTATTTTATTAATCGAAACTTTTTTTTAATATTGGAAATAATCCCATTTTATTTCCATTAATACGGTAGATTCGTGAAATCTAATATAGATTAAAGAATAAATAAATTTCTATGTAAGAAAAATGTTAAATTATTGCATTATTGCAAAGCACAGGCGTATAGAAACATAAGAGCCGCTCGGAATGCTTGCTTCGTTCCGCCTTCTAACAAAATGTAAACACTGGCATATCTTGAACAATGACATCACAGCCATCACGCAGCGTTTTCAAGTCGCGTTCTTTTCTCTACTTTAATTTAAAAACTATTGACTCATTTTTCTTTTCTTTTTTGATGAAATTTTTGGAATGTATGAATCGATAATTATAAGAAAATCATATAACTGATTGATTTCTCGATATGTCGAATTTTCTCATTACCGATACAAATGAAAACTTTAAAATGATTTTTTTTTTCCTGTTCATATTTTTATATCGTCCTTGTACGAAAAATATCAAGGTTTTTTTGCTAATTTAGATAAAGGTTTGACTTTTTTTTTACATGGCGTATTTAATATTTTCTTGCATGAATTTAACATTCAAGTTTATAGTTATTTAAATATATATATATTTCAATTGACAGTTTAATGAGTTTTCTTAATTTTTTACTACAATGTAAAAAAAAAAAAAAGGATCGATCTACTAAAAAAATTTTAGTAATCCTTGTAATTGCAAAAAAATTTTTAGTAATCTTACTCGGTTACAAGAAATCTGTAAGAATTACTAGAAAAAAAGCTAGCAACGAATAGAGTTAATAGTTTTACATTTTTAATAGCTATAACTAAAACTCACTTGGCGTGGCCCTGATAGCCTAGTGGTCATAGCACCGAACTCCAGGCTGAAAGTACCTGGGTTCGATGCTGGCCACCGCCCAATATGCACCGAATTTAAATAAAAGGATTATGAAAGTCCTCTCGTGGCAGTTACTATGGGTAATGATATCTGAACTTTCCCTCCCCTTTATAAACAGGTCAAAATAGAGTAGGTAGCAATGTTTGGTGCTGCCATCTGTTACAGCTTTAGCGAAAATCTTCCGTTTCGGAAGTCTCTTTTTTTTACCCACTGGATGCAGCTCGAAGGAAGCTCCTGCCCTTCGGGCACACGTAATGGTTACTAAAAATAATTTTGGAGCTATTACTAAAATTTGATTGGTGGCTCATACTAAAAAGTTTTAAGTTAGTTATACAAAAAATTCTTTTGTTCAGTTTACAAAAGAAATGTTTGTTTCACTTGCAAAAAAAAGTTTGTAATGGATACTAAAAAATTCTGTGGAATACAAATTTACTAAGAAATTTTTAGTAACCTCTTGAATTTTTTTTTTTTTTTTTTTTTTTACAGTGTACGCACGAGAGAAAAAAAAAATCAAGCTAAATGTGAAATTCCGCTGATCTAAAAATCAATGCACAGTTTTATGCAGTATATTCCAATGAATGTGGGAAAAAAAATCAAAGCAAAGATATTCATATTTAAAAAGATAATGATAAAAAGTTTTAAAAAAATTAAATTTTTGTAAAATAAACTGTTTTACAAATAAAAATAATAATAATAATAATTTTTAGTATTAAATATTGTGCTACCACATTTATTCCATTATTATTCAAAATTGAAGAAATGGTTTCAAAGGTACTGTGACCCCTTAAAAAAGAAAAAGCTCCAAATTCTTATATCTGCTGATTTTTCAAGTTTCTCTACTCGTTTATCATTTTTATTCTAAGTAAGAAAATTGATTACCTTGAAACTTTTTTCTGTAGATTTCCAAATAGACGAATTTTTTTTTTTTTCGATTTTTAAGGAGCTACCTACAAAAAATTTAAATTTGAAAATTGCAGCAATTTTTAATTAAAAAAGCTAAATAATGAGTTTATTTTAAAATGCATGTTTTGGGGAATTTTAGATATTATCTATCGCTGCTTTGTGATTATTACTTCCTTATCTCGATTATTTTAGTAACGGCGATAGCGATATTTGATTACAATGATGCTTAGGGTTTAGATTATTTGATACATGCTATTAAATGCTAAGCATGCTTTTTTTTTTTTTTTTTTTTTTTTTTCCTAAAGTAAAGGGAGAAAAAGTTTGAAACAAACCCTAAAACAAATCCACTCAGAAAGCACACGCATACTAAAAATGTTTCATAAAATATGCGCAATACATAAAAAATGACGAAACAAAATGGAAGAGATGATTTTAGTTTTTTTTAGAACTCCAGCGCGCAACAGTCAAGAGGAGGAGCTTCGCGCTGAGCAACAAATGACCGCCATGGATGCATCGCGCCGCTGACCGAACTGTTTGTAAAGAAGCGGCATGCACACACTTACACACACACACATTTAGATTTTTCAACTACTACTTCATATCACTACTTCAAGTTCACGGTTGCAGAACATAAAACGGACTGATCATATAAAGATAAATATTCGAAGCTGATTTTTTTTAACGGTACTAAAATTTTAGCGAAATTTAATTGGAAAAGAAACTAAATTTTGTTTGTTTAAATCATTCAGGCGTTTTGGAGATTACCAATTTAGGTAAGCAAGAATTTAGTTTTATTTTTTTACTGTGGTGGATTTTTCTTTTTTAAATTAAAATGTTTCGTAGAATTTAAATCATTTTGATTTTTATCCCTAAATAATATATATATATTTTTTTTTTCTGTTTCTTTCTGTTTTTTTTTTTTTTTTTTTTTTTTTTTTTTCAAATATTTCTTTACTGACAATTGGTGTTGGTGTCGGCCGATTATCTATGTGACTCGATAACTGGATTTTATTTTATAATTTATGGAAACTGTGCGACAGAAAACAGAGTTCGTTCATAACTCTTAAAAAATAATAACTACATTAAGAAAACAAAACTCCATTTAACACTTTTTATCGCGTTTTTGAGTAATTAAAACAATATACCACAAATTTTTCGTAATTTTTATTGCATTTAACTTAAATATTTTAATAAAAACTATTTACTACTTGTAGTGAAAAAAAAAAATAAAGAATATTCATTTTAATTTTTAAATCAGTACATCCGTTCATATAAACATGTACAAATACATATATACGTGTTATAAAATTGTACATGAATATTACACACAATATATATGTATCAATGATACGACCACATCTAAAAAAGATCTTTTTACAATAAACTCCTTTTTTATGTGGAAACATCAATTTATAAATATTTATTAATATTTACTACAAAAAAAAATAAATTAAAATAATCAATTTTATTATTAATGAATACAGGTATGAACACACATATACAACTGAAGTCGCTAGTTTATATGCTTTAACAATATGTTATATATGTATGTTGCATTAATTTATCAAGGATATGTGTATTCGTGTGCATATCAAATTTAATATTTTTATCTATGTGAGTGTCTCGCAGTATTTAAAGCCCAAATTATTATTTTTTTTTTTGGTTAAAACACATGGTCATTTTACTAAAATCGTTCGCAGTTATTTAACCTAACTCACTTTTACAGACTATAATGTTTTATTAAAACACGTGATTTTGTGGTAATAAATATTTTTGCAAACATCAAACTAAATCATTTATTTGAAATCTGTTGGTACATTAGCCTGATCTGGATCAATAAAATAAGTAAAAAGATAAACGGGCTAACCAGATCCATAAAAATTAAAGCGGGACGAACCACCCGATTGAGCCAAAATTAAAGGGATTAATTAGACTAAGCCGACAAATGTCATCAGTTTTCAGTGAACCTGTCGAAGATGAGAATAAATATTAAATGCCAAAAAAGATGCTTGTTTTCCTACATTAATGCAGAAATTTAGCATGTCTTTGTAGATATCTGTGTGGTATAGTTACATCATGCTATATACACGTCGCCTATAGTCGTACACGTCGTACTATGTATCTCCTTGTCTTATTTTATATGTATATAAACTCATATGATAGCTTTCGTTCGGGTTGGACTAAACCGGGTCTGGAAACTTTGACACAATGTTAAATTCAGGCACTTTTCTCCGAAAGGGACTTCTGTGGCTCCGGAGAATAGAATTTAAATAGAATATCAATAGAATTCCGAGGGGGAGGGATTACACTTTTTTACCATTGAAAACACAAAATCTCAAAATTTCTGGAGGGGGGCATTTGACAGCTCCGGGGTGATGTCCCCCCACCCGAGCCACTCTCTAAATTCAACACTGCATTGGCCCATGCAGACTCGATGTGCTTACTTACATATTTACAAGCAGAAAGCTTTGTATGTTGTAAAACTTTGTACATCCTTGTTGAACTTTTTTGGTAATTAATCATAATCATATCTTTTAGGTTTTTAATATGAATGTAAATGTTATAATTACGTAGAAATTCAAGAAAACTTTATTAATGGCAGCTTATAAAATCAATTCTAATTGCCATTTGAAATAAACAAAATACTTCACTTTTTTTTTTTTTTATAATAATAATAATTTCTGTACAACTCAAAAATATAATTTTTTATGACTGTAAGTAAAATTTATTCTTTTTTTCAGTACCTTTTATTTCAGTTATAAATAAGTTCGTTTAATAAAACATATCGTTGCATCCATATCATTTTGTTATTGATCATTAATATTGTTATTTGATATTGATTTGATATTGATATTGCCATATGATCATTGAACGATAATCGGTATGAAGGAATATTTTGCTATTCACAACAATCATTAACAATGTCTAAACAAAGCGTATTAAATCAAAATAGTGCTTAACTTTTAGAGTAATTTTAGTTTTTTTTTTTTTTTTTTTTTTTTTTTTTAAGAAATTGTAAGAACGCGTAAGCTTTGTTGCTATGTTTCCTTTTGCTAATACGGATAAACAAAAAAAATAGTTTTAAAGTATATCATGTGGCATATTTTGCTTTTTACACTTTACGAAAGAAATATTTTAATTCTTTGGCATATCGTCTCACTGACTTATAGCAAGACTGAGTTGCCACTGGCAAAAGTCTATTTTTGGTTTAATTTTTGATAAAAAATTAAAAGATTATTCTTCAGTTGATATTTCAGAATGCTTATAATTATTACATTCGAAACGATTAGCATGTTTTTCTTTTCTTTTCTTTTCTTTTGAAAGGCTATATTTCAGTTCTCATCCACACTTGAATTATTTTCTTTATTAAATTAAACGCTTATTTTTTTTTTTTTTCTCTTCTCAGTTTACTGATTTAATACTACAAATAATTTGATTTTAAAAGCTTTTTTGCTGTTGTATGAAATCGTAAAATAATACAAGAAATTACTTTTTAGTTAACATTTCATAATTCTTATTATTTTTAAGTAAACAAAAGATATTGCAAAGCATGTTTTATAAACATATACACTATATTGCCATTGATTATGGGACACTTGCGATTTTAGACATTTTACTAAATATCTAGAAAAATACATGAGGAATCATCTCGAAACTCTTAGTGTATGAATATAATAGTATACGTCATACATCTCCGTGAAGATTTTTTACCGAAACTCCATTGGGGACCGTCAACAAATTAAAAAAGAATGAATATCTTTTGAATAACCCTGTCAAAACTAATGTAGCAAAAGCGCTCAAACTCTAGATTATGATTGAATGCCTTATTGTAATACACTGTGTTCATTTTTATGCAAATAGCATGCACACTCGCAGAGTAATTAAGGTTTTTATAAAAATGGTCCCAAATTTTTCCAAGTTTTTTCCTTATAATTTTCAGAGTTCTTAATATAAAATAATATTTTTTTCAGAAAATATGACAAACAACATTGCACACAGTACCCTGTAATCAGAATTAAAAAATATTGAAAATTGTATACAAAATTAGTTGGTTTACTAAATAATTTTTTACTGCGCATGCGTCAACGATATCAAAATTTCATTTGCATATTATGTTAGCTAAATGTATAGAGCAACTTTTGTGAAAGTCACAAAATCATAACTTGAAAATTCTGAAAATAATCTTCAATTGAATAAGTTGAAAATCCGTTATTCTCAAAATGAAGCAAAAACAAGAGGGGTTGTATCCATATATTCATTGATTAGTGTCAATATAGAATACACAATACGGGATGATACAACTACTTTTGGATAAAATCCCTCATTTTTTTATTTCATTTTGGAAACAACGGATTTTGTCCTTTTTCTATAGACGATTACTTTCAGAATTTTCAAGCTATAATTTTGAGACTTTTACAAAAGTTGCTCTATACATTTAGCTAACATAATATGCAAATGAAATTTTGATATCTTTGACGCATGCGCAGTAAAAAATTATATAGTAAACCTACTCATTTTTCATACAATTTTTATTATTTTTTAATTCTGATTACAGGGTACTGTGTGCAATGTTGTTTGTCATATTTTCTGAAAAAAATATTATTTTATATTAAGAACTCTGAAAATTATAATGGAAAAACTTGGAAAAATTTGGGACCATTTTTATAAAAACCTTAATTACTCTGCGAGTGTGCATGCTATTTGCATAAAAATGAACACAGTGTATTACAATAAGGCATTCAATCATAATCTAGAGTTTGAGCGCTTTTGCTACATTAGTTTTGACAGGGTTATTCAAAAGATATTCATTCTTTTTTAATTTGTTGACGGTCCCCTATGGAGTTTCGGTAAAAAATCTTCACGGAGATGTATGACGTATACTATTATATTTATACACTAAGAGTTTCGAGATGATTCCTCATGTATTTTTCTAGATATTTAGTAAAATATCTAAAATCGCAAGTGTCCCATAATCAATGGCAATATAGTGTATATATATATATATTTCTTTGATTATCTGTTCTTTCATTCCTATCAACGCATGAATTCTTTTCTTTATTAAATTATACACTTAAATTTTGCACTTTGCTTGATGTCATACATTTTATTATAAATGATAATTTATTTTTTAAAGTTTATTTTTGATTTAAAATCGTAAAATGTTAGGAGAGATTATTTTTTAATTAATATTTCAGAATACCATTACTTTTAAATACTTTTTTCTTTTTAATGATTATATTTCCATTTTAATCAGCATTTGAATTCTTTCCTGTTTTTAAATCAAACACTCATGCTTTTTCTCTTTGCTAGATTTTAAATTTAAATTTAATTTTTTAATTATTTTAAATTAATTTAATTTTAAATTAAAAGTTACTTTTTTAGTTTCAAAAAGTAAAATATTAGAAGAAATTATTTTTTAGTTAACCTATCAAAATTCTTGTATTCATTTCTTTTAAAACAATTAATATATATTTATATATATTCTTTTAATCGGCTTTATTTTCATTCCCATAAACACATGAATTCTTTTAGTTAAAATCAAAAAATTAAATTTTGCTCTTTGATTGATGTTATAGGTTTAGCACTATTGATAATTTAATATTAAATATTTATGTTTGATTTGAACCGTAAAATATTAGAAGAGATTACTTTTTAGTTACCATTTCAGATTTTCGATAATTGTTACTTTTAAAACAATTAACATACATAATTTTCTTTTAACCTACTATTCCCCAAAAATATGAATTCCTTTCTTTATTAAATCAAACACTTAAATTTTGTTTTTCTCTTTATGTTATAAGTGTTAGTACTATTGATAATTTAATTTTAAATGTTTAATTTTGGTTTGAATTGTATAATATTAGAAGAGTTA